>JBBPCY010000039.1:28655093-28676787 GCA_037974405.1 Brachyalestes nurse
ACTGATCGAGTCAAACCAGGTTTCTGATGAAACTACAGTAATACTGAACTTCCACAAGAACTCACTGATATACTGAATATACAATCACTATTTACTGTAAAATGTTATTTTTATTCATTCTTTTTAGTTTTATTTAGTATGTTTAGTAATATTAATGAGCAAAAAACACTCACTGCTCATTTAAACAGTTTTTAAATGTTATTTCCGAAGGGACTTTTGCACAGTACTGTACATACGGATGCTTTGTTTTCCACACTAGCGGTTATGATAGATCCCGCCTGGACACTGAGAGTGGACCTCTGATGAAGTGCCAGCGTAAAAGCAGGCACAGCTTGGCTGCACATCTGGAGAGCATGTGTGTGCGTATGAGGGATCTCTGCCTGTGAATGGGTGGGTGTTTATAAACAGCTTAATGAGACTGAAGGTATAGATCTTTATTATGTTTATAGTGAATATCCCACTTGTGCTTATGTGGCATATGCTCACCCTTCCACTGCTGCCCCCGTGTTTTTGCGTTTTTGTGTGAAAGCGGCACGTTTGGAACGAGTGTGCCAGGTCCAGACGGTGCGAACTTTGCAGAGTGTGTGTGCTGAAGTTAAACACTCGGGTGGGAATTCCCCCCCACTTCTGCATGGTGTTCTCCCCCTTCTCTGCTCCTTCCCAGCTGGGCAGTTTCTTCTCCGGGTGGCAGGATTGCATCAGCGGGGCGGACGAGTCCCATCCCCCTTCCTCTCGCTCCCGCTCTCGCACTGCCTCTCCATCTCCCCCCTCACTCAGCCCGGCTCCAGCTCCAAATCCTCCACCCTGGACTTATCTGGACACATACTGGAACACCAAACAAACCCTAGCGGCGGATATGAAAAGCAATAAAGACCGTCGCAGACTTTACAGACATCCCACGCAATATGATTTGAGCAAATTTACTTAGCATTATCAGGTCGTACTGGTTTATTTTCTGTTGTATAGTAATAAATTGACAGGTTTGCTCGCTTCTTTCCGTTCATAAATCTCTTTATCTCAACAGATAAAGGCAATGATGAAGCTGAATCATTCAAATTAATACAGTTTTAGTGATCAGTGCATTGTTTCTTCTACACAATGGTGAAAGTTCCTCTGAAATGTTTTATTTTTGTGAAATGAATCCATACGTATCCATAGGTCAATTATACTGGGAAGCATCAGTTTCATTTTTCTATACTATTGAAATGGAATTATGGGTTTAATTATGATAAATGTTTCGATAAATTACATTTCTACACTCTTTACGTTCTCTCTCAATGTCAACTTTTTTGGCAAAACTGGCAAAATGACAAGAAATATGGTGCCGTGACCCTTTCTACTTACAATGTTAATAGTCTCAATTTTAAACACCTTTCTGCATCCTTCTGTATCTGTCCCAGTCTTTGTTCACAATCTCTCTCTCTCTCTCTCTCTCTCTCTCTCTCTCACATTGTGATCCATCCTTTCATTGTGTGACATAGTGATCTTTCAACAATCCCCCTTCACAAAGCTGGCCTTCGTGCTCGGGTTCCGCCCTCAATAGCCTCTGTGTTCAGGCTGGCACCTGCACATTATCTCACTTTATCAACCACGCACAAAACTAACAAACTAATACACTTAAACACCCCACCAGCATGATTTAGAACTTTTTCTCGTCAGCCTCTTCATCAGCTCAAACCTAGTTCTTTCTGTGGTACTGAGCAACCCGCTCTCACGGACAAGTATTAGTAATGAGCTGTGTTCGAAAAGTGCACTCGTTCACTATGTAGGCCATTTTGTAGTGGTGGTCGAAATTTCAACTGTCAAGTTCACCCACTAGCTAGTGCACTACAAAATCACCGCGCAACACACCTACATCTAGTGTCCAGACACTGTACACTACATGAATACACATAACGCTAACATTAGCTGCTAGGTGCTATCACGATATTTACCATTGGCGTTTGATTACGTCTGATGAGCAAAATACGTCTCAGACGCCTCGCCCTGATGGCATCACGTCTTCTCCTCTGTCTCAGCAGCAGTATCTTGACAAATGTTATTAAAATTAATGCTCGGATTGGGTCCATTTCTCTGGGACGTTAGCAAGATAGCATAGGATCCGGCGCACTTTTTAAGCAACAGTTAGTAAAAACGTAACGTCCAGAGTATCCGAAATTAACTAAACCTCGCCTCCCCTTGTTCACTAGTTAACCCCCCTATACAGCAAACACTATGTAGTAAATGAGTGAGCACTTTTCGAACACAGCTATGGACATTTTAACCAGTTTTGACTCTGAATTACAATGTTTTTTTTTAATAATTTAGCACCATAACACCACAATGACATAACATATACCATTCCAAAGGTGTTGGATAGAGCTTCATCAAGTCAGAGAACACAGGATGACTAATCCAAAGAGCTTCAGATGGTCATGAATGGGCAAGGTGACCTTGAGCTCATGTACAGCTGATGCAAAGTGTCACGTTTCGTTGGTTATTACTTTTTCTGTGGAGGAAACTGTGTGTGTGTGTGTGTGTGTGCAGCTGAACAGCTGTGTCCATAATTAGGGGTCCCATAAAGTAGCTGAATTCACTAATTAGAAGGGTCTGGACACATGGCATATGTATAAACTGTGTTTCTTTCTATATATGTCCCAAGCATTTCAGTGCAATGAAAGTCGCCTCACACACACCTTGTGTGTCGCTAATGATTGCTGACATGCTCTCAAGGGACATGACCATGACTCCAGACTCTTAAGAGCGAGAGCAAAGCCGGAAACAGGATCAGGACCGAAACCCCGCGGAGACGGTGGTCCCTTCATACAAAGCACAACACCTGTCTCATCTTACATGGGCGTGTGAGAAAGGGCAACTTCTGCCCGCGCCACAAAAGAAGAGGATGAATGGAAAGTGAGTCATGAAACAGAGAAAGAGGGAGGGAAAGAATATCTGTCTGTTCAGTCTGTAGCTGTGAGACGAAGCGGAGTTTCCTGAAGTGGGCTGTGGTGCGAAAGAGCTCGACATTAGCCAGCAAAATTCCACCCCCAAATACCAACCCAAACACATCGTCATCATCATCATCGCCGTCATGAGTTCAGCGCACGTCATTCTTAGTGTAGCTTCGCGAAGGAGGTGCAGAAACTAAACCAGAATGTTTCAGGTTAATCCCTAAGAGCTGAGCGTTCTTATTGTCACTTTGCTGCACTATTCAAATGTAATTATGTAAATATTAAATAGTCAGTATGCAATTAACCGCATTTGCATTCACTTTATGTTCTGTATGGACAGGTTCAAGCCTGCACTTTTCTTTTGACTGAAATTTTTTGTGTTTTTTTAGAGGTTTTGCTTTCTAGAAAGGACGACATTTTTAATAGTCTAATGTAATAGAATAGAATAGAATAGAAGTTACTGTTTGTATTTTGCTTTACAAAAATAGCGTTAAGCACTTAAAAGCAGTCAAGTTGATATTTTGATTTGATTTCTACTGTTACTGTTAACTTTAAATCACTGTGGTAATTATTGGTCAAATTGAATCAAATACATGAGATATGAGATAATATATGAGATAATAAAATACATTTTTACGAAAGGGATTTATAGCTTGACCACATAATCAAAGGGAAACAGAGTTCCAGTCTAATAAGAGAAAGAGGCTTCTTCACTTCTTCTGTCATTTGCAGGGGGAGTTTGCAGAAGGCCAGTAAATGCAGATCCAGTGCCAAGTGCTTTAAAGCCAAATAGTGTTTTTAAAAAAACAAGAACTTTAAAATCTGTCCTGTAAGGTGCAGGTAATTAGTGTATTTCTTTAAAGTCAGGGGTGATGTGAGCTTCCTGTCTTAATTTTGTTTAAATCCATACTGCTGTGTGTTAAATGGGGTGAAGAGACGCCCAGTAAAGAGAGAATCAGTTCTGCTTGTAACAAATGAGTGGACAAGTTTCTCTGGAAGGGTGGGACCGAAATTTAGCTAAATTTCTCCAAGGACCAAAACTACTTTAGTGACTGTGTTTATATGAGAGTTTCTCACAAAGCTGCTTTCTCTGAATTTCAGTACCAAGAATCAGTATTTCAGTTTTTTTCTTGATTCCTTTGTATCATGTTTCTGATTAGATTGCCTACAAGATAACACAGATATACATAAAAAGAATCAGTCAACCTTAAACCTGAAGCTTGGGTTTCTGACTGGATTTTTGAAGTGTGGTCTTGGGTGTTTGGGGGAGTGGGGGTCCCGCTGGTTAAGTCTACCACCACATATGATGTACAGCTGCAGAGCTCTCCAAAATTTGACATGGCTCTATTTTTATCACACAGGACGTGCTCCTGTTCCTTCCCTCTCTAGGAATAAACTCACTTTAATGAAGTTAGCTTCGCATTCAAACTTTTATTTCCGCGTTAAATTGGTGCAGTTGTGATTCACAAGCAACACAAAAACTTCTGCTCCATTTAAGGTGGAAATGACATCTCAGCTTTCAGCTTTGTGACTGAAGTTAAGCTATTGCAGAAAGAGATTTAAAGAGAAAAAGGGGTTCAGACTTTACTCAGCATCCGACTCAGGACCTTTCTCAAGATTCAGGATTCAAGATTCTTTATTTGTCACATACATTGTAGTACAAGTACAACATGTAGTGAAATGTCCATGAGTCAACCCATAAGACTGTGCAAGAAAGTTGTCAAATAATTCAAATTAAACTTAAGAGAAAATTGGAAAGGCTAAAGGAAGATACAGAATGTATACAGAAAATATATACAGAATATACAGATAAAAGTATATACCAAGTACACAAATGTTACAAGTTGCTTTGAAGTTGCAGATCAGTTTTGCATGCGTTTTTCACCACGTCCCCAAGAAAGATCCGGGCTGTTGGCTATTTTTAGCTCTTTTTTCTGAGAAACGGGGCTATTCATGCAACTTTCGTGCTATAGCTCCGGATGCCCAGGCCCTGCTTGCGGGACTCCATTCATTTTCATGCAATTCAGATCATAATAAAAAATTGCTGCAGTATCAATCCATCGAATCCATACTTTTGATCCACCTTTTTTAAAAGCTACATGTGAGAAATAATGACTACTGAATTACACCACTTTTGCTGTCATCAGCAATACGTGTGGCTTCTAAGGGCTGAATAGAGAGAACAGGAACTACAGAGACGAATTGGGATATTTTGTTTAGGACTCGTCTTGATCGAATAATGGCTGACTAGTGTTGGAGGGGAAGGTCTAAAGGCCTGTTTATAAGAATAGTTTGTCAGAAAATAATCATCTTGTCTAAAATGGCATCATCCAAGACACCAGAGTTTGTGTTTCTTTAGTTTAATGCAGGAGCTAAAACAGCTGAAATGAAACAGAAGATTACACTTCATCAATCAGCATCATGCAAACTGCTTGCCTGTATCATTATCTTACTTCAGTCTGGATTTGCTTTTGCACTGACACTGTATGACACTTTAGTATCTAGAAGCATACACAGAAGTGTGGACAAAATCAAGGCCTTCAGATAGCTGTGGCCTGTTTTTACTTTTTTTTAATCCAAAATTGCACCAACTGTATTTATAGTACAGGGCAGTTGGAACAAGTAGTATAGTGTAGGGATGTTGGAATAAGGTTGTTCCTCTAAAGCAGGTCTTACCAACTCCAGTCCTGGAGGGGCCAGTGTCCAGCACAGTTTGATGGTGATTCTACTCAAGCACATTTACTAAACCAGACAATTAACTGGTGAAGTGAATCATGTGTTTCTGAGCAGGGAAATCCCCAAAACATGCTGGACCAAGGCCCTCCAGGACCGGACTTGGTAATCCCTGCTCTAAAGGCTTTCAGAATCACTTTTCCTCTCTTATTACATGGGTCCAGTAAAAATAAAGTAAAGTATAGAGGCCTCTTACAGTCATGCATGAACACAGAACAGCACACAGTGTGAACCGTGTGAAATTCTTTCTCTGCAACCAATGAGTGTGGGGACAGGACCTCAGTGGTGCCGCTAGCAGTCCTAGGACTCGATCTGATCACAGGGGCCAGTCCCCAACCATGAGGCCATTAGCTGCCCCTACTGCTGAAATGTTTAGTCTTTCTGCTATTTATGGATTTGTTACCAAAAGATTTCTTTAAATGAAGGGAAAGATGGAAAGGGAAAGAGATACATGTGCAGAAATCTGCCTGAGCAGCGAAAAGGGAGAATCACACGGACGGATCGGATAATCTGGCCTCACTCTGCTGTACACCGTGCTGTTCTGCAAATTCCCAGCTAGAAGTGGCTTCTGGCTGAGGCTGAGTGGCTGCAGCGCTGGGCGTTCCCCCTCTGGCTCTCTAAATTTAGATGAGTTTGTGTTTTGTGTTTCCTATCAGCCTCCCCATCTGCCTTTATCATGTAACATTCAGGCTCCATGATTTCTTTCTCTCTACTAGTGTACTGCCTGTAAGGTGCAGCAGTCTAAATGCATGTTTGGGAGGTCTAATATACCTTTTTGATGAAATAGGCGAATTAATTAAAACTTTAAAACTCACATAATTAAGGACCTTTTTAATGTTGACCTTTTACTTGACATATTTGCAGTGGCTGGGATGCAATTAAACCTTTAAGAATAAGATAAGATAACCCTTGATTAGTCCCACAAGTAGGAAATTTGCATTATTACAGCAGCAAAGTGGACAGTACAAAATCTCATCCCCCTCATCATCTGCTGCTATTTTATTGCATTTATTTTATTCTCATTGCATTGACACTAAGTCACTTTCAGAGCCATTTGCACTACGGATCTGCTGGGACAGCACACAAAATCCTCACACACAGCAATGTTACAGTGTTACAGTTTAATTTGTGACAATAATGTTTTGTAACTGTGTTGCATTATTGTTTATTGCCCCTTTTTTATTCTCTATTGTCTTATTTTATTCTTCTGTTGCACCAAGGATGCTAATGACGAAAGGATTTCTCTCGGGTTAAAGTTCTTTCTTATCTTTAAAGAAGAAATTAGAAGCAGCAAATTAAAATAACCAACAGAATAAACCTATTCAACTAAAGCTGTAAACTCAAAATTTTCTGCATTATTTTAAGTTTTAATTTTATGCAAAATTAAAAAAAGTGGCAGCGTGGCTGGTTGGGGATCGGCCAAGTGTTTTGAAGTGGAACAAGACACGCCTCCTGGATTCTAATTGGACAAAAGTACGAAGGGGTGCGGCTTAAGACTAGTGGGCGGTGTTTACTTCGAAGGAGGCGTGATTTTCGTGCCGCTTGGGAGAGAGAGGGGCTGCCGGGGTTTCCTGTGTGAAGAAAAGTGTGAAAGAAACGGCTGCTCTGGTTATCGACACGGATACAGAGGAACAAAAGTGGATGGAGTCCTTGATACGCGTCCTTTCTTAACACCCCCGTCCATCCTGGATACACCGTCCGACTGGACTGTCCATCCTGCATCCGAGCCGATAGACGCTTCTCTGCGTTTTCACTCAGTGTCTCGTTTGTAGCTTGAAAAGTAGATTCAAGGGGAGCCTTTTTCTCATTTTCTCGGTCCAAATGCTCGGCATGTCCCGTGTGACGGACCCGTTATCCAAAACGCGTCAAGACAGAATGAAAGAGATCAACACGAGGGTGAGTGATGTTTTATTCCACCAGAAGTACAGAAATATTTCGCTTTCTAGCACACAGTGAACTGATCCTAAGCTCTTACACTAGTAAACGTGTCGTTTACACCAGTAAACGTGTTTAGTAATTCATTTTAAATGCTTGAATTTTCTTTTGTTTTTTTCAGCCGGTAAGTTGTCAGACACTTTTTTGCAGCACTTTTAAATGAAAAAAGTCGTTTTGTTTTTAATTCTGTCTAGAGTATATACTTTAAATACTTTCTTAACAGTTTACACGTTTTAACCCGCTTTCATTTCTCAAGTTTTTTTATTTGATCATTTTTACTCTTCTTAGTTCAGGGGTTTCCAGCCCTGACCATGCCGTCTGGAGAAGCATGGCGAGAAAGGACTTTTCCATTGTTATTTTTTCCCCACCCGTATTTCGTCTAGTCCCGCCTTCTGCGCAGCGATTGGCTGCTACTTCGCAGACAAGCCGGCAGACAATTGGCTGATGATTCTGAGTACTCACTACAAGCCAATCACAGTGCAAGAAGGCCAGTCCTAGTGTAGTGGGCGGGGCTTTCCGGAATATAGGTGGGAGAAAAAAACTAAAGGCACAGCATGTCGTCCAGAATGAGCTGAACTGCATGGATTATTGCCTTTTTTCATTATATTATTATATTTTGTGGCATTTTTTGATGTTGAACGTTCATTTTTCCAACATTTATTTACTCTTAAAATAAAACTTTGTGGGTTTTTTTTTTTTCCTTCATTTTTTTTTAGCAATATGAGTCACGGCTTGAATTTCTGGTCACACCGTGATATAATATTTTGATACTTTTATGTGTTTTGACTGTGATTATACTGAGTCAGTGTTTTGTATACAAGGAAGTATGAGTGATAGTTTCCGTGGAAACCTTGCAAGTGCTGTGGTTGTCATGGAAGTTGCGCAAGCAGTGCATTTTAGAACTGAAATGTCATGTGCGAGATCCATTGGTAGAGAACAATGCCAGTATGAGGTGATGAGGTGTATGTCTGTCTAGGAGTATAAGGGAACAGATGTTTCAGACAGAGGTTGACTTGATGGTGTTTCCCATTATGGCAAGAAGACCAAGAAAGAATTGCACGGCATACACTCCCCATAGTCTGATGATGTCATTGTGAAACTTGCTTTTAGAAAGCACCTTTATAAATAGCAATGTTATTTCTCTAAAAATGGCAGCGAATAAAGATGCACATGGTAACAGAACGAACAGTCTCTCCCCCTCTTGTATGCCCTGTAATGCTCATTTGGTGTCCCACTTCTCAGACGTAAAACTAAACCACTTTTCAGTATAGGCCGTCCATTTAAGCCAGTTTTCCCAAGGGCAAAGACAGCAGAAAGTCGTCCATGGGAGCATAGGAGACACAGAAATGATTGTACCCGGGGCCTGAGGCTTAGACATGAGACAGTAGACACACAAACACACACACACACACACACAGACCGGGCTAAAAGGGGGCTAACAGACCTCTTATTATTACTGGAGCGTTTGCAGCATTGACTTCACCTCTCTCTTGTGCCCAGCTCTCCATTTCAGTGCCATGCATCGTCTCATAGAGCACCTCCTCAATCGACCCTCTATTTGACTGCGAGTTACACTTAAAGCCTTGTACCAGATATAATAGTGGCACGCTGTTCTGTTAATACACAAATGAACCAATGAACCATAGTTCATAGGCTGAATATTTTACTTGTGCTTTGAGCGGTTCTGCAGGAGCCAGAGCTTTGTGTTTTAAATTGCCCTGTTGGAGGTGAGGTAGTTTTACATCAGGTGAATTAAGGTGACTACTGGCAAGTAATGTAATTTAATACCAGTGCAAATTTGCATTATCCATAGTTTTTATAGTCCGAAAGAAACAATTGTGGAGTGATTATGACCCAGTATGAATCTGTCGTGTCTGTAGTTTTTACAGGCTGATGGTAATAACTTCGGAGGGATTTTAATCCAGTATGAATCTGCTATATTCATAATCTTTTAGTGTTAGAGTTATAACTGGGGAGCACTTTTACCTCGATGTGTTTCTCTCTCTGTAGTTTTTACTGCCTGACTGTGATTACTGGGGACTAATTTAACGCAGTATGCAGTGCATGTAGGATTTACAGTATGATGGTTACGGTTGTGGAGTGAATTTAATCCAGTATGCATCTGCAGTGTGTAGTTTTCACAGTCTGATAGTAATAACTGTGGAGTGATTTTAACCCAGTATGAATCTGTCGGGTAGTTTTTACTGTAATAATTGTGTAACTGTGGTGCAAGTGGCTTGCTCTAATTGGCTGAACCTGGAGATTTTTCACGAGTAGTCTTAAACACCCTCACTGTGTTTCTGTCCAGGCTGAAATAACAGATTAACACATCTTTGAAATGACTTTTGAGAACCTTCTGGAGTAAAACTAACCCAGCTTAGATAATAATAGTAATAGTAATCATAATAATAATAATAATAATAATAATTATACTAAGTCCTTTTTTATCAACTGGTTGAACCCTTTGAATAACCTGCTTTATTTGCTGGACAATGATCCTTTGATTATTTATTAAAATAGTATACATATATATATATGTATGTATGTATGTGTATATATATATATATATATATGTGTATATATGTGTGTATATGTGTGTGTATATATATATATATATATATATATATGTGTGTATATATATATATATGTGTATATATATATGTATATATGTGTATATATATATGTGTGTATATATATATGTGTGTATATATATATGTATATATATATGTATATATGTCAATTCTGTGTACAGTACTGTCTGGTTATTGGGTCCCTAGTGTGTCCCCCTATAGTATTTTATAGTATTTAGTTTTTTAAGTGAAGTATTTGTATACTTAAATATATTTATAAATATAGGTTAACTTGAAATCCCCCCTTTTACCCTCACTGTTGATCTGAGTGCTGCTGTTCTGTTGTTTTCTATGTTGCACCAGAGGTCAGAAGGACAATATGTTGTCTCACTGTGTACTATATGTATAAGGCTGAGATGACAATAAAGCTTTACTTACCTGTGGACACTACTTTGAGTAAATCAGTAGTCGATTATGACAGTGTGATTGCAGCACAGTTCATCGATATTCTTGGTTAGCAGGTCATTTTTGAGGATCGTATTCAAGTTAAGTCAAGTCCTAACCTCTAGCCGACGTAAACACAGCACAGTTATGACATTCAGAAGCTGCTGTATGAAACTAGTTTTGCTTAACCCTGTGACCCTGGGCCGAATACCCCCTTTACCCCGCACCTCTGTTTGGTTATGACACCACGGGGATTTTGTTTGGTTCTGTACTTTCACAGTGTGCCTTCGTGTAGGAGGCCTGTCTGTCAGTGACTCAAATGCAGTCTGTTTTAACAGCAATGTGTCAACTCATACTTCCTGAAAATGAAAATGTCTTTCATTATATGTCTGTAAATACTAATGAAGACAATAATGGTTATATCTCTTCCCCCATTTGTTAGTGTACGCATGGGTCTGTATATGTTTAATCAGCCCATTGTTTGTCCATTATGTGCTTCATGGGCTGGAAACTTCAGGAACAATAACGGAGCGTCTGCTCAGCTGACCGAGTCCCAGACAGCCCTTTCTGAGCGTACTGTCCACCAACGGGGCAAAACTGTATTGTTCTGTACTGCAGATCGTCCTCATCCGTGTCGTGACAGTGTAGCACCGTGCTCGGTTCCTGCAGATGCCCCAGGAATTCAGCAGGGGGAAGTGGTTTTACCACAGTCAGAAGAACATGCACTCGAAGTGTCTTTCAAGTGCTCTCTCTATACCAGAGCAACTGCAGGCTGCTGCGGTGTGACCTTTGACCTGTATACTTACATATGGAGTTATGTAGAGACATGCTTAAGGCTTAGAGTCCCCCCAGTCTGCAGCTGACCCACAGCTGTCTTCAGTCTGGTGGGTTTTGTTTGTTGAAGCTAGTAAACTAATTATGATGTTCCTTTTTAGTTTATTGTTTACTGCATAGGAAGTAAAATGTGGGAATCTGTGGTGAGCTATGACCGATAGAGCTGGGCCTTCAGTTTTGGCCATAAACGTCAAACGTCTTTGACATCTAGGGCCCTTATGGGATGTCTAAAAGCATGTTGGTGCTAAGCAAATGGTGGTGCTCATGAACATCTTTGGCTGTAAACTGTAGATTTGTTGACACATATTTTAACTGTATTTAGCAATTTTACAACGACTTGCTCTGTATAGTCTAGCTTCAGAAGATCAAACCAGTTGTATCAACCTCGATAGAAAGTCTAGAAACTGGTTCGACTCCATCCAAAACCTGACCTGAGTACTATTACAGTGCTCATTGTTATATAGGGTTGTCGAAATTGAAGTTTATTATTCATTATTTAACGTTGTGTTAATGCTTATGAATATTTTGTCATTTGACCGTAACTTCGCTGATGTTCAACCCCGTCGCTTGGCTTCTCCACACTCAGTTTGCCATGGCAACGAAACCCAAGAAACCCAAGCAATTAACTAGTTCATATCATGTTGTTGGTTCATTAGCTGGGTTTCTCATCTGTGACCTGAGCCTGTTTTGTAAACTTCATTTCCAACCTTTTGTGAGGTTCGTAGCTCTTAGCTGGAAATGTGGAACTCCATGAGAAAGCTGCAAATAAAGAAATCTGACAAGCGTGGCTAATTAAACGGCCTTTGTACTCTTGATGCCCCCCAAAACTGGCCTATAAAGCTGCCCTACAGCGTCTCTCACAGAAGCGGTAAGTGGAGACGGATGAAATTGTCCAGAGAGAGGGAAAGGTGCGGGTGGTGTCAGGGGGAGAGCCAGGTCAGGTTGCCATGAGGCCCACGGAGAAGCCGGCAGTTAATGGAGATTAAAGAACAGACGGGCAGAGGCGAAGTCTGGCCCTATCTTGCCCTGCAGAGCAGGAGAGAAAGAATGTAACGTAGCTATACTGGTCAACAGGGCAATGTAAGCCCTCCTGCAGGACACCTGTGCAAACAGCAGGGCCACAAAGCTGTTTGCAGGCTGTTGCCAGTGATGTATGACAGAGAAACTGCATGACAGCTGAATAGACCCAAACACCCAGGAGGTTAGTGCAGTAGGGGGGCAAAAGAAAGCAAGGAACAAGGGCGGTGGGTTTAATTGTACAAAAACAGGCTCTAACTCCACCTGTCAAAGTATAATGTTAAAGAAGAAGTGTTCCAAACAAAGAGTTGTCATCGAATGTTGCTCAGAAAATTGCATAGGTGTTTGTTTATTTAGCTCTGGCCTGTGTCCCTTAGTAGGTGAGGTAACTGGAGCTTCCAGGCTAACCTAGGTATTAGAGGTGTGAACCTTCACAGGCCTCACGATTTGATTAAATTATGATCATCATGTCAACAATTCGATTCGATATCTCGATGCATCCCATCAATTTTATACAATACTTCACATTTGTATGTTTTCAAATACAAGCAGTGTGATGTAAGCTCCCGTTTTTATTTAACAAAAACGGAAAATGTGAACAAAAATTGTCCACGTCTGCATCGCGATGCATCGATTTTGTGATTAAGGTATTGTGACTAGGTATTGAAATGCACACCCCTGCATACCAAATCACTCCTAAATCAGCATACTCTCACTTCAGGCAGTCTTCACTGATAGGCAATCTCTATAATAGACTTGCTTCTGACATATCAGAGTCAGAAAACTTTACTGGTCCCAGAGGAAGTTGGTTATGCAGTGACTGCACACACACACAGAAGCACAAAGACAAGAACATTATAAAATGTGGTATAAATCGAAAGAAAACTCAAAGAAGATACTCAGAAAATGCTTAGTTCTAAATACAGTATTCTATGTAAACAAAATGCTGTGGTAAGTACATTTGAAGCAGTTTGCTAGTAACAGTGGTTTGGAGTTTTCTAAACTGAGTCCGTTATTGCACATAATAGTGACATTAGTAGTGATACTGCACATGATAAAACTGTTGCAGAAGTAGTGATATAAGTGATGTACTGTTACCTATATAAATGAGAAAAAATGGCCAAAAGTATGGCTGAAACTCGCCATTCTACTGTTGTTGGCCATACAGTGTGCTTCATACATTTGTCCACTTTATAGATAAGTCATATAGTATCAGAAACCACATAAGCACATAATCCGTTTGAAGCAAACTGCAGACACCGAGCAGTCTAGACTTCGGACACTGTTGACTAATACACTTGAACATTTTTGTGATTAAGTGTTCCTTTAATACCACAGTGGAGGATGGTGAGTGGACTGGAATCCGGTTTCAGTGCTTTATTAACTCATTCGGGCTTAATGTTTACAGGGCTTCTGATGTTCTGGGTCAGTGAGTCCGGTCGTTTGTTTCCGAGTCTGGGTCTCTGTCAGAGAACCCTGACTAAAGAGCCAGTCATCGGAAATGACTTCACTCACTCATCTGTCCACAAAACTCCTTCCCACAGACCACACTTGGGCTATAGTTGACCTTACCCCGGGCACACCCATGTTATTCAGTTCTTTTTTCTGCCATGCATGAGTTCAGCTGAAACTTCTGCATTCTGACAACTAACAAAAGACACTTTCTTGTAAAAAATGAGGAATATTGCTGGCTTTAGTGTGTTTCTGTGTCCTGTGTAGTCATAATTGTCTCTACTGGCATTGGTGCCATAGAAAACCAAACCATAATTATGATATTTATTATTATTCATTATGCATACAATCTATTTTTTGTATTATTTTAAGCCAAATTCAATTGAAAGACTACAAGCTAAAACATCACTGACAATCATTTTCATATATATATGTATATATATATAAAAATATGGATATGTATATAAATAAAAATATGGATATGTATATAAATATGGATATGTACATGGATATAGTTACAAATGTAGGTTCAGACATATTAGTCACCCAGCACCAGTGGCGTTGTTTGGACTTGTGTACTGTCCTTGTTTTTAGTATAAAACTTATGGTGGTCCGACTTAGCCACAATTACAGACATATTACAGCAGAGTGGATCATCAGAAGGGATTATCGTTCGCTTTGGATAATCCCGGCTTTTATTTCCCTCCAGTAGGGAAGTGCTGCAGACTCTCAGTAAGGGAACTGCTATTAAGCAATTGTTGGCACACAGGTCTCATTGCAGTGGCGACGGAGGCTTTGTGAAGTCAGACAGGTGTGTGTGTGGGTGTGTTTGTGTGTGTGACTGTGGTTTGATCATTCTGTGTTCTGTGTTCGGCGTCCTCCTGGGTGTATTAATTAGCAGTCCTGCTGCTCTCTGGGGACGGCTGTTGTGGGGTAGGTTTGCACTCTGCAGGGGGGCTAACGAGATTCCGCTCGTTAGCCAGTCAACCCGTACCCCTAACGCCAGGGTCAGGGGGCACTAAACTGCAAGTTGCCCGCCATCTGTCCCAGACCAGGCTCACTCTGTGGAAAGTGTATGGAGCACTGGTTCCCAGTCCTGATCTGCAGTGTCTGTTTTATTGTGTTTTCAGCTCATGTGCATCCACTTTGGTGAACAACTGAATCCACACTACATGAAAATGTTCACTATTGTAGAAATGTACCGTACTGTGCAAAATGCCTCTATGCAGACTCTTTAAAGCCATGTATCTGAGCATTGAGGGACTTTCTGCCAGCAAATACACAAGATATTAGAACAAATGTTTTCTCCACCGTTTAGCAGGTCCCCTGCCATAACACACCTGACGTTTCCAGTGGCCCCATTGTCGCACCCTCTAGTTTGGTAGGAGTCATGGTGTCTCAGTGGAGAACAGAAAACGAATGGTTTTCCAGGAGAAAACCCTTAACTACACCTTTGGTTACATTTCCATGCATTTGCATGGTAGAAGGCCGTTAAGGCCTCGCTTTATCTCTCGGCTAAGCTCTCGTTCATTGACTTTTCACAATGTACTCTTAGCCTGCCTTAGCCTTCTCCTTTTTGCCAAAACATGCTTTGTTCGTGTTTTCTTTTTCCATTCATACTTCAGTTCCTAACCCAGAGCTGTACTAAAGCGCTCTCCTTTACCCCCTGCCTGCTGCTCTTCCTTTCTTTGTCTGTTCTTTATCTAATCTCTCTCTTTGTTGGCCTGTCAGTAGCCTCTGAAATCAAGTTACCTGCTCCTCTCTTTTTCTTTCAGTCTTTCTCTCACCGTCTCTGTCTTTCAGGCATTTGTGAAGTCTGCTCAGTGCTCTCTGGGGCTGTTGGCCCCTTTTCTCCTTTGTTTCTCTCTCTCTCTCTCTCTCTCTTTTTTCTTCATCTGTGTCTGCCCCAATGTCTCTAATGCCCTAACTGGCCCTCACCATATGAGTGCTTTCTTCCATCCTCTCTCTCTCTCTCTCTCTCTCTCTCTTTTTTATCAGAGGTTATCCTTTGGGCATTCAGCTCTTTCTCCTCCCCAAAGCAACTATCTGTTTGTGTTTTTTTTTTTTTCCCAACCTGAGGGCAAATGAAGGGTTCTGAACACTGCCTGTCCTTTCTCAGCCCTCTGGTAAAATGATCCTGTTGTTAGTTGCCAACGGTGAACTCATACCTCATTTTGACATTGTGTAGAAAAGGGTTGTTCCCACAATAACTTCCATATTGAGAAAAGGACAAAAGGAGGTGGAGAGTAGGATTTGTTAAGTTGATCACGATTTTGTGGTAAATACCTAATTGTGATTTTTCTGACGAATATCGTAATAGTAGTTTAATTTGATTGTTTCGTGTGACCTAAGCTCCAGGCCTTTTGTTGGCAAGAAGACCAGCACGTCCATTTTTCTGGGCTTGAGACATAAACGCTGAATATAGTGTTCCTGAACGAACCCGTTCACAAGCTCTGTGTTATTAGGCTAAATTTCCACCCTTAAAAAGGTAACAACCATGAATGATGTAGATGTATCTTAATCCTCCAGTTTAACGTGGATCAGGACTCGCGGATTCAGTCACCGGAAACACCACAATAACGCGTTTTTGTGGCAATAAATATAATTTTTATGGATGTTTTCACACAAGGGGACCCGTTCACCTCGCCGTGGTGTCCCAATACTTTTGTCCCACGACCTTCCGAGTTGCAAAATGTTAAAGATGAACCCTCATTTGTATTTTTAGCCCAAGTAGATCATGTTTTATTCTCCGAAAACCGGGTGTCCCAATGCTTTTGTCACGCAACTTTCCGAGTTTCATATCTCGGCGGGTAATTCAAATTTAAACACTCTTTTACCTTGAAAAGAGGCGAATATGGGTTTACCTTTACATTTTCTTTAAGGGTAATGCATTAAACTGAGTTTAAAATGTTCTGGGAGCATGTTTGGGGGCATATTTAGGGTTTACACTATAAAAATAGGCATTTTTAGGCTTTTTTTCTTTTTAACCAAAACACAGCAACGCGTTTTTTCCACTATAGGCGGGTGCTCTTGGAACGTAACTCCCGCGAAAAGCGAGGGATTACTGTATTAACTTTTGCAATACTGATGGAAAACTGAAACATGCTAAGCTGCCCTCTACCCAGTGACCAATTGAACCAGTCTTTAATCCCGTCTTCCTGACTACATTTAATAAAATAATATGTAATATAACTTTCTATGCAGTGAATCAACAATAAACCTGTTAATGGAGTTTAAAATGTTAAAGTGTTCTGTGCATGGCATTATGTCCCTCCATCTTTTAGTACATGTTTCAATCTTTCCCACAATTTTCCATATAATTTCCTTCGAATGTGACTACAACACCCAGCATGCATTACGCAAAATACAGAATACAGCCTAGCCTAGCCACAGACCTATGTTCTTAGGAATAGAACCAAAGTAGCAAACAAAATCATTTTAAGAAAAGCACTTTAATTTATTGAAGGTGCCGAAGGGTTTTTTTGGACGGATGTGATGGAAGAACCACTTTGGTTCCCTAAAACAGATTTCAGATTTCAGTGCAGGGTTCATCAGAGAACCACTTCTGTAAAGATGCCTTTAGAGTTTTAGAGTTTAAAGAACTGGGCAGAACCTTTGAACTCGTAACCTGCTGTCACATTAAATGAAGTAGGTGCGGCACCTTAATTGTTAATGTATAGGTTCACTGTATAAGTAGATACGACCATCTGCAAACCACAAGGCCAACCACTGATTTCATACTGTCTACACTGGCTATACTGGCTATACTGGTTATACTGGTTATACTGTTTACACTGGCTATACTGGTCATCCTGTTTTATACTGTTGCACTGTTTATACTGGTTATACTGTTTTATACTGGCTATACTGTCTACACTGTTTACACTGTTTACACTGGTTATACTGTTTACACTGGCTATACTGGTTATACTGTTTATACTGTTTATACTGTTTACACTGGTTATACTGGTTATACTGTTTACACTGGCTATACTGTTTATACTGGCTATACTGGCTATACTGTTTATACTGTTTATACTGTCTACACTGTCTACACTGTCTACACTGTCTACACTGTCTACACTGGTTATACTGTTTACACTGGCTATACTGGTTATACTGTTTACACTGGCTATACTGGTTATACTGTTTACACTGGCTATACTGGTTACACTGGCCATACTGGTTATACTGGTTATACTGTTTACACTGGCTATACTGGTTATACTGTTTACACTGGCCATACTGGTTATACTAGTTATACTGTTTACACTGGCTATACTGGTTATACTGGTTACACTGGCTATACAGGGCAGGTTAAACTGCACCCTAATCTTATTCTATTCTTCTTATTTGCACTGTTTTTTTGTTTTATAATGTTTTATGTCTGTTGCACTGAATGTTCACTGGAACCGGAGCTTCACCATTTTGTGTCTCTGTAGACTGGATATGGCTGAGATGACTGACTGGTTTACCTGGTGGACCATGGTGGTGGTTAGAGTGTAGGAAGCAGAGTGATGTTGCTGGGCTTTTTTTAACATCAGAATCAGAAAACCTTAAAGATCCCGGAGGAAACCGCTTACCAACCCACAACCGGTTAAGACTAGTCCAGTCCTCAAAACTATCCACCCAAGAGCAGATGTTTGGTCAAAAAAACTGACCATGGATGGCTGGCTCGGGGGTATCCAGCACAAACTGTGGATCAATAGAAGGACTACACCAGCAAGGTGGAGCTGCAAGGGAGGGGTTTCTGATAAAGTGGCCATGCAGTGAAGGCGCAGGGAGTGGTTTGACTGTCCAGCCTGAGGAGCACAATGGCACACAGGAACCGTCTCAGTTCAGCCAGGAAGCGCTCCATCAGCTGACCATGCGTGCGTCTTCTGATGGACTATTCACACGCAGCAATCCATCAGGGATGGGAAAATAGAAACCCTTCCAACCAAAAGCCATTTTTTCTCCAATCCTCTAATGTTATAAAGTCGCTCTTGTCATGTGCAGGCTCCAGAGCGCAGCGCCCCTCTCCATTCATCCTAATATTTGCTCCTGTCCGCTCTGTCCCTCGCCGGCCTTGGCCGTGCTGTTCAGAGGTTCCCAGCACGATTACTATTAGTTTATCAGGCAGGTGGCAGGAGAAGAGCAGCTGCTGCTCAGACTGGTGACTCCATCCATAGACTCTCTACTGGAAATGTGATTTCCACTCCCAATCTGGCGTCCCCACCACCTGGCGGACCGGCTCCTTGCGCACTGGACATGTCACTGAGACGGCACTGTGCTGGACATATGCTCATTCCATTCACGGTGTCCAGCAGGCCTGCAGTTTGGAGAACTTTTCATCTTCTTTAAAGAGGTCAAGACAGCTCCAGGCCTCAGCACACAGTCGTCTCAGACACACAGCCAGGCTGTAGGGATACGGTTTTGGGTACAGGACCCCAAAAATGTGGATCGGATAAAAGATTTCACTTGAAATAGTACAGAATTGCATGTTGTGAGTAAATCACGTGATAATAGTGGTCCAATGGGCTAATATTAACAACCAGTACCATTCAAGCTAATTGAATGTCATTGGTTGCTTTAACAGGCTGTTCTTAACCAATTTACCCTTTATCTCCTCAGTACCTGGACTATGTTCTGACCCCACTGGAGAAGAAGGAAGAGGACAAGTCCCATAGGCTCTCTAATGGAAATGACCACTATTCTAGCAGATAATGGGACAATGAGGATACTTATGAAGCAAATGACAAGATTTCTGCATTAACACGGCCGTGCAAAAGGACACACAACTGGCAGATGTTTGGGTATTGGGTTCTCAGCCTAAAGTTAAAAGCTTTGTGACTGACTGGAAGAGTCCCTGCTCTGTTTTTTGTTTATCTGTTAAGTCCCTCACGTTAGCAGTTGTATCTTCTCTTTTGGCTCAGCGCTGGTTCCAGAGGAGGAAAACGAGGCGAGGAAACATCACTACCATGTCTCACTAATTTCATCTCCATGTTGTAGACATTTCTAATAATGGTTTAACTGTATTATAACAATAGTAGGTGCTTTTGTGCAAACCTGTTCTTTGTGAATGACTCATTTTTGCCCTTGTTTTCACATCAGAGCGTACATTATCCCAACACTGCTGTGATATTTTAAAGGCCTTTAAGCTTGTTAGGGACTTTCGAACAGTGACTCGTCTACATTCATGACGTCTGTGAGCACGAGCCAATGAGCTACTCATCAGAACGCCACCCAATCAGCTCTCAGTAGCCAGAACGCCACCCAATCAGCTCTCAGTAGCCAGAACGCCACTCAATCAGCTCTCAGTAAACAGAACGCCACCCAATCAGCTCTCAGAAGCCAGAACGCCACCCAATCAGCTCTCAGAAGCCAGAACGCCACCCAATCAGCTCTCAGTAGCCAGAACGCCACCCAATCAGCTCTCAGAAGCCAGAACGCCACTCAATCCGCTCTCAGTAGCCAGAACGCCAACCAATCAGCACTCAGTAAACAGAATGCCGACCAATCCGTACTCAGTAACCAGAATCTCAACCAATCAGTGCTCAGTAACCAGAATCCCAACCAATCAGTGCTCAGTTACCAGAATCCCAACCAATCAGTGCTCAGTTACCAGAATCCCAACCAATCAGTGCTCAGTAACCAGAATGCTAGTGTCTTACTGTAACGCCACACAGAAAAGCTGACCGATGTACTGCGAAGTCCATCTTTAATACTAAAGTAGGAGACAAGTAAAATCTTTCTAAAAATTGTATCAGTTTCAATTGTTAACATATCAGAACAGAAAAACAACAGGGGTCCTCGGCTTACGACAGTCCGGACATACGTCGTTTCGAATTTACGACTCTCACTGCCATTAAAACTAAAAATTGAGACGTGAGAGTTTTGGTTTACGCCGTTAGTGTCGTACTTACGGACTACGTGGGGGAACTAGTTTGGCTGCGTGTGGTGTAAGAATACGCAGTAATGCGGCGCGTGAGTGAGGGAGTCGGCGTCTCCAGTACAGTACAGTGTATTTATGTCCTTTTCCTTTTTCTGGGACTCAGTTGTGTTTTTATGTTCTAGATTATGATTTTACTGTGTTAGGTTCGGGTGTGTTTCCGTCACTGTCGCAGGAACAGAACTGTGCCGTAACCCGAGGACCCCCTGCAGTACTACTGCCTTCTCTACTGTTGGGCTGTGAAACTTTGGAGCCTCACTATTGCAAACCCACAGACTACCTGATACTGACGAACCCTCCTGAACTGTCCAGGCAGGATTCATTGCCTTTTCTGTTCACTGAGTGATTGGAAATCCAACAAAATTGTGCCACAGGCATGAATTCTTTATAAAAAGCTGCTCTGCAAAAACTGTACAGACACAATGCAGATGTATTTTAATAGACGCATTAAAAAGTTCCGTTGACGCGCTTCTTTGATGGAGGCTTTGTCTGCGTTAACTAATCATCCGCAGTACTTCACGTCCCTGAACGCCTCGCTAATGCCTTTATGTTCTATATTGTGTGTGACAGTTCAGTTCTAC
Organism: Brachyalestes nurse; assembly: GCA_037974405.1. Lineage (NCBI taxonomy): Eukaryota > Metazoa > Chordata > Actinopteri > Characiformes > Alestidae > Brachyalestes > Brachyalestes nurse. The sequence goes on from JBBPCY010000039.1 coordinate 28,676,521, forward strand.
GCAGAAGATCGGTGAAATTGGTCAAAGAATATTGCCCACTGCCTGTGACGACTGTGAGAAGACTAAGTGCATGGTGAGACAGGCATCAACGCTTGGTAAGTCATGACCACTCAAAATGATCAATGCATTAGATAAAAAAAATCTTTCTTTCAGTTCTACAGCTTCTTTAAAGTCTCTTCTCCACAGCTCCCCAGAACCGTTCTGTATCTAAACTGTACTGTGATGGTACTGAAGCTGTATCAGGTTCTAAACTGTACTGTGATGGTA
>JBBPCY010000039.1:28693117-28713793 GCA_037974405.1 Brachyalestes nurse
TCAGATACCTGTATTGATCACTGAGAAAATTGCTTATGCATTGACTGCACAGTCACACAGAGACACAAAGAGGAGAACAATATAAAATATGAAGTCTAAATAAATCCAATACAAAATCTATAGAAAAAACTCAAAATGAAATACACTACGCTATATACATACATTTTTGGGGTACAAATACTACAAATAAGTAACTTACTGTTAAGTGAATTCTAATAACAAAGATGGTAGTTAGTAGTATATTACTGTAGATTAGTGGTGTATGGAAGTATATAAGTAATATTTACATAAATATATTATTATTATTATTATTAATAATAATAATAATGACAATAATAAGCATAAGAATAAGTATAATGTATGAAAGATCAAAATATTATTCTCTTCTGGGTGTTATGAATATATATAAAATCTTTTATTTAAAAAAAAATTACATGCATTCCTACATGCTTTCCTTTGAAGTTGCTGTTGCCTGGTTACCAAGGCAGCCGGCGGAGGGATCTAACCGGTGAAAAAAAACTACAGTAACCGCTAAAAGGTGCATTTTTTCGATTACATGTTGTGCGTACGCTTATATCAAACACTATAATTTAATATACATGTAAGTACGAGTCGTCGTTTTTTTATATCTGGTATTTTGAGAGACTTTTAATGACTTAATTAGACGGATCAATTTCGCCACGTCCGGCGTTCAGGGCGGGGCGGAACGGAAACAGCTTAAAACGAGCCAGAGAGGAGGCTGAGGGTGAAGAGAGAGACATTTCCATCCTGAGTTTGCTGGTCTCTGTGTGTTTGGGCTCCTGCGTGCTTCCTTGGACATTTTAGGACTGTTAAGCAAGGTCTTGGTTGCTGAAATAAGAAGAAAACATCTTTTATTGAAAAATAAGACGGGACTATTTAACGCATCGGACCTCTTCGAGGGCTAGCTTGTGGCTAACAGGCGGGACAAAGCTCCTAACGGCTTGCTGTGCCTTCAGGGTCGAGTTGAAAAAGTTTGTTCAGGTATATTACCTTGTATAAGACGTACCGTTACACTATTTGACTAAAGCCCTTATTTTGTGGTAAGGTCTGTAGTTCTCTAACGGCAGGGCTTGTTTCGGTTTCCAGGCTTTTTGTGGGTCGGTGGCAGAGATTTGGGCTCTGGTTTGCAGGAAACGAGCTCTGAACACCTAAAGAAGCTCATTCCACCCCTCTAAGTGATCCTTGGTTGGGTAGCCAGGCTGTTAAAGTCTCAGAAGTTAAAAGGGGGGAAGAACAACCAGAATGGCCGGAGTGAACAGCGTGGAAGCGGTAAAACGCAAGATTAAAGTTTTGCAGCAACAGGCGGACGAAGCTGAAGAAAGAGCCGAGGTGCTGCAGAGGCAGGTCGAGGAGGAGAAACGAGCCAAAGAGAAGGTAAACCACACTGAAAGAACATGTCTTCTACCGTTGCTGCTTATACAGCTGGTGGTTAGGGGTTTGCCCCCGCGATCGGAAGGTCGTGGGTACAAATCTCAGGACTGCTAGTGGCACCACTGAGGTACCCTTCAGAAAGGTACCGTCCCACACACTGCCCCCCCGTGCGCCTCTGGTTGATGGCAGCCCCCTGCTTCACTTGGTGAGTGGGTTAAATACAGAGATAATTTCACGCTGTGTACTGTACTGTGCTGTGGTGGTTTCACCTTACTTACACTGAAATGATAACCAGTCTGTGTGAAATTATAAAATCGACTCCTAATTGGACTTCATCAAGCAATGTCCTCACATCTGAGTTTGCAGGTCTGGCCTATTTTCAGCCTTCCCCTTTGCTTCAGTGTATTACATAACTGCTGGACATTAGTAACTACTGTAGAACCCTGAATTCCTCAAAGGTTTTTGTTCAAATGTTTGTAGGGGGTTGTTTCTGTTTATGGTTTCTTGGAAAGAAATCTTTACAAAGAAATGGTGTCTGAGGTAGGACTTGCTTGGGGCAGCTGGTGGCCTGGTTGTTTGGGAGCTGCCCCTGTGATCAGAAGGTTGTTGGTTTGAATCCCAGGACTGCTAGTGGTACCCTTGAGCGAGGTACTGTCCCCACACACTGTTTGTGGCAACCCACTGCTTCACTCGGTCAATGGGTTAAATGCATAAAGAATTACACACTGTGTGGTGTGTTCATGTGTAACTATAAGGGGCCACTTTACTTCATCAGCTCCCAAATCTGCCTGTTCTGTTTATACAGCTTCTTAGTTAAAGCTGTTTTCACCCTTGGGATTGGCCCCCTAATGCTTGGACACAACTCTAAGAGGCCTGTACTTGAGATTTAAACTCTCAGGTGAGGCTGTCCAGGGAAACCAAGGGTTACCTTGAGCTAAAAACAGAAAGAGACCTGTTGGACTGGTTGATTGGGCTGCTTAAATAAGGAGACAGCGGAGTCATCAGTTCTGCACATTACCAAGTTAACATGGTACATTTCGTTTGATTTTATTTATGACCCAGCTGCGATGTTTTCAGAGCTGTGTAAATGCAAAAATGTACTGTTTTTCAAATTCCATCTGCCCCGATTTGGTTAACTTATTCTGACACTGAAGGGGGACTATTGGACGTTAAACTACCGATCTGTTTTCCTTTTTTTCCCCCAGAACTATTTGAATGCACAAATGATGAGCTACATGTGAATCAGAATTAGAAGACTTTATTGATCCCGGAGGAAACTGATAATAATAATAACTGAAACCTTAAAGCGTTTGGCCATTTGCCCCCTCGCTCATCATTAAAAACTGAACTTAAGTAGATCATCTTGTTTCATTGGTTAATGTGATGTTATTGATCAGGATGTGCACATACATGATCATCTGGGCATAACGAACACCCAAAGATGCATGTGGGTCAATTGCTCATTCAAATGTGAACCTCGAGATGGAAAAGTCAGATCTAAGCAATAAAGCTTTGAATGTGAGCGTCGGTTAAGAGTTGATCACTGTTTCAGGCTTTTTTAGTGTGAAGATGACACTGTGGGGTTGTTACTCCGCTGCCACAGGAAGTGTGTGCCAACTCATTGCAGGCCCTCTTTTGGGCAGGTGCCAGAAAGGAAATGACTTGAACTATTGAAACCCTACTTCTGATGAGCGCCACCTAGCTGACGGTTTGTTTGTGAGTGACAAGATCATGTAAATCATGATGCAGCAATATAATCAGTAAACAAATAATTGAATATGTACATGTTAATTAGTTTGAGGGTTTTTGTCCGAGGTGGGGTATGTATACATTCGCAGATCTCCATGATTGTGTATGAATCAAGTGGGCAGGCAGGAGGTCTGTCCTCCTCAAATGCCGTCATGTGGTGCCATGTCATTACCATGGCATCCGCATTTTTGCTTTCTTGGTTGAGTTCTCTCATGCCAGCCCAGCAGGCTACACTGTGTCTTTTGTTTTTTTTTCCCATTTCTAGTTCTTTGCTTATTGTTTAATTCTGGGTTGCATATTTTGACCTACTTATTCACATACCAGTGCCTCCCATCTGCTTTGTTTTTTTGCTGGCAGTTCCCCCGAATAATTCCCATCCATCTGGCTTCCATTTTGGCCTTCTTTAAACTCCTTCTTTTTTTGTTTTGGCAATTTGTGTTCTTGCTCTTCTCCAAGGCATGACTGAGACGAGGCAAATATGGAAGTTAGATAATCACAGCTCTCCTTTTCCTTTCTTTCCGCAAAGCAGTGATTTGATCTGTCCATTCTCTGTTCCTAAATGTTCTAACTTTCTCAGAGTCTACAATTGTTGTGATTTCATCACAGGGGCAAACTGATCATTTAAAAAAAGTAATTTCAGTTGAATACAGCATTTGTGTCGTTTTCGTTATGTGCAATAATCTACCATGTGCAATATCCTGCAGATTTCTTGCTAGGAGCTAAACCATTAATACCATATCTTCTTGTCTAATAGTTTTTAATCATTTTCTCTGTAGTTTTCTGTGTTTGACTAGTTGAAACATAAGCAATTTCCTCTGGGATCAGGTTTTTTTTTTCTGATAGTTTTGCTCATTAGCATCGCATTTTAAACTGGAAATTCAAGGTTATGTAGACGGTCAAAATCCCAGCTGTACTAAGTTTCTGTAAAGCTTGTCCGACTTCACAACAAATGCTAGGAAAATGCATTTGTGGGTAGAACATGAGCCAATCAAATATTTGAGCGGTGGCCAGTCATGGCTTTGCCCTGGCTGCTGGTGTCCTCAGTATCATACTGATTATGAGAAGGCATCGGTTTGTCTGCCCAGTCCAACTGCACATCAGTCAAGCTTCGAGGGCAAGGGGGTTCTTTGACCTGGCTGTTCTAGATGGATGGCTCTAACATGGATGAATGATTTTTTTTTTTTTTTTGGTGCATTCTCATTCATATTCTCTCCCTTTTTCTTTTTTTCCTCTGTTCTCTTGGCCGCATGTAGGCTGAGGAGGAGGTTACCTCTTTGAACAGGCGTGTTCAGCTGCTTGAAAATGATGTGGACCGGGTCCAGGAGAGACTGAACTCAGCACTGGCGAAACTGAATGAGGCAGAGAAGGCTGCAGATGAAAGCGAAAGGTGTGTGCGTGTGTGTGGACAAACCAGCTTGTAAAGCACTAAGAATGATGTAGGCAATAGAAACAGACCTGACCTCAAATAGCAACTTGGAGATTTAGCAGTGAATTGCTCCTGAACATGAAATGTTATGTAACACTAACTATATATTATATATATATATATAAAAAAATAAATATTTGTTGCAAGATGTCGGATCTCGTGGGATGCTGCTTTTGGTCTCTTCTGGTGACTCAGACTAAGCACAGAACCTCCTCAGCTTTGTTCTATACCAGTATTAGAGGTTTCAACATTTACATTCACAGCACTTGGCAGATGCTCTTATCCGTTGTACATCTGTGCTTTATAATCCAAGAAAACCCATCCCCTCTCACTATTAACTTGGACTAGTAAAAAAGCTGCTAGAAGATAATGATTCTTTTAGAGAACTTGGCTAGTACTTCAGGTACCTATAAGATCACTTTTTTTTTTTTGTGAAGTTTGTGTTAAGTTTCTGCTATACAGTGGGAGTAACATGGATATTCTTGCTTCAAAAAAATTTCATCTATGCAGTGTGTTCTTGAACAAAGAACTGATTTTAACACTAGGTTTTTTGCAGATGCCCAGGTTTTTGGAGTTTGTGTCAAATTTGTTGTTCTAAGCATTCTTGCACCGAAAAGAATGGTCTGCTTTATTCGTCCTCAATGTGGTTAATCGACCAAGACCTGCTTAGTGTCCAAAGCTTATTTAGTTTTGTGCTGAAGCTGAGAGTCTGTGTTCTGACTGTTTAAAGCAGGAGTGTCAAGCTCCGGTTCTGGAGGGCCGGTGTCCAGCACAGTTTGATGGTTCTCCTGATCAAACACATTTACTAAACCTGACAATTAACTGATGTGCTGAACCAGGTGTTTCTGAGCAGGGAAATCACCAAAATGTGCTGGATGACGGCCCTCCAGGGCTGGAGTTCGACACCGCAGGTTTAAAGTAAGTTGGACTTTTTGATCAAATTCCTCATGGTGTAGGGTGGTTTAAGGGAAAGACTGACGCCGCAGCCTCACAGAGCCTTGGATGCTGGGTCAGGTCTGGATGTTTGATTCGTGTGTATGTCTCAGGGGCATGAAGGTGATTGAGAACAGGGCCCTGAAAGATGAAGAGAAGATGGAACTGCAGGAGGTCCAACTAAAGGAGGCCAAGCACATCGCTGAGGAGGCAGACCGCAAGTATGAGGAGGTGAGCCTTTCACCAGCTTCTTACTGCCTCGAGCCAAACGTCCTCCCCCACTTTCTGTAACACTGTGTGTCTCTGCAGGTGGCTCGTAAGCTTGTCATCATTGAAGGAGAGCTGGAACGTGCAGAAGAGAGAGCAGAACACGCAGAAGCGTGAGTCAGGCTCTCGGTCATTATACACACCCCAGTAGTTTTAAGTGAACAACACCCTACATCAGGCACAGCTAGACTCTTACAACATTTTACACTTCTTCTCTGTTTTATCGTAAGTTTGCAACACTATTTTCAGACTTCCTTATTCAGGCACAGTGCACTGAAGTATGCCATTAGACCTTTTAATTAACATTTGCATCACAGCCATCATTTAACAGTCCCCGCTAGAGCCATTTGGAACCCCAGCAAAGCTGTTCTGTCTTGTAGTGCTTTTAGACTAGGGCTTTTTGCCCTAATTGCATGTTGATTCTGGCACACATCAGAAGCAACCCCACCTTTATGTGCCTCTCTAAGACATCTGTGCTTTGTTCTGAGCTTTCCCCTTTTGAAGCATAAAGCTAAATCGATTACTCATTTAATGGCACCGTATTAAAGCAACTAACTGTTTGCAAGTGTGTAATTTTTTTTAAACTCCTTACTTGGAGTTCTACAAGACATCATAAAAGTGGGAATGCCAAATCATGACTAAGGTGCCTTTGCTTCCTCCTTTTCCCATCTGTGTGACTGGTACGTGTTCATGTTCTGAAACACCTACACCCCACCCACTCCACCCAACCTGCATGCGCTTTGGGTCATGTGACTGCCCCGTCCTTTCCACCTCCCTCCCCTCCACAAAACAGCAATAAACGGCATTTGGAGGAGCTGCTGAGGAATTACGACCAATCGCTGAAGAGTCTGCAGGCAGCTGAAGACAAGGTACTGGCCCAGTTCTGTTACCCAGTGGGTTCCTCTTATAGGCCCGGGCTGCATATGCCACTGTCCATCCCGAAAGGTGGCATCAGTACTTCACTGAACGGCATTGAACTGTGGTTTTAAGTAGAACTGAAAGGTGCCTTTTTTTCTCTCAAAGGTGAGCTCAGTAGGGCCCCATCAAAACGTATAAGTTTCAGGCAGGTGTTTGGAAAGTCGTCCTCCCGCTCTTGACTTACCTGGCTGCTCTCTCTGCACTCGTCCTCCCACTTATCCCTGCTCTCACACATCTGTCTTTCTTTTTGCCTTTTCGTCCGCCCTTCGGCTATGTGAATGATCTGTGTGCTGCGTGCATGAGATTACCTGCACCTCAGAATGTTCAGACACACCTCTAATGTCCTCACTGCATGAATTTGGTCTCCTCTTCACTCCAGATCAATTGCTTTGGCTCCATCTTTTCCATCATTAGTTGCTTGTATCAAATCCCAGTTGCCACTTTCCTGTTACTACTTTAGTGGTGCCCTCTTGAATCGATTGTTTTTCTTGTCCTAGGTTGAATATTCATCATTTTTTTTGAGTAATTATTATTAATTCCACCCAGATCATGCACTAGCAGGCCACAGTGGTTTCGTTCATGCCTTTCTCTCAATTGTTTGTAAATTTGTCTTTTTTTTTTATCCCCTTCCTTCTCCATACTCCCTTTCCATATTCCTTTTTATCCTCCTCTCGTAATTATTCTCAAACCTTTTACCCCTCCCTCTTCACTATTCTGTTCTCAACCCCACCCCTTACGTTGTCTCTTTCTCAACCCCACTTCTCTTTCCTGTGTCAAACACCTAAACGCAAAATTTTAAAAACTGCAGCAAATGTGCGGAATTGGAGGAGGAGCTGAAAAATGTCACCAATAACTTAAAGTCCTTGGAAGCCCAGTCGGAGAAGGTAGGAAGAAGGGAGAGAGGGTGGGATGGGTATATTTGTTCTGCATGCCTGTGGAAATTCTTCAAAGCATTGTAGTATGAAAGATGTTTTGACTGAAGTTTTTCCTATTGCTTTTGAATCTTTCAGTTGAGTTTGTGCTACAATGCTTTTGGGAAATATGTTCTTGACTAATTGTAGAGGCCGTCGTTGCTTATCAGTGGTGTATAAATGACTACAGGGTTTTATCAGAAGACCACCAGTGCCTGATCCCTGTAGCACTAGGCCACACTAGTGTATCGCATTATTTTAAAAACTCTCCTTTTTGGTTCATTTACAGTTCCCTGAAGCCCACCTAAAATTCCCTATTAGTAGAAGAGACCTTAAGTTTTTAGTCCTAGTTACTGCGTTGCTTTTTTATTTATTTTTTTTATTCCCTGCCCTTTTCTTATTTTAGGAAATTGGTTTTTGGTGGTTCTATATTTGCGTGTACTGACTTTATCATCTTGATATGTTGTCATTACTAAATGATGCCACAGTATTTCACATTGTGTCTGCTGAGCACATTTAGTGGCCAGACAAGTTGTCATAGAAACCGAGAGTTTTTTTTTTACACACTACAGATAGCATCAGGGGGAGGTAGTGTTACAAATGTGTTCAGCTCGCAAAGAGAATTTTATCAGTGTGGGTTTTTTTTTTTTGTGAAAAGACAAGGCTTCATATTTTGCATTGTAGTAATTTTACATAGCTGTTACATAGCCATTAGGGCCTTTTTAGCTTTTTTTGGTACACACCTTTTTAAGCATGCACTAGAACCTGTTTTATTCCTGACCCTGGCACATTCTTTTGCATACTGTGCTAAATGGTTAGACTGGAACCATCCATGCATTATTAGATTTGCATAAGAGCTTTAGTTTTGGACCTGCAAGCTGAGTCTTCATTATCTTTTTATTTTAGTTTCCTTGTGTTGCAGCGCCTTGTGAGGTACAGTGACCTAGTTAGAGGTGTTTAAGGCCAATACAGGCAGAAATAGCTGGAGAAAAGCTATATGGATTACTTTTTTTTTTTTTTATATTATTTCTCAGAGTTTAACCTTTAAATGTGCTTAGCTTGGAAGTAAACACAAGCCTGTTGTTGGTCACCTTGTTTGAAGGACAGGGGACCGGTTCTGCTCAGTCTGTGCAGCTGTCCTCACGTTTTGCATAATGCCACTGTTTTCAGAGATGCTGCCAGCATGCCCAGAGAAAGGACTCGTTTCAGCTCTGGCCGTTGACATCACTGACAGTGATGCAAGGCAGCCATGCGCGTGCTTACTGTGAGGGCAGCTCCAAGTTTACATGGAATAAGTGTGCTAGATAACTGGGTCTTCGCAGGCGTTTCTGAAGCTTGCTAGAGCGAATACTCTGGCTGATTCAGCTCAGGCTGTGGACATTTTTGTACTTCAGCCTCCAGGGGCCCAAAGAAGCCCACACTTATTAATAGCTTGGTTTCATTTCTCTCTGACGTTTTTCTACCCTCAAAGATGCAGAGGAAAGCAGAACAGGTATACTCTTAGTACAGGTACTTCAGCAGTGGTACAGTGTATGCATGTGGGCTCAGTATGTGGGGTAGAAAAATGTCGGCTTCTGTGTATGATTAAGGAAAAAAAGGATAGGTTTGAGAAGGGCTATGAATATGAAGAGGAACATTAGTGACCAGCAACATCCAATGGAAAATCTTGCGTTTAATGGGGTGACATGCCTTGAGACGATATAAATTTAGGTCATTTTAGGCAACTTTATTTTTAAATGACATCTCAGTACCTAGGCTCTTTTAAAAGATATTGCTTGTGTTTGTTTAAGCATATGGTTACACAAGCTGCAAGGCATCAAAAGACAAATTTCTATAATCTAAAAATGGACAAAGTACTGAGTAAGAAGTGCCTGGTTCTCTGATTGGCTGCCTTTTTTCCCCCCTTTGCAGTACTCCCAGAAAGAGGATAAGTACGAGGAGGAGATCAAGATCCTGACCGACAAACTCAAGGAGGTGGGGTGTAATTCGTCACTGGAATTTTTAAAATATCTTTGCTCCCATGTGGCACAGCTGTAGGATATGTCATAAGCAGAATCCCTGGCCGGAATTCCAAGAGAACGTTATGCGCTATTCGCCAGTTTTAAAATTCACGTTACTCCAGGGAGACTGTCCCCTGTATTTATGTATGTATGTATGTATGTATGTATGTATGTATGTATTTATTTATTTATAACCAATTTGGAAATCTAGGATTTAGTTTTAACTGCTCATCTAAAAATAAAGGTTTTTGGTCTCAAACCTAAGACTGGGTATACATTTGAAACAAGGATTTGGGGAAATTATTTTACTACTCTGATACTACACCAATCAACCACATCATTAAAAAAAACACCAACTGTGAGCAACCCAATCTCCTAATAACTGCACCTATCAAGTGGTCGGATATATTAAAATGGATATGCCACAGGATCTCGATGACAGTCGTGTTGGCTTGACAACTGGGTTAGAGCATCTCCAAAACAGTAGGTCTCTACTGCCGAAAGTGCCTACAGTGAGTGTGTGAGCATCAGAATTGAACCATGGAGCAGTGGAAGAAGTTGGCTAGATCCGGTGAATCATCACTTTTACATCATGTTGACGATCGTGTGCACGCATTGCTTTCCTTTTGGGAGAGGGAGCGCAAAAATACTTTATGGGAACAAGACAAGCACGTGGAGGCAGTGTGATCCTCTGGACAATATTCTACCATGAAACCTTGGATCCTGGCTTTTAGGTTACTTTTGATACCATCTACCCAGGCATTGTTGCAGACCAAGTTCACCCCTTCATGCAACAGGATTATTTGATGAAGGAGTTGACTTTGCCTCCAAATTACACAGATCACTTTCTGATCAAGCATGAACAAACTAGTCTGATACATGGAGGCAACTTCAAAGGACTTGAAGGATCTCTTGGTGCCAGATACCACAGCGCACACTCAGATCCTGCCTCGTTGGAACGTAGCTGTTTTAGGGGTGCCTAAATATTATTCGCAAGGTTATTTTAATGTTATGACTAATCGGAGAACGTGTTTTACATTTTTCTTGAAAAGCCTATCCAGCTTTGACTGGCCATTGTTATGTACAGCAATACAACTTCACTCTGTAGATGTACAATTGGTAAACTTGCTGTGCTGTGGCTGTTTTATTCTTTCGGCAGGCTGAGACCCGTGCTGAGTTTGCTGAGAGATCTGTGACCAAGCTTGAGAAGGCAGTTGATGATTTGGAAGGTAAGCTACTCCTCCGTCTGTCCTGAACCTTTAGCTTTAGCTGCCCCTCTCTCATATTTGCATTCAGAGTCCACAGATGCGTGTTGACCGTCCTGTATACACCCACAGGTGAGCTGTATAAACAGAAGCTGAACTTCAAGGTGATTAGTGAAGAATTGGACGAAGGCCTTAATGACTTGTAAATACTGCTTGGTGTGAAATGAGTGATTTGTGTGCAGTGGAGTGAACTGCATGTGTTTCTTTCCTCCTTTTCCTAATGAGACTTCACAAAGTGTATCTGCTGATGGTTAAAGGTGCAGTGTCGGGTTTGAGAATGAGCTACAGACTTGTATTGTCCACTGTGAACTGAATTTCTCTGTAATGTACAATGGTGTAACTTTCTGTTGGACCTGATTTAACCAGATTTGAGTCTACATTAGTACAGATTTGGATGGAGCACTCTGGCTTTATTTATAAAAGGGTTTTTTTAATCCAGTTGGCAGTGGGGAGAAGTTATTTCATATCTTCTGCTTTTTAGACTACAGAACATCTTTTCTACTTGAATCTCAAACATCAAATTAGATTTGAACTGCCCCTGTAAACTGTTTTGTAGTAAAACTTGCTGCATTTCTGTCATTGAGTGAATGGCGAGAAGTCATGTGTCTAGTAGCCTTGAATTTGTCTAGAACTTCTCTCTTTAGTCACCACAGCCCAGGGTCACCATGACAACAGCATAATACCAACAAACAAGCCAAGGCCTGAATGTGAGAGGCTTGCGATGTCTGTCTAGGCTCATTTCTTCGATTTGGTTAACATGGCTTTTAGTAGAAAAGGAAGGAGCTGTCTTATGTAAGCGTTCTCACACCAAACGTTAAGCATGTGACCCAACTTCTTTCTTTCAGCGTTTGATTTTAGTTCTTGCATATAGAAATGTGAGCAGCAGCGGTGCAGGGTAGAAACAGTCAAGCTGTTCTTTAGCTGAACAGCTGAAAATAGATTGTAGTAGGTGCCCACCTACACATTCAAACAGCTTGGTTACATTACAGTCCTGCGTTTCCATGGTTTACACTCTGGTGCTGTGTGATTGCTTTGCATGCACTTAAAACTAGGATGGCTTATCCTGTGTGTCAGATCACAATTACAGAATTAGTAGTGTGGCATGAGAGGATTTGCCTGCATGGGTTTGATGGTCAGCAGTGAATGGTGTGGTGAAAAGTGTGGTTGCACTTATTGTGCAATGTATTGCTCAGTTTTGTGTTTGCAGAAGCAACTTAAGACCTACTGTGTGCAAATCACCCCCACTATGAATGACTCAAAATTGTCAGAAGGAAACTGATTCTCCCACTTGCTTTGTTGCATACTCTTGCCATGGCATGTCTGCTTATGAAAGCAAATGGCTTAATGATGTCGGCATATCTCTGTTGGTGCTTTAGACTAGCTTACATTTTTGATTCTATTGCAAGCTGCTGTTGATGTTGTTTGATGGCAAATGGATTACTAGTGAGAACTGACAAAACTACATTATTCACTTGGGAGAACTGTTATATAGAGGCATAGAGTCATAAATGCTATTGTGGATAGCAAACATTTATGGGTACTTCCCAGCCCACAGGGCCTTAATGCAGTGTCTGTATCATGTCTCTTCTCGTCATATCTTTTTGTACGGGTCCATGTCTTAAATTTGGCAGTATTTTTAATCGATGGTGTGCTGTCAGTCGAATGACGTCACATGCGTCTAGCGTTGCTAAGCAACCGGGCTGGTGGGAGGGGTGTGGCGCGAAAAATGACAGCTGATCAAAAATCATGAAGTTAAAGATGTAGTGGTTTTATTTTAACAGAACTACAAGCGTTTGAAACCGTCAGGGGGTAAAAATGACCCCCTTGGTGGTTCTAGTGTTAAGGGGTGGATTCCCAGATAGGGTTTAAGCCTGGCCACGACAGTATTATAAATGGAGATTTCAAATTGGAAGAAATATAGTCCAGGACTAGTTGTAATTCAATATTTTATGTTCTAACACTGGCTCTGGCAGGTGCTCTAGTGTCTAGTACCACTTGGATTTCTCTCTTTCGTCATATTCTTCTCCCTGAAGAATGTGAGGAGTACCTGGACATGTTTATTCCCATCACTGCTTTATCATCTTGCATCACATTCCTTTCAGCCAGTTTTCGATTTGCCATCCCATTTTCCTCTTTTAATCTTCCTTTTCGATCTTTGTGGTTCTCCACATTTCTGGCTCTGTCTTCCCACCCCCTTTCTTCCTCCCTGTATTGCTGTGTCCTCTGTGTCCTCCCTCCCTCATTCTCCCTGACACAGAAATAGTTTGCTTGGTTAAGATTCTGGGTCACTATCTTGTAATTGTTCCACTTATCTGCACCCCCCACCCCCCTTGGTCATGTACTGCTGTCTTCACTTCATGCACCATATCATTCTAATGAAGAAAAGGAAACAGGCATTGGCAATCTTTGAGGTTTTTATTTTTTAGTAAAACCCACTTTTATTGTCTGGATCTTGGGTGTCCTTTTCATTCCCACGGTTGTTTGACCGTTGCATCAGTTTAAGTAGCGTCTGTCACCGGCTAATTGTAATGTAGAATTTTTTAACAAAGGAAACAGAAGTTTGTAGTGTGTAAATGGAGATCGTTTGCAGCTTAACTTGCTTACAGTTACAAAATAGTGACCACGTATGTGGAAATGAAGCTGCAGACGTAACTTTTTTTTTTTTCGTTTCCTGCGAGAACCATGGTTACAGATTTGAGTATATGGCAGTTTTAGCCCGCCCTGTCATGTCAAAATTGGAGTGTTTCATGGCAAAATGCCTTTTTGAACCAGGCACTTATTCAAAAAACCCACTGGCAGCTACTCGGACAACACAGCACAGCCTGGTTGATTATTTATATACTGAATTTAATAGGGTCAGTAACCCAACCAGCCTCTTTAATTAGTAAAGAGTGATAAATTAACCTTTTACTTGATTTTTAGGTGAACAGCAAGGTCAGGTATTAGAAGTCAAAGGTACTGTTGGTTCATGTGCACAATAGTTACTACAAACTATGTATCTGTACGTTTCCGTATGAAAAGCGCCACGGTGATTTTGTCACTAGAGGGCTTTAAGAGGAATTAAAAAATGGCACCAAAACTGGAATGATCATTTCCTGCAAAATGGTATCCGCTGCCTGGTTGTCGGGGGACTTCTGATCTATTGGACAGATAACGCTGGTGAAATAAGCTGATTGTTTAATACTCGGGATAGTAAATTCTTTGTGAGGTGATGAGAATTTGTCCATGTACACTTCTCACTAGGGCTGTAACAGTACATGTATTCGTACCGAACCGTCACGGTACATGATGTCGTACGGAGAATACACGGTACGATGGAGAAGACGTGATTGATCGTATGAAATCACAGAGGGACCAAAAAGTGGCATTAAATCATAAACCTGGGTCGTTTTGTGGTGCAGTAGTGTGGTGCAATAGTGCCACCTACTGGCGTAACATTTTTGCTGCCGTACACACACATGAAAATATAAGCAAGAGTGTATTTTTTACTGGTTAATACACTGCTGTTTATTTAAAATAAACAAAAACAAACCAAGCCTCATTCTTTAGAACTTTTTGTTAACTTTGCTGTATCGTGTACCGTACCGAACCGCGATGTCAGAACTATAGTGTGAACCAAACCGTGACCTTTCTGTACCGTTGCACCCCTACTTCTCACTGTTCATATATGAAAATGTAAGGAAATAAGTTTTTACTAATCTGGACCAAATGATCTCCCTACTAGTAGTGTTTACCAGCTGTGAAGTTTGACTCCGATGTAGGTCAGGCTGGACTGTTTTCTAAGAACAGATGCTTGATCTAAATGCACAGTTGGCCATGCTGTAATTGGCCTTTTAGGGGACATTTAAGTAAGATTTTTACTTTGTACACTCTGTCTTTAGAATTTGTACATATTAGGTGTTTGTGCTACTAGTAAATGACAACAGTAAGTTATTTATCTATAGTGTTTACACAATACACTATGCTATATACACAAAATGCTGAGGTATAGAGTGTGTTGACTTTTTTTAGGCTTTATATTGTAGATTGCTCTTGTCTTTGCTTCCGCGTGACTGTACGGTCTTAACATAATCCGTTTTCTTTCTGGATCAATACAGTTTTCTGATTCCGGTTACTACAGTCCATGCATTAAAGAAAGGACGGAGCAGAAGTCGAGCTTGGACCGAATCTTTGCCAGACTATATCAGCTGTAGGCAATTACATAATTACACGGTGTAGAACGAGTTGGGTGAGCAGACGTGCCTGTGCTGTGCTTCAGTTCCTCAAACAAACACACAGAACAGAGGAGGGGGTTGGAGAAAAGTCTGTGGAATCTTGTTGTGACTTTGAAACTTAATTTGTTGATTGAATTTATTCCCTCTTGGCACAGTAAAGGATACTTTCCAGGCGATTTGGAATCTTATTTAATTCAAGGTTTGAAGGCTCATTCAGTACTGCAACAAGAGTGGCCTTCAATGTTGAGCCCACAAAACCAGAGAAATATGTACATTTGTCATGCGGACAAGGCATTTCATCTATGTGTGGAGAAGAGTTTCTTCTTACTGCCTTTTTAGGGGTGCAGTGATGCACGTTTTCAGATTTGATGTCTTTCATGATCCTTTATTTTTTTTAATGCGTGATTTTGATCTGATTCTGCAGGTCTGTAATTACATACAAGGCAGATTGATTTGGCTTGGATTTATTTAAGAATAAATATGATAAAGTAGCATGAAAAATGGTGAGCTTACGAATAAGCAACTGAGCCCAAAGAAAAACTTGCAATATAAAATCTTACACTGCTTATGTCTACGTTGTACGCTAAGTATTGTTTCTCTATTCAAATACCTGCACATTCACACATGGTTTTTGTGACAGATTTATGGTATTACGCTAAGCATCCCCCTCCCACCCAACCTTACCACTGTTTTGTATTTTTGTCTTTTGTAGAGAGGCTCGCCACTGCCAAGGAGGAGAATATCAAGATCCATGCTACGCTGGATGCTACCTTGCAGGATCTCAACAACTTCTGAAGTCCACGGACCCCCTCCTCATCCGCAGATTTCTTGCCTGTACCTTTTTCTACTCAATTCCCCAGTCCCGGTTATTGCTGGGTGGCTCTGTCCTGGCTGAACAAGGGCAAATTGCTTTTTGGTGTAGGTAGCACTTGGCTTCGTTCCTCACTTCCTGGCCGTCGCCCTCAGTATCTGAAGGAGCCCCCCTACCAACTTTCGTCCTCGTGTCTAGCTTTTTGTGTAGGCTCCCCGCCCCCTTTCTTTAAATAGGACAGCATATGCTGAAGCACCAATGTCTTAAGTTCTCATCTATGTTGAAATATTCCTTCTTTGATTCATTCCCACAATTATGTGCAATTAAGTAATTAGGTAACGTGATGTGTAACGGAACGGCTCTTGTTTCAGGTGGCTGAGTTTTCTCTGTTCTGCTAGTTTTCCTGTCCCATGGTGCAATATTAATACAAACAGGTAAAGAATTGGAAAGGTCACAGTGCAAAACACCTCCTTTAAACCTCTTCCCGCTCTTTTTGTATAACGACTCCCATAACTGCTGAGCTCTATCCCTGGCCCCACTTGTTTTAACACTTAAGCACTGTATTTTTTTTTATTTTACTGTCAGTGCAAGGCCAGGCGGACCATTACGCTGTTCTCTTAGCCATAAACTTTAAGGAAACAGTTTCAAAGTTTCTTATGGAATTATCCACTTTCCAAACTTTTCTTTTAATTCTACTGCAGAGTCGCTAAAACAACTGGACCAACTCTTTTTAACGGTTTTCACTAAACCTTTCCATTTCTTTTCAGAAGATATTTTATGGTTTAGCTATAGAGCAGATTTGCCCAACTCTACTCAAGATCTACACCCTGCAGAGTTTAATTCCAGCCCTAATCAAACACACTTGGCTCTTGTGTCAA
Source organism: Brachyalestes nurse (assembly GCA_037974405.1). Classification (NCBI taxonomy): domain Eukaryota; kingdom Metazoa; phylum Chordata; class Actinopteri; order Characiformes; family Alestidae; genus Brachyalestes; species Brachyalestes nurse. The sequence goes on from JBBPCY010000039.1 coordinate 28,709,882, forward strand.
TGTTATGGAAGGCCTTGATTAACTGGGACAAGTGTGTAGATTAGGGCTGCAGGATGGCAGATCTCAAGGTGTGTGGTTGAGCGCCCCCTGGTGTAGAGCTGCACTAGGAATTGAGCTATAATTTTGACTGAAGTGTCAGATCCAGTTAAACCATGTTTAATTGGGAACTTTGTTCAGTTAAGCTTTGTCATCAGGTGAAGGCTTCGCCTCACCACAAGTCACAAGGGCTGTAGGGAGAGAGAGAGAGAAGGGGTCTTCACATTCCACTGCCAAAAGGGAGGTTAAAGGGCCATTAAAGAGGGCAAGAGGGATGAAAAACATTAAAGGTATTATCTGAGCATCTCATCAGCGTAGTTTATTATACTCTGGAACAGAAAACTGAAACAATAGTTACATAACATTGACGCACCAAGAACCTTTTTAACTGGAACATAAATTACAAAGTTAAGGATGTAAACATTTTGCTATGAACAGTGTTTCATTGTAATAATGACAGGATCAAATTCTTTTTTTAAATAAAGTACCATAATACTTATTAACCCTTCTGACTATTCTGCCTTGATTTTAAAAATATACAAGGGATATATATGGCCTTTTTTAAATTTATTTTGGTACAGGTGGACATTATGGTAATGTTTGATTGCATCATGATGGGTTGTGTCAATATTCTTTTCTGAATGTATGGTCATATAGTGAGTGAAATTCTTCAGTTTTAACATGGGCCAATTGAAACTCAAATTTCTTTCCAGTGGTGGTGATGGGAACCAGAGGTTGTGCTGTGTGCTCACTACTCATGTTTTCTCAGGGTGTGATGTTTTGTAAGTTGATGTGAAAATGAGGACTACTTTTTTTTTCTTTAGATATCATTTGGCCTCAAATCATCCTCTACACCATGAATAAGTTTCAAAATATGTTTTAAAATGAAAATCTGTGAAATTCCCCTTCAAAACAAGTTCTCAAAGACCTTCAGTCTGTGTCTAAAAACTGGCCTACATAGACTTTTTGATAGGTTATAGTAAAATATGGCTACACCTAAAAGCTAAGTTCTCATCTGCCTCGCTTACCTCAGTGCCCTGCATGTGTTCCTCTTACTTTTAAGAGGGAAAAAAAGCAATACATTTTAGATCATTGCTATTGTAAAACAGTGTCTCCAGCATAGGAGTCACAACCACTTTATGTAATTGTTCCTGTGAGGTTCCTTTTAGAGGCATGAAACACTCCTGACATCTGGTTCCCATCACCAGCACTGTGAACAATTTCTTGGAAAGGAGGCATTTCACACCAAACCGCTCTGAATGACTTTGTTTACATCTTAATTATAATCTAATAATAACTGAGAACTCCCTTTTAATGAACACTGACCAACTGCATGTTCCATTTAAAAGTATAAACTGCTTTCAGACTTTCTGTACAGCATGTTGCTTAAACTGATTCAAATTTTGAGAAATTGAGGCATCAGTGCAATACTCTTTGGTAATATTCTTGAGTACAATGAAGGTTTGGTTCTTTTTAGCCTGGCTGCCTTTCTGAAAAGTCAGGGTTTGTCCTAATTTAATTTTCTGACACACTATGAGGCTTTTGAGCTGACATTTACACTGCTGTTGATCTTCAGCCCTGTCTGTAACTCTCTTAAGACCATCTATGAACATCTTTACCTGCTAGTGGTAACATAATATGCACTATAAGCATAATCAAAAATGTCTGAGGCCAATTCGAAGACAAATGAGCTTTACTGAGGTTCTCTTTGGCTGATTTTGAGTGAAGGTTTGGCCTAAAATGTATATATTCTAGACAGAACAGTACATGAAGTTCAGACTAAAGCAAAATAGTCCCTTAGGATTTTTATTTTAATATTTACTGTTTCATGTTGCATTATACATACACTCTAGTGGCTTTGGAATCGGGGCACAAAAAATAAACACTGGGTAGAAATGACTGGACCCCTGGTTCCTATCACTTCCACTGTAAAGAAATCTGAAATCTGAGACACATTTCTCTACAACCAACATTCAGACTGCTCTGAATAAATGACTTCTTTGGGGCATTTGTGGAATTCCCCTTTAAACCCGTAACTTATGACACGGAGTTCAGTTCACTGATGATACAAACTCTCCCCAAGGCACCCCATAATACTATTCACTTAACACCTCTACCAACTTGAACTGATCTTAAATTGAGTTCCCTTCAAACCACTTTTCTGGATGAGTCAACCCTTTAAAGGATTGATAACTGCATTTGTCAACCAAATGGGCATCTAGCAAATATATTCAGACAAAACTGCCCAACATTCCAGCATGACATGGTCCAGAATTACAGGAACAATACAGTAGCAGCTAGATTTTCCACAGGTAAGTCCGATCTTTAGTGTTTTTTCGATGTAATGTCTTCTTGTGGTCTTGGTTCCTGCTGTGATCTCTCCCTAACTGTTGACAACAGGCCCTCCAGCTGTCTGTCAAGAGGACCAGCTTCTCCATCGTTGTTTATGGTCCAGTTGAAGTTCACTCCTTTGTCCAGGCCACATTCAGACTCTGCATCATCTATTCCTGAAGAACAAGAGGCACACAAGATGAGCTTTGATGGCTTAGTGGTTAATGACTTTAAGGTCTTACATCAATTTATGAAGGTCATTAAGTGCTTCATTTTACTCCAGCTCCTGGCCCTTAAGTGCCTCGACTGTATGCCTTCTACAGAGTGTGATTGCAGCAATCTTACAAGATCATTATAAATCACACTGACATGGATAATAAACTTGGGTAGGACATATGTGAAGGTGTGCAGATGTATGATGGTGTGTGTGAAGGTGTGCCGATGTATGATGGTGTGTGTGAAGGTGTGTAGATGTATGATGGTGTGTGTGAAGGTGTGTAGATGTATGATGGTGTGTATGAAGGTATGTAGATGGACAATGGTGTGTGAAGTTGTGTATGTCTATGATGGTTTGTCGGAAGGTGTGTAGATGGACAATGCTGTGTGTATGTCTATGATGGTTTGTAGGAAGGTGTGTAGGTGTACAATGGTGTGTATGAAGGTGAGTAGTTGGATACAGGTACGGCACTGTCTGAACTACACAATGTGCTTGGTGTGACACAACACAAACACCTGGGAGCAGCGTCCATCGTGGTTGAAGACTTTAACAAAGCGAACCTCAGACAAGTCATGCCGACCTTTATTCAACACATCACATGACCAACCAGGGGTGCAAACACGTTGGACCACTGTTATATGGGGTACAAACAAGGCTACAAGGCAGTTTTGCAGCCAGCTTTCGGAAAGTCAGACCACTCCACGTTCTCATCTTTCTCATGCCGGAATATAAACAAAAGTTTCGTCACGAAGCTCCGGTCATGAGGGCAGTGAGACGATGGACTGCCGAATCAGAAGCCATGCTACAAGACGCACTTGATGACGTAGACTGGGTCATGTGCAGATGACATCAATGAGTCTTTCCCCAACCAGAAACCATATGTTGACGGAAGCATTCAGAAGGCAGTGAACGCCTGTACCACCGCTTACAATGTCGTGTCCCTGCACAACAGGCGCTGTGTTTTTTTCTGTTTGTCTTTTTTTTCTTGATTACGAGTGTTGTGTGTCTTTCTGCAGCTATTTTGTTCAGGCAGTGCCCTGGACAGCTAAGGTGGCTGCATGGCCCCGTCCCGGACCATCGGTTGGCCAGCTCGGGGATGATGAGTTGAAAGGGGTGGAGTCAGGGGCCTTATAAGATTGGGGTCGGGTTGGGGAAGACGGTCTGAGGTCTCTCACTTGTGTTGGCAGGTTTTAGCGCGGCAATGACGGAGGACGCAAGGGCTGGAGGACGATGAGCGGATTGCCGAACTCGCGGATATGGAAGCTCATACTTACATATTTTTGGAAGAATAATATGCAGTCAAGGAGGTTCAGCTCAAAACACTGATT
>JBBPCY010000039.1:28747712-28764378 GCA_037974405.1 Brachyalestes nurse
CTCTCTCTTTCACACGCTCTCACACACGCGCTCTCACACACACTCTCTCACACTCTCTCACACTCTCTCTCTCACACTCTCTCTCTCTCTTACACACTCTCTCTCTCACACACTCTCACTCTCACACTCTCTCTCACTCTTTCACTCTCTCTCACACTCTCTCTCACACACACACTCTCTCACTCACTCACACTCTCTTTCTCACACACTCTCTCTTTCACACACACACACACACACACACTCTCTCACACTCTCTTTCTCTCTCTCTCTCACACTCTCTCACACACACACTCTCTCACACTCTCTCTCTCACACTCTCTCTCTCACACTCTCTCTCTCTCTCTCTCACACTCTTTCTCTCTCTCACTCTTTCTCACACACTCTCTCTTTCACACACACACACTCTTTCTCTCTCTCTCTCACTCACTCTCTCACACTCTTTCTCTCACTCTCTCTCCCTCTCTCTCCCTCTCTCACACACACACACTCTCTCTCTCTCACACACACGCACACACTCTCTCTCTCCCGGTCTCTCCCATATACACACACACTGGTCCCAAGACATGATTATTCTGATAAGGAATATGAGGACAAATAAATAAATTAGACGAGATGTTAAGAAACACAGTTTTGATGTAGGTTATCTTGTAGGAATATGTTAAGCTGGGATAGTGAAATGAATGGGTTTCATCTTGAATATATTGAGTAAGAATAAGATGTTAATGTTGTTAATGTTCTTTATTACATGACTGTTGCTCTATAAGTAACTTTATAGGGCTTAAGTGTTTTATAGTAGCAAACTGAATATATGTGTTGTTTTTAGGCTTTGTGTACAGTGTGTAATTCTGTTCAGTATGAAAATGTTTCGTTAGGTGGTTTGTTAGACGGCTATAGGTAGCCTGTATCGAAATACTATGGATTTTCATTATCTAGGCGTAGTGGCCTTCCATCACTTGTGTAAAGGTGAAAATGTGAATGGATGAATGTATTTGTATGAATTACATGAGGGTAAATCGTATGATACTCGTACTGTCAAAAGTGCTTTATCCGTAACGGATACTCGTTTCAGCCGAGCATCTCTATCTTATGTAATATATTATTCTCAAAACAAGATCAAGAAGACTTTTTAGGCTAGAAATAAGATTCCAAGTCTTGGTTAGATCAGGAGTTTTTGCAGTGTAAATGAAACGAAAACTTTATTTAGGGTTAAACCAGCACAAACATGACCTTGTGATTAACTGCAAGATAATGGGATTAATTCTTTTAATCAGCCCTAATGTAAAGTTCCAATTAAAGCTGACATTCTGTAATTTATCCACAGATCATTGTTTCATTGCAGAGTCATTACACAGAGCCAAAACAACACAAATTGTGTCATAGACCAGTGACTCATAGGCAAAACTGGTTTTCCCCCTTCAGAGCTGATCCTGGACAGGCTGAAGCAGGGGATAAGGCAGTCGCTGAACATGATCCAAAGTAAATGCATTATTAGGTTAAAGAGATGCCAAACCTGGCCAGCGCTTAACACACAGACCTTTCACTCCAACGGCCTCATCTAAGGTTTCACCTGACCCCAAAATGTCATCCGCCAGGGCAGTGCAACTGGCTTAGCCATTACAAATTGGCTGCGGCTGCTGGTGTTTGAGATCCACACACACACACACACACACACACACACACACACACACACTTACTAGAAGTGGTGTTAAAGCGAAGAGATGCATTACAGTTAGAAGTCATTTGTGTGGCCTGTCTTCCTTTGGCTGCTGCTACTGTTTTCACTTCTGTTCGTGTTGTATTCAGAGATAACTGTAATGCATTCTAAAGGTAGGCTCAGATCATAGACTGACACATGCACAGATACTTGTTTTCATACAGTAGCAGGATGAATATACGGTGTAATAAAGACTCAGGCCCAGACAGCGAAATTTTGTTCATTGCAATGGGATTCGCAGCAGTTAGCAATTTTGCATTGCAGAGCAAAAAAAATAGTGCTAGAGTTCTCGGTCGATAGCGCTGCCTCTTTGGGGACGGTCTTTCATATAGTACTGTACATCGAAAAATAAGAGGAAAAACACTAATGCAGAGACTGTATTATATTTGTATTCTTTGTGGATGACAAGTTATCCAGTTTTCTAATTATCAGATATAATAAGATCTTATATGGTTGGTGAGCTAGCTAGCATGCTTAGAGGATTAGTCTGTGGCCCAACCTTGGGCTCGCACTACTGTAAGGTGATGCAAACTGTATATATGTAGTTTGAGTGTGGCTTTAGACAGTCACGCAAATTGTTTACAACTATGTGTCTTAGCAGTGAATATTTTTTTGCCAGTAACATTGGAATAAATACAAATGAACATATAGCTTTTATAGAACATAAAGCTTAAAAAAATGTTTAACATATATCTGATTCTGTGTGAGTGTGTGTGAGAGTGTGTGCGTTGCTGCTGTCATTCATAAAACTCCTGACATCAAAATCACCTTAATGGAAAAGTTATTACTTTAATGTATGTATTAATAATAACAATAATAGCAACAGTAATAATAATAATTTTATTATAGATCATTTTTGAGCATTGCTAATAAAAATATATGGGATATATATATATACACACAAATCCCATACTTGTTTAATAGCAATAATACAATTCTATAATAAATTTATTATTATTACTGTTGCTGTTATTTTATATATATATATATATATATATATATATATTGGAATTCAATTGCTATTGCAATTCATTTTAAAAAGTCAAAATTTAAATTAAAAGTTAAATTAAGAAAGTCACAAAGTTTTGGTATGACCTGCACTTATTTTAACCAAAAATACATGGTCTTATTCTTTCAGTAAAATTCACAAATAAACAAACAAACAAGCATGAAACATGGAGCTTTAGTAACAGGAAAATAATTGGGAGTATTATGTTGATCTTCGTTTTGTAGGGTTCCTCTGGTTCTTTCTTCAAGTCAGGATATTTTTGTCCTGAGAATGTATGAATACAATCTCTCTCTCTCTCTCACACACACACTAACACACCGTTTATCCATTTGCAAACACACACGGATTAAGGCCCTCAGGCACTTCGCTTGACAAGCTGCCTCTAATGGCTGTTGATCTTTATCTCAAATGTTAAGGCAAGCGTACCTGCTCTCCTGCACTGCGACTCCTGGCAACAGGATCGGCTGGATTCAGTTTCACTTCCGCTGCTTCAGGAGTTCCAGAAAGAGCGCTTTCATCTCCTGTTTGACCACTTTACAAACGACAATCACTGATTCGTTGATTTTCTTCATACACCGATCAGCCACAACATTAAAACCACAGACAGTCAGGAAAGTAGGAAAAAGTGAGCCATTTTGACATTGTAGCTTTGACATCTGTGGGAAGTGCTGGACAAACTGGTCCCGTCCGTGGAGGCCCCACCTCACAACTTACAGGATTTAAAGGATCTGCTGGTAATGTCTTAGTGCCAAACCAATAACACATCCTTTATTTATCATTACTGACCTACTAAAAGGCACCTTTTATAATCATAATTTGGAATCACCAGACAAGTGTTAGATATTTGACAAGCTGTTAAGTGACAGCCAATGGGATGAAACGGCTAACGAGTGCATTTCAAATGAAAGAATAATCTAGAATTTGACTCTATCACCACACAACCAGTTAATAGGATGTCAGAAATGCACTGTTACATATTCTTACATCTTATAAAGGGAACTTGTTTTATTTGACATATTTTCATCCCAAGACTGCCAATGGCACCCTTAGGTACCCTTGAGCATCGCTGGCTAGCCACTGCTTCACTTGGTGAAGACTTTCACGTTCTTCACGCTGTGTGCTGTGGTGTGGTGTGTTCACGTTGTTTACACAACCACTTTCCGATGTTGAACAAGAATAAAAATCTGGCGTTTAAATAAAAAGAAATAAAGAGTAAATGGGTAAAACCTGTGGGGTGCAAAACCTTTTTGACTGGTACTGTAGGCCCTTAAAAAACAAAAAACAGTAGTTTGCCATTATTGATTAAACTCCACAGTCCTGATTCAGTGTACTGGTATCGCTGCCAGTCTAAAAATCTAGAAAGTGATCGATTAGCTCTTGTAAAATAAACCCCTGTAACATCCTGACCCTTTCTCCTGATTTCTGACCATACAATGTCACGGAGCCTAACTGAACTGGTCATAAGTGCTCAGGGAGCAGGTAGCCACTGCTTTTACATGCCCTGCAGGTCGAAGGTCACCATTCCCCGCCAGCCCTTGACTTCTGAAAGCGACCGCACGCAAAGTCCTGCACTCAGTCCCACCATGGAGGGCGACGAACCCCCCCACACACACACACAAGCTGGAACCTCCAGTTTTCTCTCGGTGTCAGAATGCCTCCCTTAAGTGCTTCCTTTGTGCGGCGTGTGAAGTGCGTATCAGCTCAGCCATGACCCCTCTCCAGAGTGCCTCCCAGGGGTGGGCTGCCATGTCACTGGGGGTCAAGAGAGGTCAGCTGAGATGCCCTCTGTTTACTCAAGACCCCAGGGCAGCCTGACAGTTTTTTTTCCGTCCTTTCCTTTACTAACTGCTGTTAATGGTGTGGGAACGGAGTGTGTTGGCCGAGAGAGAGAGAGAGACAGAGAGAGAGAGAGACAGAAAGAGAGAGAGACAGACAGAGACAGAGCGAGCGAGAGAAAGAGACAGAAAAATGTGGCTGTTGTACCTGAAAGGGCCCATATTCAATATTCTGTTTTCACTTGAGACCATTTACTGTGTTTGTGTGGTTTTATTTTCCCTACAGACTGTTTTTGTAACTGTGCTTTTAAGATGTAAGTGATCTGATAGCGTCCCGCCCAGGGTGAGTCCCTGCCTCCCGTCCTTTGGCCCTGGGATAGGTACCCGCGACCCTAGTAAAGTTTAAACGTTTACAGAAAACGAATGACTGAAGGATCTGCATGATCTATACTCTGGTTGGCTGAAACACTCTATATATCTCCTGCTGGAGTCCTTAAATCTATTTAACTACAAAGGTATGAAGACTGATCTTGGAGTAGATTCATTTGTATTTATGGTGATGTATTGCAGTTTGTCAGAATGGTGACGTGCATCATATGATTTTTATAGACCCCCCCTTTTTTTAAATGGATTGTACTCTGTGTTTATAAAACAGCCAAACAGCATTTTTACATGATCATTTTTCCAGCCTGTTTTATCCCATAGAATTAAACACACTGTTTTTGTAACTGTGCTTTTTAGGCTGATATGTATAAAGGAGCTCTGTTTTGATTTAATGTGCTGTATTACTGAAACACTTTATAACTTTAAAGGTGAATCTAAAAGGGCCAGAAAAGCCAATGGAAAAGGTGTAGTTTTTATGACATCACAAATACAGTTCATTCAAAACCAGCTGTTTTTGTTGCTTATTTTACATTTATCATATCGACTGACATGCTTTGGAAAATGTATCAAATTTTTACGAAAGTGAGGACCCTTTCCCATCTATGGTATGGGCCCTTTAAGAAAATATTCACATTTTCTCGTAATGAATGTTGTTGACCTTGTTGACTAATCATAAGAAAAATTCATTGAAAGGTCACAATCACAAACCCTGATTCTAGATAACTGGTATTGACTTTGTTTGTTACGAGGTAGTAAGCTGGCCTGTGGCGCTCTTGTGGACCAGATCTGGGAGTATGAGAAGGGGGGGGCTTTGTAAGGGGGTCAGAGAGGGTATTAGGTTTGTGTGTGTGGGCGAGGAGAGCACTTAATCTCTCCATGCTGCTCAGGAATCCCACCACATAGCTACAGCTCAGTCACCTGTGCTGGCTCAGCTTCAGCTCCTAACACACCATTCACTGACCCAGGAGCTGACGCACGCCGGGCGCGGCCCCAGACTGCACTCCGCATGAGAAAATGTGTTCCAATCAAGTTTACCGTTTTCTTCTCATTCCAAATGTAGTCTGTTAGCCAGGACATGCTTCATATCTGTCTGTTGCTTCATTATTTATGAATGTACAGTTATACAAATCATACTTAAAATCCTGTTTATCACTGGGGAGTACTGTTACGTTAGTGTTAAAAACTAATAGTACCATAAATAAATAACATGAATACAGTAAACAGTGGTTTCGTGTATGGTGTTCACGTAACCATTTCCAGACCTCTTTCCGCCTTTTTTTTTTTACTTCAGCAGATTAAAATAGATGTATTGCTTATGGAATTTACTAAAGCCACACGGTGACTGAAGGCATAGAGTAGAAATCTGAACGAACCTGTGTTCTTCTAACCAGCTCACAAAATACCAACTACTTTTTAGAAACAAAAATCATGACGCTTTTTACTGCTTCCCTGTTTGTTTGCGTGCATTTATTTTAATATTCACTTGTGTTTTCGCTGGTAGAAAGAAGGCCAATGCTGATAAAAATGATTTCAAACTATTTGCATAGGCGCCCAAGAGTTCTGCACAGTATTTTTTGTGGTAACACATTATTTTAAGACTCAAGCGCTAATATGCAATTAACAATGCACTAATAAATAGAAACAAAAGACTTTTTGGATATCTCTAATTCTTCTGAAGCATTTTTCATAGCATTTTAAGCACTTAAGCATAAGGCAGTTATTATTAATAAAGAAGTTTCACTTTAGATATGATCTTGAGTTCCATTTGTAATGGTCTTTTACATTTCTTTTACATCCAAAATGCTATTTATCTGATTTGGGAGGACAGGTTTTCTGATGATGCTGCAGATTCTAAATTGACTGTAGGTGTGTCTGTGTGAGAGAATGGTGTGTGCGCTGTGCGGTGGGCTTGAGTCCCTGCCTCGCGCCCATTGGCCCCAGGATAGGCTCAGGGTACCCGTGACCCTAGTGTGGGTTAAGCGGTAAGTGAGTGAGTGAGTGAGCGCGATTTTCTGCCGTTTGATTGGCAAAAACCTCATTTAATTCTTGTCACTTCATGTGACTTGTATCAGGACTGTATCCTGATCATATTTGATCTGTTTACACTCTATACTTAAACGTGTCTCCAGTAGGACAGACTGCAGTCGAGTTATGTGGTGAATATGCAAATCACCATATACACAACAACCAATCAACTTTCGATTAAAAAAGAAAATCCACATCCCCATCGTCATATTCAGGGTTTACAAAAAGAGTCTGTCTAGAATAATGATCCTTCTAATCGCCGTCATGAACCATGTATGTTAAAACACAGTGCAATGTTGGAAAAACAACAACGCAAGGTGAGGTTTAAGCAAACTGGAGCTTTATTTGAGCTGAGCGGCTCATCCAGAGTGGGATACTGAATTAAAATTAAACTCCTGTCAGGAGATGAACTGAAAGAGCAGTGATGCTGCATTAGGGTGGTCTCTTTTATAAGATACTTGCCTCTGGACCAAGAGGTTGTGGGTTCGAGTCCTACCCTCAGCATACCACCACTGGGTTCCTGAGCAAGACCCTTAAACCTTAAGTTGCCCCAGGGAGACTGCCCCCTGTAGTTAGGGAATGGAAGTCGCTTTGGATAAAAGCGTCTGCTACATGCTAAACTAATAGTACAATAGTTTACGGCATTTAGTTTACGGCATTTAGTAACCTCTGCATAATGTTACACTTGTGGTAAAACCCTTAAATGATTTTAAATGTTCTTTATATCATTGAAAGTTTGTTGACACTCTCTTTTCCAAATAAATGGCTTGTCTAAGGCAGCCCTCTGAGAAGCCTTTCTTACGAGTATAGAGGTGAAATTGTGTACGTTTTTGGCCGAACCTTTCCTTTAAGACAGGCAGTCTTATTTAAATAGATGTACAGAATCCCTCATCCTTCTTCTTCCACTCTCTTTCTCTGCGTGTGACGTTAGTGAATAAAAATGCAATAGATCCACTCCCCTCCTCTTGCAGACAGATGGAATGGTTCGTTTTGCCAAAGAGATTCATTTAAGAGCGTTCTCTTCACATCATGACCTCTCTGAGGCAGCCTCACATCCAGGCTTTAATATGTCACATCAATTACATCATAACTAATCCAGCATTTTACCAAAACCCAGCCGTCTCAGGGTTTTGAGCCAGTTCTCCACCAGTTGCTTTTCTTCAGCTGGGTGCAATAATTTCAGTGAAAGAATATTTCAGTGTTAGTTATAGAATTTATAAAATGTACAGATTACCTTAAATTTAGTACAGTTTAGTACAGCAAATGAAAGAGTGACTGCTAATAGCTAGTTAAAGTCATGAGTATTGCTAAGATTACCTTAAATTTAGTACAGTTTAGTACAGCAAATGAAAAAGTTACTGCTAATAACTAGTTAAAGTCATGAGTATTTTGTTAAACCGCGGACAGCTAAATGTTTTTGCGTTTTTGAAATAAAAGTTTGGTGTAGTATATAAACAACGTTAAAGTTTAAAAAAGTGCCACTCACTCCCCAGTCCATTTATAGAAGCAAATAAAATGGCTTGTTTGAATTTCTTGTTGTTGTGATGTCACAAAAATCAGCATATTGACATTTGTCCTCCTGATCGGCCTAAAACAGTTTAACCTCACCCAGTTACCCTGAAATAATGAGAAGAGTTTCAAGGCTGTTCTTTAAATTGGGAGAAACACAGAGCCAATCAGAGCAGAGGTCATTTACGTGTTATTATAGAATATGCATTACGTAATATGAATTAAAGGCATGGTGGCAAAGACGATCTGTATCTAAATTGCTGCTTTTGGTGCGTGTGGGCTTTTGGGGGGGATGTTTTTATAGATACGTTTCTGCATTTTTCTATAAACCTGTTTTTGCTGGTTTGCATTTATAGGTAGTGGAGCCCAACAAGTGGTGGAATTCTCAGCTTTTCTGAATGGGCACTACACACCAGCAGACCTGACTGGAGACATAGCAGTGTCCTACAGCTCTCCTACAGGTATGGATACACTCCTCAAACTCTTCTGTCTACTCATCTGCTGTCCCTATTCCTTTTTTATATTATTCCTTTTCTGGGTTATAAGCTGTCCTCTTCAGAGTGGAGTTGCTGTTCATATAGGCAAATCAGAGCATGAGAGCTGATCTTGGAGTCTCTTTAATGTGGCTTTATTTCATTTGTTATTACAACACTTGCCTTATAACAATATTCAAATGAGCCTTTATATTTTTTATTAGCCCTGACGACGTTCTTAGGGTGTCTAGATATATGGAGACACACACACTCCCAACAGTACATGTCATTTAGGTCAAACATAATGCATGTCAGCCCGTGTCACATCAAGCGTTCATTAATGTATTTCTACTACACTGGAATGTGCAGCACAATGGCAATATGGTATTTTGCCCATATTGTTCAGTGTTGCCTTAATTCTTATTCTGAACACACCTGTTCCATTGCTGTTGCAATAATGAGCCCAATTTGAGAGTTTCTCAGAATGGTTGTGCTTGTTTTTCAAATATCTACTCTAAAACCTCTGAAGAAGAAATCAAACGTTATTTCTATATCATTTATAGCCAATTTAAAGGATGTGCTAAATAAAAGTGTAATGTGTAATATGGTGGAGGTCTAGCATTACTGTAAAATGTGTTATATGAAAGTGATAGCACATGTAAAACTTTGCTATGTGGCTCTTCCTCAACATCATTTACCGTCTTTATTCATTTTTGAGCATTTTTCTCCTACGTTTTCGGTTGTTGCCAGTTCTGACTGCTAGTTAGGACCGCCCTCCCCTTCCCATGTTGCTACCAAGCTAGCAGGGAAGTGTTCTTCTCCAGCTTCAACTCACTCGGAGGAGAACACTAACCGCCAGTGTTGTTAGATGAGCTAACAGACGATGACTTTGGTTAGCACTGGGGAAGGGGAAGGACCGTTTACCCACCCAGAGGGAGCAAGGACAGTATTTTAGACTCCTGGACACATATGGCTTCGGTCAGCATGACTTACCTTGAATCTAGCTCTCAGTCTCCCGGCACTAGAGCCAACCGGATTGCCCCACCCTTACTATTCAATCAAAGTTCAAAGCTGACGCTTGCTCAGTGCTTTAAGAGACTCCGTGAGGAGTTTCAGCCTATACTTGGCCTGTGTGGAGGAGGTTCTGGATCCAGACAGCGCTTAAACTCTGGAAGACATCATCCTCTTCCCTCACCGTGCCTCTTTATTTCAATGAAAATGTCATGCCGGGTTTTATGATTATTTTACTCGATTTGAAATGTTCGCGGAGAAAAAGTGAAAAGGCTCACATTTGTGCTGTTGTTTCCCTTGGACGGCGTTCGGCTTGGCAGCGGCTCGTGGAAAGCTTCCTAAAAGAGCTTTAAATCTGGATTTTTCCCCTCTGCTTTTATTGTCCCGCTAAAAATAGTGAGTGGAAAGCTTTTCTCCCACTCTCACTCTCTCTCAGGCTAGGTCTGACATATTAGATCACAGGTAGGACCCGCTACTCTTTCACACACATCACACCTTTTAACACAAACCTATTAAACAGAGGGGAAACCCCATTCCCAATGGAAGAATAGGTACACACACTGTACACACACGCTGACATCAGTCATTTATTCTTTCTCTCTCTCTCTCTCTCTCTCTCTCTCTCTCTCCTGCTTCTCTCCGTGACCTGTATGGTCTGGTACATACAGTATGTGTCCAAAAGTTTCTGGACACCTGCTCGACCCGTGTTTCTTCTGATATCATTGGTACTAATAAGAGACTGTGTCCCCTCTTTGCTACAGGAACAGCCTCTACTGTTATGAGTAAGTGTTATTTTGTCTGTTCGAGGCTCAATGCCTCCGTCTAGCCACTGTGTCTGCCGCCGGCGCTGAAGAAAGTCTTCCAACAACATGTCTTTGAGTCCCTACAGCAAATTTTACACCTGGTTTTAAAAGGCAGGGGACGAATTCGTTCCAAATTGGCTGCTGCGAGTTGCTCAAATGTTAGTAAATGGAATATGTAATCAGTCACACTTCTCCACCAATATCTCCACCCATTCCTCCCTCATATGCATATGCAAGATGGAGAGAAGCACATTGTGCATTTTCAGTGCACCTAGCATATAGGCATATGTGCTATACAAAATGTACATAATGTGCATAGAATGCTGAAACTGGTGCAAAAGGCTCAGTACATCGGCCTCTGTGTACTTTACAATAGACTTAAATAGTTCCTTTAAAATATCCACAATTATTCCACTTGGCCCAGTCATCCATTGCTCTGACCTGAAAAAAGAAAAAAATAAATCACACAGACTGCATGGAGAACTGAATTTAGGCATTTTACCATTTGAATGAAACAATTAATGTAATGCATATCACAACAAAAATGATTACTTCCATCTTTTATGCCTCTGGTTAAAACAGATGTTCGAGAATAACACTCAGCTGACGTGTACTTTTCCTACCAAAACATTTAACAAGTGATAACCTAACATGCTATCTGGTAACTGCCTGGTTCATTATGTGGGAAACTCTGGCTGGACTTTTGAATTCATTTCTTAAAAAAATGATGACGATAGCTCGTTGTTGATCATTTCTACAACTTAAAAACTCACCTTTTCTTACCACGTCAATGTGTAATGGGCAGTTGCAGAATGCAGGCTCTGGCTGTAGTGCCGTGGATGCGTGCAACGCAGCTAAAATGGAAGCAGACCGGCTGAGCTTTCAGAAACTAGCTACGTCCTTTAGCTTTGCCTATAAGTTTATAGAGTGGAAGTGAATAGCTTGATGGTGAAGTAACCAGTCTCAGAATGAGTCTGTAACATTAACGTTACTGCCATATGCATTTCCATCTACCTTATATGAAGCACTGAGGGGGCCCTTTTAAAAAATGTGCGGTTTGCCACCGATCAGTAGGTACGCAGTGCAGGAGAATGCTGTTGAGTTACTGCTGTATAAAAAACATTTTCCTGACGAAGAGGACTTCCGTTTCTTTTTTCCTAGGAGGGGCAGCTTGAGTCAAACAGGGCAGGCGGGCAGTTGCCCGGTCAACCTTGGCCCTGCCCTGTGCATGTCCCTGACCCAAGTTAAGACACGTTGATTGTCTAAATTTTGTTTTAGACTAATTTAGCACCAGGGCTTCAAAGATAATGTTGCTAATACTAGAAGTCAGTAGTCACCCAAGTACCCCAGTTTATTTCTATATAAATACAAACTGCTCAAACTTCATGTAGATCTTTATTAAGGTAGAACAGACATGATTCAGGTCTTAAGTATTTATGCTTGAATGATTTATACACAGGTCACTGTGTGGCTTAACAAAGAAAAAAAATCTCTGAAACTGGTCAGGTTCAGGGACTGGACTGGGAATGAGAGAATGTGAAAGTCCTTCAAGAAGCCTGGAGAACTGCTCCTTAAGAGTTAAAAATACAAAAATACAAAAAGCTCTGGCTCTCTGGAAGCATGATTTGAAGAAATGAGGGGTGGCTCAAGACTTTTCATTTGTTATATTTTGTTATTCTAAGCTAAAGCAGAGAGAATCATGTGAATGAACACAGTGTAGGGAATAAAGTGGCAGCAGCGTGTTGCATCACTTACAGCAATCAGATATCTCATATATAAATGTATTTCTGCTTATACAATAGACATATTGCTTAAAGAACGACTGCTTGTCTTGAATAGTGTTTATAGTATTTAATGTTGGTAATACAGTCTCTTACATTCTTCTGTTGGCGAACGCTGAAGTGTGTACGAGACGAGAAACTTGGGTGATGACCAATAAGTGTACAAGCATCTCTCGGTGCTAGGATAAACTCAGCGCTAACCTCCTGTTTTGGCAGTGGCAGCTGCTGCATGGAGCCAAGCACCAGATGCTGGGTTTCATCAGCTCTAACGAAGTGTGAAATACACAACGAGTGAAGGGCGCACACTCTGCCCCTTCAGCCTTCTGCCAGAGGAGCGTTCTTGACTGGCTGATTAGCACGGAACCCCACTGGTTGGATTTACTGGTGGGTAAATAAAAAACAGTTAGTTGTGAACTAAAAAATAAGCTGTCCAGCCAGCTATCAGCACCTTACAACATATATCTACAACTGATATCTACAGTACTAAGCAAATGTCTTGTGCCACCCCTCTTTGCTTCCAAAGAGCGAGTCTCGTATTTTTTAATGTAGACTTGAGGAGCAGTTCTCCAGGCTTCCTGAAGGACTTTGGAAAAACTCTCATTTTCAGTCTTAGTTTCAGAGAAATGTATTTTGATTGTTAAACGACACAGTGACTTGCATACGAAACATTTAGGCATAACAAAGTGCATCTAACTTAAAGGCTAAACCAGTGAAGAAACAGGAGCAGATGATTCCAGATGATCAGGCGTTGATCAGTATACTGGTGGTGCTGAATGCTGAGTGGTTGGAACTCCTTTATCTAGGCTCCTTGTATCTTGTATCTTGTAACTTTGCAGCCTGTTGCAGTAAAACATGTGTTCCTATTTCTTTCATTGAATCTACTCTTGCCACTGATTAGACAGTTTGACTGACTTAAAGCAGTATTTTGCACCTTCAAAGTGATTCAAAGCAAAATATAAAGAAATGAGGGGAGGCTCAAGATTTTTGCTCAGTACTGTGGTTTAATCTCTGATTGGAATATTCCATTGGTTTGCAATACTGTATTCTGTGGTTAAAGCTTCCATGCTCTTTTTTGATAGTCTCTTACAGTAACCATGTTCATAGCTTTTCATCAGGCCTGAAATTTTGGTCTGAACTCAAGTAAAACCCAACCTGACGTTTTGGGTCCAAAGCAGGAATAAACTGAAATACATAATCAAGTTTTAAATTTAAAACTGGCCTGAAATGGCTCATCATCTCATCATGCCTAAAACCTAGCTGAATAAGACTGGTAACAATGTAGTCGTAATAACAACATTAGTACTTCATGGATAAATAAAAATTTAATAAGAATGTCTTTTTTAAATTTATTCATCAAACAATAGTTTTAAACCCAGTCAGGATTCCCAGTCATCATCCAACCTCTTCTTGGCTACACTAATCTGTACTTTCCTGAATTGATTTGCTCTTTTATTTCCCGTTTTTCTTACGAGCATGAGCCTCATGCTTAATTCTGATAGCAGCATCAGTTTGTGGATCAATTGTGCCAGATGAAAAACAAGGTGACTTTAGAGGGGAGCAACATTAAAGTAAAGAGAGAAACTTAATCAGGGGGGATTTCACAGGCAAATCTAAAATGTGACAAGGTAGCTGTGAGAACCTGAATGTGGATTTAGAACCCAATTCAAGCCCAATACTTATTTTATATGTTATGTGATTTGTCTGTAGAGAATGTGTATTTATTTGTACTGTGTACTTATATTTCTTTTGCACAATGTTCTGCATGCTTTCTGATTTTGAAACTCTGTTGTCAGATTAACTAGGAGACTGTTGGAAATGTTGTGAGTCAGTATGTTGAGCTGCTAGCGAGCAATGTGGGTGAAACGGTGAGAACCCCTCTGCTCTGAAAACAATTTATACCTCCCCACAAAGCCGGTATACCAAAGTAAACCCAACAACTGCATCTTTCTTGATATGAGGAAGGCATGTTCTACTACCACAATGTAAAATATCATAGGTTTGTAAAAGTTTTGAGAACCTTCAAAAGTGATAAATGGAATGGATGGATACTGTAAAGGGTGTTAGGGAGATTTTAATTATCTACTAATTCCTAGTCATGCAGTTTGTAGTTAATCAAGCCTTCCGGAGCATCTGAGATGTGGAATCGGTCATTCCCGCTGTAGGCTGAGTGGAGTGTTGTGTTTTAAGAAGCACGTTTTGAGCGACTGATGTGGCCACTACTTAAAATGCCTTGCTCTGTATGTAATGGTGGTTTCTTCTTTTTAACGCATAAATAAAGAGGCGCGGGGGGCTTGCGGGGGGAGTTGAAGTTTCCGTTCCGGCAGGCGGGCCAATGCAGTGGTGTGTGTTCAGACACGGCTCTTCCCAGGTTTTGGCGAATGGAGCGAGGCTCTTCCAAACGGGCTAATGTGGCATGCGGTCATGCCACATGAAATCTTGAAAGCTGAGGGCAATTTTAAAGCCCAGGCAGGCAGTGGCACCTCCCCAGGCCAGACGTAGATTTCTCCAGCTCCAGTTCTGCCTCAGGTGTTATTTCAGAAGGTGTGACACTAGCCAAAAAGTGTTGAGTGCCACAGCTATTATGGATTGGCGTGGAGGAAACTTAAGAACTTAAAGGCTTTTTAAAGAGGAGTGAAGTCGTGCTGGAGAGGAAAGTGCTGCTTTTACAGTGAGGCCCTCCACTGGAGTTTTCTCTCTCCACCTGGTGACTTTCCTGTACATGTCTTTACTGGGAAAAGCCACCAGTTAGTCAAATATGTACCAACTTCTCCTTGTATGAGGACGAAATGGATTCTGTAATGGCGCTTTTCCACTGTTGTACCACAAACAACCCTTTTTCCATTACAGATAAAGCGACCCGTACCTGAGCCGTATCCATGCTGCCTAAAGGCAGGGCTAAAAGCTGGCCGCTGCTGGGCTGACTGCATCACTGTGTTTGTAACTGGTCAATAAATGTTGTCATTGCAACAACTTAAAATAAAAAACGTAATTTCAGTGAGAGTTTTCTAACCTTGTGAAAAACACAAAGGTGTACCAAGTCATCACCAACAAGTTAGCTGGGATAGGTATTAATTGCATGGCTAAATAAGACATAGAAAAATGTCAGAACTCAAACAAGACTATAAAATGAAAAGACTATAATAACAAAAGCGGCTCTGACTCTGGACGTGGTTTTGTGACGACAACCGGCCATAAACTGTGGGGAGAGAATTGGGCTGCTGACGCGTCAGAAATACCGCTACCAGACTGAAAAAATTACAGCTTGTTACAACTTCCGTGCCATCGCAATGCGGTTTAGGTACAGCACCGTTCCTGTAAGCCTAAGGAAAAGTGCCTTAACACATCTGATCCAGCTAATCACCTAATTTACAGGTCTTTTCTGAGTTGAAGTGGGTGTGTCAGAGCAGGAAAAACCCTAAAATGCACCAGACAAGTGGACTCCAGAAGCCTCTAAAGTCCTGGTCCAGCTTGATTTCACCATAATCATTCATTCGAGACTAATAATGACTTTCATCTTCACAGTCAAGCTTTGGGCTCTCTCTTATTTTTTTTTTTTTACATTTACAAAAATCTGTTTCGGTTTGTAAATAAAATGGCTTTATTTGAAGTATTGAGATTGTGACCACTGTCCTCCACTCCAGCGAAATTTTTTTTTCAGTAAAAATGTGAAAATAAATGCATTTTCTTCATTGTCTTCTAATGTTTTACAGTTTGGAATCGCTTCTTAAAAGTTTGGAAACCAGTATGGACCACAGATGTTCGAGATGAAAATACATCACATCTGTGGTTTTTTAGCTCTGTTTAACTAAATTGAAGCAAATTTAACCTCAGAAAGTTGAACATAAAAGTCTTATGACTTGTTTTACCCATGTTTTCCAAGGGTGGAAGTAATTATGATCACTATAGTCCTGTGCAACTTAACAGGTGTATATAATAAGAAAGAGAAAGAAAGTTAGTTGAGTCCAGAATGGTGAACAGGGCAGATGGTGTCTTTAATGCCTGCAAGAAATTATATTAATATGAATATCCATGATGCCTTATTGTATTTCAAAAGCTTGGTGTTTTTAAAAATCACACTTCAAGCCATGTATTCCTGTGAGCCTGTGAGCCTGTGTGTGTGTGTGTGTGTGTGTGTGTGTGTGTGTGTGTGTGTGTGTGTGTGTGTGTGTGTGTGTGTGTGTG
>JBBPCY010000039.1:28764869-28789239 GCA_037974405.1 Brachyalestes nurse
TGTGTGTGTGTGTGTGTGTGTGTGTGTGTGTGTGTGTGTGTGTGTGTGTGTGTGTGTGTGTGTGTGTGTGTGTTTGCCGTACCATCGCCTGGTTCAAGGTAGCATATGCTCTCTTATGAGTGACAACTTCTTCTTTTTTCTTTTTCTCGTCTCTTTCCTTCCGCTGTCCGTGACAGAGCTGAACCCTGCAGGTGAGTGCAGCCCCTGAAAAACTAGAAAAAGACTAGAGCGCTTTAGAAAAGACTAGAACCGTAGAGTGTTTATGCTAGTCTGAAATACGATACTGCCTCATGCACACACTGAAAAAATCCTTCTCGCACACAGCTCCACTGTACATACACGCATTCCACATGTATACAGAACAGTACAGACATATACAACACAGGCCATACAGAGACATAAACACACATTCATGCTTTCATTATGCGCATGTGTTTACAGCCCATGTCATATTCTCCCACTCACTGACACACTCCAAACCTCCCACCATCACACTTTCACATTTTATTGATTGATGGAAGTCATGCATTCATTTTGTGACATTGCTTGTTTTTGAAAAACATTTTTTTGGGTCATGAGTTCACCTTTCAACACAAATATGTTTCAACACAAATATGTTTCAACACAAATATGCACATGGGATCTTGCTCAGCGGAAGTGGGGCCGCGCAGTTTGAGAGAGGTCACTAGTGATGTGTAGGCTGGCGGATGCCTTCCTGTGGATCTATAGACACAGAGGAAGGAAGTTACTCTACTTCTTAAAGTAATGCTTGCGCCCAAAAGTCAAATTTACACATTTCTCCCCCTAAAATGGAGCCAGTCTTCCAAGCCACATTTGATATCCAAAGTTAGAGGCTTTTGTTTTATACTAAAACTAATATAATAGTGTGGCTTGCTGTCTCTATGTACATTTTTATAGATAATAGTGAGTCATAAAGTGTCAGAAACCACCTAAGTTTGCTTAACAACTCAACATAGTGACTATAAAGTCACTATATTATTATTTGATAGCTACATTAGCTTTGGAACTCCAGTGCAAACTTTAATAAGCAAAATTTCTTGAAAGCCTGAGTTTGCTGATGGTTAACCAAGTTACCATTGTAACTTCCCCAGGTAAAACTCGTTTACCTGCTGATTTAAAAAAACGGTTTTATTTCATTCAGACCACAGCAACACACTAATATGCCCACACCACAATTGTTCTGAACACATTGTTCTAACCAAAACACAAAAAATTGTCTCCATGAATATTTGTGCAATAATCATAATGCAGATGAACAGTATTTATATTGAAAATTCTGTTTAGTAGAGTGTGTAGGAAAAATGTATATTTTTTTCCTGTTTTAAAGTTGTTTTTTATTACCCTTTTCCCTAATTCTCTTTAGTGCCAGGGCTTGTTCTTGTTATTCATTATTCATTTTTGATAAGAAAAAAGAGTTTGCCTTAACTTACTTAATTTCAGTTGTTGTCTTGTAAACTCCACACATTAAAAGAAGAACATTAATGGCTGTCATGTAGTGAAAAAATATATATAGTGAAAATATAAATATTATATTTTAATATCCAAAATGTTTTTTAAAAGTAGTCTTTTTTTTATGTTAACTCGGCTGTTGAACTGCATTGGTTGAATGTGACCGAAGGCTTCGGGGAGCTATAATATACCTTTGCTGCCTTTTGGTATTGGGCTTGTACAAAAGACCACCTATGCTATGGTGAACATTTTAGGACATCTTCAAACCACAGAATCAGGTTTTAGACATCAAATAAAACGACTTCAGGTCTGAACTTCATGTGTATTGAATTTTATATTTAGAAAAGCTTAAGCTTCGGCTCACAAATTGTCACTTCATTTGCTTCCAAATCCACTTCAGCGCTGGATTGCCAACAACATGGAAAGGTGCAGAAGCAGTGTTGGCCTCTAGGGGGCTATAGTGATTACAGTACACAGGTGACTCCACGGCAGGTGGGTGGCCACCCACGTCACAAATGAGATTTAATAATTGCCCCAGCTCTCTGTAGCAACTCTACTTGTTTGTCTTCCTGGAGCAGCTAGCATGCAGCTGCTCCAGACTTTTTGAAGGGAAAACAGTATTTTTCCCCATGCCATGTTATCTCTGAGCTGTCACTGTAGCTTCATTTTTCATTCTCTCTCACTTAAATGTGTTCGTTTGATTTGCTATGAATGTAGTTTATGTGGAGAGAGCTTTGAAGTGTGCTTATCCTTCCAGAGATTTATAGGAGAAACAGTGCAAGAGGGTCATCACAGTCTTTTGGTGCTGACCTTAGATCAGAAAGTGATAAGGCGTAGTTCCAGTTCAGTCCCCTATGAGAAGACAGACCAGAAGGTGAGGTAAAGTATGAGTCAGTTTCTCCAGTTCTCCCCAGCTTGGTGCTTCGCCAGCACAGCTGGCAGATCAGTGAAAGGAAAAAAGCCCACCAAGTGACTTGAAGCTAGCATCCCACCACTCCTGGGTCCATCTGTTCTCAGGTCAGTCCAGACAGACTGGGCGGCCCTGGAGCTCCTCAGGGGTTTTCATTCCTGCGCTGTTATCTTAGCGAAAGTGACATGAGTTGAGCCCGCCGGCCAGCAGCTCCGGTTACCTGGCCAGACATAACAGGAAAGGATTAGCGTAGCACTAGCTGGAGTAGCAGCTAGCCTTCTACTCCCAGCACAGTGCAGCACCAGGCCTGGACTTATCCCAGCCAGGGTTTTCCTCACTGAGCCGAGAATCAGCCCAAAGCGGTTGCCACGTTCAACTTGTAATCTAGGCTGGAGGTCTCTCAGGAACCTCTAATTGGTCAGTGCCTGAGACATTATTGAAGGGTGGACATGTGGGATGTTTGTTGTCTTTTTCTATAACGTGCTATTTGATGAATCTGGGCAGTTCTGAGAGAGGAGAGGAAGTTAGGTTCCGTTTGAGCAGTCGAAAGGCCTTTCCTTTGAGGGAAGCTTAAAGATGGGGATGCTTACACTTTGACCCAGGTGGATATATTAGCAAAAAAGTCAAATTTGCACAATTTTCATTGTATATGTATTCAGTCAGACAATACGTGGTACCTGGAGATTGGATTCTGTAGCTTTGCCCTTCACTGTTCGGCTGCTTCAGAATCAAAACGTTGATGTTTTCTTTTCAGGTGCTTGAAGGTAACTTTGTCACTAAAAGACCGTTGTTTTTAGACCGTTTTTTTCTTCCCAGCTTTACTGAAGATGTTGATTGTTTCATCTCTAAACTATCATATGCTGGAAGATATGTGTCATATGCACATGAGTATTATTCTAGAGATAATTTCAGCCAAGTGATATGATATTTTACAGCTTGCTCAATGCTGATTAATGTGCATAAACTTTCATCAGTTGTTAGCTAAGTTAGCTTTGTTGGTCCCGTTCAAATCAGAAAAACTGTGTACATTTGATATAACACTAAACGCATCGTACAACATTTCATCCGCTTGTTTGTAAAGTGCTGTGTGTCTCTGTTGTCAGGAGTACCACGAGTGGCTCAGTGCAAGTTTGTGCTGCCTCTGCGTCTGGTCTGCTGCCCAACTTCGGCCTCCAAGAACGCCAAGTACAAGATTACTGTGGATACAAACAAACCTCCCATCAACCTCAACGAGATCTTCCCAGGTACCAGCGCTGCTTCCAAACTATCACAACCTCTCAGCCTCCATTCAGTGCCTAAATGCATTCTAAGCCTTATTTTAAAGGTCTGCGAGTCATCAAGTCATGTTACAAAGACATATACAGTAGTCCCTCGCTTTTCGC
Source organism: Brachyalestes nurse (assembly GCA_037974405.1). Classification (NCBI taxonomy): domain Eukaryota; kingdom Metazoa; phylum Chordata; class Actinopteri; order Characiformes; family Alestidae; genus Brachyalestes; species Brachyalestes nurse. The sequence continues at coordinate 28,768,632 of JBBPCY010000039.1, forward strand.
AGGGATTGCGTTCCAAGAGCACCCGTGTATTGTGAAAAAAACACGTTGTTGTGTTTTGGTAAAAAAAAAAATGCCTAAAAATGCCTATTTTTATAGTGTAAACCCTAAACATGCCCCCAAATATGCTTCCAGAACACTTTAATTTCATTTTAATGCATTACCCTTAAAGAAAATGTAAAGATAAACCCATATTCGGCCTCCTTTAATTTAATTTACAGTAAAAAAAAATACAGGGCTTCAAAAAACAAGAAACACTGAGATGATCCACAGGGGAGATTCTGGTCTGGAGTGCCACAGATGCTTCAAATGGCAACAGCAAGTGGAAATAAATAATCAGAATCAGAAAACTATTGAAAACCGGAGGAAAATGCTTAAAAACGGTTATCATTAGCAGTTAGCATTAGCAGCCCGCATTAGCATTAGCAGTGTGCAGAGAGCCAAAACAAGGAGAGAGAGAGAGAGAGAGCAGTCACACACACACACACGCACACCCACTCGCTCTCTCTCTCTGAGAGAGACTGTGTGTGACTGCTCATGGCTCTGAGAGAGTGTGCGCGCGTGTGTGTAGTTTCTGCGTTATTGTGGAGATTGCCGTGTATTTGTCCAGAGTTCGGTTCTCAGAAAAAATCAACATGTGAGTCCTGATCTGCATAAAACTGGGGGATTACTGTATCCTGGATTTCAGGAGCAAATCAGACAATTTCTTTCCACATTCGACGTATGAAACGGATGCATAGCCTTTGCATTTTAATATTTATATACAGAGATCAGGGAAAAACAACACATTAAATTGTTTTGATTGATTACGCAATTTGTATACCTGACAGAAACCTGTTAATTAGCTTAGTGCAAGCTTTGTCACACACTAACTGCCAAGGGGTTCAGTAATCTCGAATGACTGAGACCTGTAAATACAAACACAGCAAAGCAAGCCTACATAATGACAGATGGAGAAAGGAATAAAATGATAATATATTAGGAAAATGTATTTGGCTGAGCTACTCCTTTAAGCTGGGGATGTGTTTGGAGAATTCAGGACTGAGACGTGTGTGTTTAGTGTTGCAGTGGCAGACGAGTGGCATCTGTCGTCAGAGTTGGAGGAGCGGCTCTGTGGGAGGAAATGGCTTTAGTTTTGACATCCACATGGTCACAGCCAAGTGGCCATGAAATCTAAACAGCCATCTGGGCCACATCCTCCATGGAAACTCTGCACTGACACACAGAGGACGAAATGCTGCTGCCTGTTCATTCACCCAGCACACAATCCAAAGTGCGTTGTTTGTTGCCAATATTTAAATGTTTGTAAATGCTGGAGGGTTTTATATTGACAGCTTTTATACATGGATATATAAACCTTCTAGTAGTACATACTGTGTGTGAATACAGAACTGTGCAAAAGCACTCGCGACGGTTTCAAAATCAGTGTTTTCTTTTTCACATTAATGTACTAAAGAAAAAGAAAAAATATAAATAACATTATAAAGTAAATAGTGACTTTATATACAGTATATCCATGTGTTCATTGTGTTCTATCAGAAACCTGGTTTGACTCAGTCAGTACTTGAGTAAATTAAATCAGGAGCTGGTGATGGAATTTCACAAATCCAACGGCTGGAGACATCGAGGAGAAATCTGGAACCGAATCTTTGTTCTCCTCACCAGCTCACAAAATATCAACTACTTTTAACAAACAAATTAAATCTTAATACTTTTTACTGATTTCTTGACTGCATTTGTTCTAATGTTATTCGAATGTTAACTTTGTAAATAGTCATACCACATGCTGAGATAAATGGTTTCAAACAGTTTGTCTAAAACTTAAGCACAGTACTGTGTGTGTGTGTATACACTTACAAGCATACTATACGTGGTGTTTAAGGCACACTCAATGCTAACAGGTGTGAGTTCAAGCACATAACTGTGCAGTCTAACACTGGCAACAGCACTGGTCATGAGGAGCTCAGTCACTTTAAGCATGGCATGATCATAGGATGCCTCGATTTTCCACAATTCAGTTTGTACCCTGTTAGATCTGCCTCCGCCAACTAGAAATGATAATACTATATATAAGACTATAGTTCCAAAGCACCTCTAGAAAAAGCATGAGCCCAAGAGCTGTGAGTGAGGAGCTTCATGAGATGGGTTTCCATGACCGAGTAGCTATCAATTTTCCGGAGTTTTCTCATAATCTTAAATGTCATTGATCAGCCTCGACATAGATAACAAGTGTCGGTTAGCATCAGTTACCCTCAAAATCATTTGTTAGTTATCTTAAAGAGATTAACCCGACCTACTAATGGACAATAACATTTTGCATGCTACCAAATCTTGAAGCCTCAATACTGTTTGTGAAAATGCTAATTTTAACCCCATAGCTTTAAAACAATAAACTAAAAAGTATCCCAAACACGTATACTTGACAACATTTGGCATAAGGAGAAGATTCAATTAAGATTTTCAACTGTTGCTTTAAGAGGGAAACAAACTCAACACAAGGCCTCTGTAAACACACCTTTCATCCCTCTTTGTTGACAGGAGCCCATTGCTGTAGTCTTCCTTCTTATCAACTGGCTATGACAGGTTATCAGTTTGTGGTGAGGGGGTACTGAAGGGGGCATTGTAAGGGGGGGTGTGCCGGGCAGACAGACAGCAGGCAGCACGGACCCTTTTCTCTGAGATAAAAGCAGCGGCCGAACTCCGGTGAGGGGGTGGGGGTGGGCAGGAAGATAAGACACACCGCCATTGTGCTCGGTTCACCTTGGCTGGCGTCCTGTGGGAAGATAAGTGTCTCTATCTCTGTCTGACATCCCTCCTGCCACACAGCGGGACGTCCTGAGAACCGGGGCCGCAGACGCCTGTCTACCTGTCGCTGTGAGAGCGCGTGTGTGTGTGTGTGTGTGTGTGTGAGATAGTGAAAGAGAAAGGGATGTTATTATACTGCGCACTTTAACTTGGCGTACTGATGAATTAATTGTAGTGTCAATTGACACATATGTGCACATATGTGTGTATCTGTTTATTTCTTTTTACTAAAAATATGGAAGTCCACTGTATAGGCTGATCTCAAAGGTTGTGAAGATGGTTCCAAGAAGGCCTTACAAAAGAGACCCTAAATTCTTTCATTTTCCATCTTTTTCTCTTTCTCTAACTTTCCCTCTAAAGAGTTTCTGACCAAGGCTGAGGATAAGGATGGAAACGCCCTGGCCTTCCAGTTCATCACCGGCTCTAAAATCACCGTCCTGGCCTCCAAGACGTCCCGTGAGTGATTGCGTGAGCACATACACACACACACACACACACACACACACACACACACACACGCGTGTACGTATACACACATCCATCAGGAGAGTGTGTTCTGTGATCTGCTGCACATTGTCAGGAGCTAATTACAGGTGCTGTGAGGGGCGAAGGATGATAGCACTGCTTTGTGTGTGTGTGTGTGTGTGTGTGTGTGTGTGTGTGTGTGTGTGTGTGTGTGTGTGTGTGTGTGTGTCCGGGCCTCCTGCAGAGCGTTACAGGATCCAGAGTGAGAGCTTTGAGGATATCTGGCTGGTTGCCAAGGAGCTGGTGCAGCGTTTTGACCGGCATTTTGCCAAACTCGGTGTCAAAGATTTCCGCAACAGTTTTTCCGGCCCTATCCCGCTGGCGGAATATTTTGAGACCGTGGACCACCACTTTGAGGTGAAAAGCTATACTCAATCATACATGCACTAGGCAAAAATATGGAAGCTATATATATATATATTTTTTTTTTATATATATATGTATGGATTTTTTTATATATATATATGTATGGATTTTGTGGATTAAAAATAAATTAAGCTTTCTTAAAATAAATAGAAAAAAAATACTAGTATAATAAGTAATCAAGATGATTCAGGCTACACTTATTTCAGGCTACACATTTACATTACATTACATTTACATTACATTACAAATAATTGAAACAAACAACATAGGACAGCTCATTTGGTCTGTCCTTAGTTGACTCCGGTTACTATAAGTATGGGTTTGAGGACATCTTTTACCTTCATATCCTCATATTTAGCCCGCCTAATGTAACATGACCTGACTGGGTTGATCGAGGCGACAGGAGTGCCTAGATTGGGAAATAAGTTGGATCTGATTAGAGCAGCTGAAGAATGAGCTATTCAGTTACTGCTTTATAGTTAACACCTTGTTCTTTGTGAATAAATATCTTACTATCCATTACTTCTTGAAGAACAATTTATATCAGTGTCAGTATTGCTCCCAAATATCTGACACATGACACACACATACATACACTTTCCCTACACACTTTGTATGCTGAGACCCTAGATTAAATCAATCTAAATAAAGATTTAGTGTTTTTGTGAAGCTTAGTGACTGTTGTGGAATTGTTTGCAGCTGCGAGTGAATGCACAGAAGTATCAGGACCTTCTGTCAGAGAGAGCCGTCCAGTTCAGAGCCATCCAGCGTCGACTGCTGACCCGCTTCAAAGACAAGACCCCCGCCCCACTGCAAAACCTGGATACACTCATGGAGGGAACTTACCGCCAGGTCAGTACATATACACTCAACACACAACACACACACACACACACACACACACACACACACACACACACACACACGCTCTTATGCCCCACGCAGCACTAAATGGGTGCAGATTTATGAGGTTCTTCTAATGGACCTCCTGACGTTACATTTCCTCCACAGCCAATTGACCAACCTTTCACTCATGTGGACTCATGTGTAACCTTTACCACAATTCAGCTAAATCCTTATTTTTTTAATAATATGAAAGCCTCCAATTCACAAACAGGGAGTTTGGGAAATAAATTAATGAATTCTCAAATTGAAAGTGGGTACGGCTTAAGACAAAAACGACTGTGAGGTGCTTAAATGTGGGATATTGACAAGTTGTGTCTCAAAGCCAGGGAGAGGGTCATGGTAGACTGTGATTGGTCCATATGTCACATGGTTGCATCACTTCTGAGTGAGCTCCTTTTTTAAACCATGTGTTTTTTAAACCAGTATTTGTGTTGAGCATCCATGACCAAAGTGAGGCCAGTGAGGCCTTCTCTCTAGTGCAGGATGAAAAAAGAAGTTCATTTTGTTCGTTTTCAGACACCTAGAGCTCTACAACACTCGACACAACCTCCAAGATATAGTATAACACTTGCTGTTGTTGCTAACAGTGAATGAATAATGCAAATCAAAGTCCATCAAAGTATTTTCATACTGTGCGTAGTAGATGATTATATAGTAATTAAGACAGCTGCATAACATTGAAAATTAAGTTAGAAGTTATATTACATTTCCAGTATGAGTAGTAATAGAGTGTTAATCAAGTCTCGGTGCGAACCTTGAGAAGAAGTTTACATTTTAAAAATATCATGTAATTACTATTTAGTAACTTGATGTAAACAAGAACATGTACTGAATATGACAAATAAAAGTAGTAATTCAGTCATTAATTCAAAAGTAGTGTGTTGCGCACTCTTTAAAAGTACTGCTATATGAACAAAAGTGCAATAACATTTGGTTTCCACTTTTAACAAATGAGGTGCTTTATAACAGCAGTGTTCACTTTAACAGTCACACAGCTGCAGTTCAAATATTTTGGTAAAACTCAACCCCTTGAGTGTCACCTCCATTAATGTAAACTAGTCAAATATAAAACCAAAGCTATTTGCCACTACAGGGCACACCACAGCTCATCACACCTCCCCGTCCTGGACAACAGCAGAGACGTAGAGCCCTTCATCCCCTCCACATTAAAAATGCTTCCAGAGCCACGATCATAACATTATAACGGGCACCTTCTGAGCAACAGCAAGTTAATATTTAGAAATGTGTTTTCTTTTTTTTTGTCCCTGAACAGGTACCAGCGGAAACGTTTTCCCTTATCAGGGAGCAGCATTAACAGTCTATGTTCGGTTACAAGTGTCACTGTTAGAGTGAGGTGAAGTGGTTGAGCACAAAAAAGCAACGAACTTTGAAAATAATAGTAATTTAAAAAACTGGGTGAATGCACAATAAAATAATTGTCGCATTAAGTAAATATTGCATTAATGCGATAATAATGCATTAACTTCCCCAGCCCTCATAATGAATTATTTGAGGATTAGCATGGAAGCATTTGAGATCCTAGTTTTCCTGTCTTTCCTTGACGAGTGTTTTTGATAGCTGAAAGCTCCCCCTTGTGGAGAATCTTCAAACTGCTGAACATGACTTTGTAGCGACTTGCGGCTTCCAAGTTTATCATTCAGATTGCGGAGTCATCAAAACCAGAAATTTGAATAAATTCATCGTTAATCGAGTATTTATTGGTCTGCCCTATTCTGAATGGGCTTCATAATGAATATCAGCAGTTATTGATAGTAACAGCGTTTCCATTAGTTTGAATGGTGGTGTATGAGAGCCAGAGAGAAAGCCTGAATGATGGAGCCAGAGAGGATGCCCGGTGTTTTGCAATGCAATCAACCACTGTTGATGTCATTTGTCTGTTTTTAATGGCACCATTCGTACGCTGAATGTGTTTGTACATATGGTTCATCATGCGCGAGCGTAATCTGATTAGCACTTTGCCAGCGTGTTTGCGTCTGTGTGATTGCAGCGTGATGGTCCTCTGAAAGAGCTGTTTACAATAGAGGCGACTCTGACGCTGCACCACTCCCTCTTAACCGGCTTCTGCTGGCATTAATAAGATGGTGATTAGGCCGTGTGGTTGCGAGTGCATGTAAGACATGTTTTTCTCTGTATGTTTTCTTTCTTCAGTTTCTAATGACGTCATTAGATAATGGGCTTGATTAGTGTGGTGAATAAACTTGTCTCTGATCAGAGCAGAACAAGGAGGCAATACTCCATCTTAAATCTCCACGGTTGCAGTTAATATGTCCAAACGTTTGTGGATACCTGCTCATCCAGTGAATCTTCTGAAATCATTGGTGCTAGTAGGGTCTGTGAGGGTTTAATTGCATTCAGTCACAAGAGCTCCAGTGATATTGAATGATTAGTTCAGGATCACCAGCACCACTCCTAACCATACAAGATATTTTCTTTTGAGTACTTATTTGTTAAATGTCAATTTTTTACCATTTTAAAAGTCTCTTATTATTTAAAGTGATTATCAAAAGGTCTTATAAAGCATTACATGAAACGTTCTTATACTCTGTCCAGCGGACTAACAGTTTTTATAGAGTTAATATTGATAATATAATTATAAAAAATTATATTTTTTATAATTTCTATAGATTTTATATTGATCTTTTTTTTCTCATTTATTTTTTGTCTCAAATCAATAGAAATAAAAGAAATTGTGCTCATGAATTGCTGCCTTTGCCCAGTTAAGCTTGGCCAAAGAGGCTTGCGAGATGCACTAGATACATGTACAGAGTGCATCAGTGTGTGTGTGTGTGTGTGTGTGTGTGTGTGTGTGTCAGTCACGCGCTCCATCAGCTCTTTTCCTGTCTCCCTTCCCGTGCTTCTTTTGCGAATGGCATGCGGGAAATGTCGACACCCTATACACGCTGTAATGTATACACACTCCGACGGAATGGAGTGTATTGATGGGCCGGGAGACTGATGTGTGCTCTGAATGAATAATTCAGCTCTTTTGGTGCACACACTCACGCACGCGGACCCACGTCCTTCTCATCTTTAGACCATCATGAGGACCAGTTAAAGGAATAGTCGAAGGAATAGTTAAATGGAGAGTGGGAATAGTTAAATAAATAGTTGGAATAGTTAAAGGATTAGTAGGAACAGTTAACGCAATAGTAGGAATAGTTGAAATGATGGTAGGAAGAGTTAAAGGGATAGGAGGAATAGTTAAAAGGAATAGGAGGAATAGTTAAATGAATAGTTAAGGGAATAATATGAATATTAAAGGAAATAGTATGATTAGTTAAAGTAATGGTCTAGATGATGTGAACATGCTTTCAGTCTTTGTTAGAACCAGTTGGAACTATCCCTTTAAAGACTCTTGGTTCCTTTTCTGGTGGGTTGTGCAGCATGGAGGCTCTCACAAGCATTGGAGTGCAACAATAGTGAGTCTGTGCAGGACAGCAGGTATCAGGATAGATGTCCTGATCACATATGAAGAATCAATAGAATCAGTAGTTGACCCAGTTTCAGTTCATGGCTATTGGCTGTATTAAGCCACATCTAGTTCCGATCCTTTGTTTTACCTCATGAAGGTCCATTTGCAACACATACAGATGCTATAAATGGACAACTGACACACTAACAGAAAGTAACTGCAGAACTGTCTGCAATGTGGAAGTATTATTTTAAAGTGGGAAAACACAAAAGCACAGCAGCTCAACAGCTGCTAGTAATATCAGTACTGCTGATGTACTGTGGTTGAACATGTTGCATGAAATTATGAAAAAATGCACAATGACGTAAAATGCAAGTGTGTGGTCATTACGCGCTTAGCAGTAGGAATACCTCATACGAAGCAAAGAGAAATTAAGAACATACTTTGTGCATCTCAGAGCACTAACCGTAAAGTGATCAGTACCAAATACAATAGATACAAAGTGTCACACTTCACACATTATAAACATGATTTTACTGAGGTAATTCTAACTGATGACAACTGGCAAACAAGCACATTGTACCTACATTAGATAGGGTTTAGTATCTTAAATGTACTTGTGTAGTCTGTTCTACAAAACTGTAATTATCAGATCAGACAGGCTTTTCAGTTTTTAAAGTATTCTGATCAGAAAAAAGTAACACTCAAGGGGCTAGCATTAATGCTAAAAGGTTAGCATTAGCTTCCCCATGATTATTGTTATTGTTGTTTTGTTTGTTATCATTATTATTATTGCTATAATCATCATAATCCTCACCTTTATCATTGTTATAAATCTTTTCTCATACATTGTTTTTTATTTTAGTGACAAAATCTTAAAGCTTCCAGCCACCCCCCAAGACCCTGGGACCTACCTGATCAATTACAATGCAAATGGAAAAAAAACAATAATCAAAGTAGCTTATCAAACTACGCCATATGATAAACACTGAATCTCCCTGTTTGTATTTATTTATTCCTGATGGATGAATTCAATATCATCAAAAAGAGGAACATCTTACACTGACTGATGCTGAAGATACTTTAGTATTTTTACTTTTGTTTTATAGAGCACCAAACCAGCACCAGCTAAATGTGATGTTCATTTTTGCAAATTCATGTCAGAACAGTAATACTTGTCATATTTAAAATGGTGTTTGGTCAGATGTTTTTTAGGGATTGTTCCAGATTCAAGAACAAACAAACTGACCTCAAAGACCCCCCCCCCAACAGTCCACTGATCCATTGGTGTCTATGAAATAACAGCACAACAACAGGAGGAAATGAGTCTCCGCCTCGGCTTTGAGCATATTTCATGTACTCCACTATAAAGAAAACATGTTTTCTGGTCAGCCTTAGACCAATTTGCATAGATAACTATCATAAAGAGGCTTGACTGGCCTCTGTCACCTCCTCTCTGCTCTCCTTGACTGCTTAGCAAGCCTGAAGTTCATGTCACTCATGCATTTTTGATGAGACTCCATCACCATACATTAGCAGGCCGCGGGCTGCGTAGCGCGGTCGCCGGTGATGTTTGGCGCGCTTGTGGACGGCTAAGATTTCGCCTTCTCATCGCTCTCTCACCCTCCTGATATTTTATTCATGAAGGGAGGTGGCTGCTGCTTTAACAGGCGTTTTCCAAACGGTGTTCCTTTGAAAGTATGTTTGATTTTGACTCTTACTTTTCAGAGTCGCTGATCTAACTGTTTGAGGTGTTTATGTTCCGCGTGATTGTGCCGTGTGTTACGTTTCAGGTGTCCAGCGGCGTGTGCATTGGATTCTGTTGATTAGTCCCGTGCGGGTGAGTGTAAGGGACTTTTTTGGACCCTAAACCACTATTCTTGTGGTAAAAAGATCTAAACAGCTTGCAAACAAGGAAAGCACGCTAATTTACGAATATATATACACACACTCTGTCTCTCTCACACACACACACACACACACACACACACACACACACACACACACACACACACACACACACACTCAAGGGTCGGTGGCTAGCCAGACCAGTGACCCTGGGTGTGTTGCTTTAGCCTTGCTTTCAACCTTCTGGCAAAAATGCTTGGCAACCACTTTGAACTGGAGAGATGGGGGTTTGGGGGTGGGGGGGTGAAAAAGAGAGAAAAAAGAAGAGTCTTAGAACTCATGTCAGGGAGGGGGGGGAATCCCCAGCAATCTACATTCCCACAAATATTTTTCCTCATACAGAGGAGGCCTTGGAAAGGCCTCGGCGCGTTAGCCCGTTAGCCTCCGCGCGGCTCCCTGTAATTAGCGGCTGAAAGGTGTAGGTGGCTGCGCTGTGAGTGACAGGCCTCAGCAGGGGCCCCCAAGCTCATAATGGAGCCTCTCTCCTGACAGGCCTGATTTATTTGGGCCCAAATGGGGCGCTAAACAGGGCTAAACAGGGCTAAACTGCCATTAAAAGCGTCTAAACAAGGCCCAACACTGATCCCCCTGTCTACGCGAGACCCTCCATTAATGGCTGATGGTCGGAAATATGTGTGTGTGTGTGTGTGTTTGTACATTTTAGAGACTACATCTTCCAGGCTTTATTAAATAACTAGAGAAAACAGGTCCAACTCACTTTTTTCAGGTTTTATATTGATACAGAAAAACTATTTCCTTTCAGTTACTGAGGTTATTATTAGGATAACATACATGGTCAGTTGAAATCTTGATTTCGGAAGAAAGTCATATTACATGCAGAAGATTGTAAACTGCTCATCAAATTTCATGTTTGGTTGATGTTCTTACCCCAGCACTTCACTTCAAACTTTTGCATATGACTGTATATACTCCACATTACAGAAAACAAGTATCTGTGTGTGCGAGTATGTGTGTGTGTGTGTGTGTATGTATGTGTGTGTTTGTGTGTGTGTGTGTGTGTGTGTGTGTGAAAGAGAGAGAGAGAAAGATGCCTGTTTTGAAAAAGTGGCCTATGATGCCAGTGCTGTTTGTGTAGCACATGAAGAGCCTGAGGGAACCCCCTCCTCCCTGCAACTCATCAAAGAAGACACACATGATACTTTGCTGATGTTCATACATATCTGTGGTGCACACACACAAACATCTAAGGTGTCTATGATAGAGATAAATGGTGGTATAGGCTACAGCATGAGTATAAGTGTTTGGACCAACAGAGAGTGAAACAGCTGTTTCAGTCAAGCACTGCTGATTCTTTGTTTTTGCCGCCAGTGCCCCAGTCCCAGTACAAATAGAATTTCACGCCAGCTTTGGGTTTTTTAGATGGATAGATTAATAGATAGATAGACAGATGTATATATACATAGATGGATAGATAGATATTTGTTGATTTGCATGGTTAAAGTTAGGGGGGAAACTAGATTAAATAAATACATATTTCCTAAAATAATTAAAATCTAAACACCCCCCTCTCATGGCGGGGTACCTCATGGTGGGGAGGCTTGCATAAAACCACTCCTGTACTTTCCTGAGGAAAAACACATGGACAGACACAACAGAATGATGGTTGATCTTTGAGTGACTGATGCCTTTGAGCTTTGGTGCTAGTGGAGAACATTGAATGGCAAAGAAAACAAATAAATGAATCCTTGGCCAAATCAAGTGACACCTCTCACACTATGCCCAGATAACAAATTTGAAAAGACTCTCCAGAGTAGATGACAATAAAAGGATAAGCCAACAATAAGATGGATAAAGAGCATTAACAATTTTGAAGAGCCCGTTATAGGAATGTTTTTTGTTTGTATGAATGACCTATATATGAATCATTCAAGCAAAGCAAAGACCATCTAAGTCCTGAACCAATGAAGAAACAGGAGCAGATGATTCCAGATGATCAGGCGGTGATCAGTATACTGGTGGTGCTGAATGCTTTTTTGGAACTCCTTTGTCTAGGCTCCTTATATCTTTGGGCATTTTGCAGCCTGTTGCAGTAAAATGTTTATTTCCATTTCTTTCATTTAATCTGCTTTAATCTGCTAGTGTGCCAAGACAGTTTCACAGACATAAAATAGTATTTTTGCACCAACAAAGTGGTTCAAAGCAAAATATAAAACACTACTCTGCACTAAATATTGCATGATACTGTACATAAATAAGCACACGAATGGATTATAAATCAGTCATAAAAAGGTGCCTTTGTTACTGGGCAGCATAGTGTTCCATTCCAATTTCTTTTTTATTGTAATTCCACTGCTCATAATATATTTTCCAAATGCATGTTTCTGTGGGTGTTCTGATGAATCAAGGTACTCGTATAATTCACAAAATAAATTATTTTGGTCTAAATAGGACAGACAGTCTTTGCCTTTGTTGCGTCCTTCATTAATTATGTGGCAATATCATCGCAATACTGGTATTTTGTCAATATCGAATCGGCCTAGCATGAATCCTTCATTGTTTACAACACAGCACCTATTTGTGCCATTCTTTAGATCTTGGAAAGACACACACACACACACATCCCTGTGAGAGCTGTCCAGGTGTTTGCCCAAAGGGAAGGCTCAGCAGGGTTTGGAGCCCGAGCATGCTGGCAGAGCTTCTGTAAGATTCTCTTGGATGAGTTGGTACTGCTGGACCCAAAAACACAGTCGGCTGTACCGCACGTACAAACAAAAACCCTTCACTGAGCGTTTGTATAGGAGACAGGTCTCCCAGCTGTACTCCAAGTCACGGCTTAGACTTCTTCATTGCTATGGTAATACCTTGTCTCAGTCAGGCGGATTTGGGAGCAGCAGTGGTTAGCTGTTCATCCAAGAGTAGCTTGCTAACCCAGCTCATTTGTGTCCCTGTTGCTATAGAATCAAGATCCCATCAGAAAATGGAGCATATCTTCTCCCCGTTGCTCTTTTGTAAGAGACTCTGAGCCGCTAGCACTGTGCTAACAGGATTATTCATATTGTAATTAAAATGGCTGTCCCCGCCCCCATCCCTAAAAGCCTTTGCTGTCATGGACACACCCTGCTTAGCTACGGGAAGCACTCCCCGCTGCTCACATTTTAATCAACCATCTCTCCAGCCCTCACACATCAATCCATTTGTGTTTGTGTTCCATTCATATACTTTAGCAAAGTGAATTTTTCTAAATAGATTATTCTGCTCTCATTTGGTCCGACCACCCGCAGGTTCTGGCTCAGCGCTGCACGTTTACATTTTCACGCTCTGACTGGTTCATACTTGTGCTTAAAGTTTGGCGTGGGGTTCCTCAGGGCTCCATTGTTGGTCCGCTCAGGTAGTCCGTTAGAGCAGTAACAGAGTAGCCAAGAGACCAGTGCTGGCACGCTGTTTTGTCTTTTTATGCTTCACTGGCCACACACACACACACGCACAGACAGACATGCACAGAGTTATCCTTTCCCAATATTGCTGCTCAGCAGTAGTTCTGCTTGGGCTTCGAAGGCTTGACTGGCATCTGAGATGTGATTGATATTTTGGTGCTTGTGTGGGTGGGAGAGACGACGCTGGTCTCTGTGTTAATATCAACATCTGTTGTTGTTCCACTCAGTTTAAAACACACAAAGCGCTCATTTGCTGAGCCTTGTTCCCCGGGAAGATGTTCGATAAACACTGAATTCAGTGTGGTGAAATAAAACGTCTGTCTCTGCTGTACTACACGTAAACCCACGCCACCCGCTGTCTCCTCCAGATACAGTGGCATCTTCTGACTTAAAAGCTGGCGCTATCTTTCTTCCATGGTATCGACCACCCTGTTCCGCACTATGAATAGATAGGCTTTGTCTTGAGATAGACATTGTTTTAAAACAACTCCACAAATGGGGGAGCTCAGTACATTCACAAGAGCTTTTTGTGTGTATTAAAAAGGCATCTCTGCCACTGATTTAAATGAAAATTATGCAGAGTCAGTGCATGAATGCTTGTGCAATATGTCCACTAACCCTTCATCGCATAGCATCACACAGGTGTTCCCGGACTACTTTCCATTAAAGCGTACTGTCACACTGGTCTGTTTTGGAACATCCAGCAACATTCTAACACATTCTAATGATTGAGCTACTTGACATGTTTCAAAGTAATACCAGCTAATTACACTGGCAGGCTGTTGTTTTGGTTGCACAACTTTATAAACCGTCTTTGTGGTGTATTTATCAACCCCCCATACTGTTGCACCAAAACCATAGCTTATGCTTTTGTACAATAAACATAATTATCTTGTAGAACAACATCTTGTAGAGTCAAGTGACTGACACCAGCATTAAGCAAAAGTTGTCTCACTGATTAGGAGATTATTTAGCTGCTCTGCAGTCAGACTGCGCGACTGAAGTGAACATAGAACAATTTACAATACAAAGTAATAGACTGTCAAATTTTAGTGTGGAATGGTGGCACACAAGCAATAAAAACACAGCAATGGGTAGAACTTGAAAACAGTTCTCCTGCTTAAAAGTTAATAGGAGTTACATAGTGTACTCAACTAGTTATGGACTAGTGAAAATTGTGCCTTACAGCAGCAGAAGAAAACAGTAGTGTACAGGCAGGAGCAGCCAACGAAAGACGGTTTTTGTCTGCTTCTTTGGTATGGAAGTACTAGTATTAATACTAATACTACTAGCTCCACCTTGAGCTGTTAGGCCACATTAAAACATCAACTTGTAAGCCAGCCTGGAACTGGTGTCCAATCACATTGCCATAAAAGCAATTAGGAGGTGATCCTTTACATGCCGCAGAGATGCTAGCATTCACCCTCCCAGCATCATGTTATTTGGTGGGAAACTGGTTAACCATTTATGTAATTAGACTGTAAATCTCTACTTCTCTCTCACTAAAACAAGTAAGTAGTTCTTATTGAAAGTGAAGAAAAAGCAGAACATTTCATCCATGCATTTGTATTTGTTAGGAGAAGATATTGATTTGATCAGAATCAGCCAACTTTTTCGATCCCAGAGGAAATCCTTTTAGCAGGATTGGAACTGGTGACCTCCTGATTCTTTTCTTGGCACAGCACGTTACCACTAAGCCACAGAGGGGGTGTAGGTTTATGATTTGAATGTGACGAAAAGTTCACCTTTGAGTTCGCTGCCACTTTTTGTCACTGCTTCACATCCAAACAAATGGGTGGGAAAAGGTTCTTTATTTTGCTGGGAAGAAGATGAGGCCGTATGGAGGATATATAGCACTCACTGGGCTGTGGTTTTGCATTGAAGTTTTCTATGTTAGATTTAGGGCTGAATCCATTAGTGGTGTTTGTGTTGAGCTGCTGGTGGAGTGGAAAAGGCGGAGATTTACGCTCGTCTTTACGGGACGGCCTGCATGAATGAGTGGGTATGTTCCAGTGCAGCAGCGGACCTTCCGCTGGCCCAGTCAGCTGCAGGAGAGGAAAGTGATGAGGAGGCGACCAAGTTTCCAGCCATCTTAGAAAAGGCATGAATACCGGTGTCCTCACTGCAGGTTCAGCTTTTATACTGGCATAAAGAGCGAGTGTGTGTGCTGGCACAGGTGAAAATGCGTACGAGAGTGAAAAGTGAAAGGTTCTTGATTGATTGCTGATGATCAGTGAAAGCCTCTTGGCTGTGATATGTGCTGGGCTGGTTCAGATTTAGATTCAGATGGCCTTATTGGCATGCACTGATACTAACAGCTGTTAAAAGAGAACCTAAAGAGCCCTTATCATGCTTATTCCTTGTAAATGTTTCTATTTATTTTTAGTCTGCTTATGTAAGTTTGAGCACCAAAATGGTCTGAATTAGGGCATTAACAACTCCAGATTTTTCAAGTTTTCAAGTCGACTAGTCGGTCAGAAAAGTCGAAGTCGGGTCGACTAGTTGTTTGATGACATTTTGATGGGTGTGCAACATTGAGCAACTTTTATTAAAAGTTGTCTGTAACATTAACAGTCAACACGACAAATAAACAAACCAAAACAAAGACTGATACCTTGAATTTTCTGGTAAATTTAAGTGTCCAACTGAGAATGAGAACAGTTTAAGCCGTGGCAGGACGACTCTCTTCAGTGTTAGCGTTAGCCATGTTAGCCATCTTAGCTAGCGGATGCCGTGCAGAACGCCGGCACTGTTACTGTACTTTAACACCGACTTGCAGATTGTGCAGGTCTCCGTGCTGTTTGTGTGTCTAGAGTGAAGTATCTCCACACATGCGATGTGTATCTGTGTTCTCTGCTGCATGTCTCTCGTCTTGTGTTTAGTTTCCTCTCACGCCAACGGCACGGCCCCTTTTATGGCTATAACAATTGGTTAAACCAAGGAACGCGTGTCAGTATCAGCCAATCTGAGGCAGAGATTGCATTGTGTACACAAGTGAGAGCAGAGAGAGGGAAAAAATACACAACTTCTCTCAGGGGGAGTCGACTCGTGCCTCTGAAGTCGACTAGTCGACTTTCATGTTAATGCCCTAGTCTGAATTGTTTTACATGACCATTTCATCACCACTCTTTGTCGCCTGTAATTAAACAAGGTGTTTTTGTTACTGGACCTTTAGGCCTGATGTACGTAGCATGAGACATACATCATGTAATCCTGCCTCAGAATCCATACTTTTATTTATGAATTTACAATACTGTGCAAAAGTCTTAAACCACCCCTCATTTATTTATATCCATGGCTTTTAATGCTGCAACTATGATTATTTTGAAAAGAACATTATAGAGTTAACCTGAGATGTGAGGTTTTGTCACGCTCGTCTTCTTATCCTTGTACTTGTAAACAGCGCTTTGATGTCAACATTCAGTGCTACGTGATACCATGTGATGTAAGCCTGGTGTACTGAAGAAAATATTTCATGATTAATGATGGCAGTCAAAACGAAGCAGACTGCAAACTGTGAGGTGCTACAACATGTTCCTACCATACAACTGAAAATATACTAAAGTTGGGCAGCGACTCTAGAGTTTGACTGGATTGTCAGCCTGGATTTGTCGTGACTTTTCCCAGCGTCTCTCTCCATAGTTGTCTCGTCTGCCGTGTCCACCGTTTCTGCCACTTAGATTAATGCAACAATGGCAGATTTATGCGATTACGCGTATTTGCTCTGTAATCAGAGGCCCCGTGTGGCGAAAACCGTCTGCCTCGCTGCCAGCTCCGCCGGATATTTATCTTGTTGCTGTAAATTTCTTGCTGACCCTGTGTGTGTGTGTGTGTGTGTGTGTGTGTGTGTGTTTTCTTTCGTCTTCCTCGAGCATAACTGTTCAAAGGAGGCCATTGAGAGAAAAGCAAACAGGTTCGCCAAAGCCAAACAGAAACGGGTGCTGGTGCCGCTGCCCCGAAGGGGATGATCACAATCAACCCACTGTCGGCCGTCCAAGTTACCATTCCCATCAGAGAGAGAGCGAGAGAGAAAGTAAGAGAGAGAAAGAGAAAGTAAAAGAGAGCGACAGAAAGTGAGACAGAGAGAATGAAAGTAAGAGAGGGAGACAGAGTGTAAGAGAGAGAGACAGAAAGTAAGAGAGAGAATCATTGAGAAAAAAGCAGAGAAAGACACAGAGAGACCCAGAGACAAAGAGAAAGAGAGAGAGAGAGAGCAAGAGAGTAAAAGAGAAAGTAAGAGAGAGAAAGAGAGAGAATCATTGAGAAAAAAAACAGAGAAAGACACAGAGAGAGACTCAGAGACAGAGAGAGAAAGAGCAGAGGACAGATTGGCATGTTGACCTTGTACCTTGACCCCAGACAGATTCAGCACACAGCAACATCACATCATTTCTTTGAACATGACCCTTTAGCCAAACACGTTTATCTTTTAGTTTTATTTCACATTAGAATCATCCTTTTGTTAGATATTTAGAACTTCTTTTTTTTTAATTGTTTGAATCATTCCGTTTGTTGTGTTTTAATGCTACATTTGTTTGATATGGCAATTATTTAAGAAGTAATAAAGCAATCAGGGACTACGTTACAAACAAACACAACTTGTTTATTAATATTTAGTTCATATATTCCCAACTCGATTGAGCTGGAGGAGCTTCAGGAACACCTGAAAGAGGGAAGCACGTGAATCTGATTAAAAGAAGGATCAGTACAGACCCTTTTTAATGTATTAATAAATTCATTGCAGTCTGCAACCCCTTGGAAATGGAAACATTTATGAAAAATATGACAAAAATGATCCTATATTCTATATGGCTTTATAATACACAATTCCACCCAGCCCACACAGCTCCCTCACCCAAGATGCAGACTTTTCAGGCTAATGGGACCTATAGAGAGCCCTTTTTAAAGGGGCCCAGTGCCTTTAATGTTAATTTGAGCCATTTAACCCGAGTCAAATGACTCACTGTCCTTTATATTAGTCATATGGTGTTTTTTTCCCCTCGGCTTTCCACTTTCCCAGCCCGAGCTCCAAGCCTGCCCGGCCTAACACCCGTCCATTAGCGCTTTATGTTGCATATATATCTGTATATATTCATCCATTGAGAGTTAAGCACATGTCAGATCTTATGTGCCCCACTAGAATAGGCAGCTTGATGGGCTTGTAGAGGGCAGCGGAATGTCAGGAGGGTCCGCTTTCAGTTAAGGGGGGTGGCAGTAACGCTGCAGGGCATAAGTCATATTCAGAAAGCGAGCGAGAACTAAGAAGAGAGAGGGAGCTTTTGGTCTGAAGAACAAGTCAGAGGGAAGAAAGGTCACGTTCCTGGCCCTTAAAGCAACGGTTCAGCCAAAAATCAAGTGTCCACAGTATTCATACGATTAGCCGAGACATGTTTGGCGTCTGAGGTTCGCTTTTTGTACTTTTTGTGCTGAAGCTACAAGGCTAACGTAGCTAACAAGTAATGGAAGCTTGTTATACATCCTCCTCAAACCACATCAAGTGATGGTTAAGTGATCTCTAAAATGAGAATAGAACAAAGAAGTCGTTAAAATTTTGGAATATTCAGGGCGAGTCACCTCGGAAATGAAGAGAGAGAGAGAGAGAGACGGGCTAAAACCGTTTAAATGTATCTAAAATCCCAATGTTTGGGCGCCCCACTCTGTGCAGAAGTTTAGGTGCATAACAATTCTTGGTCTTTAATCGGTCACTGAAAATGTCTGGGGAGAGAGAGAGCGAGAGACCTAGAGAGAGAGACCTAGAGAGAGAGAGCGAGAGAGAGAGCGAGAGACCTAGAGAGAGAGTGAGAGAGACCTAGAGAGAGAGAGCGAGAGAGAGAGCGAGAGACCTAGAGAGAGAGTGGCTCCGTGTTTTAATCTGCCTTCTCCCATCAACAGAGTGCGTCCATTTAAATTTCGGTCAGAAGTTTGGGTATGCTCGCCCTTTGATGGACAGTTCTGTGCAGCGGAGCGGTGGTGCGCAATCACACCACATTTTGTGCAGAAATGCATCTTTAGTTGTTATTATTCTTATTGTTTACACAGTAGTGAAGAGATAATGTCTAATCCGATGAAGTAATAAATTACGTATTTTAGTTTTTTTATTTGGTACTTGGCATGTGTTTGATGGTTTTGATTACAGTCTTAAAAATATTCTTAATAAAACTAAAGCTATGTTACTTGTTTTGCAGAGGGCACAATAAGAATAATTCAATACTAATGTAATAATAGTCATACTCTGAACAGCTTGTTCTATATAGGTCTACATAAAGCTATAAAATATATTAACTACACGACAGTGTAACTTAAATATGTAAAAGTGTGATTTTATGTTTCGCACCTGACAAGGTGTAAATGATATTTAAAAAAAAAAGAAAAGAAAACCAACAACAATGGAAATACAAAGTTTTGTTCTGACAGAGACTATATTTACTTCCTTTAAAATATCCTTATGGTGATGCAAGTTTGCTGTGACATTAGCTTATACTGTGCATTTTACACAGGAGCAGAGTTAGTTATTTTCCAAACTCAGTTAAGTTAAAAGCTTACTCAATTCTATTCAGTGTGAATACTTAATATATATATATGCTCAATATGAATATAATTTTTTTTTTTATCCCAAAAGAGGTCCAAGACTATAGTCTAGTAGCCCAGGCCTGCAGTGGTTACACAGTTCGTTCAGTCTCTCCCTGTCCAGCACCACCTACAAGATTAATATCAGTGAGAGGTTTATGTGGGTGCCGTAGTCTTCCGAATACTGACCTTCGTTTGTTGACGAGCTGTCGCTTTAAGACGAGGACAGTTATCTACTTTCTAATGATTTGTGTGTTTTCGGTATGCTGAGATGCCACAGTTGCACACCTGGCACACCTTTACAGACTCGCTGGCGCATGCACACACAAGTGTACTCACGATGCGTCCGGAGATTGAAGCGTGGAAAACACAGTAACCACTGCTGTAATGTTGTGTTGTCTTAAGCGCACGGGCAGATGGAGCGTTATCAGCTGGAGATGCGCTCAGTGGCGTCGCAGCTGGGTTTTGTCTTGACTTCATGTTTTCCTTCTGCTTTTGAGCTTTGTGTGTGTGTGTGTGTGTGAGAGAGAGAGAGAGAGAGAGAGAGAGAATGGGAATTCAATCCACATTAATTGTTGTTTTTGGCCAGAATCACAGAATACATTGTGTAGCACTAAAGTATGTGGTGCTCCTGGTGTCTGTGTGTGTGTGTGTGTGTGTGTGTGTGTGTGTGTGTGTGTGTGTGTGTGTGTATGTGTATGTGTGT
>JBBPCY010000039.1:28789339-28801380 GCA_037974405.1 Brachyalestes nurse
AGTATGGGAGGTGAATCTGGCCGGGTGGTGATTACAGACTGGAACTGAGCGTCTGCTAAAATCAGTAGAGAAAGCTGCTCTAATGAAAGGCCTCTCAGCTTCTAAATATGGAAGTTGGAATGAAGTACGAACAAACGTACACACACTCCAACAGCCAATCACTACTGAGTCCATGTTGACATGACTGCGTGCATGCGTACACACACACACACACACACACACACACACACACACACACATACACATGTAATATTGAAGAACATACCAGACTGAGCCATGAAGAGTTTTTTGCTCTTCTGTTGATTTTGGTTTAATAGGACAATGGGACAATGAGTATGTGCAGTTATTTAACCGGTAAATACAGTATATGAATACAAAAAGAGTTTGTGTAATTCTAGCAAGTTTTAAAGTTAACATTTGGTTTGACCAGCGTTATTCTTCACTCTCTGAACTCTCTTTCTTTAAGCGTCTTCAGGAATTGTTCTCCGGGAAATGAAGGACATTTCAGAGCTCTTCTTTGGAGTTCGGCTACCTTTCGTTCTGTTCTCCGTCAAGATGATCCCACACTGCTTCAGTAATGTTGGGACCCAGGCTTTGGGGAGGCCGATCCATGACTGATAGCGTTCCATCGTTTTTTGTTTTTTTTTTCTGTGGAGGTACTTTGACTGCATTGACCGTGTGTTTGGGATTGTTGTGATGCTGAAAAATGAAGCTGTTGCCAATAAGATGCTTTCCAGATGGTATTATGCAGTGGCTCAAGACTTTAAGTGTTTTTTCAAAACAATGTGAAGCAAACAAATACACCACAGTTCTTTGTCTTCTCCTGGATCCCATTAATGAAGTGCGCTAAACACTTTGCAGTGCTTAAACTGGCAGTATCATGAAATATCATTATTATAGTATACAGACAACATACTACCCAAATCTATTGCAAATGACCAATTCATCATCGGTGTATTTTTCCATATTACATTTTGATGGTGTTCTCTAAAAGGAAGAAGAGTTCCACTTTGCTATGTGTCGTATCTCTCTAAGAGGAATTCCACTCATTGATCAAAATGCATAATTACATAGTGAGGAAGAATAGTGAAGAAAGTCATTCAGAGTTGTTTGATGTGAAATGCTCTTTTCTAGCGAAACTTATTGAGCCAGAGTTGTTTGCAGTGGTGATGGGAATCAGTTGTTAATAGTAAATTAAATTTGCTTCATGTCTGTATTAAACATTGCTGAACCATTTTACATCAAACCATTCTGAATGACTTTCTTCACTATTCTTCTTCACTATGTAATTATGCATTTTGATAAATGAGTGGAATTCCTCTTAGCTACACTGTTCCTTTTAACTACACAGTTGGTGACGTATTGTTTGATTTTTCTGGTTGAAAGGGAGTTGATCATGTTTTGTATGGACATGCAGTCCTTAACACTTCTTTGGTTATGCGTCTTTTCCCTGATAAAAGTTGTTTCAAGTTGTTTTTGAAGCAGAAACCCATCTCCCTCAGGCCCTAATCTGACCCACAGATGGCCTGCCCTCTGCCTCTCTCGAGTAAATGGGCTGGCTGTGGCAATTATCTAGCATTTTTGTATATTTTGTTGTCCCTTTAAGCTTTGAGTGGGTGAAAAATGCTGTTTCTGAGCTTTCGCAGGTAGACAGGTGTCTTGAAACAGAAGATGACAGAAGCCGACTCTATAGTGATTTTTCCCTTTTGCCCAAATGTAGATCTGTGTCTGATTTTTTTTCTCTATTCTTTATTCGTCACAAACAACACCACCACGTTGTGAAATGAGCCCTTGAGTCGACCCTTAAGACAATGCAGTAAAGTTATCAGATCATTTAAATGAAATTAAAGATACGTTTGGAAAGGCAAAACTAGGTATTAAAATATACAGAAAAAATATATTCCAGCTAAACAAAAATTACAAACACTACAGCTCTGTGGAAGAAAAACGCTATTGTCTTTTTATTCGGGTGCTGGAGGTCCTCCTTACATCCAGCTGTGTTGATGTCAGGCTTGAGCCACTCCTCCAGAGCTCTAGCAGGGGAGCTCCCCAGCTGGGCGGCTCCTTTATCCCACACCCTGGAGGCGGAGGACCACCCTGCACCATCTGACCACAAGGTCATTAAGGTGTTTCTTTTCTGAGGAGGTACGTACGTGCCCAGACGGTCAGAACTGTTTGATGTAGCTGCCCATCACTCTCTCTCTCTCTCTCTCTCTCTCTCTCTCTCTGTCTCTCTCTCTCTCTCTCTCTCTCTCTCTCTTTCTCTCTCTCTCTGTCAGGTCATCTATCACCAAGTTTGTATAACGTGACTAAACAGGCTAACTGGAAGATAAGACTAATTAGTGTTATATTTAATTCAGTAGTATTGTTTGCCCTCAAACTTTGTGCAATTACAATTTCAGCCTTCCTGGATGAAACACAGTCATCTAATGGTTGGAAAAGACATTCCATGTTTTCTTTGAAGTAACAGTCACATGAACATGAGAAGTGTTTGGGCTAAATTCTAATTACTGAACTACTTTAAATGCCCATAAGCCTGTAGACGCCTTTCCTTCTGAAAATAAATGTAGTAATAAAAGGTCTGTCCTCCCTTTGCTGCAGTAACAGCCTCTGCTTTTCTGGAAAGGCTTCATGAAAAGTGAAAGTGACCATTCTGTTGTACATGAACACGCCACAGCACACGGTGTGAACAGCATGAAATTCTTCATCTGTATTTTACCCATTCACCAAGTGAAGCAGCGGGCAGTCAGGAACACAGCACCCGGGGAGCAGTGTGTGGGGACGGTCCCTTCTCAGGGTACCTCAGAGGTGCTTAGCAGTCTTGGGAATCAAACCCACAAGTTCCTGATTGCAGGGCGAAGGCCCGAACCGCTAGACTACTAGCTGCCCCAAATGTACTAGATGTTAGACAGTTGTTTTCTTTGAAGCTTGTAACAGTTGCATAGATAGGAGTGTGTGGTAATTTGGACAAAAGTCTAATTAGTGTTGGTAGTAACAGTGAATTTGTCCTCCCTTTACAGCCATAACAGCCTCTACTCTTCCAAGAAGGTTTTATGCTAGATTGCTGTGAGGGTTTCATTGTAGTCACAAGAATATTAGTGAGGTCAGGTACTGATGTTAAATGAATAGATCTGGATCACTAATCATTTCAAAGCAACTGACTGGAGCTCCTTCACTCCAGAGAATGCAGTTGCACAACTTTATGCTCATCTTGCTGTTGCTTGAAACCGTGTATTTTGACACGTGTGGCTGCACCAAAGTGTCCCACCGTGTGGTGGAAACCTACTCCAGCTGACTTGTTAGCACTGTCCTGGTACACCTTCACATTTCTCGCAGCGTTAGAAAACTCACACCTCCCACTGATAGACAGTCGTTTTTGTACTTTGTTGACTGCCCAGTTGTTAGTTTGTATCTCCATTGTTGTTGTTTTTTTGCGCAAGCAGTGATAATAAAAAAAACATTGCTTTGTTTCCAAGTCTGTCTGTTGTCGTGACAACATTTCAACCAATCAGAAAGCAGTGACGCAGACAGCTCAGCTGCGCCCCGCTTTTAGCCTTGCCGTCGGGCAGCAGGGGTACGGCTCAGGTTCGGGTCGCTTTATTTGTAAAGGAAAAGCATGTGTTTGCAGTACGATGCGGTTCCTTGTGCCAGTGCAAAAGTGTCACAAATTGTATCTGTATACTTCTGGCCGCATAGTTTACGCCGAACTCTGGATCTGCCCAGAGAGCTCTGGTGCGGTGGAATGGGTCTGGACTGCACCTGGAGCAGCGTGTCAGCCTCAGTAAGCTGCAGAGGGATTAACAGAGTTGGAGGGGGTCGGGTCTTATCAGGCCGTGCGGTTTGGAGCCTTCCACGGCTGCCGATAAGCCATCTCAGGTTGCCTGTGTGGGTTTGCCAGATGCTATCGAGCCCCAGTCTTTCTCCAGCCTCACTGTCTCTCTGCTCCAAAGGCCCAGTTTATAAACAAGCATTGTCCCGGCCAATCGGCCAGGAGCTATCCAGCCTCGCTCCATCTCTGCACCGTGACCAAAGACAAAAGCAGTTACTGTCTAGGATCATTTGTTGGTATGATGCAGATCTCTCTGTCTCTCTTGCTCTCTCTGGCTGTGCTCTTTCCCGTTTTCCCACACACACACTCACACACACACACGTTGTCAAAAAACCCTCTCACATACTGTTCTTATTTCCAGCATGCTTTAGTGAACTGTTGCTCATTAGAACCTAATATCCTTTAGGGGAGACTCATTTTCATATCCACAAAGAAGGAATAGTAATTATTATTATTATTATTATTATTATTATAATAAAACAAACGTCAGGCATAGTTAATATAGTGATGAAGGCAAAAAGCCAAAGATTCCCAGGTGATACACATAGCAACAGCTTTATTCAGTTTTAAATAAAATGTACAAGATTTTGTAATGGAGTGAGAGATTGAAATTGCATTAGTTTTTTTTTATGAAATGCTTTAACATTTTGTGGGATCTGTGAATACAGTGCTGTGAAAAAACATCTTCAGATCTGTTGACATATTTACCTATGTGTTTGTGTTTTATGCTACTAAATCATTATATAACACTAAATACACATAAACACAAACACAGTAAAATGGAATGCTTTTTTATAGTTATGAATATGTTGATTTGAGGACAATTAGAGGAACACAGGCTTGGTTGATCAGGCCTTGCGCTGGCCCTCACAAAAGCCCCTTGACCAGAGCTCCGTTTGGCTTGGCACGCCGGCTCATTTTGTCACAGTAAAATGGAATGCTTTTTTATAGTTATGAATATGTTGATTTGAAGACAAGTGGAGGAACACAGGCTTGGTTGATTGTTCCAGATAAAGTGTTAAATTATAAGTGTATCTCACCCACGACAGTTCATTGTCTCTTTGCTTGTATATGTTCTTACTATCCAGATAAATAATGTTATATATAATATTCTGACTTGTATTGTACTGAAAGTGTTCTCGCAGTGCTAGATGTACCATAAGACCTTGATGAATATTGTTAAAGCACTACAATAGCTGAGCCTGTTCTCATAAAGCCTCCTTATTACAGAATTTGCCCATCTTCAATAATTCATGTCCTGCGGGCGCACACTCTAACGAACCTGCCCGTAATCCTGCCGTAGTGGGTTTCAGGGAAAGTCCGCTTTATCCCACCGCAATCACACACACACCTCTGCCCTGTACTTTTCCACTGCCTTATCTCACCCTAGAACCTCCGAGGCAGTGCCCAAACGTTGGCAGTGATCGTCCGGCGTTCCTCTGCCGAGGAGCCTCGGGTTTGGATGAGCCCCGTCAGTTCTGTAGGTGCAAGCAAGACCACAAACCAAAGGCATCTGTCACCAACCCCTGTGCCAAAAATACCACCGACCGAAGAGGAAAATAAATAAATAAAGCTGTTTATCCCCGCTGAGGAGATATTTCTGCCTCTCTGCTTGTGGCTTGGTCCCTCCGGGATAATGGACTTTTCTCAGCGCGTCCTCGCCACTGGTCACGGTTTGTTTTGGGTCGTAAATGTTACATTGGAAATAGGCATGTATTTTTAGGCCGTGTAATTTTTGCAGAATGCGCCTACGGAAAGTGGCGGCTATGGCCAACGTGTGTGTGTGTGTGTGAGTGTGTTTGGACCCCCACAGTGCGAGGATGGTCTCGTCAGATACCCACAGCGCTCTACTAGTCACGAAAGTTCCATTCAAAGCCTCAGACTTGCCCCACCAGGCTTTGGGTGTCTTACGTTATGGTAAGCCCATAACCAACAAAGGAAAAATAACAAAATCATTTTATTTTTACTCGGCAACATCTGCGTGCATATTAGATTTTAAAAAATGGTAAAAAAAAAGTGGGGTCTTCAGTCTCCATTTGAAGACAGTGAGGGTCTCTGATAGTTCTGATAGCCAGGGAAGTTTGTTCCATCACTTCAGTGCCAAAGCTGAGAAAAGTCTTGAAGCGAGTCTTCGCCCTTTAAGAAGAGAGGGCTCCAGTCACGCTGTGCTTCATGCTCGAGGAGGGCGAGCTGTTCTATGTCTGTACTAATTTTTACTTTGTGAGAGTTATCTAGAACATTTATTATACCCATACCCTTACATCACACTTATATCAGATTGCAGCATGTCAATAAGGGCAAACAGCGTAATGTCATTTTTGCCTTAGAACACGATTGACACAGATCTCAGGATAGTTTCCGTCCCCAAGTGTGTGGGGAAACCCATAGAGGGAGGGGGTCTGGAGAGCGGCCGAGAGAAACGCGGCAAACGGCGAGCGTGTAGGAGAACAAACACCACATATATTTACTGAAATCAGATTTTACTAATACGCTCTAAGGATTGAAGCAATAGTGTATAAGATATATAGTATATAATAGTAGTAGTGAAGGAGTAGTGATTCTTCTGGAGTTTGAAACAGAACTGCTCTCTTGTCTTGCGATCTCCTGTCCTGTACACTTGGACCTGGATCCATTTTTCACACACACACACACACACATACACACGCTGTATCCTGGCTAAATGTGCCTTTGTTCGTCCTCAGCTGGCATCAATCAGGCCTTGCGCTGGCCCTCACAAAAGCCCCTTGACCAGAGCTCCGTTTGGCTTGGCACGCCGGCTCATTTTGTCACCGCACACTCCTCTCCATTTGCAGGCTTCACTTTGAATGGCATTTTCCTTGTTTTTGTTCTTCTGAGTGCCGGTGATCCGCAACATGGATAAAGACGTTTCGACTTACAGGTGACGTTATACCGTGAGAACAGTGTGGGTTCGTTTCGGCAGTAGAGAAATATGTGTGTTCATGCAGTGTGGGAAAAGAGGAAATATCGTGCCACTCAGTAGGAGAATAGTTGTGATTACAGTGTGATTGTCTTTAACTGAAAGGGACCAAATTGCCTAATTTTGCTTTTTATACAGTCAGAAGAGCCACACTGTCTCAATAAATGTTTTTGTTACGGCAAAAATCATGTAAAAAATATGATAGCAAAAAAACATGTCTTTTTTCTATTCTTCTTTCAGGTGATAGCATTAGCGGAAGCGGCGGAAGAGAACAGGGCGTGTCTGGTTCAGGCTTTCTCCAGGCTCCGGAGCGCCACTCACCTGCTCATCCTCCTCGTGTCGCTGTGGCAGGGGCTCGGCACTGACCAGACTGCCATACTGGAGGCTACACTACTGCCTCTGCTGCAGGACACACCACAACTGGTGAGAACACAACCCGACTGTCATACTGCAGGCTGCTGAAGAATACACTGCAAATCATGCTAGCATAAGAGGACACTTCATTTTATTCCCTGTGCTAACTGGTATAATTACCCACAATTAAACACACACACATACAGAGCTCATCCTGAAAGCAGTGCTTCTGCTGCTGTGGAACTCACTTCAGCTTCAGAGAGAAACACACACCTACATACAGATATGATACTTAGGCATGCAAATTGTTTAAAGCCATTTTTCTCAGTGTGTGATCATCTCTTTCTGCCAGTAATGATAACGAAATAATAAATGAATGCCAACAAACAAGACAGCAGTAAAAAATATCAAGATTTGTTTTGTTTGTAAAACAGTAGTTGATATTCTGTGAGCTGGGAAGGAGGACAAAGGTTCGGTTCCAGATTCCTCCGCGATGTCTCCAGTCGTTGTACATTAAATCGCTATTTACTGTATTATGTTATTTGTATCGGTATATTTAATAACATTTATGTGAAAAAACACTCATTTAAACTGTTTTTACATTTTTTCAGTGTCTAGGAGTATTGTACACTCACATATGTACTTCATGATGTTGCTGAATCTAAACACACACACACACTCACTCAGTCACACATACACACACTATCACTCTCTCCTCAAAGGACACTAATTCAGGCAGAGCCCTTGACCTCAGGGGCCCCTCAGTGTAAACGGCTTCTGTGTTGGGTGAAGCCGCTGAAAGCTCTCAAATTGTTTGCGCATGCTGAAAGAAGGGGTCCGCTGACCTCACCTGCCTGCTGACAGATCAGATAGACTGGCAGAGAATGTGTTTTTTTGTGTACCGCTATTTTTAGTGGCGTCCAACCAATATAACACATAACAGTAATAAATAATTCAGTGTTATGTCCCTCTGGCTCAGAAAGAAGTTTGGCTGGTTACGTTTATGCTCAGACAGCATTTTTTGGGGCTACAGCCAGGTTCAGACATTCTTTCGGTTTAAATTTGGACTGATTTTCGTCAGTACTGTACATGCAGCTTGAGCCACCCCTCTTCATATGCTTCCAAACAGCTGGACATCTTGAGAAACAGTTCTCCAGGCTTCCTGAAGGACTTTCAAAGACTCTAATTTTCAGTACAGTATCTGAACCTGATCAGTTTTGCTGAGCCACACAGTGACCTACATATAAATCATTTAAGCATAACAAAGCACATCTAGCTTAAGGGAGTGAAGAAACAGGTGCAAATGATTCCAAATGTTCGGGCGGTGATCAGTATACTGGTGGTGCTGAATGCTGAGAGGCTGGAACTCTTTTATCTAGACACCGTCTGTCTTAGGTAAATATTTGCCCCCATTTATTTCATTTAATCTCTTCAGTGTGCCAAAGATAACAGGCATAGAATAGTGCTTGTGCACCAACAAGATGATTTAAAACAGAACAGAAAGAAAGTGGGGGCTCAAGACTTTTGCACAGCTCTGTAAACTGGTTCCAGGCAGAGGTTCTTTGTTGTTGTTGTTGTCTTCACTACAGTAGGATTAGGATTCCTGAACCCTGAGACTGTTGTAGCAGTACTATACTGTATGGTTGTACTTACTCTAGTGCTCCTGTAGGGGGCACTATACAGACTCATTGGTCTTTTCTTCCAGTGATCAATTAACTGATATCCTTTTCAGCCAACACAGTCTATTCACAGCTGCTGGCGTCACTGCGAATACCTTCGCAATGAGTGGCAAAATCACAGCCTGTTTAAAGTGCTCTGCAATGACAGGTGAAACACACACACTGACTCAAATATTCTCTCTCACACACACATACACACATACACACACACACACACACACACACACAAGTAATACAAGCTATAATTTACAGCGGTGCTGTATAAGCCAGCTACTAAAGCAGGGATGTGTGCTCATTTGAATGGGTGTTCATATGCTACTTTTAGAGCCATTCCATATATACATACGTGGCCTTCTAAATATATACCACCCCCGTGACTGTGTTTCTGGAAATAGACCTGCGCCGCATGTCTGAGCTAATGCAGTCCGCACTGTGACAATTACGGCCAATTACGGCCAATTGCGCCGTAATCCTTTTTATGAAGCAACCGCACAACAAACACACAGAAAAGCCGGAGCAACCCGCTCCTCAGGTGAAAGCTATTTCTGTCTGTGGGTGTGTGAGTGTGTGTGGTGTGTGGTGTGTGTGTGTGGTGTGTGTGTGTGGTGTGTGTGTGTGGTGTGTGTGTGTGTGTGAGATTGAGTGTGGTGTGTGGCTCTTGCACACATCAGTCAATTCACTGTATCTTCTTTAATGTCAAAGACAAGGAAGAGGAAACAGTAAAGAGGGCCATTAAAGAGGCGTCATAGATCAATTTGATAAATGTTTCTTGAAAAAGGAGACCACATGCGTTTTTTGGTGTTTTTTTTTTTGGGAAGTTGCAGCTGGGGGTGAGGGTTTCTGTAACTTAAACGCAGAGGAAGGGTATACAGCGGAGAGAGTTTGGTTTCCATGGGTACGGCTCATTCAGTAGCAGTGTGAGTGAGCGTAAGTGGCCGGAGAGTGAGTGTGTGTCATGGTCCAGGCACAGATAGAATCAGTAAACTGAGCCAGCCATTCGCTAATGACACGTATCAGGAGCTTTCTCTCTCTCTCTCCTTCTCTCTCTCTATCTCGCTCGCCCTATCTGTCTCTTTCGATCACGTCTACCTTTATGTTCTCAACTCAAGCAAGTCATATTGGAGTATATAGCCAGTAAGCACAAATAAACACAAATACACACACACTCTTCTCCTGGATTTACCTCCTGGTTTACGTCTCCCCCGCAGAGAATGGCTGGCACAAGCCGAAACTGCTGACGCTAACATGGTCGTGCGCTGAAAAATGGGCCTATTTACCTGCTCTAAAACGTGTTTATTTACACTCTGGCTGCTGAAACCCTCCTGCTTTGGTACCAAACGAGCTTTTGGAAGGTTCAGTGATTTGCCATCCTCAGGAGAAAGATCAGTTTGTGATGGTTGGAGCGTTTGCGTAGCAGTTTAATATTCCTTGATATGCAGCACACGCTCGTTAATACACACATGGGCTTGTATTTATTCAGTGTCAGGACATGGGGTCAGACGTATGTCACAAATCATTGCTGCCGGGGCTGAACCTTGTTTCTGGTATCTCCATATCTTCTTGTATCTCAGGCATTAGATCTGGCTTTGCCGTAGAAATGAAATGGTTTCAGATGATCTTGTTACATTGTATAAATGACTTAAAATACTTTAAACAGGAGAATAAAATAAGTCAAATGTACATTAACTCTAATGTCCACTAAAAGCTGAAAACATAACTTCTGAAAAGTTAGCATACCTGGAGATCAATATGTTTCATAATATATTATATAAAAATTAGGGCTGTCAGTAGATCGAAATATTTAATTGCGATGAATCTCATGTTTGCCATTGTTAACTCGCGATTAATCGCACCTTTAGGTCAGTCCTAAACATACTGTTTTTAATACTCTTATGAACATAGGAGTAGACAAATATGTTTGCTTGGTGCAGATTTATGTTTATTAGACAGTCAGTACTGTCAACAACATTTTTTTTCTTACATAATCTTACACAGTTACATATACGTACATATATTTTATATATTAATGCAGTGTTATTAAAGTCACATTTGGTGTAATGGTCAGGCGTCTTATATGGACAAAACTATTAAATATCTCACCGCTCGCATTACTTCAATGAAAGCCCCGAACTTTCAAAATAAAAGGATTTTTTAAAACCTGCATTAACGTGCAAGAAAATAATTGTCGGCGTTAAGTAAATTATGCGTTAACGCGATAATAGTGCGTTTACTTTCCCAGCCCTAATAAAAATATGTCTCATATGTATTATAAATATGAAGGTCACTATATGATAATTGAATTTCCTGTATATATTATGTTTATTTTAACTCCAAAAAAGAGTAAAAAATGGTGATCTAATTTCATGGTAAGTTACTTTAATAATGTAGATTCCAGTCTTTTTGGACCATTGGTATCCACTCTTGCATCATGAAATTTAAACACAGCATAAAGGGCAGCAGGTATTGCCAAATAATGTAAAAAATTTGACTCTTTTTCCTAAGCCTAATACGAAACGAATGGTTTGCTCATAGAGAATGGGCTTTTTTGCTGCTTCTGTAGGTTGGGCCTCACACACACACACACACACACACACACACACACAGAGTCACAAACATACACAGTTTCCACTGTCGCCCACCCGGAGCCTTGTCCAAGGCAGCTGACTATGGCGGTTAGTCTTGCCCTGCCTTTAATGTCTCTTATCTCTCAAACTAAATAATCCCAAGTAAGCCATAGCTCCTGGAATTCCACCAATGCAGTCGGCCATGGGGAAAGTGCTCTGCTTCTACTCACCTGTGACCACCTTACCTCAGCCCCCAACCTCCCACCACGCACACACACACACACACACACACCCTTATTTGGTAGCTTTCTGAAAATTAAAAGTAGAAGGAAACAGCCAGTGAGAGGACTTTGTGTGTTTACTTATAAATGCGATGGTTCAACCAGAACTTAAATGTACACAAGTTCTCCCTTCTTCCTCAAATAGCCAAAGTCTTAAATTGCCTTATAGATAAGCTTACAGCCAACATGGTATGGCTGGGTACTAAAAAATACTGTTTTATTCCTGTCAAACTATCTTATCTTTGGTGTACTGAGTAGGGAAAAAAATGAAAAAATGGGAACAAATATTTTACTGCAAAGTGCCTAAAGATACAAGGTGCAGCACCACCAGTATACTGATCACCGCCTGATCATCTGGAATCATCTGCTCCTGTTTCTTCACTGGTTCAGGACTTC
>JBBPCY010000039.1:28851875-28866988 GCA_037974405.1 Brachyalestes nurse
TATCTATCTATCTATCTATCTATCTATCTATCTATCTATCTATCTATCTATCTATCTATCTATCTATCTATCTATCGGTCTGTCTGTCTGTCTTTTATTGTCCTTTTATTGTGCTCTATTGGCCC
Organism: Brachyalestes nurse; assembly: GCA_037974405.1. NCBI lineage: Eukaryota > Metazoa > Chordata > Actinopteri > Characiformes > Alestidae > Brachyalestes > Brachyalestes nurse. The sequence goes on from JBBPCY010000039.1 coordinate 28,852,001, forward strand.
ATGTGTGACTGCTCCAGGGTGTCTCCTTCTACTGCTCAGTGCTTTTCTATGGAGATTCTATGAACTAAACAGCTGCGTCAGCAGTCAGTACACCTTAAAGTAGCTGCAGCCACTGATTAGTGGGGCTGTCTGGATCCTTGTGGATATTCAGTCCGTCTGACCATCCTCTATGTTTTGGTTTAACATAGCGCTCTGTCCCGGCCACCGTCAGCGGGTCCCAGGTTTCTCCGCTGTTTTGAAATGTGTCAGTCACATTAGAGGCATGAAGGAGTGTGTTGGCAACGTGTGTGTTTGAAGCGCTTGTGTGTACAGGACGACAGGCTCCGGGACCCTAACCACAGCTCTGCGTGAGAAAGAAAGAGGGTGGGGGATTCGCATCAAACACACTGACACACACACACACTCTCTCACACACACATCACTGCATATTCCCCCAATCTAAATAAATATCACTGTTTCCGCTGCATCAGAGAGAACGAGAGAGACAGAGAGGCACAGAGGGTCTATCGATCACATCTGTTTCTGAGGTTGGCCCCCCTCCGTCAGACTGCGGCGAAACTCCAGCTATTTGGCAGCCAGCAGCTCCTCAAAACGTTTTCTTTGCCTTTTACTCACCGTTATTTGCTGTGTGCTGGAATTTGTCTTGGCGTGTTCCGTTGCCGTCCGCCACGGCGCGCAGCAGTGGGGTATTAACTATTACTAAATAAAACACATTATAATGGAAGCTACCTCACAGCTCATAAAACCTGCCTGTCAGAAGTGTAAGGCCAATTTTTCAAAAGGCTTTTAATACAAATGAGCACCTTCCTTATTTGCAAAAATACAATCCCGTGCAAATGTTTAAAGACATTTTTCTCAGCGTGTGATAGTGTCTTTCTACTAGTAAAGTCAAACAAACAAGAAAGCAGTGAAAAGAATCAAGATTTGTTTTGTTTGTATATTAAAAAAAGTTGATATTTAATCTTTTTGATAGTTGATATTTTTTTGATAGGTGATATTTTTTTTGATAGGTGATATTTTGTGAGCTGGTGAAGGGAGCACAGCTAACAAAATATATTTAGTGAAGCACAAATGAAGAGTCAAACCAGGTTTCTGATGGAAAATACTGGGCTTCTACAAGGAACACACTGATATACTACACATAACATCACCATTTACTCTATAATGCTATTTGTATTTATTCTTTTTAGTTTTATTTAGTATATTTAGTAATAATAATGAAAAATTCACTCACTGCTCATCTACACAGTTTTTAAATCTTATTTTCACAGGTTCTCTAAACTTTTGCACAGTAGGTCTACTGTAAATTACATCAAACCCCAGCTTTTTCTGCCAAAGGTGCATAACTGAATAAACAATGTTGTAATGTCAAGTCTCATCAGCTCTCAAACCTTTCAGTTATTTAAACCACCTTCAGGCCAGAAGTGTTTCAATATGACCTTCCACACATATGAAGTGGTTTTATATGTTCTGATATCCATCCTACATTAAACTGGCTACAACTTTTGAGATCTGTGCTCCAACAAGTTTCAGACGATAAAATGAAAAATCCTTCAAAAATAACAGCATTTTTGTTGCCAGCAACTCATTTCCACCACGATGACTTTTAACATTAAAAATGTTTTACATAAGGTAATTTAAGGTAGTTTGTTTTTTGACATGTTTCCTTCTTTCCAGTTTCGTGTTAGTCACAGCTTTTACACATTTGGCTTCCACTGTAAATTTAAATTTGTTATTTTATTATTAATAATAATTATTATTATGTTTACACAGGAACCTATAGAGCTTCATCCTACAGAGCTGTTTGAACATTTCATTTTGAAACATTAGTCCACCTTCTTTGGATATCTGCACTTTCATCGTACTTGTAATCTTCTTTTATCGATTTTCTATGCATTCTTTCTTTATTTTTTTAACTTCCTACTGTTTTTATGCTTTATTAATATTTGTATTCCTGTATAGCACTTTGAATGACCTTTGTGTATGATAATGGGCTATTAAAAATATATATACTTGACTTTTCTGAACATTGAGTTCAATTCAATTCAATTTTATTTATATAGCGCTTTTTACAACCAGGTTGTCACAAAGCAGCTTTACAGAGCCCAGGTCCGAGCCCCTAGTGAGTAAGACCTGAAGAGACGGTTTAGCTTTTTAATAACAGTCCTGGACTTTGTGTGCGGTACCGGCATGTAAATGTAGAATCTAAAGAATTGAGAAAGGAGCTGAATTGTTTTTTTTTTTGTTTTTTTGTTGCTGGATGAGATAGATAAGAAGAATAGAACAGTATTTAAATCTGTGGTTAGAGCCAATGGGACAGAGGAGCTTTGAGATGGTCAGAACATCTGTGTGTGGTTCCAAGTGAAAGGGAGTCACTGGGGAGCAGAGGTTTGAATTGCTTTGCGTAGCTTTAACTAGATGCCACACTGATTGTGCCATCCTTAGCATTCCTGGGGGCAGTGGCGAACACAAATGCAGTCTGTGTGAGCGTTCAGCCGTGGGCACTAAAGTGGCGGCTTTGAGCAGTTTGGGTTCTATTTCAGCGCTGCAGGCTCTGTGGTGTGGAGCTGAAGTTGTTTTAGGGGTGTGTGGGTGCGCTGTGTGTGTGTCGGCTATCTCGCCGCTGTGTATCACTGCTGGCCCTGGAACAGTGGCTGGAATTCATTTCAGCACATTTTTCTCCTCCAGCGCAGAACAAGGGCAACCACATATTTACCATTGAGAACATTAAGCAGCTTTAAGCGCGCCAGGTCACACTGTTTGTTGTGGCGGCTGACCAGTATGTATTTTTTAAGCGTCTATACTGATACAATTACTGGTAAATAAGAAGCCACACAAGGCTAATATTCATTTGCCAGGAATGTAGTGGAATGTAATTCCAACACAAATGATCTATTAATGGAACGCGATGTTTAATGAAATACTGATCCTGAAAATTCAGTCGGAATAAACACATCCAGTAAGAAACATGTAGGGATACAAGGAACCCTTGTAATAGATCAAAATCACTTTAAAACAGCTTTAAGCATATGTAGAAGAAAAACAGCATGATACATTCGAATTACATTTAGGTAATAAAGTGTGTTTGAAAAAGAGCAAACTTTAAGTGGCTGAAATGAAACTTTTTCGAATAGACCAATGAAAATAGCGTATTTAACATAGTGTCTGATATATAATTACATTTAATGATTGTATGGAGCAGCTAGTCAGCATTTGACAAACAGCAACATTAAATTTTAGTTGTTAAAAATACACTTTAGAAAACAATACAAATGAAAAGGACATGATTAAATAAAGATTTTCTGAGCAATAATGCGAACCCGTCGTTGTTATTTCAGCCGGTCCTGTGAAACTGACATTGAGCGAAGTGTGTTTTTCATTCATTAGAGAAGTGCGGTCATCATGTAAAAGCCTTTAATCGGTAAGGAACCTAGTTAAAATGTCAGGTCTCCAAAAAAAAATGGTGGATACCAGCTCTGATACTATCGGTCACAGCCTTTATTGTGCCTTTCTGGTGAAGGGATTAGTCTTCATAAGTATAGAGTTACTACTTTTGTCAGTTATTCTGTTACTTATTCAATTCAGATTACAGAGCGGCTCGAATGTAATTGTCTAACTGCATAATTACATAATTGCATTGGCAGTTATAATGAATTACATGGTTGGACCCATGTTGTGTCTTGAACAAGGATGTGGCAAATGTTCTTTTCTTTCATCAAAACAAGACAAAAACGTTTCATCAAATTGTAAATCATAATCCAATATCTCCTCTCCTACTTAAGGACAGATATGGTGTTTAGAATAACAGCATAAATCATGCTTTGGTGATGGTTTAGTGGTCCAAAAGGTTAGAAACAGGGCCGCAGGTTCTGCCAGTGCGAGAGATGCTGGTCGAGAGACGAATGGATTGATTGAGTGGGGTGAGGTTTTTGTTGCTGGTGCTTTTCTGTGGCTTTTGCCCTCAGTCCCGTCCTCCTGCAGCCCGGTCTGGTCTCGCTCCAGCACAATCCTCTCCACTGTTCCCGGGTCGGCGACGGGCGCCGCCGAGGGCCCGTCAATGAAGTCCAATGTCAATTGATGGTGCCGTCTTTGTGAAGCGCAAAGGGGGCTTTTTACAGGGACGTGCAGGGAGGGGGGTGTCACCCTCCAGGATGATAAATGCTATGTGGAGATTGGAGGGGGTCGATCACTCACGGACTGAAAAGAGCTTCTTTCATCGTTTTCCTCTCTCTCCCACTCTCTCAGTGGGCAGAATGAATGGTGAGAGCGGGATGAAAGTTTAAACAGAGGGCTGTTTGCTCTAGACGGGGCGCAGGGGTTGTAATTCTTTGGCCTTCTTCAGAGCGCTGGAGGCCGGCGGGCCTGCCGGTGATTAGCTCTCTCAGAGGTGTTTGTTTTCTTTCATGTCACCATGGACTTAAACGCCTTTCACCTCCCGCTCGCTGCCTGGATCACAAACGGGTCGCCCGTGCCTTCGCTTCACCTGACACACACACACACACAAGCACGAGGGCAAGCCTTTCTGTGATGACCAGAAGATCTACGACAGACAGGAAGGCTTGGAAGTGTCTGATCAACCCACTTTCATTCCCATTTCTGCACCCCCCCCACACACACACCCTTGTCTAACATGTAGGATACTGCAAGTATGTTCACATGGACATTATGGTGCAAACAGGATTAGAGGTGGAATCATTGGGTCTGTATTGTATTTGTATTGGTATTGGTATCCAAAGCTGTAACAAATCTCTCATTGTGTTTCTTCTCAAGGGTAGTACAGTAATCCCTCGCTTTTCACGGGGGTTACGTTCCAAGAGCACCCGCGTATAGTGGAAAAACCGCGCTGTTGTGTTTTGGTAAAAAAATGCCTACTTTTATAGTGTAAACCCTAAATATGCCCCCAAACATGCTCCCAGAACACTTTAATTTCATTTGAAACTAGGTTTAATACATTACCCTTTACATTACATTAAAATGTAAAGGTAAACCCATATTCACCTCTTTTCAAGGTAAACCCGTCTTTTAATTTTAATTCCCTGCCGAGATATGCAACTCAGAAGGTTGCGTGACAAAAGTATTGGGACACCGCAGTGAGGTGTCCCCTTGTGTGAAAACATCCAGAAGAAATACATTTATTGCCACAAGAAAGCAAAAAAATGCGGAGGATATTTGCAGTTTCTGCGTTATTGTGGGGATTTCCTCATAAAAGTTCAGTTCTCAAAAAAAATCTGCATGTGACTGAATCCACGACTCCTGATCTGCGTAAAACTGGGGCATTACTGTTAAGTGTTTGAGTGGTCTGAGCATTATGGTCCACTTTTAGATGCTCAAGAGAGCTTCATTTAAAATAAGCCCAATTTATAGCTGTATAACTAAGATCAAGGATTATCAGCCAGGTTTCAAGATCAGTGTCATAAAATAAGAAATGATATTGTGCCATCTCTAAATGCAGGAAGAGCCATTGAAAATGTGATACTAGATTAAACCAAAGAACCACAGGCTACTAAAGACAATATAAAAAAAAAAAACAATGAACTTGGAAGTCAACGAAGCACAAGCATTAATGTCTGTCTAGACTGAAGATACATTTTCTAACACTGGTAATAAGATTATGTTTTCATCACATGGCTAGACAAGATTATAAAAAAATACAAAGACGACTGGTTTCCGATGGTTCGAGTACATGGGCACGTTTTTGTGATGACAATCGTCTTCAACCTGTGGACGCGTCAGAAACACCGTGACCAGGCTGAGATACACTGGAAAATGAACATGTGCTACAACTTCCGTGCATTGCAGTACAGTTTAGGTACAGCACGCTTCCTATATACTTGTGGAAATGCACCTTTAGTATGTCAGTGGCCATTGGCCGCTTCCTTCCCAGTAACCCACTGGTGTGTTCATCTTTTGGACGACAGCCTCTGTTTCCCACCATTCTGAACTTTAACTGCCTGTTTCCTGTTTCCCAGTTTGAGTCATTCCTGTTGCTCTTCATTGCATGTGAAGGCAGCGGCCCTCCGAGTAGCCTCTGCCCATTCCGGCTGACCTACAACCAGCTTTCATTCTTCACACTCCAACATCAACCTCAATAAAACTGCTCTCAGATCAGAATCTCTGAGACCCCATTGATTCTATTAACGGTGTGGAGGATATGGGGCATATGTCTTCTGCTCTGTCTCTGAGATTAGATTAGATCAGATTAGATTAGAGTGCTATTCTTGGGAAGACAGCCTTGGGCCATGAATAGGAACCTGGCTCGAGAGTGTCTATGACTTAAAATGGGGCTTTTGTAATAGGTATGATTAAAAAAAAGTTCTTAATTGATCTATTCTCCACCCACACATGGATTCTTGTACATATTATGGCAAGGTAGGGCAAGTTACAGAAATCCTGTTCCACCTACTGGAAAAATGGTCATTACTTTGAAAAAACGGATAGGTTGGGTGTAGTTTTTGTTGCTTTTGAGGATTGTGAGGACATGTTCACCTTCACCACCTTCAGTGTTTTTTGTATTTGTAACTACCAGAGTTAACACTGTATCACACATAGCTAGCAACTCATTATGGTAGCATGGCTGATTACTATCAGAGATTTGCTAACAAAACAAGATTCACCTTTTCACAAGGCAGTTCGCAAAGCTTTATTCTGAATAAACAAATACATAAATATTACAAAAAAAAAAATATATATATATATATAGTAATACCCCAGTTTTATGTGGATCAAGAGTCGTGGATTCAGTCACACGCTGATTTTTTTTAAGAACCGAACTCATAGTTTTACGTGGAAATCCCCACAATAACGCGGAAACTGCAAATATCCCCCGCCTTTTTTTGCTTATTTGTGGCAATAAATATATTTTTTCTGGATGTTTTCGCACAAGGGGGCCCAAATACGGGTTTACCTTTACATTTTCTTTAAGGGTAATGCATTAAACTGAGTTTAAAATGAAATTAAGTGTTCTGGGAGCATATTTAGGGTTTGCACTATAAAATAGGCATTTTTAGGCATTTTTTTACCAAAACTATACGCAGGTGCTCTTGGAACGTAACCCCGCGAAAAGCGAGGGATTACTGTATATGGATTAATTTCATGTGACATTGGTTCATATGAGCCGCTACACGAAGGGTGGGTCCACCACCTTTTGGCCCAACTCCGAGTTTCTCTGTCTGCGGCACCTAACAAGTGCATTGCTTTGTGTCCACAAACTGACTCGGGTCCTTGTGAATAACTGCAGTTAATCACACAAGAATCTGACAACTCCCTTCAGTCTGCTTAGATAGAGCTTAGACATGCATTAGTGATGAGTCGAAACTAGGAAGTTCTTATCAGAATTGCAGTATACATACTTTGGAGCCTTGCCCAGGTCAGGGCATAAAGGGACATGTCATCAAAGCTAGTTTGAAATTAACAAATGCTACAGGCTACTCCAGCAATTGACCTTTTTTGTTGGTTTAATTTCAGCTGTTTAGAGTTTTATGGACTTGTTGCCACTGACGGCTGAGAAACTGACACACAAATTGCTGGGTTATCAGCAGTGGCTTGACCCTGGACTGCTGGTCTGCCTTTCTGCAGCCTTGGGTCGGAGTCCAGGCATGTTTTTGCCTTTTGGCCACATACTTCAGCAGCAGCAGCACATATGTGCTAAGCTCTTTAGACTAGACAGATCAATATCCAGCAGATTCCGTTATGGTTGAATCATTTTATCTTCAAGGATTTCGTTTGTTGCCCTTTGATATCGAAGTACAATAGGGAGCTCCTTTAATGCTTCAGAGCATGTTTTGCTTGAGAACTGAATGTACTGGCTTTGGTAGATTGTTTTCAGCACCCAGCTAAGACTGACTTGTGCTGCTGAAATGTTTCTTTCTTTCTTTCTTTCTTTCTTTCTTTTAATTTCTCTGTGAACCTCCCTTTGAAAATGCTTGTTTTGCTTTCACATGCTTTGGATGTATTGTGGTGTAAATGTTGGGCATGCATAATGGAAGTAAAACAGTAAAAAAACAAAAATGTGGCAGAGCACTACATTTTTGAATTAGACACATTCTTAATTCTCAGCACCAAGTCCTCTAACCCAAGTGCTTTTTTGGCACCCGATTTGTGTTTGAACAAGGTTTGAGTTACTTTTTACTGTATTGTTATCAGCCAAAATCACTTCAACAGCAGCAGTATTATAATTCGATTTTTGACAAGAAGGAGCTGATTCAGGTAGTTGATGTCAGAAGATTGGCGCTTGAAATGTGACCAGCTCTTTTGGTGTCAGGCCACAACTGTCAAGCTTGTTGGGTTATACAGTGTTCCCCCAGTTTTACGCGGATTCAGTCACGCGCAGATTTTTTTTTTTAGTTTTACACGGAAATCTGCACAATAATGAAGAAACTGCAAATATCCTTTGCCTCTTTTTGCTTATTTGTGGCAATAAATATATTTTTTTCTGGATATTTTCGCACAAGGGGACCCGTTCACCTCGCCGCCACTTTTGTCCTGTGAGCCCTCATTTGTATTTTTAGATCCGGTTTTATACAGGGTGTCCCAATACTTTTGTCCCGTGACCTTCCGAGTTGCATATCTCGGCGGGGAATTTAAATTAAAAGACTGCTTTACCTTTGCGTTTTCTTTAAGGGTAATGCATTAAACTGTTTAAAATGAAATTAAAGTGTCCTGAGAGCATGTTTGGGGGCATATTTAGGGTTTACACTATAAAAATAGGTGTTTTTAGGCTTTTTTTTTAATAACCAAAACATACGCTCTTGGAACGTAACCCCCGTGAAAAGTGAGGGATTACTGTAATGTGTAAAGCTTTTAAACTGCTTCACAAACCATACTTTTGTCATCTTTTTGTTCTGTAGACTAAATATCACCTAATCGTCTGTATACACATCATGTATACAGCATAACCAAGCCCGTACATTCAATTCTCAAGCAAAACATGCTTTTAAGCATAAATCCAGTTCGCTCTTGTACTTCTATTTCAAAGGGTAACTATTAAAATAAAAAATAAAAATAAAAATAACATAATTGTGAAAAGCTTCTAATTCTACTTGGAGTGTTCTAAAATTCTGGAGGGACCTGAAGGGGTTAATAAAGTACTAAATAAGGAATTAAATACCAAGGAAGTTCTTCAAGTATTTGAATTATTCAGTCCTAGTGTTTGTTAGTGCAGAACTGGATCTTTTGTCCTCTTTGGTTTTTATACTGTGAAGCAGTTCCAGTGCGTTATTCTTATTTAACACATGCTGAGGGCTGGAGTGTCTGGGTGTCTTCTGTCTTCTCTCCACTGACCACAGCCATGCATCACTCAGGAGCCAGTGCTGTCAGTGGCTCCTCAGAGCAGCATGTGCTATTGATCATCAGTGAGACTGCAGTCAGCCTGCGTTCAGTGTGAATTGGGCTCAGGGCGATTGGAGCTGGTAGGGCACTATTGTGGCTCAAAGCAGACCACCCTAGGTGACAGGGGTAACCGCTTTCCTGCTGGTTAGGCTTGTTGTGGCTTTTTCAAGTTGGGAGGTTGACTCATTGATGAGCAGTCTTGACAGCATTTCCCCTAATTGACTTTTCCAGACTGTTGAATAAGGCCTCGCAATAGTAGCTTGCAATTTGGTGTGCATTGTTAATTTGAAATGCTTCATTTCAGCTCATGTCATTTTTATAGGAATTGCACTCTGTTAGGGTACATTAGTGCAGGCAGTTTTGTACTCAAGGTGGCAAATGCGTTGTTTTAGTTTCCACCCTAGTTTCTGTTAGCTACAGCTTGGTTCCATAGCAGTTATAATTGGACATATTTTAACCATTTTCTACAAAGCTTCTCCAACCTTGAAACGCTACCTATGAAAAAAGAGAGTAGAGTAGGTGCTTTTGGCTTGAAGTCACTCAACTCCGTGTTAAATGCCGATGTGTGTGGCACAGCCGGCTCGGGCACGACTTTTTCACCAACTAGACCACCCTTGATGGTGTTTGGTAGGTATAGAAACAGTGAAAATATATTTCTCTGACAAACACATTACGTCATCCACTGAGGAGAAGACACCTTGTGTAGAACGAGTTCTAATTTTTTTTTTTTCCCAGTGTGAAAAGTTCCTTGTATCCCAACAATTCAGTTATATTACAAGACTATTGGCTCTCTCCTACCCATGTCATGTCCTTTAAACCAGGAGATCAATAGACATGAGTGTATTCCACACTCCAAAGATGTAGAAGACTTTCTTACTGCGTTAACCGAATATCTATTCATGACCTCAGAATGTCAGAATGCACATTCCTCGTGTCGACTAGTGCAAGCGAGTGCAAAATTCTGCATTTGCAAGAAGTAAGAGAAATTGTGATGCCAGATTCCTGTAATTTTTATGTTCCATACGCATAATAGTGAGCTCTTAATCACACATGCGGTGTATCTTTAAAAAGCTCCTGGTAATTTCCATCATGTGCCTTTGGGCTGTGGAATTTCTTCAAATCCTGCTGGATGCAGTCAGTGTGTGTTAGTGTGTTTGAGTTACAGTCATGTGACCGTGGATAATAGCAGTAATGAGAAGAGAACATACGATGGCACTTTGCACTTTTTCAGCTGCAAATGAGTTTGAGAAATTGAAAAGCTTTGAAACTGATCTCTGATGGCAGAAGCCTGTGTCGACTGGAATTTGACAGAACATTTTCTCCTCTCTCTCACTTTCTCCTGCAGGGCTCCTGAAGGTATTTGACCGTGGCCTCTGGACACATCATGGCTTTCTCCGTGAACCTGACTGGCCCCTCACCCTGGGGCTTCAGAATATGTGGTGGGCGGGACTTCAAGAAGGCCATAACCGTCTCCAAGGTATAGTTTTCACCTGTTAATCCCCAAGTACTGATTCAGGTCCAGGTACAGCAGCTTGTTTTTGTCTGAGGAAACGAAACCCTGCAAGTCTCGCCTTTTGTCACCTTTTGTCTGGAGTTTTCGGCTGTTTCTGATGCCACTGTGATCAAGCTATCGCCGGCTAGCTGGAGAGGAAGCCCCTTGATTACAGAAAGGGGAAAATATCTTTCTAATGGTCAGGCTATTGTTTTCTTTTTTACAAGATATATTTTTTCCCTTGTCCCTGTTGAAAAAAAAATGGACCAGGAAGTGGAAGTCTGTGTGTGGAAGAAGAGGACGTGACTAAAGAGAACTCTCATAAACAGGCAGCGGTATGAAAGTGGAGAAAAGGAGAGAGCGTGTGTTTTATAGTGAGGATATCCTGACTGTACCACAGAACATTGAGCTGTTCTGTTAGGAATAGACTTTAACAAAGAAAGTCTTAGGGCTGGACCATAAAGGAATTAAATAATTATTGCAACATAATTAACCCTTTCTATCCTGCTGATTTTCATTCTGACTTTAACCCAGCTGACCCCCCCCCCCCCCACAGCTACAGTTTGATCTGACTGGTTAAAAGGTTTGTGAAGTGAAATCATTTTCAGGAAATTTTCATTAATTTTCATCCAGTTTAGTCTGACTTTAGCCCATTGCAGAAAAAGCGATGTGTTGACGTGTTGACATCATAGGTACAAGTTGAAGCCCCTTGAGAGAAGTCGACAAATGGTGTGTGGGGTTTTTTTTTTCCCTCTCTTTGTGCGCACTTGTGTACACAATGCAATCTCTGCCTCTGATTGGTTTACACTGACACGCGTTTCGTGATTTAACCAATTATTATAGTCCCTTCACAAAAAGGGGCGGTAACGTTGGCGTGAGTGGAATCTAAACACAAAACCACAACAAGATGAGAGACATGGTAGCAGAGGAGACCGACACACATCACTTGTGTGGAGATACTTCACTCTAGACACACAAACAGCATGGAGACCTGCACAACCTGTAAGTCGGTGTTAAAGTACAGTGACAGTACCGGCGTTCTGCGCAGCTAACATGACTAACGCTAGCACTGCAGGGATTCGTCCAGTCCAGAGAGAATACATATTATGTGGAGCAGCTAGATCTGCGTCTTAATTTCATCGTTAAAGATGTGAGACCTTTGACTGCAGTACAAGCTGAAGGCTGATGTTACAGAGAACTTTAATAAAAGTGGCTCATTGTTGGACACCTGTGTTCCTCTGTGCGTCTGTGTGATGACGTCATCAAACGACTTGTTGACTCGACTTTATATTTAGTTTATACTTTATCTACTTAGTTTTGTTATTTTGTATTTTGTTACATTCCGTAAACATCTAGATGTTATATTATTTTAATTTTCATTTAAAACATTTTTTTGATCCAAAATATTGTCAGTACAGTGTCTGGAAATACATTAAGTACTTACTGACAGGTGCCAATAGTAATACTGACTCAAATTCTACTAATTTATCTACCAAGATTTCCTCTGTGTTTTAAAATGTGTGTGTTTTCATTTTTTGTCATTTGTCCTTTCCTTTCTACCCAGACTTTCAATTGGATAGCATGAACTCATTTGTGAAGAATTATATGTGCGTTTTATCATAAACTTCTATCATAAAAGTGTTTAAAAGTATAGTACAACTTTATTTTATTTACTTTTGTTTTTTTAATTATTATTTGCTGTTTTATTCGAATTATAATTTGAAATTTTTATCGAAGTTACCACCTTTCTGAATGTGCAGCCCTAGACCACTGACTAGTTGGCCTATAAGAAAGCTCCAGCCCTGTCTAGAGTTCTTTTAGCCAGGTCTTAATGTTTTTAAGATTGTTATTGCTCTAATCTGAAACCCATTAGATTTGAAACTAAAGCACTTAGGCATTCAGATGAAAACAGCCTTTACAATTTGGTCCGCCACTTTGCTCATTGTTCACCATCCACATTAACCTCAAACACTGGCTGGTGGGGTTTTTCCCCAAAACCCTAGCTTTACTTAAAATTGTTTTTGCAAACCGCAGCTGGCATTCTTTTTGTCCGAGGCTGTTCAGTTGAGTGCCAGCATGCTCTTGAAGACTGGTGTCACAATCCAAGCAGTCAGGAGAAAAAAAAGCCGCATGGTTTAATGCAGTGTGTGTGTGTGTGGGTGGGGGGGTAGTAAAGAACAACAAAAATGGGTAAATGATGCGAATAACCCCATATAACAATTGTGTAATTATTTTTAATGTGTACACATTTGATTCCCTATCCAGGTAGGTGTGCCACCTTTGTATTAGACATGACACGATAACTTTATGTCCGATACCGATACCGATATTGTAAACATACTAAATATTGTAAAGTCGATTCGATACAAATCCGATACTAAAAGACGAGTCTTCTTTTTTTTTTTTGAACAGAAAACAAAAAATAATGCTTTCAAAAAATGTCCAGTAACATTTTGTATACCTTCGCACAAATACAAAAATCATATGTGATATAATAAGGGAGAAGCATTGCACAGAGAACATGGTATAGTAAGATGTCCCCTATGGCATGCCGTTGCAAATTTAGAGGTGTTATTTTTTTCATAATTTAAGGCAATTTTCACACATTCAGAGCACTTTTACAAATGGTGACTCTAAATGTGGGGTTTTAACAGCGAGATATGCTCATTGGTCACACCCCGTGTTTACAATTGGCTGTTACTTAGCAGGGGGCTGGACTGCGTGATGTGATATTCCCTCACCAACATGGAGGATTTGCCTTAAATGATCTTAAACCTAAATGTTAAATATGAAAAATATATCTTGCACTTTTAAATGTGAAACTTGACCATTAGATAGGGCTCAGTGAGACCTTTCCAATGATTTGGAATAATAGTGTCTACTGGGATGAGTGTTGCATTACTTCAAGACATGCTGAAGCATTGTTTCATTATTTGAACACCAGTGTTTTCTAAAGACCACCACTAATCAACAGTCCACTTCAGCATGTTCATGTTCTTCTAGCGTCTTTATAAAGTTGGACAACATGATTACAGTCTTTATTTTAAGCTTCGTCCAAAATATTGTGAAAATATCAAACCATGAGCCCAGTATCATGAATCCAGTTGTAGGAGTGTATCATCACACTCCTGTCGACTAACTATGTCAGCGTAGAAAGCATGTATTATTTCTACAATCCGCATTATAATTTTGCTTCAGCAAAAAACAATGTTTTTATTAGAATCATTTAATATAAATAATAAATCGCTTAATGTCATTGCAGTACTTGGTGTAACTTTTGTATCCTCATCATATCGTGGCTCAAGGGTTTTGATGGTATAGGGCACCCACCCTAGAAAATGAAATAGAATTTACCAGCATGGTTAAGTAAATGATGGTGACGGGAACAGCATGGCTCTGTAACTGGGACAGAAGTGTCTCTCGAGGGCTGCATGGTCAGACAGGGTGAGCTGTCTGGTGAGACTGGCGAGAGTTTGGTAGGGCTCACACTTGCCTCCCTCTCTTTTCCTTTCTTTCTCTAAATAGCTGTTGGTTTCTCGCCAGTTTCCTCTTTTTTTTCTAGTGCTCATCTCCAATGGTGTCTTTCTCCCAATGTATTTATGGTATATGAGCTATTTACTCTCCTCTCCCTGTCTCGCTCATATTGCTCCTTCTTCTGCGGACACGTATCCTGAATGAGAGAAGGGCATCCTTAGTCTATGTGAAATGAGCCGTGGTTTGATTGGACAAGGCACGCTCTATTGTGGGTCTCCGTGGTGACGGTTAATTGCCACTTGAGTGGGCCCACAGACATGGCACCTTTTGCTCCCTTTGCTTTGAATTCCCATGAAAAAAAACATGCTCTGCCATTTTGTTTCTAGGGGAATTTGAGTGAATGTGTGTGGATGGTGCGTGTGTGTCTGGCTCCAAACCCAGTTTCCTCTTTCTCTCTGTTCTAATGGGGCTGAAGTCTTACTGACTGCAGGCTTGACTATAGTGTAACTGGTACTTCAGGCTCAGAAGAGCAGCTTTTGTTGAGTTTGTTCTTAGTGTGTGTGTGTGTGTGTGTGTGTGCGCGCGCGCGTGTGTGTGTGTCTGCATCTCATTACAATGCCACTTTGCGGCTTTTCTGATCCCGAGGGTCTTTTTTTTTTTTTTTTTTTTTTTTTTTTTTTTTTTTTTTCCAAGGG
>JBBPCY010000039.1:28906020-28920659 GCA_037974405.1 Brachyalestes nurse
AGCAAGTGAACAGTCAGTTGATGTTGGAAGCAGGAAAAATGAAGGAGCATAAGGATCTGAGCGACTTTGAAAAGGGTCAGATTGCGATGGCTGATCTGATTGCGATCTGAATCAGAGCATCTCCAAAACGGCAGTGTTCTTGGTATGCAGTGGTTAGTACCTATCAAACTTACAGGACTTAATGGAACAGCACATTTTCAGAGGTCTTGTGTAATCCATGCCTCGACAAATCCCACTCGCAAAATATTCGTTCCTCTTAATAAAAAAAAATAACTGTTGGTGTATGTCAATATCTGTATGTAATAAAAACCATTTAAGCTCAACCCTAACCTTACCCTCAGTAGCCTCAAACATTTTGTCCTAAAAATGTATGAATCACACACACACACACACACACACACACACACACACACACACACACACAAACAAAGAGCTAATTTGTGTTCACACACCCTTCAAACAGGTTTTAATTTGTGGCTGGCTTTACTGCAAAGCAAACCAGGCATCCTTGTCCGTCTTTTTGAGGCTGCTCTAAAACTAAAAGCTATGTGAGAAAAATTGTCCCTGGCCCCTGTGATGCTTCTCTCACTGATGGATGGTGCTCTTTCTGCCATCATGGCTGTTGTTGTCATTAGTTACGTACATGCCTATGACCACTAAATCACCAAGAGTGGCCTGGATCCCACACTAAAATGGACACGCTTATTCTGCCTAACCTGGTAGACCCCATTTGTCTTTATTCATCTTTCATGTTTGTCTGTGCATTGTTGTTTTTTATTTTTGTTAGGGAGGTAGAACGATGTGTCACAGGGAGGTGTGTCCTGTTCTCTCTTGCCCATCTCACCTGAGCCATACACCCCCAGGCCAGTGCTGTCCCAGGTGTAAGGGTATGTTTGTTACCAACTTTGTCACACGTCACCCACTCAAATATAGCCTTTGGTTTAAATTAGGTTTGGGCATTTCAAGCATTTTTGCTGTTGAATACCTGTAAACTGATATGAATGAACTGTATTTGAATATCCCAGTCAGGAAAAAAGTGCTGCTGTTTTGCAATGCATAGTTTAAAATGTGGAAAACCTCTTGTCTGTTGTAATATTGCAAAACAAGAGTAAACCGATGAAAACCTTTTTTGTGACAGACTGTGTCTTTGTTTCTGCCTTGTCCAGGTCAGAGGAAGGTGTTTGATCTCTCTCTGGGAAGCTGCTTGTTCCACAGTGAGGTCTATGAGAATAACACATCCTTCAGCTTGGACAACTGCACAACCTGCACCTGCCTGAGCTCCACAGTGGTGTGCAGAAAGCGCTGTTCTCCAAGTGGAAGCTGCCAAGGTTCCTCCTGCTGTCCGGAGTGCCTCTCCTACCTGAAGACGGAGGATGTGAAGTACTGTAGGGTTAGGAACAAAATCTACCGGGTGAGACACAGAGTGCTCTGGCTGAATGAATGGATGGATGGATGGATGCATGGATGGATATGTTGCTTAATGAAATTATGAATGGATGAGTGGATAAATGGGTGCATAGAAGGAAAATGGAGGGTGGATGAATGGTAGATTAGATGGATTGATAGATGGATTAGGTCAATGGATCCATATATCCATCCATCTCATATCTACCCTTCTGTTTGTATATACGTAATGAATAGAGAGGTGTGATTTAGTAGGTGTATGAATGATTATTTATGGAACAATGGAAATGTGGAATAAGTGAATGGATAGATAGATGGTTGGTTACATGAATAGATGGTTGGATAGATGGAAGGGTGAATGGGTGAGTGGAAAACTGCATTTAAGATAATGATCAATGCTTTATTATTAAAATGAATTACATTTCTCTCTCTGTCATGGTAGGATGGTGATAGGTGGTCATCTGTGAACTGCACTCTGTGTACCTGTGTGAAGGGGGACATCGAGTGTCAGCCCAAGCAGTGTGTGCCTGTCACAAGCTGCCCCCCGGTGAGATGCCTAACACACATTAACCAGACAGCATACTTAACACACTCTTATCCATTCAGGGACATTCGCTCTACTCTCTTGCTGTTCTCTGGCTCAGTCCTTTATATAAAACCAGTGAGGAACAGGAAATTTGAGCTCTTTTGCATTTTCATCTTTATTTTTATGTTTACCTACGAGTGGTCTTGCTCTCATTTAAAAGATGCCTGCATTAATCGTTTTCATTCTGCTGCACTTTTATGGTGTTCACTGATTATGTATCATTATAACAGTGCCTCATAGTCACTGCCATGATCCTTTGTGCTTAATATGTTGATAGGAAATGTTCTGTAAGGACAACAGAGTGAATTTGTTTTAGCACCAGCATGGTAGACCCACATGACATAAATATAAACCTTCATTGTTATTGTAGTATTGCCAACTGCATTCGATCACAAAAAGCAATGAATAGCTTTTAGGAATTCCGAATCATAGAAATTCCCTTCTCATGTGGTCCAGGTGCCCTCCGGTGTCAAAGATGATACTGGTGCCATTCGCAAAGTTTGATAATGATGTTTAATCCTCTCTTTAAACCATATTATATGGAAACTCTACACATACGCCCTTGGTCATATCTCATCTCATTTTGAAATCACAATGTGCCACAATATCCGTACCATGCAGTTCTGAAACATGACTCTCCACACTGGTGTCTTTACCTTTTACCTCTAACCCTGCCAGCTGTTCACTACCCCTCACTTCAGCTTCTCAGCAGAATTATGGGCTGTGACTAACTGGCATTTGAAATAGCTACCTGTGTGGCATTCGTTATACAGTCTCAGTGCTGTAATTTATCTGCGCTAAGGGAAGGTCTAGTGCTTAGCCTGTTTTTCTCATGTGGGTCGGTAAAGCCTATTGGTTAGGATCAGGCAAAAAGGGCCAAAAAATTATATCACAAAATAATCCACAAGAATTATATCAGGATTTACCCAAGAAATAGGTAATCATTAGTAGTATTATAATTAGTAGTAGTAGTCGTAATAACGTATCAAAAAGCAAAGTCATTAAATTGTACATCCTTAAATTACGTGTTACACTTTTTTAAGGAATTTTAATGGTTCAAGTTTATATTTAATTAACATTGTCTTAGGGCTATTCATGGTTTACTTTGTTTGGCATTATCACATAATGCAAAATATTATAACAATGGCACTGGGCCTGTCACATTCATGAAATTTTACCTGACCATGAAGTGTCATATTAGGAATTGTGACTAATGATTATGCTTCTTTTTTATACTTTTTCTAGAAAAGTATCCATCTAAAGTTAGCTTTCTGACTTCCTATCTTTACTTTTTAGCCAATAATATGTTATACTTAGATGACATCATATACTGCACTAGTTTGTATGTGCACAGTATTTACGGCTGCAAAGAATCATGAGTTGTCTGTTAAACAAAGCTGACTTTTTTTTTTTTTTATGTGACCAAAAACATTGGAGCGAAATAACATTAACATTAATATTACCTACTTTGCACAGCAAATAAATATATCATTATAAACGAGAGCTGCTCTCTGAATATGTTATAGCATTAAATGTCTCAGTTTGTGTGTTTCCTCTTCTTGTGTGATTTTAAAATCAAACAGTTGTGGTAAATAATCCTGGTCAGCCTTAAAAATTACAATTGGCTAATAAAATGATCAATGATGTCATAATTGTGACGAGCCTATCTATATACAGGTATATATATATATATATTCCTCGCATCCCTTATAAATGGAAGTCACCCACCACATGTTAGTTCAGCATGCCACTACTTTCCCAGCATGCACCTGTTCTTAGTTTGGGAGACTGCCAGACAGCAGGAAGAGCCTTTACTTTGACTTTAGACTGGATTGCCTCCTGTTTGACTGACAGGGAAGAAACAGAACCCTATATTTAGACTTGAGAAGCCAGTCTCTCAAACCACAGGCCTTTGTGTGCTCTGAATGAAGTGGGGTTCTGGATGAGAGTACATCCTCTTATGTGTGCGTAAGGGAGGTTATTTTGCCCTGAGGGTGCAAGGTGGATGAGGAGGGAAAAAGACCTTTGATGTTCATGTCTGATGGCACTTGAAACAATCTACCCCCTTCCATTTCCCTCCACTGCCTCCCTGAGACACAATGTCTGTTTGTCTCTGTTTAGCTCTCAGTTTAACCCTTATCTTACCCAGCATCTTGTCAAAAATACACTCAGTTTTTGTTTCTGCCCCCTTTAACTCGTAAAAACTCCCCCCACAGTAGTATGTGCAGTTGGAGCTTTCTTTGTGGAGCTGTGTTTTCTATCACTGAATTGTAAAAGCTCCATGCTGCCTTTATTGTTGGATGAACTGCGTTTTTTGTGGATATACACACACAGATATAGTCTGTGGAAACCATACACACACATTTAAAATGGAAATCACATCGCTGAGGAAACCCTTTTTATTGATTTAATAATATTGGTATTATTGATGTTTCTTCAGAGTGACAGTAAAAGGCTACTGAATTAATTGTGATATTCTTTTTCACATGTTTGCTCCCAAAGGTGGTATGAGGTAAAATAAAAAAGGGCTTTGTTGGGAGTCATTCTTTACATATCAAAATAAATGTGACGGCACCACTAAGAACAGTAGATTAAAAACAACAATTGCTGCTTTGCCTCAGCACTGACAGTCTTTATATGTGTGTCTTCCAGAATAAGATACTGAACCGGACTGGCTGTTGTCCTGTTTGCACTGAAAGTGAGTAAGTTTGTCTTCACCCTCTACTGTCTTTGTCACGATAACTAAAAAACAATTAAGACAAGTTTGAACCCTAACAGAAGTCTGTAGTATACAGCCTCAGCCATATTAATCACACTCCACACAATTCAAATGTGAGCCAATTTTGCTCACAAAATTAATTACATAAACACTCTTTTGTCTTTCAGTTTGCTTGCTTTTGTTAATGTCATGTGCTTTGTAGTTTATACCGTATGGACTTCTGCAGGTTGTAAATCAGGATCAGAAAACTGTTGTGATCCGGGAGGAAATTGCTCATGTTATGACTGCAAAGACACACAGAGACACAAAGATGAGAACAACATAAAATATGTCTAAACAAATCCAATAAAAATATCTGTAGAAAAAAACTCAACACAATACACTGTGCTATAATAACAAAAATGCTGGGGTACAAATAAGTAACAGAGTTAGGTGAGTCTCTAACAACACAGATGGTAGAGTATGTTACTGCACAGAGATCAGTAATATATAAGTAGTATTGACATAAGTGGTGATATTTACATGGTAAAACCATTGCACATAATAAGATATTGCTCATAATGATAAGTTATTGGACATGGTAGACTGTTGCACGTCATAGCAAATAATGCACAAAGTGATAGTTAGTTAAACCTGGTAAGAAACTGTACCACAAAGTAGCAACAGGTAAACAAACTGGTAAACAAGTCAGGGACAGGTTACTACCTGAAAATAATAGACATTTGTATTGAAGATGTCGAAAACTATGTTGTTTTAAAATAAAAGTTCCTCTTCTACACATGAGATTTGTACTGAAATCCACACATCCTTATCAGGCTGCTTGAAGTGAGAAGTGATGAATACCGAGTAACACCATGTCTTTGTTATTACCACGATAACTCTGACTTCTAAGCATTAGCAAAGGAAGTTGACGTTTCACCCCCATGATGGTTTCCTCTCTCCCTAACCCCCCAGAGCCAGGCGTGTGCACCGTTTTCGGCGACCCCCACTACAACACATTCGACGGGCGCACATTCAACTTCCAGGGGACGTGTGAATACGTGCTGACCAAGGACTGCTCGGAAGCAAAGAGCTTCACAGTGCTGGTGAAAAATGACGCGAGACGCACACGCTCCTTTTCCTGGACAAAGTCGGTGGAGCTGCGCATGGGAGGCCTCTCTGTCAGCCTCCACCAACATCTGACCGTCCGGCAGAATGGCACACGCATCGCCCTGCCCTTCCACAGCACCGGCATCCACATCGACCTGGACGGATACCTGCTGAAACTCACCACCATCGCAGGTAAAGGCCAGCAGGGCCTCGGCTGCTTCTTAGAGCGTGGACTTCACATCTATCCATCCATTCATCCATCCATCCATTATCTGAACCACCTGTGATTAACCAGAGCACATGTGGTGCTGGAGCCTATCCCAGCGATCACAGGGCGAAACACCCTGGACATGTCACCAGTCCATCACAGGGCAAACACACAGACATACACACTCTCACACAATCAGGCCGAGGTGCAGTTTAGCATCTTCAAGTCATCTGAGGTTTGTGGGAGGAAACCCAGCAGAAACCCATGCAGACACAGAGAGAACATGCTAACTCCACACAGAAAAGATCCTTGACAGCCAGGGATTTGAACCCAGGACCTTCTTGCTGTGAGGCGCTAGTGGCCAAAGCCATTTTCTTTTTGATCTGATGTCCAGTATTGTGAAGGTTGGCAGATACTGATACCAGTACTGATACTTTGAAAACTTTACCGTGGACCTTATTATATTATTGGAAATTAGACCTGAAAGTCTTGATAATAGCCCCTCCGTCCCAATGAAGGTGTGTTCAGTATAAAAGTTTAGAGGAGTAAAATAACTACAATAACCATGTTTCACATTCTTTCCACTATTAGATCAGAGCACTGATTCACTGTATTCCTTTGTGTGCTTTTGCCTGTGTTTGTGTGTATGTGGAGTGGAGGAAGAGGATGGATGGAAAAGTAGTTCCTGTGCCTCACAAATATAATTAATTTTACTCTTCTTGCCATGGCATGCTGTTTAACAAAACAACAAATATTAAAATGACTGCTTAAAACAATAAGTATTAACATGACTGGTTTAAGAAAATACTCAGTGTCAATATTTTTGTATAAGGATTGATTCTCAAGAAGACGTATCAGTAACATAAATATTGATCTACTCACCCCTGTTGTGCTGTAAGTGCTTCTCAGCTCCAGTTTAAATCATCAGATCATTAATTCATTAAGTCCTTTTTTTGGAGTTCAGTGTGTGCAGGAATGCCACAGAAATGTGTGGTGCAGAGGGGAAACAATGGCTATTTACTTTGATTAACCTGAATTATAAATGAGTGATATAAAACACCAATTCTGTTGCAGATGCATGTTTAAAATGATTCTAATGTCTGCATAGTTTCTCCCTCTTTTTAGGTTTAAGCACACATTAAAAACATGACCTATTTCGACCTTCATCATATATATAATCTTTGTCCTTTCCTCACACTTAACAGTACTGCTGTCGTTGTGCATGTTTTGGTAACTTCACAAATCGTTTATTGGAATTCTATATTGGTCGGCCTCCCTCACACACTTCAGAATTCTGCTGCCTGTGTTTTTACCAGAACCTCCTCCATAGAACACTCCAGTCACCTATACTGGCTCCCAGTTAAATACTGAATTGATTTTAGGCTTTTGCTTTTAACATTCAAAACTCTTCATAACCTGGCAACCCTGTACCTTTCTGACCTCATACACATCTACAGTGCCTGTACCCTCCCTTAATAAATCCGACTTTCAAATCCAATCTGAAATCTCACTTCTTCAAACTTGTTTACTCTCCTTGATCCTGTCCTTAGATTGCCCCCCTTTTTTCAAAATATATGGTGTATTTTTATTTGTCTTCCTTCGCATGATCAATTCTATGTTCTGGTTTATTTAGCTGTAGGGTGGCTTTGAGTGTCCTGAAAGGTGCCCTTAAATAAAATGGATAATAGTTATACTAATAATAATGCTTTAGTGTCGAAATGATGAACAGAGCTATAGATGGTCCCGTAATGAAAAGTTGCATAACATTGAGAATGTGGTTGCTATCTTTGCAAAACAGGTTTGGTAACGTCTCCCCTGAATGTTTCTCTAAAGGCCTGGAGATCACATGGGATGGGGACAGTCTGGTGGAAGTGGTGGCTGCGCCGCACCTGAAGGGACGCCTCTGTGGGCTGTGTGGGAACTACAATGGCCATAAAAGGGACGACACCATGGGTGGCGATGGCCAGTTCAGAATCGACGTGGACGAGTTTGCCGACTCCTGGCGTGTGGACGGTAACGAGGTGTGCGAGCAGCCCCACCGCAAGCCCGTATCCAACCTTTGTCCTGGATCCGCCAAAGTGAAGCGCCGAGCCCATCTTGCCTGCCAAAAGCTCAAATCCTGGGAGTTTCAGAAGTGCCACCCTGTGGTCGACTTCACATCCTTTTATAAGTGAGTGTTGTTCACCTTTTAAAGTGTAAACCGGCACACAGTTTGAAATTCTTTCTCCGAATTGAACCCATTCCCCCGAGTAAAGCAGCAGGCGGGCAGGAACACAGCACCCGGGGAGCAGTGTGGGGGGACAGAACCTTACTTAAGGGCACTTTAGTGGCAGGGGCCTTTGACAGTCCTGGGATTTGAACCCACAACCTTTCAATCACAGGGGCAACTCCCTAACCACCAGGCCACCAGCTGCCCCTTCATGTACAATACCTCAGTTTGTCATTTGGTTTAATTCCAAAAAAAGGATTGCCAGAAATGTATATTAAAGTCAGTACAGTAAAGAAATGTTAATGAAGTTGTAACAATATACCAACTTCATTATATAGTGTTTTGTAGTATTTTATTTTTAAAAAATCAGGCCACTTTAGGCTGAATTATTAGTTCTTTTTCAGTTAATTCACATAAATAATCGAATATTGATTTTACCCAAAGAAAAGTGCTGTATGTTTAAATGTCATGTGTTTGGCCGCTGTTATTGACCTGCACTGTAAAGAGTAAATGTTTATGTGGAAATGCACAACATTTCTGTGATACTATTTAACTGCTGAAATGTCCAGCACACTTGCATCCAGTGAGCACCAGATGGTGCTATTATTCCATGATTGTAAAACAAGCTCAACAGTAGCATGTACAGTAAAGTGTTGCCTCATAGTCATAGTCACACCACACCACACAGTGTGAACAATGAAACTGATCTAGGCCACCAGCTGCCCCATACACAATGTCCAAAAACTTGTAGTTACCTTCTCATCCAAAAACTTATTGTTTCTTCTGAAGTGGAGTGTTATTAGTGTATTTTCCTCATTTTACACTAAACATTCAAATCCAGTCAATCCATGCAGATTCAAGTGTAATTAGTGAGGTCAGGAACTGATATTGGGTGGCTGATGTCTGGATCAGAAACTCCACTCTAATTCATCCCCAAGGCATTGGACGGAGCGCCATCACTCCATAGATATTTTGTCTGACTGCTTCACAGACTTTGCTGTGAGGCTTTATTTCCCCGTAGCTTATCGATACCTTGCTAAAATAATCGCCTAACTTATTTTTTCAAGTTTTTCAGGAAACACAACAAATAAATCAGCTCCTATTCATTTCAAAGGGCAGGCCCTTATCCTAAATTGGTAGAATCGTGTTACCTGATCGACTGACGTGTAGGCAATTTTACCATAGGTGTCCAGCATCATGATGATTTAGGCAAAAAAGTCCATTTAGGCGATTATTTCAGCAAGGTGACATTATGTTTGACATTGGCCATGATGACCATATGCTCATATTTTGAAGTGTCCCATTTTTTTGGCAGTGCTTAATCAGGAGATTAAGTTGTGTGTTTGTAGTATGTCGGTCATGTTTGTCAGTGAAGCTGAATTTGCTGGGAAAATTGGATCTGGAAACTTTGGACCTACATCGTATGTGAACTTTCATGGGATTATGAATGATCATACATTTCTCATACATCTTCACTCTGTGCAGGTCGTGTGTAACGGACATGTGTGAGTGCCCAGTGCATAAAAACTGCTACTGCGAGTCTTTCATCGCCTACAGTCGGGCCTGTGAGAGGGAGGGAGCGCCTGTGCTTTGGAAACCAGAACAGACTTGCATGAGTGAGTGACCGCTGTGACACAAACATAATCCCAGTTTGTCATTCGCACCAATTTTTCCAGTTCCACATTTTCATCAGTGACCTCTATGTCATTCTTAACACAGCAATTACACTAATAAAAGCAAGTTATAGTTTTCGTGCTGTAACTGGCAAAACACACTGTCCTAACAAACACCAGCAACTGTATGTGGGTGGTATTGGTAGCACTGGCTTTAATGATATTCCATAATTAGCCACATGAACCAATGTAAAAGGTAGATCATTCTAGAACTTTGTGAATGGGAGTAAACATTCTTGAACAGAGTGAATGACATATAACATTTTAGAACAAAATGAAAGGGAGTAAAACTAGAAAAACTAGAAAATTAGAATAGTGCGAATGTTAGTAAGAACATTCTGGACCAGTGTGAATGAGGTAGAACATTTTAGAAAAGATTGAAAATGAGTAAACATTCTAGAGTAGTGTGAATGTTAGTGAGAACATTCTAGAATGGCGTAGGTCATTTTCGAACAGTGTGAAAGAAAGTAAATATTCTAGAATAGTGTGAATGTCAATGAGAACATTCTAGAATACAGCGAATGTTAGTGAGCATTCTAGAATAGCGTGAATGGGCTAGAACATTTTAGAAGAGTGTGGAAGATAGTAAATGTTCTAGAATAGTGTGAATGTTAGTCAGAACCTTCTACAACAGCATGAATGACAGAACCTTTTAGAACAGGGTGAAAATGAGTGAACATTCTAGAACAGCGTAAACTGCATGGAACGTTTTAGGACAGTATGAAAGGAAGTAAATATTCTAGAATAGCGTGAATGTTAGTGAGAACATTCTAGAATGGCGTAGAACATTTTCGAAGTGTGAAAGGGTGTAAACATTCTAGAATGCTGTGAATGTTAGTGAACAATCTAGTATAGTGTGAAAGGCATAGAACATTCTAGAACAGCGTGCATGGCGCAGAATGTTTTAGAACAGGGTGAAAGGGAGTAAACATTCTAGAACAGTATCAATGGGATAGAACGTTTTAGAGATTCCCAGCCCAACGTTGTGATCGGTTTAAGAGTCACACAAAATGTAAAAAATCAAAAATTACTTCAGCAGCACAGCTGTATTCAGTACAGAATGATGCTGAATGATTTTGATAGTTAAGCCATTACTGTCTTAGAATGATTTGCTAAGTTCCTCATTGTTAAGTTCCTCATTGTGTGAGTGCTCCCTGTTGTTTCTCCGTCTCAGTTTGTTAATGTTTCTTGCCTTCCAGCCACCCAGTGTAAACATGGCACAGTTTATGACACGTGTGGTCCCGGTTGCACCAAATCCTGCGACAACTGGAATGAGATCGGCCCCTGCCTCAAGCCCTGCGTGGCCGGCTGCCACTGTCCGGCCAACCTGGTCCTCTTCCAAGGTCGCTGCATCAAGCCCACCTCTTGCCCTGGCCGGTGACCCCTGTGACCCTGCTGAAGGAGCTGCAGGCCAAAGACTAATGCCAGGATCACGGAGCACTCATGTCTGAGACTGGAGGGTTGAACCAGAAGCCTCAGGACAGGTGTGTTGTGAGCCTTCCTAAACCGATGTTCATGCATCTGGTCAGGACAGTGGGACAAAAAAACATGGTCTTTGACCAACCAGTCGCTCGATACGTACTGAGCCGCAGAGCCCTCAGCGCATTCCCAGGAACATGCGGAAACTAGTCAGGTCCCCTCGAGTCCACGCACTTCAGAGTCCCGTGAGCAGCTGTGGCCGTGGACCGAAGCACATGCTCAGCATGGTAGTGTTAACTGGCCTCTGGACAACACAGAACCTCAAATTACAGGGAAGATGTCAACTGTACACTGAACTCTGGTTACAGGGGGTGCTTTAGACCAACAGGGAACATTAGACCAACTTGGAATTGAACAAAAAGGAATCAAAATGCTAATTTTATTAACATTGACTTAAAGGGAACTATTTATGTATTTGTTATTTAGATTTTGTTTTTATTTTTATGTTGTGGCCACCAAGGTGTGGCCCAGCTCACAAACATACTGTATTCTTAAAAGCTCAGAGTATTTTTTTTTTTCCGTGTGTGCAGTTGCACATGCTCATTTGTTTGAGTGTGTGGCAGTGTGTATGTATGTATGTGTGTGTGTGTGTGTATGTGTGCGGTAAACATTGTGTACATTTCACTTGACTGGTAAGCAATTATTTATGATCAGCATTAAGGACCTATATCCTCTGAAAGGAACAGGCGTTCTTTATGTTCTGCTGCTGTTCCTCTGGACTATTCCACGCACGGACGTTCTGCCCTGAACATCATGCTGCAGGAGGCAGGAGCTGAGGACTTTATTCAGTTTCTGTCACAGCACAGAGGGGAAAAAGGTTAGCATTTGCCCCTATGGTGGCAAAAAAAAGAACAAATTGCCAAATTGTCATATTGGCTTCCCTTATTTAAAATGTGGCTAACTTGGTACCTGATTATCTTGATGTTGTTGATGAGCTTTAAATGGCATAAACAATAAACAATTATCCACTTTAAATGACTTGTAATACAATCTACTCCAATTCCTGTCGTTTGTGATGATGGAAAATGTGAAATAAGCTATAGCACTCGAAAGACAGTTCTAATACAGGTAGAACTGGTATGCAGTTTAAAGGAGAAGAGTCTTAGAGAGGGGGAAGCTTTCCACTATATCTGCAAATAATACATGATTAATTTACATTTATGTCATTTAGCAGACGCTTTTATCCAAAGCGACTTCCATTCCCTAACTACAGGGAGCAGTCTCCCTGGAGCAATTAGGGGTTAAGGGTCTTGCTCAGGGAGGTATGCTTATGGTAGGTTTCGAACCCATGACCTCTTGGTCCAGAGGCAAGTATCCTACCCCGTTGAGCCACCTCCACCCCATTAATTCAGCTAAATGATCAGGAAGCGTTTATCCCTTTATGGTTTGTAATTAGCGGTAGATACACCAATCAGCCACAATTATTAAACCACTGACCAATGGCTTCTGTCAAGGGGTGAGAAAAATTAGGCAGCAAGTTAACAGTCAGTTTTTAAAGTGGATGTTGGAAAAACGGACAAAGACCAAACGGTGATAGTTGGTTCAAAGCATCTCCAAACCGGCAGGTGTTGTTTGGTGTTCCTTGTAAATAGCAGCCAGTACCTACCAAAGTGGTCCAACGCCAGAGTCATATTTACATTTACAGCATTTATCAGATGCTTTTATCCGAAGCAACTTCCATTCCCTAACTACAGGGGGCAGTCTCCTTGTAGGATTTGAACACATGACCTCTTGGTCCAGAGGCAAGTATCTTACCCACTAGGCCACCATCCCCAAGTCATGTGCACACAGATCTCACTAAAAGCAGCATTCTTCTTGTTATCCATGTGGATGTTACTTTTAACATGTAACACCTACCTAAACATGGCTGCAGACCAAGTATCCCCTAATAACAGTAGCCTCTTTCAGCAGGATGATGCAGAAAAGTTCAAGATGTCCTCCGAATTCCCCAGATCTCAGTCGGACTGTGGGATGTGCTGAAAAAACTAGTCTGATCAATGGAGGCTCGCAACTTACAGGACTTACAGAAATAATCTGCTGGTAACGTCTTGGTGCAGACAGCACAGTGGATCTTCAGAGGTCTTGTGGAGTCCATGCCTCATTTTGGCAATATGAGGGGGACCTACACGCTAGCGGTACTGGTGTTCTGGCTGGTCGGTGTGTGTTTAATAAAATTAAACCAGTTATAAAAAGCGTTTGTTATTATTGCCTACATTTATTGACACACTATTTCTCCCCTTCAATTCATGGACAGAAAAAGGCAACATGCAAGTTAGCAGCACATATGCGACAGATCTTAAAAGAAAAATAATGACTTTCTCAACACAAGGTAGTGCAAGTCAAACCGATACAGGCAGATCCACCTCACAAGTGATCGTTTGAAGAAACAGCTCGCCTAGAAAATGCTCGCGTTTCTAATAATGAATAAAAGCTTATTTCAGCCACGTGAGCATTTTTAGACAAACTGTTCCTTTTAGAGGTAGTATAAACACCAACACCGAGAACAGGCCCGAGTTTTTATCTGCACCTCGTTGCATTAAAAGTAAAAATCCACAATACATTCATTATGAGTTTTTTATGTTTAAAATATTGTATTGCTATGGTATAACAATGTGTTGTTTCAATTAACCAACCATACTGGTAGATGTAAACCTAGACATCGTGGTTTCTCAGATTTTTTTAGGCCCTCCGATCGTCACCGAAGATGACTCCGGTGACAGCATATGCAAGCTAGCAGTGCTAAAGTGCTTGCTGGGCCCGATATCACCATGCACTTCCACCATCCGAGATATTATTGCAAACTTTATACACTAAATATAAACCTCACAATTTAAAAAATAATGAACATTAACATTTATAAGAATGTGCAAATTGAATAAATTCATTATTTTTTTTAAAGGTATGTATATATGTATGCATGTATGTATGTATGTATGTATGTGTGTGTGTGTGTGTGTGTGTGTGTGTGTGTGTGTGTGTATGTGTGTGTATGTGTGTGTGTGTATATATATGTATATATATATCAGGTCCATGAACCCGTGTCGCAGTGTGAGAAGGCAGAATCGCGACACACCCCTTCCAACTCCCAGAGTTATCCTTCCCATCCAGATCCAATGCTACCACATCTTTAACTGTTCCCCCTCCGCTAAGGGGGTTGGCCCGGTATACAGATCCCGCCCAGAAACATACGTTTTTGCCACAATAGGAGGATTTTCACGTCAGTTTCTTTTCTTTAACCAATAGCTGAGGGTCTTAGGGTTTCAAAGAGCCCT
>JBBPCY010000039.1:28926451-28950652 GCA_037974405.1 Brachyalestes nurse
AGAAATTCCACTAATGAACTCTTGAGGAAGAACACCTGTTAATTAAACACCATTCCAGGTCCATTCCTCATGAATCTCATTGAAAAATTGCCTGATTGAAAGAATCTGATTAAAAGAGTGTGCAAAACTGTCATCAGAGCAATAGGTGATGTTTTTAATATTAATCTACAATGTGGCCAATAATGAAAAGGAAATCGTTGAATGAGAAGGTGTTCAAACTTTGTGTCTAAACTTTTGACTGGTAGTGTATATACATACTGTTATTAAGAAGGAGATTTATGTTCTTGTGACACCGAAACATTCTGGGTTTCTCATTTAGTGACACCAAAAACATTTTTTTCTTTGTTTTTTTTTTGTTTCTTAACATATCGTGTAAATGAAGTTTTCACATGAAATATTTACAAGGACATCATATATGTTGTACGCTCTGTGTTGTTAAATATGAAGGAACATTTACAGTTTAAATACATCGTGACACTTGTCACAATCTGCTGATCAAATAATCACCACTTTTGCAGAAACGAGGAGCAAAAGCATAAATGCAGGAGCTGAAATGAGAAGCGTAAACACAAGCAGAAATAAGAGGCAGAAATGTCAAATCAGGAGAAAAATCGAAAATGGTGGAGCAGGAGTGCAGGAGCAGAAAAATAAACGCAGGAGCAGAAATTTAAATGTAGGAGCTCCGATGCGAACAGTAAAGAATAAAGTGTAGCTGGAAGCCTTTTCGGGAGGAAATGGCATTTACATAATGATTCCTAATTACAGTCATTATTGAAGGCCTCATTTTTTCTCTCTTTAATGATGCTTTTTGAAGACGAGTGTCATTTTATCAGTCTTTGGTCTCAGGCTCCATTTTTACTGTTTACTCAAAATACTGCAATCAGAGAAACACTTTCGTCTTCAGTGACGATGTGAATCTGAGAACAGTGATCTTCGGTGAAGTACAGTCGATTAATTAGTGTACCAAAGACTTTAAACCTTCCTAGTGTGAATTAGTTAGACTTTCAGAAACCACAGCACAGTATTTATATGTAATGGGATTATTTCTACAGTATTTCTACACAAATGTGGAATTTTATGTGGAATATTTCAGTGGAACAATTTTTATATTCCACTCCACTCTGAGGAAGACTAACCCACACACAGTATTTATAAAAACACAGACAGAGCCTACCACACATGCACACCGAGGATATGGCCAGCTATTCTGGAGCAGTGTGTTTTTATTTAAATTATTTCTTCTTCTACTTCTTCTTCTTCTTGTTTTACAGTAAAATTGTGTATTTGTCGTGTCGTGATCACATGTTTATTCTCTTCTCAGCTCTGCTTCTTCTGTACGATGTGACCAATAAAGCTTCATTTAACCACATTCAGGTAAAATCACACTCACACACCCAAACACACACACACACACACACACACACACACACCCTGGTCTAAAGTGATTGGCTCTGTGTGATCATCTGTTGTCCTTGAGAAGGAGTCACATGTGGTGCTGTGTTTGAGACCAAACACTGCTGGGACAGTTCACAGGTTTAGTCACTGAGGGTTCGTCTCAGTATCACCAAATAAACACAGTGTTTACAGAATTAATGATCCGGTCTCAGATATACCTGTTCCACTGAAATATTCCACATACAATTGTGTGTATGTGAGTGTGTGTGTGTGTGTGTGTGTGGCCTCAGATACAGATATGCCACCCTCATACTGCAGCAACAGTCTTTACTCTTCTGGGAGGGTTTTGGAACATTGCTTTGAGGATTTGATTGCTGAGAGTATGGAGCTTCATCACTCCAGAGAACTTCAGAGCCCAGTGCCAGAGGGCTTTATCCAACAATGTCATTCTCGTCAGTTTACAAGAGATTCAGTATCACTTACCTCAAAAAACAATAAATACCAGTTCACTGTGGTGGTTAGTGTTGTACTGTACTGTGCTGTTGAACTGTGCTATGCTGCATCAAACTGTGCTGTACAGTGGTGGTTTCTGATATGTTGTGCTGTGCTTTGCTGTGCCGATTTGTGTTGTGCTGCATCGTATTGTGCTGTGCTTTATTCTGCTGTGCTCTGCCGTGAGGGGTTTTGTTTAACTGTGCTGTGCTGCGGCATCCTGTGCTGTACTGTACTTTATCCAACAATGTGCTTGTTGGATATTCAATACTGTGTTTGTGCTATGCTTTGCTGTGCTGGTTGGTGTTTAACTGTGCTGTGCTGTGTCATGCTGCGCTGTACTATGCCGGTTTGTGCTGAAATGTGCTGTGCTGTGCTGCATCAAACTGTACTGTGCTGTAATATGCTGGTTTGTGCTGTGTTGTACTGTGCTGTGCTGAGCTGTGCTGCATCATGCTGTACTGTGCTGTAATATGCTGGTTTGTGCTGTGTCGTACTGCTGTGCTATGTTGTGCTGTGCTGAGCTGTGCTGCATTATGCTGTACTGTGCTGTGCTGTGCTGTGCTGGTTTGTGGTGAACTGTGCTGTGTGGCATCTTGCTGTGCTGGCTTGTGTTGTGCTGCATCATGGTGTGCTGATTGTATCAAACCTTGCTGTGCTGCGCTGTACTGTGTCATGTTGTGCTGTACTCTGCTGCACTTTGCTCTGGTGGCTTGTGCTGTGCTTCATCATGCTGTGCTGGTTTTTGCTGAACTGTGCTGTGCTGTGCTGTGTTTTTAGGAGGGTGAGCACAACATAAGTGCTTTTCTTTGTATTTCAACTTGTCTCTGCCAATCTCTGTACAGTTTGTGACAAGAGTGATCCTTCCTACAGCACCCACTAGTGAGTGTTAATGGACTTTTCAGAACCCCTCCTAGTTCACAATAGCAATGGTACACACTTTGTGTGCTTATTCTTTTAATTAGAGTATGTTAATTAGGTAATAATGGGTTGGACTACAAGAGAATGTGCTTCTATACACATCTGGAAGCTGATGTATATTAGCATGAGACTGCTGCTGATTCACACATTGATATTTGTGCAGGGTTTGGCTGATTGGTTCTGTGGTGATGAGTTATGGAAATGATGGAATTGCAAATCATCTGTGTGATATTATTTAATGTTTTATGTATTTAATTTCCAAAGAGCTTATTATACCTTCAAACCAAATCTTGTCGTCTTCGCACAATGCTGGTAACAGGCCAATGGATCCAAAAAGAGAAAGAAATTGGAATTGGAACATTAATAAAAAGTTTAACTTGAGGGCAGAATTTTTCATTTGAAATGTTCTGATATCAGAAGCTTCATCTCCTGCAGAATTGGAAATCATACAGTGAGTCAGACAAATTTACAACTGCAAGCTGAGGCTGGTTGTTCATTTAAGTGTGTGTCACTGAGTCTGCCATCATGGCTGGAGAGCTATTTGGTTTTGAAGTGATTAGGTTGCTCTCAACAGTTGTGGTGTCCAAACTTCAGAGTGTCATTCAATGCGTAGTGTGTTCACCCAGTCACTCCCACAAGCCCCTCCACCCCACTACCCCCAGAAACCCACCTACCCACTTAAATGTAATGATCCATTGAGGGTGCGAACATCTGGACATCACTCTCAGAATAAAGAACAACAAAGGGTACTTACAGTGGTGCCATAGAAACTTTGGTTTACCAAACTGGTCCTCAGGGACCACCAAAAGGTCTCTTTGTACTCTAGCCCATCTCACAACACAAAGGGGAAAATGTGGATTGAGGAGCAGTTAGAGAAACATTTCTCCAACCATGTTTTGTGACAAACTTAATGTAAAGGTTCTAATGTAAAGGTTCTAACAAATGTAACGGTTCTGTTATATAGAAAGTAAGCAAGTAAAGCGAAAGTAAGGAATGCTTTATTGTCATCTTGTGTTCATTGTGTTCTAAAACTTTTGACCAGTAGTGTACATATAGTACACACTACACACTGAGACTAAATATCGTCCTCCTGGACCACAGGTGCAACATTAACACAACAGAACAGAAAATACACCTATTTAGGATCTGGAGTAGCCGCTGCGTCTATCTAACCCGCCGGCATATTGGATCGAAGGCTTGTATGTGTGTGTGTGTGTGTGTGTGTCTGTTGTTTTGGTACAGGTAAGAGAGTGTGTGGTAGTTTTGGATGCCCTTCTGGACACACAGTGGATTCCTGGACATGCACCTCGCATACACAGTGTGTGTGTGTGTATAGGAGAGAGAGAGAGAGAGAGAGAGAGAGAGACAGAGAATATGAGTCAAAAGAACACAACAGATGGGGGATCACAAAGAGCAGCACATTTGGGACACCCACGTTTTAATTCATGCCCAAACACACTGTTTGTAGTAAGGCCACCTCCCCTTGGATAAACAGTCTGTTTAATACTTGGTCTCTATATCTGCCTGGGGGGTCTCTGGACTACTTTAACACCACAGTCCCCCCCTTGCTGACAGGTGTTCATACAGCTTGTATCTCCATAATTAAGGCCTCACCAATAGAACAGGCCGCACATGACCTTGAGGTCACTATAGCCGTGGGCTAGAGGAGTAGAAAGCCCCTCCGCTGGAGTGTGGAGTTCTCTGGAGTGCTGGAGTGATGGAGCTCCATCCAGTAGATTTGGAATGAGTTTGACTGGCGTTTGTGATCCATAACTTATCATCCATCATCAATATATGACCTCACTAATGCTCTCAGAGCTGAATGCAATCAAATGCTCACAGCAATGTTCCAGCATCAGTGCTTGACTTCATTGACACTCTCTGGGCTGCGATCAAATCCTCACACCAAAGCTTCCCCATCAGTAACAGTACTCTCTTATGCTCTAGTGGCAACATTCAAATTCTCACAGCAATGTTCCAACATCAGTACCTGCCCATATGAAAAATAAATACATAATACTTCTAAAAGTCTTATTACTGCCAGAAACAAATCTTATGTGGCACATACCACAAAAGTGGCCCATTTCTCATTTTCCTCATGTATGAATAAAGCACACATCTACAACGCTTATATGTTGCAAAACTATATAAGGTTCATGTTGTATGCATTTAATATGCACTTTACATGCAGGTTGACTTCCCTATAAACTACATATGAGGTTCTAATACAGCATATGTAAACATTGTAAATTTTATATAGATCATTTCCATATGGGTAGAAGATTAGTAAGGGTTCGCTGTAGCATAAAGTCTCATTTCTGCAAAAGGTGCTGGAATTATACAGTTATTACAAAAACATACAGCTAGTACTTCTCAGGCATTCAGTTTGTGTCATGGGCAGTAACTGTTTAATTCCAGATTCTACCGATATTCTACCATGTGTGCTATTTGTTCACACATTCTCCCCCCCTCCCCCAGAGCGCTTCAAGTCTCATCGAATGACAAATTTACCATGTGACTGTGTGATGGCAAGCTTTTCACTGGATGATGTAAGTTTTACTCTGCTTTTTACCCATTCAGCAGTGTTGTTAGTATACGTGTGCATGCTTATCATGGTGGGATCTCACACTTAGGCCTTAAGCATTGCTAACTTTAAAGTGGACAGCAACTGACAACTTTGATGTGAACATGAGAAATGACAGCACATAACCGTGTTTTAACAAACTGACCTGAGTGCAGTTTCAAGGGCTGTTGCAGGAATATCCTGCAGCCGAGTAAATACATTTCAGTTCAATTCTTTATTATGAGAATACGTTTTTACCCTATGTAAAGGGGAGTCACTGTGTTTAAATGTTGTGGAATAATAAAGTGGAAAAAATTAACACTGTCGATAAACTATGTTAGCTATAATATATATTCTTCATTAGATGCTAATAAAAAGTGGGACTATGGTTATAAATTCATGAACAGAAATGGAGGTATACTGATGGAGCTGTTGGTGAGTAATGTATGTGTCTAGAGTATGCCTAGTGTAACTGATCCTAATTATAGATTAATTTGTTGATTGTTTGATTTGTTGATTGAGCTGTAATTGGTTGAGTAATGGGGAGGGGGTGTTTACTTTTTCACACCAGGACAGTTGATGTTAGCTCACTGTTTTCTTTCAATAAAAAAACAAAAAAAAATGTATTTTGTGTTTACCCAGGTTGTTTTTGTCTCATTAAATGTAGTTTGAAGATCTGGATCAAACTGTAACTGATATGCAAAAACAGACACTGATGCCTACAAATTTTTCTTTAGTTCATCAGAGACACTCTCCTGTGAGGAGGTCACGACCCGGCTCTGAAGAAGGACCTTCAGCTGGACATCCTGTGGGTTCCAGCTGTGAACGCCAGGATCGACTAAAGAAGCCACACTTCACACCTAACAACCCCATCAGCTTTAACCACAAACCCGATTCTCGGAAAACAAGTCATGAACCCTTCAAAACTAAACTGCAGTTTTCCATCAAATCATTGTACTGGTTATTGGTGGGCTTTTTTTAACTTTGAACTAATGAGTGCTATGACCATCTCACCGAATAAAAGTCTTTAAAAGTGATAGATTTCAAATTGATTCAAAAATAAAAGATTTTTAAGACATTAAAAAAAACTCTAGTGGGAGGTTTGGTGGTGGCAGCACTGGCATTATTTGCTTAAATAATGGTTTAGAAATGGACAGCGCTGGCATAACTTTCTTTCTAATTACAATCTGTCAGATGAAATACTAAAAAAGTCAGGTATGCTAAAATGAATGCAGTTCTTAGTAAATTTGTTTGAATTTCACCTCTGGTTGTCCTCTCCTTTTTTGTAATTGCTTATATCACTGTGTTGCCAACTGGTTTACACAAACCGAACTAAAATTCACATATTCCCACTTCTACATGTGGTTTTAGGGCATTTTATGATTTCTGAATATTACATTAGGGTCATGACTTGACAAGGGAGCACAATTGTTTGTTTCTCTCTGGGTGTGTATCTTCAACCGATATGTTGAAGAAGTCCAATTCCATCCACTAACTAGGACTTCTGGTTTTTAGTTACACGATACCAGCCAACCCTCTCAACATTATGATGCTAGCAAGTGTGGGCATCTGTTTGCTGATGCAACAGATTTAGCAATTTCTGTTCTCCTCCAAGCGTGTTGAAGCTGTTCAAAATGTGGGATTAGCAACAGTTTGAAAAGAGGCTATGGAGCTTCATGTGATTTGGAGGAAGCACATACTTCCCTTCACTCTTCCAGTGTTGTCGGTATCATGTAACTGAATATCAAAGGTCCTAGCTAGCGGGTGGAATTGGGCCTCTTACACATTTCGGTTGAAAATACAAATGATCAAGGTCAAAGTCTGAGCATTTGCCACTGGAGCACATCTTTAAATGAATAATTGTTCAAATGATGCCAGTGTTGTTTAATTTTAATACATTTATTGCACATTAGCATTCTTAAAGCATTGTTGCATGTTAGCTTAAACTAGTTTGATTCTTCAGTTTTGAAGCCCATTTACAGCTGCTGAAGCCAAAGTAAGAATGATCCATACTGTTTACATGACATATTAATGACCATTCATTATTAAGTCTTTATTTTTTCATGCATGCATCAAATGTAACACAATTGAACTGAGATAGTACTCTGGGCTTTGCTTTGTGAGACAATCATTAATAATAATCAGTAGTGTTAGATGGTCATTAATAGTTAATAATTAGGATTTTTGTAAAAGATAAAATGTAAAAATGGAGAAAAGTATTCAAAAACGCTTTCTCCCACCAACAGATGGTGCTAAAAGCTGTGTGTTGTGGTGAGAAGGAGTAAAGGAAACCAGCTGCTCCACCTTGTGCCATGAAGGCAGGTTTGCTTGTTAGCTTCTAGTGTAGAGACAACAAAGTGGATGATCAATTAATGTGATTCATATTCAGTTGCTGACTCTGTCAATATGAATCTTAATAAAGCAGTATATTAAACCTATTTGACTCATTTTTACATCACGTTTGCAATAGCTAACCATTAAATGGTATTAAATACCATTAAAACACATGAATAAAAGAAACCGTTCTCCAGAGTCCTGGTAGTCCCAGAGCCTTAGACATGGCTTTGAACCCTCTTCCAGAGGGAGATACTTCAGTAACTCTTCTAATCTCTTCCAGAACTCCTTTCATTGCAACACAGTGAGCTGAACTTTTATTGCTGGAGAGGTTCTGTTTGAGTGAGGTTTAGATTCAGCAGTAGCGTAATTGATCCTAATTACATTTTCATTTATGGCATTTATCAGACACTTTTATCCAAAACGACTTCCACTCCCTAACTACAGGGGACAGTCTCCCTGGAGCAACTTGCTCAGGAACCCAGTGGTGGTATGCTGAAGGTAGGATTCGAACCCATGACCTCTTGGTCCAGAGGCAAGTATAATTATCAGCTAACTAGGCGGCAATTGCTTTTTCACAGCAGGTCAGTTTGTGTCGGAGAACTTTTTTCCTTCAATAAATGGAAAAACTGAAATGTTCATGATTGTTTAAAGATCTGAAACCATTGACAAATATGCAAAAATGACAGGAAATCAGGACTTATTCACAGTACAGTAAGTCTTCAGGTTTACCTTAACTTCTGGTCATTCATTACATAATTAGAGAAACGTTTGATTAAACAGTATAAACTTCTAACTTTTTTTCTCAGCAGATGTTGATGTCAATTACAAAAAACATGGGCAAAGGCAAATAAAGAGGAAAAAAAAAACTCCACATTACTTTCCAATCGAATCTTCTCTATAAACATACAGACATTCAAAGATGTTCACTTTGCATTTTGACTGAATTTCTCCACTTGTTTCAATGAGCTACAAACAAGAGTGGATGTAAAATAACAACATGCTTTTCTTATTGACGGCGATACCAGCAGCTTTCAAGAGTTAAATGTGTTATGCAAAGATCTGATAAGAAATATTTGTAGAATGATGCTTCACGTGATATGAATATTATGTTAAAATAATAGAGTGAGCCTGACCCCAGAGGCTGGGCTCTAGAACCCATATTACTTCTTTCTTTAGAGTACATACATAAAGTAACCCAGCAGTATAGAATTAGCTCAAATGTCTGATTATGAATTTTATAGATTAGGTGTTTGTAGTTTTGTGGGTGGCTGTGAACAGTAACTTTTTTGTATTTAATTTGAAGAACATTCCTCTTCTCACCAACAGATGGCGCCAAATTCTCTCATCTTTTAACTGAAGGGTATAAGAAAAACAACAGCTCCACATTGTGCCATGAGAAGAGAGGTCTGCTAATTAGCTGCATGTCCTTTGTGTTTAGGCCACACAGAGTATTACTCTATACATTAGAATACAGAGGACTGTAAAATGTTGAATCAGTACATAGTGGTGGAAAACAAAGTGGATAATGAATTAATATGAATCATATTCAGCTACCAACTCTCCATCAATGAGAATCATAATTATGCAGTATTTTAGGTATGCGTGATTAATCACTGTTCATATCGCCTTTGGGGGTGTACAAACCACACAAATGGCATCCATAGACCTCAGACTGGGAAAAAAAAAACAAAAATGCAAGAAAAATATAGGGTTTGGCCATTTAAACCATAAACTGGGCAAAGTGCAAAGCAGGCGCAGTTAACCAGTCATCACACCCAGATCAAGTAAGAGTTAGGAAGGGAGATAGAGGGGCAGATACAAAAAGAGAAAGAGAGTGAGAGAGTGTCTGTGTGTGAGTGAGACCTTTATGTGCTAATAAAGGGATATTTGAGGAGGCCTATCTAATAGTGACCCTGACCCGCATCAGAAGGGGCTTTGTGTTTAACTCCAGTGCACACATTAACCTGGCCTGCTTTACACACACACACACTGTTTGTTGACATCTTCACTCTCTACAAGCAGAGAAAGCTTAATTGCACCTGGACTCCAGCACTTCGATTATGAAACCTGAGAGGGTCACCCATGAGGGCATCAGTGATTATGACAGCTCTGCTATTCTAAGCGTTTTGACCCCTGAAAAGAGGTCAGCTGGCCGTCACACACTTTGCACCCAACCGGCCGAAGGGAGACAAGCTTGGATATTTGTAAAATCATGGCTGAATAGAGTCCCAAACTTTCCTCAGTGGTAATGTGGTAACTCAAAGTGCACCAGGATTTATTAATGTATCCAGGCAAGCACTGAAAAAGACCAAGCAGGCCAAAGTTTTTGTGTATCGGTTGAAGAAAAAGGCAGCTGAGCTCCATTAGGCCTTTTAAAGCCACAATGGGTCACATGATCTGAGACCAAACCTGGAAATTACAATAAAAGTCCTTTAAGATGTAACCATTTCTACACCAATCAGTGACCAGCACTACCTGGAAGCACTATTGTCAATTGTCAAAAAAAAAGAGTGATAGAAAAAATAAAGCATGAAATATAAAACATAATATATAAAACAACAATGCATATAATTTTAGGGAAAAAAATCTCTTATAAGAAAAAAAAGTATTATTTCATGTAAAACAAACTTTGTGCAAAAAGAGTTTAATGAAAAGCTTCAAGCATTTCAAATGTCGAGCTTTAGTTGCTTTACTTTAGTTTGAGTTCAATGTTTTTATGATGTCACAAAAACTAAATTAATACACATTTGTCCATGCGACCTACGGCAGCTTAGCCTGTCCATTCGCTTTAAAATTAAATGGAATGTTTCACAGTTTAACGAGGCACAATGTAGGTCAGCCAATCAGAGCAGAGGTCATTTAAATAGAATGAAATTAAAATATAGGGATGAGGACCACTACTGAATTTCAAGAAAAACAATCAAAAAACACAAAAACTTGTCCCAAACTGTGTATCTCAAACTGGTTCTCAGGTCCTTCAAGACTTACAGCAGGGGTGTCGAACTCCGGTCCTGGAGGGCCAGTGTCCAGCACAGTTTGATGGGTCTCCTCCTCAAACACATTCACTAAACCTGACAATTAAACTTCTGAGCAGGGAAATCACCAAAACACGCTGGACCACGGCCCTCCAGGACTGGAGTTCGACACCCCTGACTTACAGAGACAGCAGAAACATGGACCTTCTAGTGAGGCCTGAGGACTCCTGCTTTAGATGGTAAACTGAATGGTGTTGGAAATTTAGTCCATTTTAAACTATAGTCATAATTTAGCCTAGCAGAACTGTGGTCACTAGCGATCAACGAGGAGATCAAGAAGATGAAAAGAGTTTCCAGGGTGTGTCTTGGAGGGTTTTTGTCTAAAAGAATGTATAAACAGTCATTCTGCACAATATGTGTGTGTGTGTGTGTGTGTGTATGTGAAGAACATGTGAAACGCTATTGCTCCATACGTGATTAAAAAAGGGAGAAAGGAACACAGTATCTCAGAGAACAACGACTTAGATAAGGCCTAACGACTTAAAGACTAATTTAGCAAGTTTAATTAGACAGGGTCATGTATGACTCTTGTGTGTTTGTCACACACACACACACCAGTTTCTATAGTGCCAGACGTGACCCTTGGTGTGTATAGTTACAGATTAACATGGGGCTTTTTTAGGGAACTACCATAAGCACCCTCATCCCACTTATCTGCTGTTTAATCACCTCCAGGTCGTCACTTTACAATCGCCTGCTGTCGTCGAATGCTAAGCTAATGCTAAGTGTTAGGCCGAGCCTTTAGCTTGCAACGTATTTTTTTGCCACTTTTTATCCTTTCTATTGTTAGAACTGACCCCCCTCATTTTTCTGTCTCCTTCTCACTGTCACTCTCGGCACTAATAGCCCTTTTTGTGCAATAAAGTGGCGTCACTAATAGGCAAGTGCATGACAGATTGGTTTTCGATGCTCTTGGTGGTGTATCTACTGCGTTTGCAGAGTGGGTGGGGGTTGTTTAGGACCTCGTTTCAAACTACTGCTTTCAAGCTGATAACATGAGTCAAGGTGCTTTTTCTTTCCTTCTCTATCTGACGCAACCCCTTTTGTTAGGATGTTTACTTTTGGCCCATCTCGGACAAAGTCTTCTCTGCTTTTTTGAGGGCGACAACACGTCTTAAAGCTACTGCATGTGTTTTTCCTCATCTATAGGAGTAGGTCCCAAACGTCTGAACCCCCCTGAGACATGAACCCCCTTACTGC
This sequence comes from Brachyalestes nurse, assembly GCA_037974405.1. Taxonomy (NCBI): domain Eukaryota; kingdom Metazoa; phylum Chordata; class Actinopteri; order Characiformes; family Alestidae; genus Brachyalestes; species Brachyalestes nurse. The sequence goes on from JBBPCY010000039.1 coordinate 28,938,395, forward strand.
ATCCCCCATCCCCCACCTCTTTCACACATGTGCATATGGTACATAAAATGAGTAAATATACAGTTTGTCCAGAAATGATTTGCAAATCATTATAATATTCATCATTAACAATAGACCATTCATCATTTTAAACTGCAGTCATTTCATTTAATGTATCATAATATAGCCACGTTTGATGCAAAGGCCTTCACTTTATAAGATGCTTTAGTTACCACTGTGACTACAAGGCTAATTTCCATTAGCGTCCTCTATGTGATCTTCAGTTTTATATTAGCAACAAGCTAACAGTGTTGTACGCCCTTTTTCAGACATGGCAGCTGAATCTCAGATGAGTGCAGAATTCCATCCTGGATAAATATTGCGTGTAGAGCCTGGGACATCCACAGAGCACTATAATGAGAGTAGGAAGCCTGGGTTTGAAGCTACCTAATCAGATCTAACAGAACTGGGACAGGGCCTTTTTTATTCTTCTTTTTGGCCTCCAGGTGGAAGGTCACAGGGCATGTCTACATTTTTGCTTTAATTTTTGCCTGATGCATTTTTCCCAGTCTTTCACTCACTCTCTCTCTCCCTCTTGTTTTCCTCCTGCCGTACTGCGTCCCTCATCATGTCTTTTTCTCTTTCACCCTCCCTGTCCTCCTCTGTCATCACTATGACCACAGTGTCTCCCTCAGACTGCCCCCCTGTGACCCCCTGTGTCCTGTCTCAGGGGCTATCAGAGTCATCAGGAGCTCCATCAGCAGCCCTATACATCACACAACAGCTTCGGACCAATCAAAACCCACAATCCGTCGACTCACTGACCCACAGATCCACGGACTCACAGACGATAGAATCAGACTCACAGACGACAGAATTAATTTTAGATCAATTTAGCAGTCAGTCACCGCAGCTTATAAAATCATTATTATTTGTAACTTTGATTAGGACTTACGACTCTACTTGGAATTCAGTTAGAGGCTTGGATGCACTGATTATACAGACTCTGATTCAATTTGAGGCTTGCATTTACTAACTCAGGACTTAAATTGAATATTGCCCGTACCAGCTGTGACTTGCCTTGAGATTTACCAGTTCTGACCCGGTTCTTAACTCAGGACCTGACTTGAGGCTTGGCTGTACTAACCTGGAACTCGACTTGCTTGCTCTGATTCATTCTCAGCTTGAGACTTGTCTGCACTGACTTGGTTCTTAACCTAAGATTTGCCTGGACTGATTCAGGACTTGACTTTAGGCTTTGCTGTATTGAGTTTGGGACTCAACTTGAGGCCTGCATGTACTGACTCAGCACTTAACATGCATATTGTTTGTACCAGCTCTAACTGGACTTGAAGCTTGCCTGTACTGACCTAGGACTCAACTTGAGGCCTGCTTGTACTGACTTAAATAAGACTTAAGACTTGTTGGTATTGACTTGGGACTCAACTTGTATTGACTCAGATTTCAGTATGAGGCTTGCCTGTATTGATTCAGAGCTCAGTTTGAGGCTTGCCACCATTCACATAGAATTTCAATAGAATTGAATGACTTCATTGTTATTGAAGCAGAGCTTACAACGAAATTGGGAACGCTGCCCCCCCCAGCCCAAATGTTCGTGCAGCCATCACGAAATACAATGTAATCAAAATATGTGCTGCGATCACGATTTAGGGCTTTTTTCGCGCTAGGACAACGCTTCACTTTTTCATGCTAGGACAATGCTTCATTTTTTCATGTTACTACCCTTTATTTTCGGCAGTATCAGCGGTAAGTGGTGACTGAGGGACAGTAGGAGAGAAATAATGAGTTGATTCCTTATCGTATTTGTTTGCAAAGCGGTTAAAACAGGTTGAAATGGCGTAAGACAGGGAAAGTCTCGGGACTCAACTTTCTGTTTAATTCCTCTGTTCAAGAAAAACTCAATGGCGGGGAATGGAACCAGATGTCTGAGGAGTTGAGGAGTTCCCTCACAGACTGTATGAAATAGTTATGGATACACCGGTGCCTGGACATTGCTTTTACACTGGTTGTGAGAAGGTCTTGGCCTAAAACCTCGCTGAAACAAAAATGGCAGCTGCACACTACAATGCGTGAACCTTTAAAAACGGACATAAAAGGTCCAGAATGACTTTGAAAAGAGTCCAAAATTAGGGCAAGAATGTTTTTTTCTTAGTTAATAGCTTCTGAGATATAGGGTTGCTTTGACAGTGTCAGTACATGCATTTTATGCAGTAATAGTGAAAGTAGTGATGGCCCACATGAATAATTGTTCCAAAATGTGACCCATCACCATTCTGTGACCCAGGGATCAGTTGTACGTGATGAGAAGAGATGACTAAACCATTAGAATGTACACATTTCACAAACATACACACACACTATGCAAGAGCCCTCTTATGACGAGCTGCTATGAAACCCCAAGTGATCTTGGCAAACTCGTGTTCTAGACCAGCGGGAACAGGACAGACGGCCTATCTGGAAAGTACATCTTGAGAAGCAATAAATCACTCTACTAATGCGTCATCAAAGTGCCTCTTTGGTGAGACCAAAGCCTGCTTTAGGAGGGTAAAAATGAACAAATAAAGATCGCAGGAGGCAGAGTGTTCTCCTCTGTTGCACAACACGCCTTAAATCAGCCAGTGGAGGAAATCAACCTCAGAACAGACCCCGCCCTCCCCCCCCAAACTGTAAACAGCTCAGTGACACACCGGCGCAGAGCCACTCGAAACAAGTTTATTGGGTGTTTTCTGAAAAAAAACAAAACCACGTCTTTGACTGAAATTTGGGGAAAAAAGCTCAGTTACAAAACAGCATTTCGGGAACATTCCACAAGAGAAAGCCTCGCTTTCATCCGGCTCTCAGAACTCGAGGCCATCGCTCAGGCAAACACAAGCATGATCTACCTTTTTATTGATTATCGGAATCAGAAACGGAATCCAACTCAGGGAACGTTATTGATCCTGGACGAAGCTGCTTATCTGTTACGTGCCGCTTAGTGAAACACGTGGAGGTGTTTTGTATGTGTGTTCTAAACTTTGACTTTGCATAGTTTTTCTATTATTTTGTTTCTTCTATTATTGCATTATTTTTTTCTTCTATTAAAGAAGAAAGCAAAAAAAATTTGTGTCGGATAGCTTTTAATCCTGGTAAATTCATCCACGAAACATTTGCCCCCCCCAGTCCCACTTTGCATTATGAAAGAACCCTTAAAACCTTTCTGGTTGAATTTCAGCTCAACTTTACAGATGAATGTGGTTTTGTTTCAGGCACTGCGTAAAGTATTTCAAAGCCCATCTTGTTTGCTGAATTATTTTATGTTAATTTCTGGAGAACTAAAGCTGTTTTCAGACATGAGCTCTGGTTGGTTTGTGTAGTGGATAACATTGCTGTCTTCCAAGCAGGAGAGTGGGGTTTGATTCCTACCCTGGGTGACACACCACAGCACACTACACCAATAAGAGTCCTTGGGCAAGACTCCTAACACTTTATCCACCTACATCTGTGGTATGTGAAATTTGTTAGCCGAATGACATTGTTTGGCGAATCAGGTCTGGACATTGTCTAGAGTTGACTTTTCACGCATGTAGTTCACAGCAGGAGATTGTCCATGATGGAGGCCATACTGGATATTCTCAGTTTGGTTTAGGTGAGGGGTGGTGCCTGGGTAGAGTGTATAGGAGATGGGGCATGATGTGGTCATGTAGCTGGCTCATAATTTCATCATAAACAACCGCTGCTGTTCCTTGAACTAGTCTGGCAATTTCGGCCTTGACCCTTACCGACAGAAGTTCCTAAATCTCGTCATCTCTCCAGTCAGACATTGTTTTTGTTTAAATAACCCTTTTCCTTCATCTTTTTCTTCTAGTTTCATAGAAACTTCTGCCAGTCACTCTGAAAATGACCTGCTGTATTCACACGGACTCAATCGTACATTAAGTTGACTTCGCATTTGAGGGCTGAACAAATCATGGCTGATTTGTTCAAAATTGAGTAAAAAGTATCTTATATGCTATTTGAATATGTACATTTTGCAAATAGTGCAAAGGGATATCCATCCCATATCACACAAGTTCCACACATGCCAAGTTTCACATGGAATGGTGAGATCCAAGTATATGAATATCAGTAATGATGTGAATTCCATTCTGTATGTGTGCTGCAGTAACAAATTTTATTAATAAAACACTTTTAATTCATGTAGTATCTCAAAGTGCTTTACTGACATGTTTTAAAGTTCAGCAGTAATAATAGAATTACAAAATACATTTGAACCTCTAAGTTAAACCTCATTGGATTTATGTGGGACAATAAAACAGATCAAATTAAAGAAATAACTGCAAACGTAGAGGCTGAATTGGAATTGAAAGTGTAGTTTAAGTGACCACCTTCCCACTATTTTCACATTTTTATTGTATTTGCTGAAGGCCAGTAAACAGACAGGCTCTGTGGTGCTATAAGGTCGTTTAGAGCTCCAAAAAGAATAGATAGATCTTTAAAATCCATATAGACAGTTTATTGAAAGATCATAACCGGGGTGGAGGCGTGTGAGTGGACGGTCCGGAGTCCATCCCCCTTGTCCTGACACAGGCTTTACCTTCCTGCTGCAGTATCACCTTTCAGAGGGGCAAAAAGTCAGAGGTCGGCTATTAGGGATCCCCACTCACCTCCTGACAGGGGTCAGGCTGAGCCGGGTGATAATGTGGGCGACAGCGGGGCAGGAGCCATCATCACTTTTTTTTTGCTGAGTATCGAGGGGCCTGGGGGCATTCGGGTGCCTCTTCATCCCTGTCCCGACTCTTCAGGCCTTCCAGTCCTCTCTCTGTGGGACAGGACTCTCTATGAACTCTACTGAGTATGAAGCAGACACAATGACAGTTTGTAAATCAGGAGCTGACATATGAGCTTCACCGTATCTATGAATCTGTTATACAATATCATTTTTATAAACGAGTGCTCGAACAAATGTGGCTTCTTTATTATGTGGACCAACCTCAGAGTAGCTTTTGTGGGTGTTAAGCTAAATCAAGCTACGTTTATCACTGATGGTGAGGAACTGGTGGAACGGCTTTTGCATACATGGATGCGTTGTTACCAACAAAGGTTCCAGTACTGAAGAAATGCAAATGGAAGACAGAGTATGGGGAGCTTGAGAAGATCTTCAGATGTAATGACGGGTCTCTACAAATGAAGAACGGAGTTGTTCAGGCTGTGGTTCTTTATGGATGTTGGAGCTGAACCTCAAAAGCAGGACAGTAAAAATGTTGATGCCTTTGAGCTTTGGTTCTGATGAAGACTTTTGGGATAATCCTGGATAACAAAGAAAACAAATGTATCTTGGAACAAATCAAGCTTCATCTGTAGCCAAACTGATGTTTTAAGAGGAATCAAATGACTGCAAAAGACAGTAATGCTCAGAACAATTAAAAGTAAAAGAAGAAAAGTATGACCATCACCAGGACAAATAGAGGGATCATGAACAAACCATTAAGAAACCTGATGATCCTTGTCTTTTGGGGTCTTCAGGTTTCTGAATGGCATGTTATCCTGTATATTCTGGAGAAACATTACCTATTTTGTCAGTACCCATAGATCTTTGTATTATGTGAAGGTTCAGTAATATTTTATTTGAACCCTGCTTCATAACGTTGACATCATCAAGATTGTATACTTTAATATAACAGTGTCATGTTATCATTAGCGGTCAAGACGGACATTACAATGTACATTAAAGTCATTAAATGCTCATTTTAATTCAGGACATCAAACAGAACAGTATCTATCATGATAATTACCATAGCTGTTCCCAAAAGTAATGGGCATAATCAAAACAACTCATGACAGTATATGACATTTGCCATGATGTGATTGTCAGTGGTATGTAGCAGAGCTCAAGTGAAGTGTTACTCTTTATTTATTTATTTTTTATACCTTTCTTTGCACTTATATATCCTAGTCATAAAAATGGTACTGTGCAGGTTTGGAGCCTCTATTTATATAATATAATGAATAAAATAGAAAAGAATTGTCCATTTATGCTCTTAGCAAGAAGGATTCTATGTACAGTGGTACTGCAGACTCCTTTTAGAGCTAAGAACCATTTTTCAAAAGGTCACAAAAGAACCAAATTCATCCGTTTCTTAATCACAGACAAGCTTCGTTTAATGAATTAAAGTCCTGCAGAGAACCATGTAACCTTTGAAAAGTTCTTTGAGTTGTGATGGTTCAGTAATTAATCATTGTCTTAATTAAAGAACATCCTTTTTGTAGACTCTTTTCTCAACACCCTTTTCTCGAACTGTACTGTAGCTGTCGACTGCACTAAATGCTGTCTTGTCCTGTTGTTTTGTTGCTCTCATGTTTTTCTTGCACTCTCTTTCTGTTCGCACTCTTTTTCTGTTTTTGTTCTTTCTGGGTCTGTTTTTGTTCTTAAGTTGCACCATGGTCCTGGACAAACATTGTTTCTTTTCACTGTGTACTGTATATATTGTTGACAGGACAAACACCTACCTGACTTGACTAACTGCTATTTCTGTTGTCAGCTAGCAGTTAGCATTTAATAGAGGGGAGGGGGAGGCTATCCTACCCACTCAGAGAGAGCGGCCAAGTACTCTCTCTTGGACTCCCAGCCATGAAAAGATGATGGACTGATGTGTCTTAAATCAGAAAACTTCCAAACATCACCATGGCAACTTGTACATTTTAATATCCAGTCTATTCTTGACATTGCTTGGCTATAGGCATCCCTTTCATTGGACAGAGCGTCTGTGTGTACAGGAGCAATGCACACAAGTGACTGTTCATTCTCTATAAATATGAAATTATCATTGATACACAATCCAATACTCATCAAAAATACTCTCATGTCCTTCAGTGATCTGTGGGTTGAAACACTTGCACTAAAAGGTCACTTGCCTGGCTGGACAGTGCGCGGTGGTGGCCGAGACCCCGCCCTGACCCCTGGCTACAGTTTAATCTGCCCTCCAGGTCAAGGAGGGGTCAGGACGACCGTAATGACTTCCTCCTAATAAAAGTTTGATATATGGACTCTCTGATATGCTTAGCTGTTGACCACTGTGTCACCCCATTAGGTTCCGGGGAGGGGTGGGGGGGGCAAATCCTGTCCAAATAAGAGCGGCCCGCTCATGACCTACAAAAGTAATCACCCCCTCTGATTCCAGCCGGAACCAGGCACACATGGATGAAGTTTTGGCATGACGGAATATGCTCGTAATGACATGGCTGGGTAATGACAAGGCAAAATATTCAGGACCGTTCAGAAAGTCCACAGCTCACTTGTACTTTTGTTTTTTCATTTTTTTCCCCCTTAGTTTGTTGGAGGCCAGTTCCAGCTAGTTAAAGCCTAATGCTAACAGTGCTCCGGCTAGATGTGCTTCCTCTGAGTCATTTGAAGTGTCTAATCAACGTGTCTTTTTGAACTTCTGCTAACGCAATGTCGCTGGACAGCTCAACATGCTTGGAGGAGAACACTAATTCCCCGCACTAGCTAGCATTGAGAAATGCTGAGGGGAGGGGGGGGCATCCTACCAGCCTTGGATGACTGTCGTATTGCCAGGGATCAAATTTAACGCAGCCAACACTTAGCCAATTGCATCTTTTGGGAGTATTAAAAACATAATAAATAAAAATTCCCACTTGACTGCTGCTGTTTTTAGCCGTGCTACCTCTGGTATTACACAAAACAACATGCATGGTATTACACAAACAATTCTATCTGAGATTGCTGCAGGTTTTGCGCAATGCTAATTACACATGCTGCAAGCTTCCTTTACTTTCTAGACACTTTAGCCTTGTAGGCCTAGGGCAAAAATAAAGAAGCACATACCTTGGCTGATCAATTGTGTTTGGGGTAAGGAGGGGGGGGGGGTCAAAGGTTTTCAAAGGCTTTGACACACCAAAGGTTTGTACCACTTATTCATATATTTAATAAACTACAGATTCTTCTTCTTGTTAAACATTGAAAAGCTGAACAACTATTAATGAAAATATGCCAAATATAACACGTTTCCTTTATATGATGGTAAGAATCTGTAACAGTACATGTCTGACATCCTTTTAACTGAGTGGTGTGGTGATGCAGAGTTAAATTCTAGAATGTCCTTTAACTTTAAATGCACTCGTTTACTCTTTCAGCACTTTATCTGGTGATTCACATTACATGTATAATTATGTTAGGTGGCTTTATGTAGGTCGGTAGTGATGAATGAAATGTATGACATTTTCTGTTTAATAAAGTGAACATACTGTAAATGTGTCTGTAAGCAAAGTATATTGAGTGCCTTTTTAGTAAAGCGAGTAACCAGCAAACATAGAAAATCTCATTGTGTGCACAAATGTTTGACTGGCAGTGTATTTTTGACTTTGGGCCTGAAGATTGTTTGCTGACGTTCCACTTATTACTAAGCAGAACAATGTGACTCTCGAAAAAGTGCTTCCTGCTATCTCTAAAATCCTCATTAATGTCCACTCATGCACACACACGCGCACACACACACACACACACACACACACACACATACACACATACACACACACATAATTGCACACATAGTCTGATGTAGTCTGATATACAGCTCAAGCAGCACAGCGCTTATGAGAAGTGGTCTGGCGTGTGGCGTCATGGTTGTAAAATTTTATCACTTCTGGGTCCGAGTCTGTGTGTATATGGTGCTTGTGGGCAGACAGAGAGAGAGACTGGACGCAGACTCATCACTTTGGCAGCCCCCATTTACCCACCATGTGATTACACACGTCCAGACCCCTCTCTTAATGAGAGAGAGAGAGAGAGACAGAGAGAGAGAGAGAGAGAGAGAGAGAGTAATAGATACTACTGAGGTCATATGAACACCCAGCAGATTGTAGATGCTCATACAATAAGACACACAACACACCACAAATAAACTGATAGAACAATCCTTCAAGCACTCTTTCTCTCACTATATTGGTTATTCCTTATTGTCACTTGCATACTGTTCTATTGCATACACACAGAATTCCACACACAAGGAACATAAGTGCCCAGTAGGTGGCGACATACTGCCACACACTGATGAAGCCCCCTGTCACTCTCTCACTTTCTGCTGTGAGAGAGTGAGAGGAGCGGAAAGAGGTCACAACAACCGTGCCTGGTTTGACTGAATGACCCTGACTGGCCATGTGCTCCAGGGGTCTTGTGCATTGTGGTTATTCTTTGTCCCTGTAGTGACAGTAATGTCCATGCACAAACACACACACACACACACACACGCGCAGGTTTGTTAATATCTAGTAATATCTAATCAGAACGTAGGATTGTACATAAGTATGTTTATGACTGTGTGACATCCGGAGAAAGAAAAAAATGAAAGACCACTGCAATTTATTTTTTTAAATCAGCATCTCTATGAGTATGAAACCATTCCATGCCAGTGTCTGTTAAATTCCTACACAAGCACCTCATTCTGCTTTATGAGGGACTGATTAGTGATCACCTGAATCACATCTTATTTAATGAGGAAAAATATAAAAACACTGCTGTAATCAACACTCTCCTCTCACAATGAGACCAGTTGAATGGTAAAAAACTACTATAAGTTCCTCAAAGGTCATTATTGCCATTTTTTAAAAAGTGAACAAGAGATTTGTTTCCTTTTAATTATTCCAGTTATTATTCTAGTTATTACTTATTTTGATGCTTTGTCATTTCCTTTAAAATGATGCTTTAAAGAACAATAGTTTTATTTGGAAATCAGGAGAAATATTGTCAGCAGTTCTTAAAAACTAAGGCAAAACTGTTCAGTTCAGTACTTGCAGCTATAAAAGATAAAACCCGAGAAACTGAACATTTTTGCTGAGGTCTCTTATTTTTTGTAATACATGTAATACTAAGTTTAATTCAGAAAATGAAAACAAATACAAACCAGCATGTTCACATGCTGACGCACACATACACGCGCACACACACACACGCACACACACACACGAACACACACATGCAGTTATGCACGGCCACAGCTGTAGAGAAAGCCAACTACATCCTCCTGTTCTTCCGGAGAAACAATGGCGGCCGTGTGAATGGGTGAGAACGCAGAGAGTGAGGCAGGTGTCAGCCCGGCCAGCTGCGAGCGGAAAAGAGAGAGAGGGAGAGAGTAGGATGGAGAGAGGGAATGAGGGATACGCTTCCCTCCACAAACCACCTGGACGGAGAACAAACGAATGGGCCAGCGCAGGTCGACCCGGACGTCCCACAGAATGAAAAAGAAAACACTTCCGCTGGGTTTGTTACTCTGACTGCAGCACCTGATGGATCACAGCCGTAAACAAGCTGGTTCACAGGCTCTGCTTCAGTATCTGAAAAAAGTTTGCAGACACTTCAAGATGTCTCAAGAGTTGTAGTAGAGGGGGCTATGTCTTATAGTTGATGCTTGACTTTTGTTGTGAGAATTCGATCGCAGCTACGAGAGCATGTTGGATGTTTTATTGTGGATCACAAACTCCACTTCAACTCAACCTTCTTCTTCTGCTCCACCGTCCAGTACTGGGATGCATTAGACCCATCTAGCATATAACGGACACAAAATAGGTTCTATATAGTACTAAAGAGGACTTTAGACTTTTGACAACATTGGAACCCCCCTTTTGGGTCTGATATACTACCATTAAAAAACCAATAACCATTTACAACAGCTTATTTTCATAATAGAGGGTGTATATGTACATTTTACATAAGGTACAACAAAGGGCTCTTAATGTAACGTAAGGTTTGTTTTCCAAAAACACTTACATGATTTGGAGGTTCTCTAAAGTTTTAAAACGTTCAACACACCCACACATCTCACATTCAAAAGTGGTTCTTTTAAGAACCAAGCATGGAAGAGTTCTTGAGGGAAACATTTTTTTTTAAGGCAGAATGCAAAGAACCATTTCTGGCACCCTGTTTTTTTGTACATTTTTATACTGAAGAACTGTTCTGAACATTTTGTGTTACAACTTCACATGCACTGTTCTACTTCCATTTTAAAATCATAAAATATATGACACACTTTAAAATCGCAGCACAGCATACTGATCTGATTATTTGCATGACTTGATGAGCTCATATGGAAACTAGAAAGATGACTAGACACCTACATGTATAGCTATAGGTGTTAATAAACAGGGGTAGCATTTTTTCAGCATCTTAATGGAAATTTCCCATCAAAATCATATGAACTACAGGTCAGTTTGGGCTCACCTAAATTCTACAATAAATATCCCATACCCATAACATTAGAAATTCTTAAAACAAAGGCAACTGACTTTTCAGTATGTATAGACTGTAGTAACACATCATTTAGCCACAAATGCTCAGGCTAAAAGTTCTGAAGAGACGAATCAGGTCTGTCTTTAGTACGCTGACATTCACTTTGTGTTGATCATTAAAAAAGAAAAGTATCACTCAGTTATTCACCAGTTATTTTTTCTGGTTTACATATCACTTTTCATTCCTCAACTAGACAATGATCTTGAGAATTCTTCAAAATTGCACCAAAATCAAATCCAGTCCAAAGAAAAGACAAATGTTTTGAGAATTTTCTCTTCGCTTTCCGTCTCCAGATTTTTCTTACATTGGGATGAGCTGAACTAAAGTCGAAATGAGTGTCAGGGCAAAAAAGACAGCACTGTTTGCCTGCCTGAAAAGGTGCTGGGAGGGTTTGGACACAAGTTGTTTCCAAAAATTGCTGGAAAGGATCCGGTGCTTCTGTAATGAAGCTTGTACATAAGTTTCACATCCATTAAACAATACTTACAGTGTGTTTTGTCACGCTTTTGTTTGAATTTGCAAATCAAAATCTGGCCCCTTGTTCTTATTCTAAAATATCTGAAAAGTGTGGCCCACACCGGAGTGAGGGGGAATGAAGGTGGAGGGAGGAAAAAAGGAAACAGACACACTGACAGCATGTAGAAAGCTCTGCTGCTGTGTGTGATTAGGACTGAGAGCCTGAGGGGAGAGGGAGAAAAGGAGTGGGCATTGGGACGGGAGGGGGGGGGCTTTGGACTTCCTGGTTTGTTTATACTTCTCACACACTTCTCTTCCTGTCAGGGCCGGATTTAGATTTCCTCTTCCAGTGAGGCTATTCTCAGAGCTGTTTGCCCAAATACATGTGTGTGCATGTGCATGTGTGACTGTGTGTGTTTGTGTGTGTGTGTGTGTGTGTGTGCGAGGCAGGATGGAGGATTGGGGAGAATGGCACCAGGTGCTGTATTACACAATAGAATACAGGTGCCAGCATGGCCTGTATG
>JBBPCY010000039.1:28966743-28982452 GCA_037974405.1 Brachyalestes nurse
GAGGGAGGGGGTAGAAAGAGAGAGAGGGGATAGACAGAGAGAGAGAGAGAGAGAGAGGGAGAGAGAGAGAGTGGGGATAGACAGAGAGAGAGGGGATAGACACAGAGAGAGAGGGGGATAGAGAGAGAGAGAACGAGAGAGAGAGAGAGACAGAGAGAGAGAGAGGATAGACAGAGAGAGAGCGAGAGAGGGGATAGACAGAGAGGGAGAGAGAGAGAGAGAGAGAGACAGTGAGGAAGAGATCAAGAGAGAGAAGCCTTTAATTTCAAAGTGTAATACTCAGGTAGATACAAGTCTAAGAGGCCAGGTTAATGACAGGAGAAGCTCTAATGGAGACAGAGGCTTGAACCTGGTGATTGGCAAGTGACAGCACCGAGTGACAGCTGAAACAGCCAGACATGGTGGCACCTGGACACAAACGCTTCTATATGAGTCACGTTTGAGGACCTTCAACTGTGCTTTTCCACTGTAAATGATTTGCTTGCTTTAACTTTGAATGAACTTCAAATGATAATTGAACGGAAGCCGTTGTTCTGTTAATTCAGCATCAGAAGGTGAATCAACTTTTTTGAATTTGTGAAATGAAATAAACATCCTTTGCATTTTTTCCTTTCATCCTCAGTGGAGACGAAATACAGAGACACACTCAGACTTGTGGATACACGGAATATAAATGCAGCCGATTTAATTAATGAAAGCTCATAGATGTGGTTCAGTTACGTCATTATATTAAACTGTAGCAAAACAACATCAAGATATTTCTGGTTATTTGGAGAAAAAAAAATCATTTAATGAATGTTATGGACAATATGAATATTTTCTTTCATAATGCTATATTTTTTTCATTCATGTCTCTTCCATTTAGCAGACCGTGTTACTGAGAGTTCTGGACTCTACACTATTTTCTATAAATAACTATAAAAGCTACACAGTTTGTATAAAAAACTTCTACCACAGTTCTAACACAATAAACACCCCAAATATCAGAAATGTCCTGTTTGCAGCCATTTGTCCATAATGAAAGTCTCCATATGATCAAAAAACATTTTTTTTTTACATAAGCTTGCACGGAAAATACACTGAAATACACACACACACACACACACACACACTTCAAAAAAGACTGTAGTCCACCGGCCTAATAGCAGTACCACCAGAGTCCACTTGGAGGCCGAGGCTCACCAGTTGAAAACCACTCATGTACTGCAAGGAAACCATTGAAAAACAACAGATACCCAACTATCCAGGACTGACATAAGAACAAGTTTCTGTGGGAAGAGGTGGGGGTGTCCAAATTGAGCAATGTATGGAGCCACCGCTGACACCCCCTCGACAAGCTACTGCGCTCAGGGGCCCTTAGCGGCTGCCTGTACCTCTTTTAAAGGTCAAACAGAAAAGAATAGCCATTAATCTGGCCACTCCGTTTCAATCAGCGTTCCATTTCCCTGAAAGAACGGTTCTCATCACTTTTCTGTTTGCCAGAGCCTGTCAGAAGAGAATGCATGAGCAATGGCCGAAATCCCCCCGGCTCTGGCTTTCTGAGTACGTGTGGGCGTACGTGAGAATGCGTGTGCGTGTGCTTAATGACAGGTTGCGACGCAGGCGGCGTATTCAAAACACATCTCGAGACACATTCAGCGTGTTGACAGAGTGGCAGACAGCTCTGCTCTGACGTCTCTGGATCTCTGGGATTCCTCCATACACACACACGCACATACACACACACACACACACACACGATAAACAAAAGTGAGACAGAATGAAAGAAACATCCGCGATGGACACAGCACGCGGAGCAGACAAACACACATGTGGTGAGCCACGAAACACATGAGCCACGAACGCATGACTGGTACCACTTCAGATGTGACCGTCTGGTTTCAGGTTGAATTTACTCGCCAATACTATTTGGATATCAGAAACTGGAGGTTTAGGCTCTGGTCTAGATTAAGGCAAGTTAAGGACTTTTCATTGGAGGATCCACTTGCATTTAAATCTGCCATTCATTTTCATCTGACAAAAAAATGTTACATAAACAGTTATTAAGTAAAAATATGCTAAGTTGTATTATGTAATACATATATCTTATTCATGTTGTGATTATGCTTAGTCATGTATATGTGTGATATTTATTTATTGATTAATTAATTACGGAGTCAGAAAGAAAAGAGAGAGAGAGAGAGAGAGAGAGAGAGAAAGAGAAAGAGGTAGTCCTGTAAGGATCAGATTCCAGCACATCCCATCCCTTTGTCCCTTTGTCATATTCCTCAAACCATTCCTGCAAACAGTGTTTGCAGTGTGTTTGCATTTTCCTGCTAAAGAGGCCCACAGCCATTAGGAAATAACGTTGCCATGAAGAGGTGTACTTGGTCTGCAACAGTGTTTAGGTAGATGGTCCAGGTCCAAGTAACCTCCACATGAATGCAGGAGCCTTGGTTTCCCAGCAGATCATTGTCCACCCTGCCTCTGCTGCCTCGCTTTCCACCCATAGTGCATCCTGGTGCCAAGTCTTCCCCAGGTAAGCAATGTACACACACCCAGCCGTCCACATACTGTAAAAGAAAATGTGATTGAATACACAAGGCCACCTTCTTCCATTGGTCCATAGTCCAGCTCTGATGCTGATTTGTCTAAAATAAGTGCTTTCAGCAGTGGACACTAGTCAGCATGGGCACTCTGACCGGTCCGCAGCCCCATAGCCAGCATGAACTTTCTTTAGGAGTCTGTGCTACAGTAGCTCTTCTGTGGGATTAGACGGGTTAGCCTTTGCTCCCCACATGTATTAATGAGCCTTGTTCGCCCATGAAGCAGTTGCCATTTCAGAAGTTGTCATTCCTTGGACCGCTTTTGGTAGGTACTGAGCACTAAATACCAGGAACCCCCCAAAAGACCTGTTGTTTTGGAGATGCTCTGACCCAGTAGTCTAGCCATTACTTTTACATTTACATTTACAGCATTTGGCAGAAGCTCTTATCCAGAGTAGCATACATCTGTGCTTCATGGTCCACAAGAAAACACGCCCCTCACACTTGTAAACCTAGGCTTAAAATTGAGAGCTGCTAGAAGACTAAGATTCTACCAGAGAAGAAGTTGGTACACCTCCAGGGAGCTATCAGATCACAGACAGAAGAAGTTTTTTTTTCTTTGAGAAGTCTGTGTTAGTTAAGTTAGTCAGTTTGGTCCTTGTCAACTTGTCTCAGATCCTTAGCTTTGTCTATTTGTCAACTTCAGGAACTGTCTGTTCACTCGCTGACTAACTTATCCCCCCTTAACAGAAGCCAGGATCATCAGTGTTAATCATTTCACCTGCCAGTGGTTTTATTATTGTGGCACACACTCTTCCAGGATGGTTTCTCATTCTGGGGTACAACACACACACACATACACACACTCGCGGAGTACCCTTCCATTATCTGGTTTCCGACAGGGTCTTGCTGAAATGCTAATCAGACTGTAGTCTAGTCTCTCATAGCGCCTTTCTGATATCAGTGCTGTGTGTCTTTATCAGTATCTGAGGTGTCTGTCTTTTGGCCTTATATTTGTGTATGTGTGTGTGTGTGTGTGTGTGTGTGTGTATGTGTGAGGGAGGGAGGAGGAAGCCAGGCTGAGGTAAACTATATTTTGTCTCTCCTCAGCAAAGGGCTACGTCGTCTGCGAGGTACTTTTGATTGCTGGGCCTTTGATGTGTGGACGGAAGTTTTTGGGACGGAGGAGGAAAAGAGTGAAGGGAGGGGCCATAGGGGACAACACCGGCAATTTAGGCTACAGGTGTGCCCGCTGTTTTGCTGGAGAGACGCCAGCTTAAAAAAAATAAAGAAAAAAAGGCCACCTCCTCCTGATGAAAGAGGGTCTCTCTTTAATTGTACGGTGAAGGAGAAGACACAACAAATAAAGACGACAGAACTTTCTAGTGGCTTTTTTAAAAGAGCTTGTGTTCATGACCACAACAGTGGGACAAAGATGCTCAAAATGGAGGGGGGGGGGTCACTTCCACAGAGCAGCGCTAAAGTAGTAATGTGGGAAGCTAATTCTCCACCCAGAAATGCTAATATTCTTAAATAGATTATTCTGAAATAGAATAGTTATCACAGCGGTGATGAGATCATGCTCACTGGTCTGCACTGGTTCCATGTGATTTTACCCACATTTGGCTTGAGTTGTAGGCAAAATTGTTTTGGGTGAGCTGGACCTTAAACTGGATTTTCAAAGAAAAATTGTTGTCTTAAGAGCAATTTATTGTAATCTTTGATGACTCGACTCCATTTATACTGTATTATATATTTAGTATAATGTATTAGTAGCATAATATATGTCATATGTATATATATAATGTATAATGTGTAATATATATAAAATACATTCAAATGAATCCTTCAATTGGTACTATATATTTTTATCTATATATTATTATTATTATTATTATTATTATTATTATTATATATACAGTAAACACCCGACAATCACAGGGGTTACGTTCCAAGAGCTCACACAAATTGTGAAAAACCTTGAATTTTTTGATGTGGTCAAAAAAATGCCTACAAAAGCATATTTTTATAGTGTAAACCCTATTTCATAAGCTGGTCAATACACTAATAATTTAATTTAATTTAATTTACAGTAATAAAAATACAGGTCTTTAAGAAGAACAACATGAAAAACAGGAGAACACTCAGTAAAACACTCCAGATAGCTTCACACAGGCAGCAGCCAATCAGCATCATGTAGAAATGAATAACATTCTCGGAAGGCTACTTTCAAACCTCCTACCTCTGACTATAGGGGGTATTTTAGCAGTACTAAAAATGTATACTGTAATATTTTATATGGAAATGTAGCTGAATTTACATTAATTTATGTTACAAAATTAGTAAATTATATTTTTCTTAATAATTTAGCGCTAAAATGCATGAAAAATTATATATTGGCACTAAAAAAGCAAAAAAAAGGATTTCCGTGGTTTCCATGAATTTGCGCGAATAATTATTAGTTTGCTTCTAAGAAAAAATCTGCGTATATATATATATATATATGTGTGTAACATAATATAAATGACAACTTGCACTACACCTGCAGAGTAACTCTACATGTCATTTGCACTATATGTACATTGTAATTGCTGTGTATTGTTATTTGTTTATCTTTTCATATTAGGAGGAGATTAATCTCATTAGCACATTGAATCTCATTGTACTGTGCAAAATTACTATAAACTAATTCAATTTAGTTCAATTGATTTACTGTATAACCACATTGAGACGTAATGGTATTACATAGTAAAGTAGAGTTGACTCATTATAAATGCAATAAAATTACTCTCAATTCCACTGAGCTGTTGACCACAAAAATGTTTTTTGGGTGAGCTGGACCTTAAACAGGGATTTCTAAGAACAATTTACTGCAACAGCACAGTGGACTAGAGCGTAATTTTATTTTATTATAACAACTCAGTTTACAATACACCTTAGAGTTTGTACAGGTACAATACCATTCAACAGTTTAGCACACACTGAGATTTTCTACATTTGCATGTTATTCACTTAATATTGACTAAAAATGCACTCAGTATTCTTTGCTAACAAATACATTTACAGTTTACATTTCAAATTACCATTATTAGCAAGAAAATGTCAATTTTTTTATTCATCACTTTTTTTATTCATAGCCACTTCATATAATTCTGATTATAATGTGGATCACCAGACAAGTATTAGATATTTAACAAGATATTCAAACAAGCTTGAGTGATTGTAGGTTAACGAGTGCATTTAAAGTAAAAGGGCTAGAATTTGGCTCTGCATCACCACACAACCAGTTAACAGGTTGTCAGACACTGTTACAGATTCTCTCATCTCATATGGGAAACTTTTTTTTTATTCTTTTACAGTTGTTCACTCAACAGTTTGGTGCTTAACAAGAATATAAATCTACAATTTATTAAATAAATTGATAAATGGTAAAAACCTTTGACTTGTAGAGTGTGTGTGTGTGTGTGTGTGTAATCAGTCATTGGATGATGGAGTGTGAATGAGTGATATTAGTGTTGCTTTAGCATGCTTTAGCGTGTTAGCATATATGTTAATGTCACATATCTTGCACTTTTGCTAAAATAAAATAAGAAAAAAAATGCCAGATTAGAGCTGTGAGATCATTTTTAAGTGGCTGAATTAAAACAAGTAGACAAGATGTCAGTGTGTTTTGAAAATTGTTGGGGACAATAAGGTTATCAGGGGAAAAAATTATATACATTTTTGTTTATATAATATTTATTATTATGTTCAATTAGCTAAAAGCTTTCAAAAATTTTAACACAAAATTGGCCATGGCAAAAAGTGGTGGGGACACAATGGGCCACATCAGCAAGCGGTGAAGACAAAATGGGCCACAGTAAAGTTAAGACAAATTTCGCTTTGAAAAAGTTTAGTTAAGGCAAAACGGGCCATGTCAAAAAGTGGTGGGGACAAAATGGGCCATGTCAAAAAGTGGTGGAGACAAAATGGACCATGTCAAAAAAGTTTAGGGACAAAATGGGCCACGGTAAAAAGTGGTGGGGACAAAATGGACTACTTTAGGAAGTAATGGGACATAATGGCCCATGGCAAAAGTGGTTGGAACAAAATGGATCCTGTCTAAAAGTGGTAGGGACAAAATGGGCAAAAAGCGAAAGTGGTGGGGACAAAATGGACCTTGTAAAAAAATAATGGGAACAAAATGGGCCACTGCAAAAGTGGTGGGGACAAAATGGGCCACATCAAAAATTGTGGAGACACAGTGCACCTAGTCATAAAGTGGTGGAGATAAAACATCACAGCAAAAAGTGGGGGGAACAAAATGTACCACATCAAAAAAGGGTGAGGACAAAATGGGCCATGGTAAAATATAATGGGAGTAAAATGGACCACTCCAAAAGTGGTGGAGACAAAATGGGCCACATCAAAAAAGTGTGGAGACACAGTGGACCTTGTCAAAAAAGTGGTGTGGACAAAAAGTCACAGCAAAAAGTGACGGAGACATTGTCCCCAGTGTTAATAACACATGTCTGTCTCAGCGAGTGGAGGGTGGGGAGTGATAGAGTGGAGATTAAATCTGAGCCCATGTCTAATGATATGGTGCACTTGGGCCCAAAACACACAGGTGTCTTCTTGTAAAACTCTGGCTGCTCCCTGTCAGACACTGTGGAAACAACATGCATGTCATTCATATTGGAAAGTCACATGAAGATGTAGGTGGACCAGATTTCGTAATTAATTGTGGGTGTCGGTCCTGTGATTTTAACACATATATCACTTTCTGTTTAGGTGTATTATTGGGAAACAGTGAAATGAGCCAATTTGTGCACTTGTTTTTATGGCTGTATTTCATGAATAAAACATGCCATTCATTTCAGCAAATGGAAAAACAAGTAGTTATAGAAACACAAATAAAATGATTGAGACAAATAACTGTTCATAAAATGTGTTTGCTGAAGATGTTTGACATATGTTTTTTGGGTGGATTGTGCAAAATACTTGTGGCAATCAGGGGATCCCCCCATTACAATTTTTGTCAGGTGGGGAGGAGACACTCACAAATTTTTTCAGTGGCCACAAGTGTCAATCAGGAGGTCTCAGACCTAATGAGACCCCCGAATTTTGCACCCTGGATCTTACATACATTACTCATACATTACATTATTTAATTCATTATATGTGTCTGTATTCAATCTATTGAATCTATCGATTTTAAAGACAAGGTGTGACATTTTCAGAAAGGGGCTAAAAGAAATTGTCCCAAATTACTTGGTATCGAGTGGTTTAAACCAGATCAGTAGTGACGCACTGAGCTACAAACCGCTGTGATACACTTTCAGAAAGGCCCTAAACTGAGGGTACAGCCCCTCAAGGGAAACTTTTCAAAACCAGATTCCACTATGCTATCTGTCTGTCCATCCATCCATCCATGCATTCATTCATTCATTCATTCATCCATCCATCTATCTATCTAAGTTTTTAAAATCTTGACTCTAGACTTACGTTGTGGAAAGCTGTGAATATTCCCCTTCACTCTGGGACAGTTATTAAAGTGTGCCTTTAACACTCATTTGGACTTTAAGGGCCATGTACAAAGGCGTTTGTTTCTTCTAAGAAGGACTCCTGTACATTTATTTATTGTTCATTATGGTAAGTATCATGAATATCTGTCAATAATTCATATTGTGTTTGCCAAATGGCGGATGAGGAACTTTGCAGTTATAAGTTCATAAAATATCACAAATGTGGAATATTCTGAATAGTCGGGTTGTTGAATCGACTAGGACTCTAAAGCTGATCATCGGTGAAGCACAAAGGGGTGTGACGAGTAAAACGACACCTCCTGCATCTCGGGTTCCTTGGAAAGAAACGTTCTAGCTACTGCAAGCTTAATCTGCTCGCCACTCTTAGCAAAACACAGACATACCCTGAGCTTACAGGGAGAACGGCAACAGGGCCACAAATCCCAGGCGGCTTTACAGCTTAGCCACCAGACTGCATGAAGAGGGCAGCTTTAAGGGCGTGGGAGGGCAGTTCCACTGTGTCATTGTAGGGGATTTATCAGAGAGAAATGCTGCGACATCCTCCTTTCTGTGTTTGAGAGAAGACACCCACTCATGACCTTCTATGCTACCACTGCTGTTAAGTGAAACCAGCCCAGAACACCTTCTGCAGGACATCCCCCCCGGCTCAAAGATGGTCATTGGCTTCGAGACTGGATTTCCACTACCTTGACTGGCTTGACGATCCCTGAAACCATTCTACTGTAAACAGGGGATGGCTTTCCTCCACCACCACCACATAGCCTCCAGTGTGGGTCAATGCTGGTGACTGACGGACAGCTGACAGTGACAGCGACGAGCGAGTGACTCGTCACTATGAAAACCAATCGTCTTCTGGTCAAGTCAAGTCAGTAACGAAACCACATCTGCTTTTTTTTCTTCTCCTCTCACAAAACCCGGGCTAAATTGAGCAGAAGCGATGGTAATTATACTTAATGCGGAGAAAGAAAACAGGGTAGTTACGAAACACGAGACTGAGTCATGGTGCGTTTTCATGCTCGACTAGCATGAGGGAAAATAAAACTCACTGTCTGACCTCGAACGAGGACTCGAGCCACTCAGCAAGTTTCAGTTAATGAACTTCAGAGCATATCAATAACATGCTGTGCGTGGGCATGTGTGTGTGTGTGTGTGTGTGTGTGTGTGTTTGTGGGGGTGGGTATGCTACATATGTTTTCCTCAGAAATGAAACCAGACGTTTGGTGTGAAAAGCCGCAGTGTTTGTGTGATATAAAAGACTGGATTCCAGCTAAAGCTCCTAAACCATGGACCAGTGGCTTGCATTGTCCTGTCACTCAAACAACAGAAATCTGACCCTGATGAAGCAAAAGAAAATAATACAAAAGTGGTGCTACTGGAGGCAAACGCTCTCATCCCTGACTTTCGCAATTAATTAACAGTTGCTTGTAGTCTGAGGTGCCGGATGACAAATAAACATTTCACCATTGCTGAGATTAGGGACACTCCCTCCCGACTTCAAAACAAATATTTGCTTGGTGATGATGTGCAGAACCTCCAGTGTCGCGTGTCCAGCAGCAGCCACAAACACGTCTGCTGATAGTTGCAGGCCATAAATGCTCAACTGTTCATTACAGGCCTGGAAAGAAATTTCAGGATACGGTGTTTCGGAATGTTTCTACAGGATGAAACACCTCATTAATATTAGCAATGTGACTATTTTCCATGCAAGAATGAAACAGATGTTTTAATTTATTTTCTGAAAAAGCCAAATTGTTCGCAGAAATGGCACAGGATGAATCTGAGTAAGATTACAAAAATGCTTATCTACTAAACAGTTACAGTTATGTCCGGTGCCCATGGATTTTCTAATACACTTTTTAATATAATTTATATGTTGTTGGTATTGTATCAGTTGTACTATTAGCAGTCATAGCAATATTGAGATTAATATTGAACTCAATTCAGTGCAATTTTATTTTTATAGCATTTTTTACAACTCACAATGTCTAAAAGTATCTTTACAGGATACAGGTCTGAGCCCCTAGAGAGCAAGCCATTAGTGATAATAATAATAATAATAATAATAATAATAATAATAATAATAATAATACATGTAACAATAATAATAATAATAATAATCATCATCATCATCATCCTCATCATCATCACCATCATAATTATCGTTATCATCATCATCATCATCATCATGATTTAATAATCATCATCATCATCATTATCACCATCATCATTATTATTTTTGTTGTTATTGATATTTATTATTATTATTTTAGTTCTAGCAACAGTGGTAGTATTAGCAGTAGCAGTACGGTATTGAGTTCCGTTTTGTTTCTATAGCGCTTTTTACAACTGAACCCCGAATGAATAAGCCAAATGCAACAGAGGTGAGGAAAAACTATAACCCTCAGAACAAAACCTTTGGAGGAACCAAGAGTCTGAGGGGGGGGTGGATTCTGGTCAGGAGAGAGAGAATGAGTGGATAAAACTAACAAGAAAAGGCCTTTGAAATGCAAGATGAGCAGTTCAAGGTAGACAAACCAGACCAGGGCAGGTGGGTGAGAGACCTCACCAATGGCTGATCCAGAGTGGGGTGGTGATCCAGAGTCTTGATGGTGGGCAGAGGCTTCCCTTAGAGAAAGCCAATGGCAGAGATGGAAGTTAAATAGAAATGGATCTGTGCCGGAGGCCCAACAAATGGTAAATTGTTGTCATACATCAACTCCTTATATCGAAGTTCCCCTGGTTTGTGTTGATACTCAAGGCATCTGATGTCATGCTGAACTTAGTTCGGTGTTCTATGTCACGTATAACTGAAGTTATTGGAATTTTAAAAACATATAATAGTAATAATAACCACTACTGGCATCACATGCAAATATCTGTGACGAACTAAAATGCCCAAATTTACGTTTAGAAAGAAAGAGAAAAAACAATATTTGATCCCGGGAGATCTTTCAGGAACACGCATAGGGAGGGGGTCCGGAGAGCGGCCGAGCGAAAGAGCAGCCAACGGTGAATGTGTAGAAGAGCAAACACCGGTTTTAGACTGTTTTACACCATTTATATTGACTGAAATCAGATTTTACTGATACACTGTGAGTTCTAAGAGCACTCTGCTAATAAAAAAATGTTCCAAGGTTTTCAGTTTCCTTCTTTTGACCTGTTCGCAGGTCAACAGGTCAAAATCATCAGAGATAAGTTTAGGTGGGTTTTGTGGTGTTTTTCAAGCTGATTTCAAATCTGTGTTTAGTTTTTCCCGCATGTACAGTTTTTGTGATGAAGCTAGTTATATATTGTATGATAGTTGATATAATTAGCATATAATAATCATATGCTAAGCGTTTTTGAAGAAACAGTGGTAGCTGACACTAATCATTACATCTATACCACAGTGTGCGCCTGTCTGACTTCATACTGAAAATACTGAAACAGTTACCTGGTGCCTGCAGTTTAATAAAAACCGCATGCAAGTCCATTGCAAATCTAATATTACTCATAATTCATGTTGATATGACTGAAAAAAACTGAAAGTAGATCTGAAATCAGCATGAAAAACTGGTTTAGAAAAGTGTGTTGTGGTTACTGATGATTACATTTTTTTTATTTTTTATTTTGACGTGGGATTATTAGTCTGAGTATGTCTGTGATTAATTATTTCCGATATGTCTGGAACATTAAAAACACTTGATACGGTGCTCATGTAAATGTTAATTTCTTATTAGAAATGTGTCATCGTTCAGACTTAATCCATGTCTGGAAAACAGTCTTGCTTTTGAAGCCGAGTCTACCCACACACACATTTCTGATTTGGCAAGCTGATCAGACCCACTCTCCTCCAACCTTCCATGGCCAAAGCTGGAAAGCATAACACCTATATTCTGGTAAAAGGTGGTGGAGCTAAAATGTTCCATTGAGAAACCAAAAACCATGTTCTTACTAACCCTAAAATCCAGCCAAAACATCAAGAGAGAGAGAAAAAAAAACAGTTAAGACTAAATTACTGGTGTCAGAATGACATACTAGGCCTATGTAGCTCTGCACTGATTCTCTAGATGTTGCTTTTTCCATTTTCTACAAATTAGATTGCATTATGTAACTATTAAAATGTGATTAGACAATTATATACATACTAAGTAACATTATTCTATTAACAGACACATATGTTGTGGTCAGAGAGTGCAGATTCAATGAGATTTAATAAGATAATATAAGAGATGAAAAGGTAAAATAAGATAAGATAAGATAAGATAAAGACTAATAAAGACTCTTTATTAGTCCCACAGGTGGGAAATTGTTAAACAGAAATGTAAACAGAACAAGAGAAGAAAGCAGAAGGAGCATAACCCACAGAACAAAAAAAGAAAATTCTATACTGTACAAAAATTGGCAACAATTTACAATGAGGCTACCTTAGCTACTTTATAAAGGACTTATAAATGATTTATAATCAAATTGTTAATTAGGTTGTAGACAGTTTATAAATCAAGATCTCAGATCTTGCTAATTGCTCAGCTTATCTTGTCTCATTCTCAGGCAGAATGTTAAACTTCATATGGTCCTTGTTAACATGCAACTACAACTAAAACACCAGCTTGCATGAGTGTATGACAATTGTTATAACTTGTTTATTACTGTTTATTAATGATTTATAAACGATCTAAAACCTAATTAACTAACATTTCTAAATAATTTATAAATATTTTACAAGCGTAGTCTTACTGTAAAGTAGTAGCCAAAAATGATTTTAAATATAAAAGTGTGTGTGTGTATATATACATATATATCCATGTGTTTACACAGTGGGCACCATTAGATGCCTAGCAGCAGCAAAACTTTTAATTATATAATTCATACACTCTTATTTTTGCTGGCAACTTTTAATTATCGAATACTTAATGAGATGAAACAGGTGAGCTACGACTGGGGGAACAATTGAAGCATCTACCGCACAATCAACCCTGATCTGAGAGGAACCATGGCTGGTTTGATAAAGACCTAAGCAAAGTGCTGCCCCTCAGCTTTCCCCCCTCCTTCACCTTGTCTACGAATCACCTGACAGTGCTGCAGCCCATGATGCCTCAGTGACTCACTGCCTATGGCTGGAAACTCAGGGAGTGGAACCGGCCGGCCCAGTCAGAGATGCCGGGACTTTCCAGAGCAGCCGAGCTTTCGTCCATACGGCTGGACCCACGCAAGCGGGAAGAGGGAGCGCAAACATTTGCACAAACTCTCAGCCTTTAGATCAAATCCACATTGCGCTCGCTGCTGCCGAACAAAAACAAATGGCACACAATTCCGCACGTCTGAGTATTACGTTCCTGTCAGTTTGCAAAAACTTACCAGGTTCGCTGAAAAACAATATCACATGAATAAATATTTTTGACAGGATTAGTGTCAGCCTTGGGAAGAACGCCAAAGCCCTTATCAGCACTTAGATCTGAACATCACCTTTGAGCCAAAATTTGTCTATTTGACAAGTTTTGAAAAGAACACTGATCATTGGTACCACTTTACAATAAGACTTTCCATATAAAGTTTATAAATGATTTATAATCAGGTTGTTAAGTCGGTTTATACATCATTAATAAGCAGTTATAACAAGTTATAATAGTTCTCTTAGCCCTTTCTCAGGCAGACCGTTAAACTGTCACCTCCATCAGGTTTTGTTAACATGCTGCTACCGTTAATACACCAGATCTTGGCATATTGTTCATAACTGGTTTATAAACTGTCTACATCCTAATAAACAACATGATAAACCATAAATCATTTAGATACCCTTTATGAAGGTAGTGGTAGTGGTTTCTTTACCAAGAACAACACATTCAGGGTTAAATAGATCCCCCCTAGGTAACATTTTATGGAGTCTTTTGCAATAATTTAAACTTTTGCCTACAAACTCTTGAAGATTGAAACACACTTTAATAATTAATGTTATGTTTTAGCCCCTTACATTCTTAGGCTCATCCCACTCTGAAGTTTACTATTTGATAATTATATGAAAACCATCAAAATCTTCTGTTCTTATGAAGTTATTGGAGTGAGGAAAGGAAGCAGGAGGATTCCGGCTTTTAGAGGATTCATGAATGTTATGTCTAAGGTAAATAACCATAACCATAAGCATAACCACCATGTTTTTCTTGGGGGCATTTTTCCAGATCTGATCAGATGCTGATCTAGCCACCACTATCTGCATTTTTTGGATGAACTGGACGTTTACAGCTGCATTTATGTTATTAAGAACTGATTTAACTAGTGAATCATGGAACTGGAAGTTTGGTTTATTAAGCTGGAAGGAATCCTTCATTTATAACATTGGTTTCCTTAGAATGGGACTTAGAATGACAAAACAGTTGTCCAAAAACAGGCTTAATCCATGTCCATGAAACTGCCGTGAAGGACCAATTCTTTCATTCAAATTATTCATAAAAACTGGTTCTTTTAAATAAACAAGTCAAACTGACTCATAGGTCCAACTGAACAGGTCCAACTGAGGCATCTACACAGATATATGATATATGTTGTAGGCTGACTAATACAATTCTATTAACAAATTTTCACACAGAGAAATTTTGGATAAAACTAAGAGAATTTGATCTGTGAATCAATAAATTGTTGAAACCTTCCCATAGTCTAGGGTATTACTGTAATTGTAACTTTGACCCTTACATCTCATACCAATAACAATTATATTCTACTAACTTTTAGAAATGTAGCATTATTGTTTCAAAACACATTTTCAAAACAAGTTTCAAAACCTTCCATTCACTCTCCAGCCCATATTGATCACCAGCTCTTCTGGGGTGATGCCAAAGCGTTTCCAGACCAGTTGAGGAATGTAATCCCTCCAGGCAGACCTTCTCCAGGGGCCTTCTCCTGGAGGGGCATGCCCAGAAAATCTCCCTCACCAGATGTCCACTGGGTATCTTCACAAGGTCTCCGAACCACCTCAACAGGCTCCTATCGCTAAGGGCAAGCCTGGCCAACCTGCAGAGATGCCTCTTGCAACCATGATCCCATTCTTTTGGTCACTACAAACAGCTCGTGACCATAGGTGAGGACGAGGACGTAGATGGACCAGTAAAAGACTCTGCTTTTTAGTTCATCTCTCTCTTCTCAAGAGGGCCAAGAGGACCACATCACATACAAAAAGCAGCGACGCAATCCTGAGGCCACCAATTCGGACATCGCTCGGCTGCATCTATATATCCTGTCCACAAAGGAGTCCCACATGCACTGGGAACAGGTCTGACTTATTGTCGGCAATGTAAACCAGAGGCCTGCTCCATTGATACAGGGACCAAATCAAAATGGTAGGCCCCGAACTCATACCGGAAACATAACCCCCATAGAACGGACACAATTGTAACTCTTTTCCTGGTCCACGAAACACATGTAGACGGGCTGGGCACCCTCCCACACCCTTGCAGGGGTAAAGAGCATTTCTAGTGTTCAGCATCTAGGACGAAAACAGCCTGTTCCTCCTGAATCCAAGCTCAGAGAGCTTGTAATTAATCTAATTTTGGCATCATTTTAAATCAAATTAATGAATAAATATCTAAGAAGCCCAGATAACAAGAGGGGAATATACTGTAAGCCCCACTTGGCAAAGTAAAGGTGTCTGACACATCAAGGCACCCAGATTCACATTCTGCTTGCTAA
>JBBPCY010000039.1:28997491-29013055 GCA_037974405.1 Brachyalestes nurse
CGAGCCTGAGGCTACCGCCACCAGCCCGCCAGCATTAGTGCCTCTTCCTGGGCTAATATGTGGTTAGCCTGGCTTATAAAAAAGAGAGGCTGTTAACCTCGAGGCCTTGAGCCCTTCAATATCACTACATTTTCAAATTTATCACAGATGTTATTAAAAGTTAGCATTAATAAAGATTCGATAATGTCTTAAAAACCCGAGACTGCTTGTTTTGACTGGTCCATTTCTGCCTGGATTACAAGGACACCGAAGAGAAACTCATTATAAAGGTTAACCAGATGAATACCATATGGAAAGGATTATTTCTGCATATTTTTATGCAGTTAGACTTGTTCCTTTCAATACGTCCAGGGACATGATGGACAGTTAGCAAAAGTTTTTTTAATCTATTAATAAAACTGAAATTCAGTATCATGGTATGACATCAGCACTGGTATATTAATATATAGTGTCCAGCACCACCTTAAGAAGAATCACAGAAAGACAAATCTAGCTCTTTTAAGGTTTTTCCTTGAACATACAGTTAAATGTGTTTGAAAAGGGAGGAGTGTATGTGATCTGTCTGGGTGTGTTAAGTACTGTTTGGTGGTTGGCAGGGGGTTTGTTAAAGAGAAATGCAAATATTCTGAGATATTTGAATGGGAAGGATCTTGAGGAGCCAAATGATTTTTTTTTGTCAGGGTTATGAAGGACAGATGGGATGTGGTTTGCTCTAAATGGCCAGAGGCGGTTGGATTACACTGATTAAAAGAACAACTGTAAAGAACCTTCTTTTTTTTCCAAATTGGAATTGTTCTTGTTGGAGGCTGTCATTTCGCTTGCACTCCCTTTTAGTTCCTCTTTCTCTCTTTCTGTCTCTCTCTCTCTCTCTCTCTCTCTCTCTCACACACCTGTATTTAGGGTCCACAGCAGAAGGCCTGGCGGTGGGTTTGATAGTAGCCCTCAGCAAAAACTAACAAAGCTGCTGGAAGTCTTTTGGCTCTTTTGTTTGGCTGCTTTCTTCCCTCACAGGCATGCAGGCCACATTAAACCCCACTACAGAAGTGAAAAAAAGACCTCATTTGAATTTGACTTCAGAGCCAGGGAGACCCCTCCCTAAGCTCCCCCAGCCTACTCCTTCCTTTATAGTGTGGGCAGCCAGAAAGAGAGAGAGAAATGGTGTGTACCGTAGCGGCGGTAGGAGTTGGTTATGATGGTCATGGCAATGGGGGCAAACTCCAGTCCTCGCCAGATTGTTCCCAGCTTCTGGTCCCTGGAGACCCTCGAGAGCCGACCGCACAGCAATTTCCAAAGGAAGCGCTCGTTTTTCGCTCGAAACGTTCAGAGACCTTTGTTGTTGTTTCGCTCTCTGTGGCTTGTTATTGAGTCAGGGCCTGCTTTGGAGCCTGGCTGCGCTGCAGAAGGACCAGCTGGAGGCCAGATTTTGGGCCTTGCCGTGGGCCGGCAGTTGGGTCTGGTTAGGTTGGGGGAAGAGACAGACTTAGGGGGCGGTGGTGGTGGTGGTGGTGGTGGGTCGGACGGGGGCTATATCTTATGGGTCGTCCGCTGCCAGGAAGTAGTAGGCAGCAACCAGTGATGTGGTTAGATCTTTGTCACCAGCAGGGTTTGGGTGGGTGACTGAAGTAGGGGGACTGTATATTGTCGTTGTTGTAACAAAACCTCAGGAGAATCTCCTCAACAGGAGAAATAAAAGACTTTAACTGGTAACAATATTTCATTACGGTCATTAATAAAAATCTTTTTGGATCATTTCTATTGGTCTTCTGTTGTTTTGTATACGGCCGTGACAGCTGTGGTACTGAGTTTGTCTGAGACGACACAGACATCTTCCTTTTCTACTTGTTTTCACTTCTTTGCTACTCCTCTTCTTTATTCCTCGTTCCTCTCCCACACACACTTATGTCACTGTGGTGTAGCAACAGATAGAAATGGGGGACGAGGGGATTTCCAGGCTTTTTTTAAATAAAGCCTCCATTGCCATGGGAGAATCTTATTGTGGCAGACCGTGGCAGACCACCAGAGATTCTAACCGTCTGCTACATGCACTTTGCTCTGCTTTTTTCAAGCTTTCATCTTCAACCATGGGTTTGACAGCAGCTCAGTGCAAAATTAACAAAGCTTGGTTTCACTTGAGTGTCACAATGCTGATATAAGAGCACAATCAAAGCAGAGTCTCTACCGCAGGGTGGGTTTTTGCAATTTTAATACCGCTGCGATATGGGAATGTGCTTTTAGCCCCCTGATCAGTCTTTTTGGGGCAGTCAGGGCTTTGATGTGAGTCATCAGATGTTGATAATAAAGGCCAAACAATAAGTATCACCACCAGTGTGTCTTTAATACATTGCAGGACTATAATCTATTACCAGTTAGACAGTTAATTAGATCCAACATGTGCTCAGCATAATGCAGGCCATTCTTTAACCCCGTCAACCCAAAGATTCATGAATAAACTGCCAAAAAGGGTTTTTTGGGAGACCTTCCAAACTCTGGTACCCTCAGACACAATTAAACTCCAAACCACTATTTGTGTTAGTCAGTAAACTAATTAAGCAATAATTGTATTTATTTATCTATAGTATTTATATCCACCTCTCTTACAGACCACAGCATTTTGTGTATATAACACAGTATATTTAGTACTTTCTGGTACTTTCTGGAGAGTTTTATATTGTTCTCGTCTTTGTGTCTCTGTGTGTCTGTGCAGTTGTAGCATAAGAAATTTACCCCGATAAAATCTTCTGATTCTGATTCTATTGGATGTTTCTTCTGAGAACCATTTTTG
This sequence comes from Brachyalestes nurse, assembly GCA_037974405.1. NCBI lineage: Eukaryota > Metazoa > Chordata > Actinopteri > Characiformes > Alestidae > Brachyalestes > Brachyalestes nurse. The sequence goes on from JBBPCY010000039.1 coordinate 29,000,274, forward strand.
CAAGGACCTCCATCATATCTAACCACTCAAGGATTTTTTTAAAAGGACCATTTAGGAATGTTTATTTTTTTTTAAATCTACCACATTCATAATCATAGTTAGTCCAAAGCATCCAGCCCCAAGTGATCTCCCCAAGAGATGTTTCCTTTTGCTAGCCCTTTTTGTCCCCTATCTCAGCCAAAGGCCAAAAAGACTAAAGCTTTGGCACAGAAGAGCACAGAACATCAGCCCAAGACCTCTTGCAGGGAGTGGCGCCCCCTGCAGGAGCTTGGAGCCCAGGGTGCAGAAGGGGGAAAGGGAAAAGATTGGGGAAGAATGGAGAAGAGCTTGGGGAGGAGGAGGTGTGAGGAGAAACGCAGTCATCAATCTGTGGTCCTGCTCTTAGTAAACAGCAACAGGTTATTGAGTCACTGGCGCAGGATGTCCTTCCTTGGCAGGAAGACAGTCAGAGGAAAAGGGATCAACACCCCCTCCAGCACCACCATCACCCCCTCCCCTCTTCAAACATTCAGATGAGACCCTATCTCTGTCCCGACCCTCTCTGTGAAATAATGATTGGTGCCTGTTAGTTCACCTTTGGTTTCAGTAGCAAAATGGATAAAAGTGGTTCAAGCACTTTTCAGGAAAATGAGTGCAAAGAGACTGCAAAGATTGATTTGTGCGTGTGCATGTGCATGTGTGTGTGTGTGTGTGTGTGTGTGTGTGATGTGTGAGGCGCAGACATGACTGAAGCACGGGAGTGATTGTTACACCAGAGGGTGGAGACAGCCAGAAGAAGGCGAGAGCGAGAGAGCGAGAGAGCGAGAGAGAGAGTGGGAGGAGGAGAGGGAGGGGCAGAGTGCCTTCAGAAGACAGAAACATCAGGCAGTCAGTTAAACTCAAGACAGTCACAGGAGAACACACTCACCATCTGGACTAGCGGTGGGACGGGAGAGGGAAAGAGGGGTGATCTGCACCTGTCCCACAAAACACGCTCCCTCTCTCTCTCTCTCACACACACACACACACACACTTGAGGGAGAGATCAGACGGCTCTATGTGTGGCTGGAACCAAAGTCTGTCGGTGAGTGATATGCCTTTTTTTTTAATTTTGCTGGGTTTTTTTTACTTTGGAAAAGTGCTGGTACTGTTTTATTATGGTGTTTATTGCCTGGGCTAATTAAGCTGCAGGGTTTGGTCAGATTTCCTTTCGGCTACAGAGATTTTTTTATTTAAAACAGACATTTTCTAAGCAAACTGTATATTTAAATAGCCAAGCATGACTTATTTTAAAGCAATTTCGTTGCATATCGAAAACTTTACGAAGTGAAAAGAATAGCCGAACTAGTAGTTAAACAAAAAATATTTACATTCTGATGAAAATGATTCAAAAAGTGTCGCTGTTCTGCTGTGAAACTAGAAAAGCTGAAATGGTTTAAAAGCTCATTCAATTTAAAATAGAAAAAAAGTAGATTTTGAAAAAAAAAAAGAATTTAAATGTGATGAACTTAATATAAACGCAAGAACTTGCTTTGACTGATTTAGAATTCACAGCAATTAAATAGAAAATCTGAAGTCTTAATAAAAGTTTTTTTATGCAGTGTTAGAAAAAAAAAATACATGGTTGCCCAGTTTGTTCGTGTTCGGTTTCTCAGTTTCAGTATTAGTTTTGATCTTGCAGCTGTCCTACACAGTGAAATTAAGGCCGGCTTGCAGTATTTTATCATCTCTTGTCTCATGGAAACAGCTCAAAACACGAATAGATACATAGAAAAATAAAGGCTGGTATTGAGTTCTGAGCTTGACCACTTTTTAAAAAAAAAGAAATTTGAAATAATTGAAATGAATAAGATGAAATACTTTTTTACTTATTATATATATATTTTTTTAATAAAAAATGGCAAAAATAAAAAGATTTCGTTTCTTAATAGCTGGCCCTGCTGTGGTGTTTGGTGGAATTTTCAGTGGTGGTCTTTTTCAAGTGGGGTCCGACAGACACCCAGGCTGTTTGTGGGAGAGTCCTGGGTGGGAAGCGTTTGAAGTTTGTTTGGCCCCCTTATGGAAAAAGTTGTTTTTCTTCCCCTTTTGTTCTCCCATAGACACACACACACTTATTCCTTAGTCCAAGAGTCCGTTGCTCTACTACTCTGATTCCAATTTTAGCTCCATTCAGATACAGACTTCCTTCCTCCGCCGTCCCTGTTTACGACTTTTTTTTCCACCCAGAGGGGAGAGAAGGAGAAGGGGGGATATGGCAATAGAGATAGGGAAGGATGGAGAGAGTGAGAGAAAGAGTGAGGACGGCGGTTGGGAAGGAGCTTTTGGGTCGTTGGATTTGCGTGTTGTTGGTTTGAGAGCACTTTTACTGAGTGATAAGGTTGATTGGATTGTTTTTCATTTTTCTAGTTAACTCTGATGTCAGTTTCCATTCCATTAGCCTTTTCGTTACTAAAGAATAAGAGATGAATTGACTTTTTCCTGTGACTACAGATTTTTTTCGTTCTAATTTCCTCTTGGTGGCATTTGGTTGTGGTTTATAAAATAAATGTTTTATTAATAAGATGTTTTATTAATTTCAGTCAATTGCATTCACTACGCTTTACTGAAATGTAGTTAGATACAGGCATTAGAATTAAGACCCCAGATTAAGAGTGAAACAACAACTCTAAAGGTAATTTTCCACTGATGAACCTGAAATGTAGTCGAGGACTAGGCTTAATCATGTCTGGGAAATAAGTACAAAGACATTTAAGAAATCTAAAAAGTGATGTACCATCATGCTGTCTTCTAATTCAGTACAGATCAGCTTTATTAGATCATAATTAGTTATGGTATTGGGAAAGCTGAGAACTACCATTAAGGTCTAAGCTTCATACTGAATGTTCACTCATACTCTGTCTCTCTCTCTCTCTTTCTTTCTATTCCAGGCCACCTCTCAGCATAGCTCAGTCATGTTGACCACCGAGGGGGTTCCCCACACTCCCCACACTGCCGACCAGGTGGACGCAAAGATGGATGTGGAGGACGCTGACATGTCCAAATGGACAGAGGCTGAGTTCGAAGAGAAATGCACCTACATAGTGAAAGACCACACGTGGGACGGCCCTCTGGACAAGCCGGAACTAAACCGGGCTCAGTCCTCTCTGCCCCGTAACCTGGCTTTCAGACACTCGTCAGACTCCAAAGAGGTATGGCCCCTCTCCTGCTCTTTCACATTCTCACACACACCCCACAGTGACTCAATGCTGGCTCACACACTCGCATACTCAGGAACTCATGGCCTGCAGGATGGTGTTTGGGTTTGTGGCGTTGGATTCATGCGTGATACTGTATATGCCATCTGCTCGTAAAATCCTCCATGAGTGAGTGTGCCTATTGTGAGAGGCTGACGAAAGCTGGGTATAAGTGTGAGCCTCAGGGAAAGGAAACTGTTGCTATGATAAGAAAGTGCCGTAATTCCATTTGTTTTCTTGTTTTCTTTAAAAAACCATTTGAAAACATCACCGCCCTTTATATTTTAGATCTGGGAGAACTTGGGCCAAAAAGCAGCGGTCAAGAAGTATATCTGTCTCCGCTCTTAAAGCTATGACGGAGCAAGATGGTGAAAGTCAGACACTCACTGTCATAAAGCCCTTCTTACTAATCACACTGTTATTAATCTTTATTATCTGCTGTCAACGGTGCTTCGCAAACAAAACAGCAGCTCCTTCTTTGTATATTCGCCAAGTACCGCAAGGCAAAAGAAGAAAAGAAGTGGCCTCCCCCCATCACATCAAACACCCCGTTATCTGGGACAGACAGTGATGTCTGTAACAGTGACGATGGGCAAACATCCCCTTGATTTTTTAGGGGGGCCATCTTTTAAACCATTCTCAGATCAGCATGATAGATTTTCTCATCACTTACCTCTCTTTTGTCTTATCACTTCCTTTAGGATCAAAAAAAGCTACAGAAGATTAATTTATTAGCTGATTATGGTTAACACTGAAAGAGAGACAGAGAGAGAGAGGGGATGAAAGGGAAGGTGGAAATGTGGAGGGCTTTGGCGTGAGGTAGGAAGCTACGCTAAATCTCTCTTAATGAGTTATCAAAAAAGACTCCTAAGCTCCCGAAGTGAACCGCCGCTCTGCTGTAGGTTTGGGGGATTTCCTACCTTTTTATCCACACCGATGTTTGTGTTTTGGGGTGAATGTGGAAGAAAGGTGGCGCTGGCGGTTGTTAGAAGAGAGCGGATCTTGGCCGAGGAGATTAGATTGAAGTATGGTTGTTGTAAGCCAAAAGCCCAGACAGTGGCATTCCTCTCCACCTTTGGGGCCTTTTTTCTTTTTTCGCTGTTTACCTCAAAGGAAGAAGCGTGCTGTAATCGTAGGTGTGGATTTGTGTTTTAAGGCACACAGCAGTGTTTGATGTGGTGGGGTGGGCAGGTCGGTAAAGAGGGCAAGAGGGAGGGTCCGGGCGCTTAATGAGAGGTGAGGTAGGGCCCATGAACACCTCTCTCGCTCTCTCCCTCTCTCTCTCTCTCAGGCCTGCATGTGACCTTGTTGACCTCTGACACCAGAATAGGAATATTTGGCTTGGAGTAGTTCAGCTAAATTGTATGTCTGTTTATTTAAATGAACACTTATCTCAAAACAGCTTTCCAGGAATCCAGGTTCCCACCCCTTATAATAAGCTTTAAAATAAGCTTTGTCATTCTGTCTCTCTTTCTCTTGCAATCACTTACAAGTTATTCGATGACTTGTTTGATGCCGAGTATGGGATCTCCACTGCGACTTCATCTTAAATGTTGTCATCCTTCCTCATAAATGCCTCATAAACCTGCTAGTAAATCACTCTGCTTAGTAACACCCAACAACACGGAACGTAATATCGAAGGTAATAAAGTTGTAGGATTACATCCTAAAATAAGCCCATTTTCTCCCCATTGCAGGTAATTGGTGTAGTGAGCCGAGAGTACATCCCCAAAGGTACTCGCTTCGGCCCTCTAGTGGGAGAGAAATACACAGCTGAGAATGTCCCCAAAGATGCCAACAGGAAGTACTTCTGGAGGGTAAGTCGGTTGTTTTCTTTCAGAAGCTTCACTTTCAGTAAAGGGGGAGCAAAAGGGAGTCGAAGAGAGAGAGAAACAACGCTGCTAGTCACTTCCTGTTCCACTGACTTACTTCCTGCGTGACATCACGGACGAGTGCAGAGCTTGCATAGAGAGAGAAAAAAGAAAACGCTGAGTAAGGGTCTGGTGTTTTGGGAACCACAGGGCTTGCGTCGGCGGCCTGGCTGACTGAGAGTGAACGTTTTGTTTCATCTTGCGTGATCTTGTTTTGACTCTCTTGAATGTCGAAAGCGGGTGGCGAATGACTTGGCAGTGCTCGAGCTTGAGGTCAGGCTCCTGACAAGGGAACATGTCAGCCAGCCAGTCAGTCTATCAGTCAGGTGGCTTGTTGCTCGAGACATGCTGTTTTTTTGTGGTGACGGTCGGCTTTGGCATCGTGTGGAAAGCTTAAACCAAGCTGCCAGTAAGACCTGTGTAGTTTCGGCATGCTCTGCGGCTTTCAGCTGTTTGCTGTCTGCAGCTGTCATCATGGGGAAAGTGCCAAATCACTCTGGTCCTGAATCAAACTATGACAGTGAAAAGTTTTACCTCCTGGAAATCTCCCCTCCAGACCTAATCAGCAATAACCACTCCATCTAAACAGAGTAGCTAGACAAGGCGTTTCTAGGTTTCCGACTTCTGGAGAACAAGCTGGTGACCACCGCATTACATCATTGTAGAGTTTCCCCAAGTCTTTACCTGCTAAAAGCCCTTCTTGTTGATATCTGCAGTTCTTTCCTACCTTCCAGGAGATCAGAGTAGTACTGAGATGAGGGTAGTGTGTGGGGGTGGGGGGTATGGGGTTGTAGGTGTGGGAGGTGTGGGACTGTACAGTAAAATGTGTAGCGGAAGAATAGTATTGGTGTCACAGAATAGAGGGAAGCCTCGCGCAGCTCTAAGTGACGTCACAAGAGAGTTCCTGGAAATGGACAGGTTAGTGTAAACAAGACTCACTAACCTTAAGAACTAGCCCAAAACAATCTGTTCCACTTTAAAACCCAAGAGTGCGAACGAGAGAGTCTGTGTGAGTGAGCGAACGAGTGAGAGCGAGAGAGAGTAATGGAGAAAAGACATGCAGATTCAATATGAGAGTGCGAGTACTCATGGGGGCGTACAAGCTGAGTCAACTGTGTGGCTTTATAAGGGACTGTGTAAGCCTTAGCATCTCCCACTTGTCTGTATACCAGTCTCGAGGGCGACCGTTGAGAGACACTATTAGGAGCTGAGAAGAAGAGATGGTGTGAGAGCATGTAGGGAATCAAAAAAAAACCCAAAGCTGCCCTTTCACCTAAAGTTGTCCTGGTGATGGTCAAGACGCTGAATTACTATATCGCTAAAATACTGCTTGTTTTCTGTTGTCAGATTTACTCAGACGGTGAGTTCAATCACTTTGTGGATGGCCTGGATGAAGAAAAGAGCAACTGGATGCGCTATGTGAACCCGGCCCATTCGCAGGAGGAGCAGAACCTGGCAGCCTGCCAGAATGGAATGAACATCTACTTCTACACAGTGAAGGCCATCCCAGCTGACCAGGAGCTGCTGGTGTGGTACTGCTCTGACTTCGCCCGCCGACTCAACTACCCTCCCTCCGGAGATCTCATGATGCAAAAACTCAGTAAGTACAGTTCAATTAAAAATCTTACAGATTGTTCCTTTTATCACTGATGCAGTAAATCAGCCAAGCTTTGGCTTACTAATGTAGCTAACAAGCCATGGAAGCTTAAGACCACAATTTACCGGTGAGCAGGCCTCAAACTGTGGCAAGGTGTTTCAACAGAAAGTGACACTTGATGAAATACAATTTAAGACAGCTATACTATAATTTTAGCTATTTCTTTCATACTTATGGTGATATTTAAAGGATGTGTGTCAGGGTGGTTGTCATGGACTGGGTAGGCTTTTATGGCTTTTCTTTACTTCAGATTAAGTCAAGAGGAAGTGTGCTGTCCTCACTGGAAGGACGTATTCTGTAATTATCATGCCAACAGGACACGCTCTTCTCCCTTTCATTGGAGGATCAGAATTCCTTGCCCCACTTCGTTTGCTTGTGTTTTTGTCTCGCTCTCTCTCTCTCTCTCTCTCTCTAATGTTTCTGTTGAGACATAGTAATGCTTGAGCCTAATTACATAGGAAGGGGAGGTGCAATGCCAGTTATCTGCACTTAAAGACACTCTTTCAACATGAAAGCTTGCTCTACACGCTCAATCTGTTATTGCTCAACCGGTAATAAAAGTCTCAAAGCGAAACCTTTTGTGTGTCGTAAGAGACAGCAAGGGAGAGTGTGTGTAAGCATGTGAGAGAGACACAGAGGAGGAGGGAGACAATGCTCAGGTGTGGCGGGAACCGACCAGTCTTAGCGTCTCCACTCCCCTGAGCCATGTGCATGCCCTCAGGCTATGGGACGCTGTACCCTGGCCCCCCTGAGCTCCACATATACTTGCACACAAATGTTAGTCTGTAATTAGGCCTGCTGACCTACGGCTGACACCCAAGCTTCTTCCTGTTACCTGACAGAGTGAGAGCACTCTATCTGTATCTCTCTCAAGCTATCAAATCAAAGGCAGTTGTGGCACAAACAGTCCTATAGCCACTGCACTGTATGACTCAGTCTAATGGAATGGACAGAGATGACTGGCAGGGCCTCCCACATGGGACTGATTTAGAAAAGCTTAGTGCATGGTTCACTGGACCCCTTCTACTTACTGAGGTAAAAACGGTGCTTTAAGGTCCTTTAAGACATCACCGTTTTGTAATTTCTCTCAGAAGTCCGCAAGACATGCCTGGGGAGGTGTGGATGACTCCTCGGCATGAATCCTTAATTTATTTGCCACTTTAAAAGAGAGGGCTAGAGAGAGTGAGGGCGGGAGGGGAAAAAAAACTGCTCCATTGACTACTTGAACTTCCTGGCGGCAGGGCCGCGCTGACAGATTGATATCTGTGAGATCGCTAGCTGTTTGTTTTGCACAAGCTCTCTGGGGAGGAACAGGATTGGCGCTATCTCTGGAAGGGACTTGGTGGGTGTGTGTGTGGGGGGGGTAACGATAACTTCTGTGTTTACACATTGCTGTTGGAGCAGAAGGATGGGGGTCCATGTGATAGTGCGATCTTTGGAGGGAGACTCATCTTGCTAACTACTCACATACACATACACACACACACACACACACAAAACCGAATCCAGAGAGAGACTCAACCCAGGTCACAGGAAAGAAAGCGGAAAGTGATTTTGATTATTTACATCCCCTTTTAAAGTTTCTTCTTTTATGAGGAGGGGTTCAGAAAGGGAGATTAGAGAAAACCATGTGAAACGTAAAATTGACCTCATCAAGAACTTTTATGCAAAGGGCAATGGTGTGGACAGATAGGCGGATGAAACTCTAACCCTCAGGACATGATCATTTGCTCCTGAAATACTTTTTTGTCTTTATTTAGACATTTCACCCGATATTTGTTCAAGATTATGCATCTTTTTAAAGGGTAAAGGTGCTAAGAGAAGTGCCTCCAAGTTCACTTTGTTTTGAGTTGTGTTCAAGGTGTGTGCAGTGAATGGAGTCAGGGGCTTTGTGGATACTTATTAGTAGGAAACTTTCAATCATCCCCTGCCACATCCATTAGATGGTATCAGTGCTCTGAGCAGAATCTGCCCCACTCCACCACCCTGACTGGGATCTGCTGTCATGCCTTACATCCTGTCTGCAGCCCCAAGCTCAAGACAATCTGTCAAACTGTCGCCCCTAATTGAACCACTAGGCTGCTTTGAGCTCTGAACCTCCTTGGCTTGAGAAGATCTATGTGCTGTGCAACAATGGATCACCTGTAGCAAGAAGCCATTGGGGTGTGTGGGGTGGGCAATAGTAGCTCACTTCAGCTGAATTAATTGTAACCAAATTAATTAATGATTAAATGATTAATTAATGATTAAAAAAACCCCAAACAAATAGAAATGTGATTGACCCAGCCCTAGAGACTGTTGGACAATGTTATGTCATTGATTTAATATCTAAAGAAGTTGTTGAGTCTGATGTACCACTGTAATTTGTGTCTACAGAACAGAGTCTGGCAGACGTAAAGCAGCAGCAAGAAAAGCCCATGGTAAAGAGGGAGCACACAGTCTCAGAGATCCTGAAAGACACATGGAGAGAGCCAGCCAGGCCCCTTCCCACACGGCCCCATTGTCCGGCCAGCCCTGACCGTCCTTTTTACCCTCGCGTCATCTACCCTATTCGTCCGCAACCACAGCTCCACCGCCGGGAGGACTTTCTTAACGCTAGCCCGACCATCTGCTTTGCCACTCGCTCGCCTGGACAGTCCTCAACCACACCCAGTCCCTCAGCACGTAGTAGCCCTGAGACCAGCCCAGAGAGCAGCCCTGCACCACGTGATCCTAGGGACAACCTACCTGCCCTGCCTTCATCACTCTACAGCAGCAGCTTGGGTCACTATCCAGGATACTCCCCACCTATTCCCATCCACTCCTTTTACGCCAGTCCACATTACCTCCATTACTCAATGAATGGGGCTTCACCAGGAGGGGGTGTGTACTCCCGTATGTACCCTTTCGGCATACTTCCCCCTCACATGCCGCATCCACCTTCCATTCTTCCTCCTGAGGGAGGCCGGCATTTTCTGCTGCCGCCAGGGATTTCTGCTTCCAGGGACTTCCTAATCTCACCACCCAAGAGTGCCTATCCTCGAGCAATGACCTCAAAGGACAAACCCCTGCATGGACACCCTCATGCCCCTGCCAGTGGTTCCCCCACAGCTGGCTCTGCAGCCTCCACTGACCAGCAGCCTGCCAACCCTACCTCAGCCCAACCGGGCGCTGGACGTTCAGAGGATGAGGCGATCAATCTCAGTAAGATCAAGCGAGGCACAGCAGGCTACAAGACCCTGCCATACCCACTGAAGAAGCAGAATGGCAAGATCAAGTATGAGTGCAACGTATGCAGCAAGACCTTCGGACAACTTTCCAACCTTAAGGTAAAGCAAGCTCCACTTGCTTCTCTCTACTTCTCTTACTCTATTTTCCTTCTGGTATGATTCTATGAATGAGACTCTGTATCTAACCGACCTCCCCCTCTGCTCTGTTCTCAGGTGCACCTGCGTGTCCACAGCGGCGAGCGCCCCTTCAAATGTCAGACTTGCAATAAGGGCTTTACCCAGTTGGCCCACCTGCAGAAGCACTACCTGGTCCACACAGGAGAGAAACCCCATGAATGCCAGGTGAGCCTGATCTCCACTCACTATAAACTTGTCACACACGCTGTTACGCCAGAACATAGAGGCTCTTTTGTAGTCCTGAATAATGAGCCCTAAGTAGGAAAAGTCAACTATAAACTACCAGCAGTTGTACCATGTATCGTTTCTGTAAGGGCAAGAAAAGTGTGGAATGTGCTAATACATTCTTTAGTTTATAAATATTTTTACATTTTTGTACTTGACGCCTACATCTTATTTTTATACTTATTGTTTGTTACTATTTATGCTTATTTTATTTCTGTAAAGCAGTTTATAAGATGAAAAAGTGCCATCTAAATAAACCTGCCTTGCTTAACAGCTCTTCCTACTCTCCACAGGTGTGCCACAAGCGTTTCAGCAGCACAAGTAACCTGAAGACTCATCTGCGGCTGCACTCGGGCGAAAAGCCCTACCAGTGCAAGCTGTGCCCAGCCAAGTTCACACAGTTTGTCCACCTCAAGTTGCACAAGAGGCTGCACACGCGAGAGCGTCCCCACAAGTGCCCACACTGCCACCGCAACTACATCCATCTCTGCAGCCTGCGCCTCCACCTCAAGGGCTACTGCCTGGCTGCCATGCCATCTCCCTGCTGCAGCCTGGATGAACTCAATCGTGTCAATGAGGAGATAGAGCGCTTTGACATCAGCGACAACGCAGACCGGCTGGAGGAGATCGAGGGCGTGGATATGGACAGGCTGGTGGAGAAGCAGATCTTTGGCCTGCTCTTCAGCCGTGAAATGGACCTCAAGGCCTCGTATCACAAAGGCAGCGATGATCTCTTTCCCCCACCATCTCTTTCCAGTGCGTATGGCTTGTATGAACCAAGCAGCGAGACGTCCGTCATCAAACTCTTGCCTGTCAAGGTGAAACAAGAGACTGTGGAGGCGATGGAGCCTTAGCCCCAGCTCTAGCACACACCCACTAAGAGACATGCTCTCCATCAGCTCCAGCACCCTGGGTCTAAGCTGTGGGCAGCCACAGGTGTACATAATCCTTCTCGTAAGGAGCCAGGCTCAGGCCTTTGTCTTCAGGGACTTACTGTACTCAGGGCTAAGAGACACTGGTGCAGGCTGCTAGCGGTCCGATGTGTCCTATACTTACTTTAGAGACAATCATCTACTCTTAATTTCATAGTAATATTATTGTCGTCATTGATTGTTTTGTTTTTCTTTAATAATATTTGGTTCGGTTTAGTATGCAACCTCCTTAATTTATTGTCCAATTTGTTATCCTTCAAAAAAAATAATGTTTACAATGACTGGGTAATTCATTGTAATCAGATGTTATGTATATTTTTTTCCTTTTCTTTTGCCATTCTTTTGTATATAGTTTCTTGCAGTCTGCGTTACTTGTGTTTGTATGGCTTCCAGTTAACTTAATGTATAACAGAAACGAGGAGCTCATGTTAATTCAGGGTTTTCATTTCTTAAATGCAGGCTGGTATTAAAAAAAACTAACTAAAAAGGTAGCTCTTTTTGTGGAAGGCTATGGTGGGATTTTTAATTTTGCATATGCCACCATTAAATTGTTTAAAATGTTAGTGGGGTGGGCGGGTTGGGGGTCGGCTGGGGGTGCTTGAGATGACCTTTCTCCAGGTCTTTCCCTAATCTCTGTAGAGCACTCCTTAAAAACGAAAAGGGCATTTTTATATTTCCAACAAGTTACCTCAAATTATGGGTGTGTGTATATAGTCTATGTGTGTGTTCTGAAGGAAGTCAGAGGCATATATGATATTTATTGCTTTTCTACTTGAAGAAGAAACCAAATGTCCTGGAGTGCAGCTCTCCATGTGGTCCAAATGAACAGGAGTCTGCTCACATGTAGCACACTGGCTATGAAGCTGAGAGTACTACTCTATTCACTCACTAATTTTTTTCAAAGCAATACTGATACCAAAAGGGGGGTGGGAATGGAAAGGAATATGGAGCTAGTTACCAAAGTTAATTCATTTAAAGAGACATGCGTGTTTATGATGATGTGTTAGTAGCTGTTGTCTGCTGTTTTTGTTTTTTTTTTGGCCCTTTTGCGCTCATAGATGGCACAAACCAAAGCGCCTTGGTCTTTATATGCACTGGTTCTTCCTAATCTTCCTAATTTGTCTTGTATCTGTATTTTTTTACATCTCCTTTAAGACCAGGTTTTGTTAAGTCCAACTATCAAGATGGTCTATGTACTTAAGGCAACAGTAAGAGCCGTAAAGCAGTAGCATCATCTCCTAATTCCTCTCTACTGAACTATGACCAAAGTCTTCCCCACATCTTCAGCTTTAAACTAAACACAAAAAAAAAAATACAAAAAGAAACTCATCTGTCTCTATGTTTACATACTGGTTTACATAGTTATTTAAGTACAACTTGTTAAAATGTAAATTATGATATAAATGTTCACTGACTTAATGACTGTCTGTGCGTCCTTCCTTGTCTTATGATACATTTAAAACTCTGTTAAAGCACACACTCACACACATATACACACA
>JBBPCY010000039.1:29013146-29040655 GCA_037974405.1 Brachyalestes nurse
TATATATACATACACATACATATACATACATACATACACACACACACACACACACAAACATTGACACGTACATGACCACTGCAATTTAGTTTTAAATCAGCACACCTCATTCTGCTTTGAGAGGTACTAGTGAGGTATGAGGTATTAGTGATCACCTAAATCAAATCTTATTCAGTGAGGAAAAGTATAAAAGACACTGCTGTAATCTATAGCAATGTGAGCAGTTGGATGGCAAAACACTACTAGAAGTACATCAAAAGTAATTATTGCCATTTTGTTTGAGTGAATGAGAGATTCTTTAAATTATTCAAGTTTTGTAAACACTGCAACATTTCTCTTATTTTGATATGCTGTCATTTCCTTTAAAAAGTAAAGCTGAAGCAAAGCTGTTCAATTCAATTCTTGCACCTATAAAAGATAAAAACTGAACATATTTGCAATGGTCTTAATTTTTTAAAGCTAAAGCTAAAGCAAAGCTGTTCAGTTCAATTCTTGCACCTATAAAAGAAAAACTGAACATATTTGCAATGGTCTTATATATATATATGTATTTTTTTTTTTTTTTTTGCATATTAATATACAGTACATAAGTACAGTCTTTTAGGTTGTTTCTTTTAACTTTCTGATGTTAAAATCATAAAAATGACTTGAACGAATCATGGAATTCATTGTCTGACTCAATATTTTCACTTTGCGTTTGAACTGGCGTCCTATTTTCTTTCCAGTATCTTATTATTACTATTGGGGAAACAGAACATTCAAATATTCACAAAGAAGATTCCATTAAGCTCGTAATCGCGACTGAAAATAAAAGGAGCGGAGGCCTATGGTTGCAGAGTGGGTGAGCCAAGGCGTGCCTCAAAGTAGCGGTGACATAAAGTCAGCGTCGGTGAGATCAACTCTGTAGCTGAGAAATCTGATCCTAAACTGGCAATCCTGAAGACCAGCTCCAAGAAGACCAGCTGAAAGTGAATATTAAAACAAGAATATTACAACAAGAAGCTAAAAAGGATATAACAGCTCTAATGACAAAATAATCTTATCTTAACCATTTTTATCTTATCTTAACCATTTGCATAACACTGATATTCCTAAAAGTTTGAGTCTGCTTATTCATTTCTGAACTATATACTGTAAAAGAAAAAAAAGCACTGCAAGGTTGACGCATGTCTAGAACCCACCCATCCCAATACTCACACTCACAAATGAAAAAATGCTCATCTTTCACGCAGCCGCCAAAGTTTCCAGAAAACAGCCACGGCAAAAGACTTACAGTAAACAGACATTCCACCAAAGAATTTTTAAACAGTTGAAAGACAAAGCCGACAGTGACTCAAGAAGCCCTGTGGGGTCTTTGTGTAACACACCGCCCATGTGTCCCATCGGGCCCGAAGCATGGCCTTACGCATTCAAGAAGAAACAGATGGGGACCAGGCCGGGACACCCAGAGTAGAGGCAGAAGGGGAAATTTCAGGACACTGGTCGCCAACAAAGGCCTTGTTCTGAGCTGGTAGGAGGGCATGGCAACGTTCATATAGTTCTTCCAATCGAAAAGGACCAAACTAGTTTCTGTATTGATGTTCAACGGGCCATGACAATACATGCGGCGAATCGTGGTCCTTTCTCTACCGTGAACCAAATAAAACTACACGTGTACACGTTCCCCGCCTCGCCTCCGCCTTCCAGGGAACGATGACTACGGCAGATCAGAGCACGATTAGGACTTCCGATCCACATTCCATGGAAATTTATGGGCCACATGTGAGCGTTTGAATTATGAATGATAATTGGCTTTCCTCACTTCCTGCGGGGTCCCACCACCACCACCACCAGCAGCAGCACCAGTGACTCAGTGAAACCACCAAGCCTGACAAGAAACATCTGCTCTTTCAAATGAAATGTTAAATAGGGCAACACGGCAAAACAAGATTGAGGCATCATTTACAGTAAATTTACTTTTAAGAAGTTAGCAGTCATACAGCCTGCAAATCTAGCAGCATGGCACCTGATGGCCTAAAACTTTGCCAAACCGAAACCTGCAGTGAGTTCTGAGTACTGGTTGGAACACTGGGCTGCTTTCTTTTGAGATCAATTTAGGGCTTGTGCTGCTTCAACGGTAGTTACTTCTATCTATATAGTAAAACTACAGTGTTATTACAGCAGCTCCAATGGCTCAAAACACAATAATGACTTCTGGAACTTGTCTTTCAAGAAGGAACTCCCAGTTGTTTGTGTCTAGGCTTGGGTTATTCTGCTCACTCTCATATGCCAAGAGTTAGATTATGCCATTTCCTCATATGCCAAGAGTTAGATTATTTCTTTGTTCAACAAATTACAGTCTTCCTTTCTTCACAGCCAGCCAGGAGCCACAAACCACATATGCAGCCTGCCTCAAACATGCACACACACACTCAAGTTTCTTTCTCTCCAACACTATAAGCACTGTTTATTTTGTCCAACAGACATGTTTCTTTTTTTTTTTTCTTCCCTCACCCGTGCCAAGAGTGGATACCCTTTCAGTAACATATAACCAAAAGAATGGACAACTTCTCTAGGTCTTAGGGGGCCCCCCCAAACAAAGAGAGTGGCAAATTGCAAGGACGTGAATGAAGAAGGCATGATCATGGGCCTGTCCTGTGCTCTGATCACAGTGTCTCAGAGCCCCTCAGCACCTGCCAATTAGGGGCCTGGGTTAATGACAGGTTAGCTCTACCCCAGTGGGAGGCTGCAAAGGAGGGGGGGTGCTGAAAATGAGAGGGCACTCTGGAAAGAGAAGGAGAAGGGAGAGTTTTGTTGTTTGTTCCTCCAAAGTTGTCCACCCCCATCCCACTGCGCCGATCCAGGTGTACTCCTCTGCTCTCTGGGAGGGAGGGGGGAGGGTAAGGACGGAGGGGAAAGTTCTCTCATAACACCTCATATAACTTAACAGGCCATGGCTGGGTTACGGGCTTCAAGCCATCTCCGTTTTAGCTTTACACCCCCAAAATCAAGAGTGGTCAGAAGACTGGACAGGCCAAGGTGATGAGAGAAAGGGTCTCCAACAAGAGGAAGAGGGAAAGCGACCCGAGCCCCTGTCTGATTAATCATTACACACACTTCAAAGAACAGTTCCTGGGTTTAAAAAAAAAAAAGCAATACGTTTTCTCAAACTACTTCCCGCTCATGAAGAAGAAGAGAGAAGTGGGTCATGTGAGGGACTGGTGACCAGGCACCAACGGACGCAACGCGGACGAGAGGAAGGAGAGGAAGAGGAGGAGGAGACGGGAGCCTCTGATCTTTTTAGTGACGGCTTTACAGGAATGAGAGAGCTGGGCCAGGACGGCTTTACTTAATGAACTCACGAAGAGTGCCTGGGCTGGCTTTGATGTCCACTCCACCACAAAGAAGAGCACCCCCCCCCCCAAACCCAAACCCAAAGCACATACACACACTCTCTCTCACACACACACTTTTTTCCCCTTTCTGTGGCTGTGAAAGCAAACTGCGCTCATATTCGCAATCAGTAGAAAAGTACAACGGTGAATATAGATTATAGGTTTTCTACCTCCAGTACATTCATTGTTCACAATGTTCACACTTCCACTTGGAATAAGGTTTATAACATCACCTTTAGAGTTACGTTAGTCAGATTAATAGTTCTCTGTGTATCAGAGATTTTTGCTTATCCTTACGTTCCAAGATCATCCGTGTATAAAAATGGCAATGTTGTGATGTGGTAAAACAAATGCCTAAAAATGCCTACTTTTACTTTTATAGTGTAAACCCTAAATATGCCCCTAAATATGTTCTCAAAAACTTTAATTTCATTTTAAACTCAGCTTAATGCATCACCCTTAAAGAAAAAGTAAAGCAAAGCCATATTTGTACTGTACAGTTTACACTGAACTCCCGCAGTGCTAGAATGTAAATACCAATGTTACCCCTGTATAGGCTGTACTGTAATTCATGCACGCTTGTTTTCTTTGGCATAAGCAGGTAATACATTCATTTAATTTACAGTAATAAAAATACAGAAATACAAAACGAAAAACACGAGAACACTCGAGACACTCAAGTGGAAACATTCTGGACTGCAGCTGCCAGAGATGCGTCACATGGCAGCAGCCAATCAGCAGCAAAGAGAAATAAATAACAGAGTACAGCGGTATTTCACCATCCCAAGACGCGCTTTCTTTGCGTTCTCTGGACAGTACCAAAAAATTTATCGTAATTTTTTATATGGAAATGTAGCTGCGTTTACGTTAATTTATGTTACAAAATTAGTAAAATATATTTCTTAATAATTTAGCATTCAAATGCATGAAAAAGTATATATATCCACAAAATAAGCTGTGACATCTGAGCCTCGTCCTTGTGGCCCACACACAAACAACCTAGCAGGAGGACGAGGGGGCGTTGCGGACAAGGCCCGGACGTAAGCAAAAAAAGAGAAGTGGAGGAAGTGTTTAGTTTCCGCGATAGACTGAAACCGCGACTGCTGAACCGCATTAAAGCGGGTGTTACTGTGTATACACTAATATTTGACTTTTGCATGATATCTATGTACTCAAGACATTCTGAATTAATTTCCACATGATCATTTCCGATCTATTTTTATGCCTTAAAGAAGCTGTTTCATACTTTTCATATTTCATAACTGTGACTTGCAGACTGACATATCCGAAAGTCTGGGCACCCCTTGTTAAATATGCTCTACTGAAAGTGAAAAGTGAAAGCATGTACACATTCTCTACAGCAGCAATCTGCAAACTAGTCCTTTGAGTTCACCAGACGGTCCACTTTGTGTTCCAACCGCACGTTTGGAGCAAACATGTATTTAAAGCTTGTTCCTGGTAGAGGATGTGTAAAATGAAAGCAGACAATTTGACTGGGGAGCATTCAAACGTTTGCACAAAAGTAAAAAAAAAATTTTTTCTGATGGGCTGACATGAATTTTGGACCCCTGGTGTCATGTGATAGAAACTATCAAGTTAGGACTAAATTCTTCAAATTCAAAACACTTTGGAAACTCTGAAATGTGTGTATTCCTGTTTTTGAATGTATGCAAAACAGTCATCACTGATGGAAAATAATCAATAGTACTTTCTTACTTAAGCATTATTTTTGAAAGATTTACCCTGAATATTATTGACACTGGATACAAAAAAAAGAAGTTTTTTTCCATGAGATGACCCTTTTGAAGATCTACAGGCTAATCTATAAATCCACAGTCTGAGTGTGTTTCCAGAGGCAAGCATCAACCGTCTAAAGAATCAAAGGCAACGTTGCATAGTTACAAAATATCATTTAATCATATGTTAAGCTTTTTTTTTTTAAGTTAACTGTAGCAAAAGACAGAAAAACAAGCCACAGCGTGAAAAGAAAAAGTGACTTGGAGTGTTAGAGTGCAGGGACGCATTTTAGCACTATTTCCGTGTGTTAATTTGAATCACAGGGAGTCTGGAGCCCATGTTTAAAGAGAGAGAGAGAGAGAGAGAGAGAGAGAAAGAGAGAGAGAGAGAGAGAGAGAGAGAGAGGAAAAAAAAACCCACTCGGTAAACAAACTCAAGATGCGCCTCCTAAACGAACTGCGGGGTCTTCTGGACTGGGTCTGCTGAGAAGCGGCCCGGTGATGGCGGAAGCCGTGCGGTCTGTCTGTGTCTGGGTGAGTACACTCACTCATTCCTATAAGCGAATAATCACTCTCAGCTGCTAATCGTCTGTACCCCCCCACCCCAACAACTTCCACCATCCCTTCCAAACGAACTAAACACAAACAAATGTCAGTCAGCCTAAAGAGTTACAAGCACAGTGAGGCTGCCGGAGGCTTTAAACCCAAGGCAGAGGAGATATTGTCTCCTATCAGCTAAATTTTCAGTATAATTGCCCCCGGCAGGCTGACCTCCGACTCACCCGGCTACCAAGATTACGATGCACTTCTCCTATGATGGACAGATGTGCTGAAATAGAGCTAACCACAGCAAATTTGGGTTAAGGGATTCCAGGGGCAAGAGATGTTCCATGTCCATTCATATCTTAAATGAATACAATAGGAAAAGAACCATTTACAAATCCACATGATTTTACATTTACTTACTTAATATTAGTTTAATTAGGGCTTCATTATTGAATTAATAGCCATTCGTGTCTGAAGCTTGCTTCTTCAATTTTGCAGTGGAGCTCCAGGACAAGCTTATAACAACTCCCTGGCCAAACAGTACTCAAATCACATTTCTAAATCAAGTAATCATAAAGAGATTTGCTCATTTATATTTGACACTGTATGACAGAAAATGTCACAATGGGAAGCGAGTTAAATGTTTCTCATTAGGAGACCGTTGTAAGAATATAAGATTATTTAACCTATTTCTATATTAATTTTTTTTTTACTTTAAAGTCACTATCTTATTTTCTTGCCACCCAATTTTGTAAATGTTGCTCAACACAAGCAAAATTATCTGCCACTAAAGAGACAAAATGACAAGTGAAAAATGTCTAAAACTAAGAAACAATCTTACAATATTCTTACAAGAAAGGCAAAATGAGAAATAAGAATTTACGATGACCTCACTGGCCAGATTACAATTTTGGCAGTGTTTCTATACAAATCAAATACAAGATTAAATGATGCACTTTTAACTGTGTAATGATTTGCTGAATTGACCACATTTAAACAAAAGAAGAGGGGAGGGGATGTGTAAATTAAATTTATGGCAGACCCACTGCTTCAATTGAGCGAAGTCAGAACTGAAGTACTGGCATCCATCCTGGATGATGCTTCTTGAGGACCAGACGGAGCCCCTGCGTTTTCTCAAGGGGCCTCTGGTGACTCTTTCCAGTCGTATGTTCATGGATCTCGGTGTGTGACATCATCAGGCCAAAGCTCTACTATCTCTGCCTTTCCTTTCCTTTCCTGTTTTTCTGGTATGACGGTGGCTGTCAAAAGACAAAACATAATTCCATTCGTACTTTTCACACCTCCTTCTACCCCCTGTATGCGTCCATAAACTGAGTTGGTAATTACCCCCCGCGAGAAGGCTTGGCAGAGTACAGCAGTTTAGTGGTCTCATTTAACGACAAACAGGATTCAAACTGATAATTAACCGAGCGCAGACAGAAGATCTAAGAGCTTTGGCGGCATGTTAGTCATGATGAGAGAGTCGGGGAAAGAGAGGATGAAAGATACGAGGCTCTGCTGAGATACCGCAATGGCGCATGGTCGCATTGAGCCAGTGCAAAGGTACAAACGAGACGGGAGTATGAAACCTAAGGCAATGTGGAGAGAGACTGTAAAATGTTTGGGGAGAAGTTTGTAGAGACACATACCAGGGATGTAAATATCCTAAAAGCTGGTGTAACTTTTGTGCCAATAGTAACAGGTAACTCAGGTTAGAACAGTAAGCATGAAGTATTTAAACCTGGTTTAAAAAAAAAATCAGCGATTGTTTCCTTCAAACAAACCGCAAACAGATATAGTGATGACTTTTCCAAGCAATTAAGTGCACATTACTGTTACTACTAGGTTAGTTTGTTATATAACGTTTACTCATATACAGTTTGGATGCTAAAAATGATCGACCGGATGGCAAACGGTTTGTTATTTACATCCCTACGGCATGCATGACAAATCAGTCGAGTGGTATCCTTTCATTCCGACAATATGGAAGAGTTTTGTGTCCGACGGGTTCCAAGGTGAGGCCGACAAACAAATGTGAATGCGGTAAGTGTGGAAAAAGTAAAGTTCTTCCGGAAAAAAAATCCATCAGGGACAAGGCAAAGCCACATTCGAGCCGTTTGATGATTGTCCAAACTCCTGATTTCGTACCAGGACCCGCAGCTCAGTCGCTCGGTGCTGAAACAATGCAGATGTGGAGGAAGTTGTCCGGATGGCTCAGGTGCTCGCTCAGCCACTGGATAGGCGTCTCCAACAGCGGCTCGATCCCATGGATCACCACCTGGTATTTCTTTGGGTCACCTATAAGCAGAGAAATAAAGATGTATCAGCAAGGTTGGGGCAAAAAGAGCAGCAATGTTCACAGATGAACTATGGGTGACTTGTATTGGCCTGTCACTCAAAGAAGTGTCCAGAGAACTATCCATCATTTTGTCTGAAAAATGTGAGGGCAGCTAGGAGTTCAAATGGTCAGACAAGGACTAATGAGTCTCCTCCTACAGCAGTGTGTACTGAAGTGTAGGCGTGCGCGCTCATGTCATTTTTTTGCCATTATCTGGCGGGTGCGAGACTTATTTCTGAGGAAATCATCGACTTAATCTTCAGTGCAACTTCCTCCTTTCATCATTTTCACACACTCCTGGACTGCATGTTCCGCAGCCAAGTCGAAATCACTGCATTCCGGGCCCGACAATCTGGCAGGCTCTACTGTGCATGATGTCATGAATGGCTCCACTGTTTGTTGCTGGCAAGAGCACAACGGCTGCTGTCTCTCCATCATCTTTTAGTCATTGCTACCAGTGCTGACCTCATGCCGTGCAGCCCAGGACACTGGAAAGTCGAGGGAAACGCTGGGAGCAGTAACATTAGCCTCCTGACCTACGAGGAGGGGGGTGAGGTTAAATAGTCAAAGGGGTTTGGAGCAGTTTAAGAGACAGTTTAAGAGAAGGCTGGCACACCTGATAGAAGATACACAAGCAGTCACGCTGGGCCAGACATGATCTAGTAAACGAGAAGGTCTGAGAAATTTAGAGCTAATTGTTTGTGGGAAAGCAGACTTGTTGTAATGGACGGAAACTCTATGTGACATTTCTAAACCAATCCAAACCAAAGCCTTGTGAAGAAGTTCAAAGTATGGGGCAAAGTTGTTCTTAGCCACTAGATGTAATTTAATTTAAAATAGTGAGTTTCACTAGATAGCTTGTTTTGCTTCAGTTATTGTCTGTGCTCCAGACAATGAAAGCACATTTAGTAGAGAAATATG
Source organism: Brachyalestes nurse (assembly GCA_037974405.1). Lineage (NCBI taxonomy): Eukaryota > Metazoa > Chordata > Actinopteri > Characiformes > Alestidae > Brachyalestes > Brachyalestes nurse. Next base: position 29,022,062 of record JBBPCY010000039.1, read on the forward strand.
GGGTTGGATTTTATAAGGAGTGTATCCTTATTATTCTTCTGTATTCTCATTATGAGATCACCTCTCGTTATGATATCACCCCACAAGATTAGCTGCTACGTTCATGATAGGGGCTTTAAAAAAAATCAAATCAATATCAGCCAATATTATTTTGCTGTTCATTTGTATCTGTGATTTTAAACACTGTCCTTGAATATTTTGAGACATGAGTGATACCGACTGATATGATTTGCCAGTAGTCTACTGTGCGAAAAAGTTCAACTGTCACAAGCTCATACAGCACAAACTCTAGTCATAAATATAATAATGCGGGTGTTTCCTAGACGCTATTGCGATCATTTCATTTGCTTAATTTTATCAGTTCAGATTTTTTGTATTATAATGTTATCCTCCAACTACTGGTGTATTTTACATGCCAATAGTGGTTTGTAGTCAGGTTTATCAACTTGTACTTGTATTAGCTTATACTGGAGTAATACAATATGTGCTCAGAAAAGTCAGATGGTTATCTTCCCAACAGATATCTGTTACAATATAACACGAGTCTCTAATTATGTGTGCATCATCGGCTGGATTTTTGCTCATGGCACAGTGCCTCCGATTGGCCAACCAATGTTTTTAATAGTTAATTGCAACAAGTATGGCAAGTGTTCCCGTATGAACATGTTGGCAAACTTAGGGCTGATTCCCATTCATTACAAAAATGAGTAACCCTCACCCACACAGACATAATGTGCTCAATAAGCAGACCACATTGATCAGGCTCTGACAGGCTTTAGCTGAGGGCCATGCAGAGGGTCAGAGGGTAACGATAGGTCACTGATGGTGAGACACACACACACACACACACACACACACACACACACATATACATATACACACCTGACAAAGTCAGCATCACCCTCAAAGAAGCCACGCCCCTCTCATCCACTCATAGCAAATCTTGATTTGGCATAGCAGGTGGGAGAGAGTCAGCTGGGCGGGGCTCCACATGGCTCTATATGACTAACCTCCTTGACCGTTTAAATCCACAAAACAAGATGCACGTACACGTAATAACAGGATAACCGTTACAAGGGCGGTTTCGCCAATAAACAGGGCACTGCGTAACAGCAGAAAAGGTTAAACGGAAGCAGAACAACAGACAAAAGGCAACAAATAAAACGATCTTAAAAACTGTCTTCAGCTAATCTTTAGAGACATAATTTTCTAAGAAGGATATTGGCTATGATGTGGCATTACTTATCAATCTAAATGAAACAGATACTGTTTCAGCACCTCTGGCTCAGCACTAATACAGAGAATAGCCTTCACTGAGAGGAAGGCCTTCATTGAATCATGATGATCAAACACACCTGATGACTTCAACCACGCTGCGCAATCACACCAATGTTTGAGAGCACAAAGGTGAACATGGCCATATCCCCTTAAGCTTGAGTTCAATCTCTCTCTCTCGCTCTCTCTCTCGTGGAGGGTGGGTGCGTCCCCTTGATCACTCTCATTATGACGTGAGGGGGAATTTACCCGCTTCAGAAACACGGCTGCGCTGTGGATCTACAGAGGTTAGCTTAGACGCCCACAGGTGTCTGTCTACACATGCGGATCATGGGGGCGAGCTCAGGAGAAGGCCCAGTAACACCTCACTGAAGACCAGTACTCAGGACGTCTACATCAGCCTTTCATGACAAGTGACATAAACCTGTTAATTCATTAAGGCTTATTCTTTCTGAGGAGAAATAACAAAACTGACACAGCAGCCTTTTCAGAATAAGCATTTATGTAGATTTATGTCACTTGTCATGAAAGGTATATGCAGATGATGTGTTATATTGTGTATGAATACTGACTTGTTACCGAAGGCTCACCTCTACATATAAAGGGAATGTTTGGCAAAAAACAAACACTGAAATTCATTAACACTACTTTAGCTATATGGCGCACTCTTGGTCAGTCCCAGTCACCTTCCAGTATGAAGTTCCAGGGACCCACTACACTCTAAATCTTCAAACATTAGGTTCCTTTGTAGTTAATAACTGGCTAAGGTGGGCAATATGATGATAATTTATCAATTTTTAATATAGTTTGAATATGTAAATATCAGTGGCCAACAGCAATTTTTATGATTAACTGAATTTAGCGCAGCTCAAATTGCGACAAAGCTCAATCAAAATGACAATCATAAAAAAATAAATCATTAAAAACTAGTTTGTAAGTTTTGGTACTGCTGGCTCTTTCAGTCTGTACCGACTTATTAAACATCAGATAAATAAAATGTTTAATATATATTGGGTGTACTAATAAAGTCTTAATATTCTAATATTTTTTAAATAAAGTCAGTTTACCAACTGTGACTGTGCATTAAAATGTGTGTTCTCTGTATAGGATGCATTGCACTGATAAGCATGCGCTTTACCAATACGCACATCTGGACTAATTTGAGCATCAAAGGCTCTTTTCTATTCCACCAGTTCAGCCCAAAGAGTCAAAGAATCTGTAACATTTAACCTGATGAAACTGAGGAAGAAATGAAAGTGGTGAAGCACAGTCAGGTTTCTGAGTATTCTAAAGCCCACACAAGTTCACCTTGTGTAGGTGAGTGAGGGTAGGGGTTGAACTCAAAGCGTGTACCAAAAGGCACGGTGGATGGCACCCCCACATCAGTCATCGGCGAGACTGACGGTGCTCTAAACCAAAACAGGAAGGCTTAAAGCCTTAACAGGAAGCCTTAAAACCAGCCCTGAAAGGAGGGGATGTTGTGGCATCTGTGCTCTATTTGTGGCACTGGTGGAAGAGAACTTTCAGGTAGCTTTACAGTAGAGGTGTCGTCATCTTGCACTTGCTCTGAACCATCAGGATCTGGGTCTTTGTAATGTATTTCCACACCAAATCTTCCAAAGATGCCAGTCAACATCATCTTCAGGATGATGCTGGCTGGCATCTTTGAATAAAACAAAGCTAACATGATTTCCAGTGTTATGCAGATGTGTTAAAATTCAGGGTGGCCAATCAGGGCTTCATTGTGGGGTTGAAAAAAAAAGAAAAGCAGCTCAAAACTTTTACAACAGACAACGAGCTAACTATAAACTTGCAGAAAACATTATATAATAGGAGTAAATGAGTTACAAGATAGATGTCTTCAGTACTACCAAACTTCCTTCTCAGTAAGGTCTTCCAGCAAAGACATAACTGAACTGAAATTTTGAAGATATGAGAGGTCATGGAGATGAGCTGATAGAAAAGGGCTGATAAGTTGGAAGAGAATATGTCATCACTACCCATTAACCAGCTGATTGTGAAGACATGGCCATGACAAAGTAAAAAGTCCTTTCTTTCTTTACCAACGTTGAGCTCGTCCCACACAATGCATCAGAATGAGTGACACGTCTAGCATTGACACGCAATATATTTATTCATGTGTAGCATCCCTGGTTCAAATAACGATACCATGACATGAAAAAAGTACAACGTTTTAAAAACACACATATTAATGCTGTCCTTCAAATCAAATAAAGCAACGACAAACTATGGCGCTGCATAGTTAGCATGATTTCCTGGGTTGTGCAGTTTTAAAAACACACATATTAATGCTGTCAAGCTAACTACGCAGCGCCATAGTTTGTCGTTGTTTTATTTGATTTGAAGGACAGCATTAATATGTGTGTTTTTAAAACACACATATTAAATGTAGGCTGAACAATTAGGGATCCACTGCAGTCCAAACAAATGGAAGCAGCTCACTTTCATGCAAAACTTGTACAACTAGCAAAAAGCTAACTACGCACCTGTAAAAAACAAAATATAATATCTGGAGAAGCACAGCTGAAAAGCTAGGAGTGATGGGAAGTACAACACACTGACTGTTTAAAGCTTCTTCTTAATCTTGATCAGTTTATACTTTTTTGTAGAACGGGGCACACCCAGTGAGTGTCCCTTTTAGGTAGAGATTAAAAGAAGAAAAAAAAAAAACAGCTATTTGAGGAATCCATTTTCCAATTCCATCTTTTTCTAGTTTTTTTTTTTTGGTAAAAAAAAACCCACACAAAACTAGATTCTATAACTCTATATAGCAATCGCATCCAATCACGTTTTTACATTTTTTCCCCATCTAGAAAATATCAAGCTGTTTCAGTAATTCTTTATCTAGTAAATATCCTAAGAATTCACAGTTTCCATCAGTCTAAATGGTAACAATGACATATTCACTTCCAACTTATCAGCCCTTTGCTATCAGCTTATCTCTTCAACCTTTGCAAACTGAGCTAAACAAGAATTTAACACCTCTGGTTCATCTACATAAATGGACTGGTGATCTGGCTCACATTAAATGAACTCTTCAGGAAGGCAGACTATGGCTACAGCTTGAGCCAAATCAGTAGGATGACGGACCATTACTGCTAGGATTAGTTTGGATCAAGTACATGTCATGCCCTGTGCTCTTTCCATATACTTCCATATACATATACTTCCATATACATATACTAGGGAAAACTGGTCACATTTTTAGGCAGGAAAAAAAAAAACAATTCAGTATTTCCTAGAAGTTTCCTGGGACAGCCTCCTCATTTTACAAAAAATTCAGGGGAAAAAGATGAGAACTTGTAGCCTGGCTTCGATTCGTTTGAGGTTGCTGACAGCACACACACTGCTTACACGGTGGCTGAGCGTTGCAGAAGCAAGATGCCGAACATTAAGTGTTCCTGCTCAAGCATGGCCAACACTTTATTTATTCAAACCGCAACAGCTCATTTCTGCCCAATTACACAAGCAGAGAGGCCAAAAGTTGGGTCATACGAGAAGAACAGAGGCGTAGTTTTGGATGCTCCGAGGTTCTGTATAAATCTGACTTGATTGTTCCGATGACTGTTCGAAGCACTGGGGCCGTGATTCTTCTCTGACCCTTTTCCACTGGTACGGTCTGAGGCGATGGCTGAAACACTCTGAGCAGCGAAATGGAATGCCCCAAATCTGCCACACAAACACGTACACACACGCACACACACACTCTCACAAACAACACAGCCTCATCTGAGAAAATGTGTTCTCAGAGTGTGCTCTGATCAAGCAGCGCTCAGTAGTGATACTGCATGTGGAGAGGTGGGTGGGCCAGCTGTAGGTTTCCCCACTAACAGCGTGGGCTGATGTGAAGGTTTGATGGGCGGGGGCTTTTTTTGAGCAATTCATTTATTTGAAATAATACCACCGCAAGACCTCTTAGAAGACAATTTCAGAAAAAAGGAATTTAGAAGAAAAATGTAAAAAAAAATGTCACCCCCCTCCTGGCCGATTTCGAGCGTGGGGATTTCTCAAAATATGGGCTCACTACCGTTTCGAAATCTCGCTGGAAAGCGTAGGGGAGACGGCACACGCACACACGGCTGCATGTCTCTGCTTATCCACTTCAAGTCATGGCCAACGAACAGAGTATTCTTTTGTGTCTGAGTCCAGATGCTGATTAACAGGAGATGTTGATGTTAGCATTGGTGGGCGAAGAGTATTCTTGGCTCAGTCTTGCTTTTTTCATGGGAATCCCCTGGCTAAATAAACCCAGTGCGTTGTAGTAAGTCATCCTTGTGGCTTTGTTGACATCAAAGCCTTTCCATGTACTATATAAGTATATGGGAAAAGTTTGTTGCCATATGAATGACCACTTATCACTAAGAATCACACTATTACTACTCAATGTCTACATGCATAAATAGAAGGGATGGCATTTGATATTTTAAGGGTATTTTAAGGACATTGTCAGCACTAGAACACTGAACAACTGCAAGAACCATAAGAGAGATACAATACAAGCCTGTGAAAAACAGCAGCAGCAACAACAACCACTGTATGTCAATTCAATCACTATTTGAGCTGCTTATTTATATTTACATTTACGGCGTTTGGCAAATTCCCTTATCCAGAGCAACATACAATCAGTAGATACAGGGACAGCCCCTCAGGGTTGAGAGTCTTGTTCAGGAACACAGTGGTATTAAGTGGGATTTGACCCTGTAACTTTGTGATCATCAGGTTCATAGGCGAGTGTTTTACCCACTAGGCCACTACCACCCCTCTCACAAAGGGGGTGATGGAGCCTACACCAGCGGTCATAGCAGAAGGGAGAAAAACACCCTGGACAGGTCGCCAGTCCACCACAGGACATAAAGACATTCACATAGTCACACCTTGAGGCGTTTCATCAATTGACTCTAACCGGGAATCAAGATCTTTTGACTGCAAGGAGGCAGCAACCACTATACCAGAGCCAGTAACTCTTATGAGATCTCAACTCAGATCATCTTATTTTTATATTTATTTGACCCAATTTCCACTGTCAGTTTCCAAAGGGTCTCCCCATCACACAATGCTAGCAAGCTCAGTGGATGAATGTGTTTTGATCCAGTCATGTGACGCACCATCATATCTTGGGGGGGGGACACACACTTCCAATTATGTTACATCAGCAAACCGATGCCCACTTTAGCTAGCATAGCGGTGCGTGTTGGGGGATGAGGGACAGTCGACCTTCTCATCCAGAGAGAACAAGTCCAGTTATGCGCTCTTGAACTCCTGGCCATGATGGCTGTGGGAATTTCCTGGTGACATTTGCACCACTCAGCAGCATTAATAATTTAAGTTTTTTTCTATTTTTTTATTTTTTAAACAGCACTTCTGCAAGGGTTGAAATAAAAACGGTATTTCATAGCTGGTATGTTCCCCTCTCAACTTCTCAAATGGGAAACTAAATATTGTGATAATTATCACATAGTGTCAAACAATCAAGTAAAGTTACATTCTTGCCATCGCATCCACGTTTAGTTTACAATCATAACAGAACAAGTTCTCTTACCGGAGCTGAAGCTCCACCCCCTTGAGTCAAACACACTTACAGTCCCCTATCAGAGCACATCTGATTGTGGAAGCAAGAGGATCTAAAGAAACCTGGGGGGGGGGGGCAAGGGGGGCAGACAAAGTGGCACTTTCACCTGAAATCCACCACTGGGCCCCTCACACGGCAAGGAAGTGTGTGTGTGTGTGTGTGCCGTACCACTTTCATGTGCTGTTTGCGACGCGCTCCACCATGCAGGCTGTTCCACCTGCGGGTGCTGTGTTCCACACTGCCATTGTCTGCTTATCTAACTTCCTCTGAGGAGAAACCCAAACGGCTCCTGTTTTGGCTGTGAATTTCATTCTCTCTTTGCTCCCCCTTTTCCCTCTGATTCTGCGCATCCTCTTAGTCACGCATATCACCAGATTAAATCAGGGTGGTCTATTTGTGTGCTGTAAAAACGATGATCATATTCCTTCCACTTCCTGATAAACAAAACTCCCCCAGCAAAATAAGCTTTACCTACCTTCAAACGTTTGTGTGCGAGTCTGTGTGTGTGTGTGTGTGTGTAGTGTGTTATGACCTACCGTCCTGGCATATGGCAGCGGGGTACATCTCCTTCAGCAGGTCGCCCAGCGTGAGCACGTGGCCTTCAGGAGAGACGGGCCTGAACAGCTTCTGGATGAACGGTCTGTCACTCATCGTCTATAGGAGAGAGGTAGAGCTATTAACTGCACTTCCACTTTTTAAGAAGACAAATTAAAAACACATTCCGAATTCTGTCCTGCTTTCCACTCGTCCACTTACTAAAAAGTAGACAAAATACTTTGAGATATCAGAATTGTTTTGATGTCTCTACAATTCAAACTGATTACTAATCTCAAATTATAAAAAAAAAATGTGAAAAAACTGAATTCAGAAATGTGACAAGAGAAGCTGTTTACAAACGAAGGGAATAGAGACAATAAAAGCTATATACTTGCGATCACATCTATAAAACGCCTTTCAATTTGTTAGTTTTCCTTTTCAAGACCCATAAATCCATAATTACATAAATCCATCATTCTAAACAGAACTTTAGCCCATACAGTTCTCTTAATTAAATTACAGTTGCAAAATGCATAGCTTTCACTTTATCCGATAAGCCATATACTTAAGGCAAATTATGTCCATGTCTTTCTTTTGCTTTATAGCAGAGACATTTTGGCAAAAAATGAGAAAAGATTAATCTGAATATTATAATAACAAATAAAAACACTTTAAAAAAGATGAATTGAAAATGCCACAATCACACAAATTCATTATGATGCACCAATGCACCCTGATAAATAACATAAATGAGGGCAATACATTTAAGTGCTTAATTATATATTGTCTATATAAGCTCTACAGGTACTTCTTACTTTTAAACATTACTTTTAGGGGTACTGATACAGGTGATAAACATTACATTCATGATAAAAATCCATAACATTCATAAAAATCAATGTGACTGTAGAGTTCTGGTATTTTAGGAGAAGAAAATCAATCAAACAACCTGTTAGGTTTACAAGATATTCTTTTAACTTAGGGACTTAAGAGTATCAGTACTCAGGAAGTATGGCTTCATCAACTTTATTAATACAAACACAACTTCATTAACGTTCAATCCAATGCATATCCTACACTTTACATATACTTCATAGGGCTACAGGGAGAGTACTTCAAAATATGCATAAAAGTAGCATATGGATTGTTGATTTGAACATTATTGAAGATACTAAGCTTACATTAATCAAGTTAATAAAGCCATATCCTACACTTTTCATATACTTGACTGAGCTTCAGGGAGAGAAATTAAATTTTTCCACACGAACATTTTCCAACTTCTCTTTATCCCTTTGGCAGGCGGTTTGGGTTACTGCGCCTTTAAAACTGAAACATGGAAATGAGACTGAATAATACATTTTGAAACGAACAATGATTATGTGGAATATGGAAAATCGTGACTGATTTTTTATTAGCAAAAAACTATATTTTCCTGATTAAATCCCAACACCAGTTACTAGAACAGAGTGGTTTACTTTCCATAACAGTAAACCTCTGGCCCCCAAATGACCCGGAGCTGTCTGTACACAAAGCACTCCTGAGCCGTAACTTAGAGTGTCATAGGAGGAAAAGATCAACCATTAGTGGATTCACATCATGCAGATGTGCCAGATCCGCCCCCACCCGCAGGCTGAGCGGGAAGAAGGGGATCCCCATCATTGAGTGTGGACATTATCCAGCTCCACGCTGCAATGACTAAACACTGCCTGAGAGCATTCACATCAGGGCTTGATTCACCACAGGTTGGAAAACAACTTTAAACAAAACAGGGAATGGGGAAAAGAACTTGTTTATGAAATATAATCTACATTTTTCTGACTATATTTCATACGGAGCCATGTCCCCTACAACAGTATCACCAGGAGAAGAAGCATTTTAATTAGACTGCATTTCCATAAGTGCAGTGTGTGTGGTTACTATAAAATCAATGTTTGGAGGCACCCAAACACTGGTTTTATAGCCAAAAAAAAGTGTTAAAAAACACAAAAAAACTAGAATTTGCTCACAGCAGGGTAATGGAGTGTCGCCTCTCCTGATTCTCTTTATTCAGCACACCACATTTTACCACTCAGCCACGGAGGAAGGCATTAACTCACTGTGTATTACCAAGCCACTTACATACAAAGACACAAACATCCAAATAGAAGTGAAGATATTTCGCATGTTTCATTTACAGTGACAAAAGAGGCAGCACAACTGTCAAACTGTAGACTGCAGACGTGATATTTGCCATCCAGAGCCATTCATTATGAAATGGAGAAGGCTGGCCATAAATAGCCCAATCGGCACAAGGTGTCGTGTGTTGGACAAGGTCCAGTTTTTCACCTGGCTTCTCATGTGATCAGTGACCGACCATGTCTGATTGTCCCGATCAGGGTCCTGGGTGACAAAGAAGCAGCCTGGAGAACAATAGGGGCCAATCGTAGAGCTGTAAAAAGGAAACCGGTGACATGGACGGCTCAGGTGTTGGAACTGTAACCAACACCGCCAGGCTCCAGGAAGCGAAGGTGGCTCAGGATGCTTGGCTGTCCGATCGGTTTACCAGAAAAGCTGACTCACGGTGTGGGGAGGCAGCCGCTCGCATGCGAACGGTCCCAAACCCGGAGCGGAGAGAGTGTGATAAGTGACAGCTACTTCAATGCATTTTTAAATGACACCATCAATTATTGACGCACGCACTATTGAAAAGGCCCATTAATACTGATGAGGAGCGCGATACTCTGGACGCTGACACTTTCTTTTCAGTTCGCCTGACACCCAAGCTGGCAGCGGACCACATGGCAACGAGGCATCGTTAGCCATTCTCCGAACTCCGCAGGCAGTGAAAAGACACGGTGTGTGTCTCAAGTCGAACCTTTGCTTTGTATGGAGGAAAGTATCATAGGACATCATTTTTAAGGGGGTGGAGGGTTCAATTAGGGACAGGCAATATGATGATGTGCTCCTGAAATGGTCATAAATGACATCCTGACATGCTTTTATGAGTATTGTTGGTGCTTCTAGAACACTGAACTTGTGAGACATTCAGATCAGTTATAGAAAGCCTGTGAATGACTATATTAACTGCATTAACTGAGCAGTAAGAAATATACAATTTCCAATTAGTCCAACATACATGTATTTGTGTGTATTATTTTAATCTTGTATTTTTAACAACTGTTTACATTCTCATGCTTCATAAATATTTCTGAAAAAGTAGCCTTTTTTTAAGTGGCATTATGGTTTTCCTGATGCATTGATGTCATTCTAGTATGTTCAGAAAAATAAATCAAAAATCAATAAATAAATAAATAAATAAATATACAGTTGTCCCTTGCTTTTCACAGGGGTTACGTTCCAAGAGCGCCCGCGTATTGTGTAAAAACCGCATGTTTTGTAAAAAAAAATGCCTAAAAAGTTATATTTTTATAGTGTAAATATGCCCCCAAACGTGCTCCCAGAACACTTTAATTTCATTTTAAACTCAGTTTAATGTATTACAGCTAAAGAAAATGTAAAGGTAAACCCGTATTCGCCTCGTCAAGGTAAACCCGTCTTTTAATTTAATTTACCCGCCGAGATATGCAACTCGGAAGGTTGCGTGACAAAACCTGATCTCCTCGGGCTAAAAATACAAAAGAGGGCTCGTTGGAAAGGTCTCCTGAAGATCTACTGAACTGTGGAGTTTGAAGTGTCCAAGTGCTTTCCCCCCTGAGATATGCAACTCGGAATGTCGCAGGACAAAAGTGGCAATGAGGTGAACGGGTCCCCTTGTGCGAAAACATCCAGAAAAAAATATATTTATTGCCACAAATGAGCAAAAAAATGCGGAGGATATTTGCAGTTTCCGCGTTATTGTGGGGATTTCCTCGTAAAACTATGAGTTCGGTTCTGTGACTAAATCCGCGACTCCTGATCCGCGTAAAACCGGGGGATTACTGTAACGTGAAATATATCGCCATTAGCTTTATTGCCATCATGAAAGATTAGCTAGTCAAAATAATAGTCTTTTTTATTAATTGTACGCGGACATCAAAATACAAGCCTGATTGATAGACTGTCTTGCTCCCTAGCTTATAGCTAAAAGCTAGCTTAAATGTTCAAGCTCAAAAAAACAAATATTACTCATCACTGCCCTCTAAAGGTGTTATGGCACCAAGCCAGAAGTTAGAACAGGCATATCAGTTTCATAACATGCATTAAGTGTTAATACATGTGTTTTCTCCTTTCTTTGACTTTTTTTGGTACTGCCTTAACCCAGCACACACAGTTCAAATGACATAGGCTAAATATTCATTCAATAACATATAAACAAAACGAACAAATTCAAGCGGTTTTTGCAGTTTTCATACATTCATTGTATGAACTGGAGATGTTTTGAAATGTTTATGTTAAGAATGGGATATCTGTGACTCCCTTTGAATATCAATTTATATAAAGTTATACATTTGGAAACTTTTGCAATATTTTTGTAATAAATAAATTAATCAATAAAATCAAAAAGTCTTTTTTATTCTGTTGGAACACAAACATATGATGAGCAAAAACAAAAGAGACGATTACGTAATAACTGTAATGGGCCTAATAGTTACAAAAATGCCTTCAGGGGCATTTACTAATCCATGAGGCACCATGCTTTTTAATATGAAGTAATTTAGATGTATTCATTACAAAATATAAATCATGACATAAAAACATGCTTATCACGTTTTTAAATGCATTTCTATTGTTTCCTGAGAGAAAAAATATTTTAAAAAGAACATTAATAAACTCAAGTGTACCATATTGTCCCAGTCCCAGAGTAGATATCCACAGGCAGTGGAACGTTAATTCTATACAGGCATCTTACCCCGCGCCTCAATATACAGGGAATAAATATGTTTCCTACTTGAGTTAGTAAAACACACAACAATTTCTGATCGATAAACAGTCATACATGTAGTTGGGCTGACAAATGCAGCATTTTTAGTGCTGATAGTACTATGTAAACACCTTAAGCACAAAAAGTTACAATATCAAATTAACACAAACAGTGACACCATGTATGTCAATGTGTTCTCGTGACAATTGCCAGAGGTTTCCAGAGGTTCCAGAGTATTATTTGTAATTACCATCAAATACCTGGTAGGGCTCCATCAATACTTCATTAGACTAAATCTGGAGTTATTGATGGAATTTCACAAATCCTAGCAATGGTTAGAGGCATTGTGGAAAAATCTAGCGCCAAACCTGTTCTAACCAGCTCACAAAACTAGAGTCGACCTCCGAAGTCACGGTTCAGAGTTCGCAGCCTCAGTTGTTCATGGATTTTTTTCTTAGATCCAAACTAATAATTGAAATTATTACTGTATTTACCTGCTTATACCAAAGAAACGACCGTGCATACCAAAGAAAATGTGACTGCATGAATTACAGTACAGTACAGTACATCATAAAATACGATGTTACAGGGGTAACATCGTATTTTACATTCTAGCACTGCGGGAGACCTTTAAGGGTACGGGTTTACCTTTAAGGGTAATGTATAAAGCAGAGTTTAAAATGAAATGAAAGTGGTTTGGGGCATATTTGGGGTTTACACTATAAAAATATGCACATACTACATGACAAATTCGCATTTTATCACAATTCACGTCTGCTCTTGGAACGTAACCCCTGCGAATTTCGGGGGTCGACTGTATTTTGTAGAAACCAAAAAATTGACATGAGTGCCTCAGTCTTTTGCATAGAACTGTAATACATATTTTAAAGTTACTGGATGTTCTTAAATACATTCTCAGCCTTGTATTTGCTGCTGCCATGGATTTGCTCACATGGGCCAGTTTGCTATGCTACTGGAGTTGAGTGTGCAGGCTGTTTACAAGTGATGTCACAAGTTTTCCAGAAGGATTATGTATCCCAACATTGCGGTAAATCTGGTCTCTTAGTGACATGTTCACTCGCTTTTCAGTGACCCATCCAGACAACCAGAGGTTGGCCTGAGACACATCCACATTCTTCGTGAACTGAGCTGGGAAAAAACCTCGAGCCATGACGGGAAGTTCAATCCATTGAAAGGCATGAAACAGCTGGGAAAGGTGAAATATCTTCACGCATTCCCATGAAATAATCAAGCAAGAAATCACATTTATTAGAAAGACAGGCACAAGCCAAAACATTTTGCAACATGACTTCATTAGGTGCAGGGTTTCCTGAAAGAATGACAAGGTGAAAGACTGAACTGCACAAGTGTAATGAATAATTATTACCAATTACATTAGTCACACTTTGTTTAACAGAACATCCATACATGTATAGACCTAAACGGATTAGTCAATTTCCACGGAACCTCCTTGCTGACAATCAGAACTAAGCCATTTCCACAGTAGAGTCCTATTGTTCAAGCCCTGCAGTGCATCGTACAGAGTCATTTTCTGCTATTATGCCTCCAGCATTTCGGGGAAATTAAGTGGTGTGAACCCACCAAATAAGAGGGATAAGTAGATTAAGACTAAAATTTTTCACTTCATCTTTACATAGGCTGACAATGAGCTTTCTAGAGGTTACAAGTTACACTCAAAAAACGTACCCAACTATACCGAACTATAATTCTTCAACACCAAAACTTTCTAGCAAAGCTCAGCAAAACTGAGCAGGAACTTTACTACAATGTGTTATGCACTGAATGCATCAGTGAAATTGCCACACATCTCTCAACACGAGTCTAGAACAAACTCAAACAACACCGGCTTTACAAGCGTACAATCATTGGTTAACAAAACATACTTTAAAAGTGTAATCAAACACTTAAGAGTCCTTAGGAGGCTGGAAAACAAGTGCTGGCCTAACACACAACTCATCTTCTGGTTGACAGTGAACAAAATGTACAGGTTTAAATGATGATCCAACCAGTTTAAACAGTTGTTTATAAAAACAGTCATTTTCAATGACGGCTAACTAACTTTAAACATTACTTTCCTTGTTTTCTATCACACAGAAAAGCAGTTTTAGCACGGAAACAGAATACAAAGACCTGACATTAAGTAAAAGAAGTTGCTTAATCATCAGCTACTTTATGTAATATGTTTCATTGTGTGGGGTAGGTAGTGTGATTTCTACAAAACTGGCATATGATGATGTCTGTAGTGAAACATTGCAAAGGACGAAAATGTGGTGGGTTGGGTGTCTGCTTACTAATGTACTCAGTACCTCTTAACTGTCATTACACAACAAAGGATCACTAATAAGCGACAGCGAAAAAGTAATAAAATGTGTAAAACAGTAAAAACAGAACCAGACAGTAGTAAACTGAGGGACAAGAGATTTTGATTTTATCATTGGATATGCGAGATACGAACTACATCACCAAAAAACAAATGATATTACAGTAAACTCACGAAAACCATGAATCGGTCTCTCATTCTGTGTGCGTGTGTGTGTGTGTGTGTGTGTGTGTGTGTGTGCCGACTTGCAATACCACTAACTGGAAATATAAAAACACATCGTCGATGACGATGGCGACGACAACAACAAGGTACTGCTGTGAAACATGACTACCATATAAAGGTCTTACAATTCATTTATTAATGGATACCAATGTTAGGAACACTAAGTACTATTAATAAGCAGTTATAACCCATGAACTGTTACATGAACATGAATGTGGTATAGCAGACAGGTATAACACTGACTAACCAGCAAGATCTGAGCTTTAACAGATTAATGTAGTCTTGCTATTTGGTTGCTCTTTTTATTCATGTGTTTTAACTGCTTTTTAATGCTCTATGGTGTTTATGCCCTAATTTATAACCTTAAAGAAATATATTTTTACAAACAATGTATAGTGTAAAAACAAACGGTCAAAAAGATCCAGACTTGATCTTATATGAAAGACAAGACCTTAACAAGACACCTGGCACCTGAAACTATCGTAATCTGCGCTAGAACATTTCAAAGTTACAGATTTTCTCCTTCCCTTCAACAAGTGTCATCTTTTTGTGACAATGAACAAACCGCTGACTAAAACTCCATCTACTGGTCAATTATATATTGCAGAACATAAACCCACTGTAAAACACAAGGATGTCAGATTCCAATACCTGATATATCCTGAAGGGAATATACCGAAAGCCACCCTCTTCAGTTGGATATTCCATCAGTTTACGATTCATGGCCCAAAACTGGTCAAACTTATCTGGAGAAAAGAAGAATTAAACTCGGTCAGTAGTGTCAGTTGTAGTTATAGTTGTATACAAGGTTTGAGCATCCTTGATAAAATGTTTTTTAATGAAAAAAGTTACATTATTAAATCTACATTTCTTAACGTTTCATACACAATTACCACTTATGTGGTGAACATATCAAAAAAGAACGTGAGATTTATGTAGTGTGTAAAAGTTGATCCACTAGTTGTTTATCTTATTTGACTTGTTACACCTTAATCCAATCAAAGGTGTAGAAAATTCCAGAGAACCAAATTATGTGACCCCCTGACACTTACTAACCAAGTAATACATACATAAAGGATTTTACTATGTACTAAAATGAGAGGTATCCATCTACCTCATACTTTAATTTTTTCTGCTCCTCTGCACATTTCTTTCATTGAAAATGCAGTTTATATTTATCTACATCTGCACATCACACTTGTCTTCACTTACTTATTTGTATTTTTTGTTGTTCTATTTTATATGTTTCTTTATTATTTGTATTTTTTATTTATTAACTCTTAACTAGGTATTTGTGTGTGGACTGCAAAGAAAGAATTTCATTGCACAGAGAAACGCTATTTTTCTGTACATATGACAATAAATGCTTTGAATGTTCAAGTGTACCCCAGGCAGACAGTGTTTTCATTTATGTTCACTTAGAAAAATCAACAAAACGTATAATAACCAGGGGTGCACAAACTTTTGTTTATAAAAGGGGGTAGAGTCTATCCCAGCAGCCAAACGGTGAAAGTTAGATTATTCTGAATTACTTTGAATGACAAATTCTAAATTACTTTGTTGTCAACTTCTTTCAACCTCTTGTAAACAATATTGATGGAAACCTCCACAGTGGAAAGCACTTTACTACATTAATTCTTGTAATTCTTGCCCCACTTATACTCTTCAGACTGACACAAATTTCCATTACACTTTCCTAACCATCTTCAAAAACACGAGTCTTGTTGATCATTTATGCACTAGTCAAACTGCTGAGTTTAGTGTGAGAAATAGATCAGAGACGGTTAAACACATTGTACTGAGAAATCTGTGGCAGGATCACATTCTCAGCTTTGCTTAGGTGTTATAATTCAGGGATATGAACTGTTACTTTCTCTCTATCACCCACCCCACCCTGATCCTCTCTTCTACACCCTGAGAGGACTGCAAGGTCAACACAGGGTGCTTTGCCTGGTTGACTGTTGTGAAGGCAGTTGGATTCTGAAACTCTGTATTCAAACCTCTCACTCGTCTTCTCTCCGCGGCTTTTCATTTTCACCTTTAATTAGAAACTCGGCTCTTCTGTTTTCTCGCTGGTGTCTTGCTTCAGCTGCCTCACTCTCACATTTGAGTTTCAGCTGTGCACGCCTTCTGGTTTCCCTGTTTCACTCAGATTCTCTGCATCTAAAGAGCACTGCCTTGTGCAGACCGTGTGACTTTAACCTCTGCACATTTAATCAGCTGGCACGTGATCAATACTGTAAACGTTAGCACATTCATCCAAATTGTGCAGCGTGTGGAAAATATGACATCTTCCAAACACATCATGGTATCTGATTGTATCTACAGAGAAATTCCACCACTTTTTTCCAAAATTTCTGCATACCTAAATGATCAAGATGTAAACAGTCATTCAAAGTAGTTTCGTGTGAAATGCTCCGTTATAGAGAAACAAAGACTTGTTGACAACATTAGAGATAATTACCAGCTGTATGGAGAGTCTGGTTACTTTAGACTCTCCATAAAACCAAATGTAATACACAACGATATTATATATATATAAAATATATAATGCATATAATACAGATATACTGGAACAATGTTCTGAGAAGTTTTAGGCCTAAAATGTAGTTGTCCATTTCAGGAAATGGTTCATGTGGGGTGCTGCGAGTAAAAAACTTAAAGGAACTTGCATTTTTTGGATTTACTACTTTATGATCATCAACATTACTTATAAAAACTCTACTGGTGTCAGTGTGAGTTCATCTCAAACAGTGTATTATGCAGACATTATGAGAAAAATTGTGGAAGCTTATATTTAGAAATCAACAAACAATCATTGTGTATATAGGTTGTTTCGATTGTAAGTATGCCCATTTGTTTAATTCTCTTTCATAATTGCACCAATGGGAGCCTTAGATAGTATATATTTTCCAGTGTGGCTACAGGGATGTTGCTATACTACAGAACATGATGTTGTGTGTGGTGTTGTGTCACAAAATGAATGCTGTGAAGTAACACCAACATTTGAATGAGTCTCAGCAGCCAGCTGATGACTCTTACCATTCTGTAGGCCCATCCACAGCTGCTTGTGATCTTTTTTCTGCATGTCGTTGATGACCTGGCCCTTGTGTTTTAGTGCGTCTGCTTCTTTAATACCGGACATGAAATGTGCCTCTATCACAGAGCTGGAGGGGCAGTGCAGCAAGTCTCGTTCAGGAAAATCCTGCAAAACAAATCTTAATTTACAACAGCGGTCGAAGATAACGTATTTAATGGTTAACAAGTTTGAGCAATTTGTCCACATACCTTAAAGTGCACAGTGACACTCCAGGGAAGAGCAGTATTTGAGGCGTGCAAATCAAACAACACTCCAATTGGGTAGTGCCTTAAAAAATGAAAAAGGCTGACATTTAGAACTGACATTACTGCAGCATCTATAACTTACATTTCTATTCTTATTTTGCACTGCCACCTAGTGGTGGGTCTAAGGAACAACGTTTGACACAATGTCTAAACTGACAGCACTTTATAATCAGTGTTGGGAGTAACGTGTTACAAAAGTAACAAATTACTGTAATGCATTGTTTTTTGCTGTAAAGCGGTAATGTAAGGCATTACAGAAAAACATTTGGTAATATTTTACTTAATACAAATGTCAGTAACACGCGTTACAATGCATTTTTAACCCAGAATGAAGTGATGTTTTTTTTTTTCTTCATATTGTAGCGACCCTGCAGTAATGTTGTTTAGTGTTAGGTGTTCTGTTAGTTGAAACATGTTAGAGATGGGATGAGCAGGTTGGGG
>JBBPCY010000039.1:29058078-29081243 GCA_037974405.1 Brachyalestes nurse
CTCTCTCTCTCTCTCTCTCTCTCTCTTTCTCTCTCTCTCTCTTTCTCTCTCTCTCTCTCTCTCTCTCTCTCTCTCTCCCCCCCTCTCTCTCTAGTTGAATGTTTCATTTAACCTCTCCCTGTTTCTCTCTCTCTCTACTTCTTTATCTCTCCATCTCTTTGTCTTTCTCTGTCTTTCTCAAAGTCTCTCTGTCTGCTTTCTCTCTCTATCTGTCTTCCCCATCTGTCTGTCTCTCTGTCTGTCTGTCTGTCTTTCTCTGTCTACCCCATCTGTCTGTCTGTCTGTCTCTCTGTCTCTGTCTTCCTCATCCGTCTATCTGTGTCTGTCTGTGTCTGTCTGTGTGTGTATGTCACTCTCTGTCTCTGTCTCTCTCTGCCTCTCTCTCTCGCTCCCTCTCTCTCTATTTCTCTCTCTCTCTACATCTCTGTCTCTCTCTCTCTATTTCTCTCTCTCTCCATCTCTGTCTCTCTCTCTCTCTCTCTCTCCCCCTCTCTCTCTCTCTCTCTCTCGGTGGAGCGTACTCCGGACTGATTGTAATTTTGATTTAAAACATATGAGGGGAAATCCTACCTCTTTAATGGAGCGGGCCGGTGCTGGGGAATGCGCAGACCGGGTGAAGTCTTGCGGAGGCCAGGAACCATCAGGCCTGCCGTTACGCAACCAGTCCCCCCAAAACCCACCATGGCCCCCCCATCACTCCCCCCACTCCGCTCTGAGGCGTCTGCGAAAACCTTGAGAGGCCTGGAAATATTATGTCAACATCTGAGACAGACGGAGGCTGAAATCTCCCTCCCTCTCTCAGCTAATTTACTATTTAAATCGCCAGGAATGTGAAGCTACAGAAGCGTTTTATTAGGCCTTTGGAAAGCAGCGTGGAGAGAGTGAAGCGCATTAGTGATTCCTTTTTATATTACGAGGCTTCCTATAGACTCTGACAGACGGAAACATGTGAAAGCAATAGGAGGCTGTCAGGCCGTAGTACTACGCCGTTATGTCATGTCTGTCTGTTCCTGCTCTCCATCCTTAACTCATAAGATCATGATCTGATAGCTGTACTTGTGTGTGTGATAAAGACACACACTCACACTCTAGAGTCAGGAAAAACAGCCCTATTTAAAAAAGATATGCAAGGCTGCCGCCTGCTTTGAAGGAATATTTCATCATTTTTCAACCTAATCGCTGTCTGCCGTACAGTCGACTATCACAGACTTTGAAGCGTTTCCCTCCCTTTATCTCGACGAGAACAGAAGACATGCTGATTCAAAACACACTTATAGCGGAGCACACTGGGCAGTTTCATGAATTTCTTTAAACTGAGAGAGCCTGCATCCTCATAATTCTTATATTTCTCTTTTATATGTGTCAACTGAAGACATTTGCTAAGCTTGAATGATTCATATCGTCACCTTGCTAAAATAATCGCCTAGGTCATTTTTTGGCAAAATTGACTTTTTTGCCTAAATCATCTCCTCATGATGCTGGCCACCTATGGTAAAAATGCCTACACCGTCAGTCGATCAGGTAAGACGACCACTTTAGGACAAAGGCCTGCCCATTGACATGAATAGGAGCTGATTTTTTGTGTGAGTGTTTCCTGAAAAACTTGAAAAAATGAGTTAGGCGATTATTTTAGCAAGGTGTCGATATGAATCATTCAAGCTTAGCAAATGTCTTCAGTTGACACGTATAAGAGAAATATAAGAATTATGAGGATGCAGGCTCTCTCAGTTTAGAGAAATTCATGAAAGGTCACAAATAAAAAACATTTTTTTCTGAAACTGGTCAGGTTCAGGGACTGGACTGAAAATGAGAGTCTTTAAACGTCCTTCAGGAAGCCTGGAGAACTGTTCCTCAGGACTACATGAAAATCCAAAAATGTCTGGCTCTTTGGAAGCAAAATATGAAGAAATGAGGAGTGGGCCACTGTAGTGTATATAAAACACAACTCCGTCCCAGATTTTCAATTGGGATCCCTGCTCAAGAGTGAAGATGAGCTCATGTCTTGACCCTCCGACCCCCAGGCCCTGCCACTCAGCCTCGTGTTCTCCAGCCAGAGCAGCAATCGATAGGCTGAGATGCCTAATGTTTTTTCTTTGTCGGCCTGCTGGAAGCGCCGGAGTATGTGCTTTTAAAGCCCGTAATGTGGGTCACCTGGGCATTCTTGAACATAAGAGGGCCACGCGCAGGGTTCACCTCCCCAGGCCGTGTCCAGTCACTCCGAGAAAGAGCGCAGGTACAGGATGCTTTTGTGGTTTAGGATCAGTTGCTGAAGCTGACTTGCTGACTCGCCGACTCACTGGCTTCCTTTAACTGTGGGGACAGCACCTACAACTCAGAGAGAAACAGCCACAGCAAGCAGCTCGTATAGGGCTGGTGGGATGTAGGCAGCGGTTAATAATTTTTGGGAGTTTCCTTAAGATCCTTATACAAAATCAGAGGTCAAACTGCACAACTGCACAGTGAAAGCTACTTAAATGTGGGCAATGCATTTAATATTACTCATTATAACACTGCTGGAAGAATACTGAGCTTCTTTTTACTTCTATATCTCGATCTAAGTATATAAACTTATAGAAAGTGATCGTATTGTGCTTACTTTACTCTGAGCATTATTTCCAAACTGTGGGGCAAACTGGTGAACAGTGTTTTAAATTATTTTATTTTGGATTTAGGGCAGTTGAATTTGCTTTACTAGTCTTATGATAAGGGAAATGACACACCTTGTCTGCGAAATTTTTATGACATCCACTGTTTGGGGCAGATTTATTAACATAAAATAGTGCTTAGATAATGTTAATACTTTAGAACTTTATGAATTGAAGTATTTTGTAGTGAGCCGTGGAAAAAAAGAAATATTTGACATGTCCAGAGTGATAACATGATAATTATATATATATATATATATATATATATACATTTTACAGATTCTTTTACAAAAAGAAGTTTTGAACAGTTGTGAAAATGCACCCTCCCAAATTATACATACACATAGAAAAAACAAACTTAATTACGGAATTCTTTTGCTACTTTTAATGCACAATTTCATCAGTTTTCAGAGTCACTTATCCATCATCCATCTATCCACCCATGCATCCATTTATCATCTATCCATCCTTCCATCCATCCATCCAATTATCCATCCATTCATCCAACCATCTGTCCAACCACCCATCCTTACATCCATCCATCCATCCATCCATCTATCCAATTATTCATTCATTCATCCAATCATCCATCCATCCATCCAATTATCCATCCATTTATCCAACCATCTATTCATCCATCCATCCATTCATTCATCCATCCATCCAATTATCCATTCATTCATCCAACCATCTGTCCAACCATCCATCCTACATCCATCCATTTTTAGAGCCACTTATCCTAACCATCCATCCATCCAATCTTATATCCCTCCGTCCTTACATCCATCCATTTTCTGAGCCATTTATTCCAAACAGGGCGAAAGGCCAGTCCAACACAGGGCAAACACACAGACAAACACACTCACACAGATGCAATTTAGCAGACTGAGGGAGGAAACTGGAGAGCCTGGCGGAAACTCACCCAGGTATGCAAACTCCACACAGAAGGGACCCTCAGCAGCCCCGGCTGGGAATCTTATCCAGGAGTTTAACATATTGAAAGAAAATTGAACAAAAATTAAAATAAATAGTAGTGTGTTCTTTGTTCAGACAATCAGACAATACAGGAGCAACTTCTTTCACTTAAATCCTCTAGTCACTGCAGGACTAGGTTTTATAAACAAAATCTATATCTATATCTAAATCTATTACTAATGACTATCCTACACTACAAAATCAGATACATACTTGTGTTGACCACACACACACACACACACACACTCTTAAAGAATGAGTTTCTGTTAACATAATAATCTGCTGTTATGAATGTGCAGTGTGCTACATGAAAACTTCAGGGATTTATATAAAATAGAATGTCCGAGCTGTGGTCAGGGTAGGAAATTCCTCCGTGTTTACTGCGCCGCAAACTGCAAAGGCACTTCCTTGTAGGCCCACTGCGATTTGCACAGTGAAAGGCCCAAAACGAAGGGTATTCCGAAACGATTCGTAATGGATCACAAAAACATTTCTTTTGAGCCGAGTATTAAAGTGGACAAAGCTATTTATGATAGACGTCAAGGTTTTCAGAAGAAATGTCTCTATTAGGGCAGGACACAGCAGATCAATAGGAGAATTTAGATAAAATTATACATTCTGTGCCTTAGTTTCAGATTCCATCGCCATTTTCTGTTCATTGATGATATTCCTTACTTAAATTTTGTTAAGAATTACATTAAGATGATACTCTATCTACTCAAAATTGCATGTCAATAATCAAACATCTAGCCTTTGCAAGGTGTTAAGATGAAAATGGTGGTTTTGTCATGAAGACGCTCCAGAAGAACCAACAGAAGGACGTTACAGAACAAATGACAGGCATCTCATTGTTTAATTTTTTCATGAAGAAGTCACAGGTCATTTGTAATGGAAATAATGAAATACAGTTAATGTAATTTGGAAATCCTTAAAATGAACACACAAAAATGAGTTAGTGCAGATGTTTCAGAAGCTGAGATTTTTGTGGCGCAAAGCTGATTTAGGAAAAAAAATAGTATAATGACATTTCTATTTAGATTCTACAAGAAATTAGTTTTTCTGTGAAATATTACACGGCTGTGCCAGGTGTGAACGGAGCTAAGCCTTGATTAATCTTGGTAAATTTTGGACAGTGCAGTTTGACATAAGTGGATGTTTCTAAACATATTTCTGTTGTACTTTGACATCCTAAAGCCTCAAAAATGATTAGTGGGACCACAATTCTGCCTTGCCTTTAGTCAGTGTAAAATAACATGATTAACATTAATTTTAAATTAACATTATTATTAACATCATTATTAACATTATTATTAACATCAATGTGCAGGTGTGAACACACCCAATACGCATTTAAACTGGGTCTAAATCTGATCCCTAAAACCACTTCAGGAGGTCTGACATGCTAATCTTCACATTGCTATAATGTGAGCCATGTTATAGCAATGTGAACCTGTCACCCCAACTCACATGTGACAACTGAAATCCCTGTCACAGTGCCTACTGCTGGTCTGAGTAGCATCACTGCTCTTTCAGTTCATCTCCTAATGTGAGTTTAAGTTTAAATCCATATGCCATGTCATGTAGATGAGCCGATCGGTTTGGTTTGGTTAAACTTCACAATGCCTTGTTGTTTTTCACCATCTCACTACAAGACGCTGATTTAATGCATGTGGTATATGATGTTGGTGAGGAAGGACATTATTATATTTTATCTATTCTTGTAAACACTGACTTCTGAACTTTCCATCAGGCTTTTAAACTGCTGACATTCTGCACACACCAACACAGCATACAACTACAGAACTCTTCACCCCCACAATGTCACTTTAAACAATGCCACTTTAAAATCCTGCACTATTGCACTATTTTGCACTGCATATCCTGCATATTTGTAAATACTAAACTATCTTTACAATGTTATTCATCTTATTATTTTACTTACTTTTTACTCTACTATTTCTTGTAGTACCTTTTTACTTATGTACCTACTTATATTTATGTAAAGTTGGAGGGGAACATGAGACTTAAGAATTTCACTACTGGTAATGGTGCTGCATTGTTGTCTGTACATGACAATAAAACTTGAAACTTGAAACTTCTTCTGAATGTGACAGATAAATGATGACACAATTGGTTGTATCTCTGATCAGCCAGACACAAGCTAATCTAGTCATCACATAAAAGCTGATTTGCATATTTGCCACACAGTAATCAGATTTCAGTCTGGAGATGCATTTGACAGCCAAGTGTAAAAACATGTGGCTAATATCTTTTGAGGATACGATCCAAGGTCAAACCGAGGTCTGAGTGAGGTGGTTTTGAGTCAGGGCAAGAAGACTTTCAAGTAGCACATTCAATTCAAAGTACTTTACATAGACGTTTAAATCCCAGGGTATAAAAGGCAGATCCATGAGTTGTATTTTGGTGAGTGAACAAACCGAAAGTCATATGAGGGGAAAAACTTGACCATAATGTTGCTCGCTATGAGCTGTGGAGTCAGTCTCCACTGATTCCCAGTGGAAAGGAGCTTGTGTTCTTCGGGGCTGTTAGGTTCCAACGAGGCCTTCCTTTCTCTGGCTGTCCATTACAGGAACCGTTGAGTGTATTTTGTCAGCGTGAATGACAGGCAGAAGAGGATAAAGGGTCATTACTCCAGCCTGCCCCCCTCCCTGCCTGCTAATCAATAAGAACGGATCATTAGAATGAATAGATGGACACTGGCTTCACTCCGGACTCTCCCGGGGGGGAGAACGAGGAGCAAGCGAGGGAGTGCAGAACAGCTGAAAGGCTTCTGGAATGCTCCACCGCTCATATCTAACGCTGGCTGGCCCGTGGTAGTCTATGGCTGATGGTGCGCGGTCAACCTGAGGCCACTCCGCTTCTGCTTTTAAACCATTAAGAGCCAAGCGTGCTGTAATCAAATACTCCGAACCTCCTGCAGCCCGGAAAACACAGTTAGCATTGTGCAGGTGAGAAGGTTTGTAACCTTATTGCTTTCAAAATAAGCTTAAAAATAGTTTTAGATCCGGATACAGAATTTGGCTCGTCGCTGGGACTGAACTGCACTATAAAGCTACACTCTGAGATGATTTTGGCTGGACTCCACTAGCTTTCATCCACTGTTATCCACTTCCAGTGCTGTTCCTTACAGGGCGCTCTGGCCAAAATAAAAAATGTGAAGAATAAAATATGGCTTAAACATGGCTTCTCACCTCCCATGGTGATGCCACTGTTATCCCCTCAGGGATTTCCAGAAGGTGGTTTTCCTCCAAGGCTAGAAAAACCACCTTCTGATAATATATCTTGTACGTGGGAGGATCTTTTTGCAAAACTTAGTGCTCTTTGGGGTGCACACATGAGGGCAGCCGGTATTTTTCACTAATGCAGAAGGAATATAAGCTAACATCACTGCAAGTGATGCAGCAGCACTATATTTCTTTATCCCTGTGGGGAGGTTTTCAGTGGTTGTATGATATATTTGCATAAGGATTGCTGGGTATTGTAGTGATGGATGAAAACAATCTTGAATTCTGGCAAAATGAGGTTGAGTGATGCTGCACTACAGACTATCACATGACAAATATTAACCCTTAGAATGCGAGTGGCAATATTAACCCTTAGAATGCGAGTGGCACCTTAGAATGATCCGTGCCAGCAGCGAAACAAAAGGTATGTAGAAATTCCCCCAATCTGTGTTGATGTTCCAGGTGTCAGACGTCATGCTGAGCTTTGTTTGGTGTTCCTGTTTCATGTGGAACCAAAGTCATTTTAAGAACATGTAATAACAACCACTGCTGAGGTTTTAAAAATGGCTTCACACACAAATGCCCATAAAGAACTAAATTGGTTTTAGAAACAAACAGAATAAACACAAGATCTTTGAACCTAGGAAAATGTTCAGCCTAGTCTCCGCCCACAAGTGGGTGGGGAAAACCTGCAGAGGGAGGGGGGTCCGGAGAGCAGCCAAGTGGTGGTGCACCAAGTGAAAGAGTAGCAAATGATGTAGTCCATTAGTCATTTCCTTCTTTCTTAACTACTAGAAGTAGTATGTCAATGTTTAGTCAATGTTTTTCTGTAAAAATAACACAATCCAAAACTTCTCTTTAGCCCGTTACTAAAGTGGCATGGACTCAATGTTGTTTAGGACACTGTATGACTTCTTATTTTGCCAAAGAGGCATCTTGTATCAGAGATGGGGACTCGAGTCTGAGACTCTGACTCGAGTCGCACTTAAGTCGCACAAATAAAGACTTGAGACTTGACTTGACATTGCCACTCAAAGACTTGAGACTTGACTTGGACTCGAGCACAAACACTTGAGACTTGACTTGGACTTGGTAAAAATTTACCAATTTGACTTGTGAACATCTCTGTCTTGTATCTTTAGACACTTTACAGCCTGTCACAGTAAAATATTTGCTCCCATTGCTTTTTTCAGTCTACTCAATATGCCAAAGATAAGACATTTGACAAACAGGAAATAGAATTTTTACAGCAACAAGATGATTCAACGCGAAACATAAAGAAATGAAGAGTGGCTCAAGAGTTTTGCACAGTGCTGCACTGTGAATACCAACCCTGATACTGCCTGAAATGACTCTCTGTAGAGGTTTTTCTTTTTTTTTCAATTTCATCATTCACAGTTATAAAAGTCATACAGTGTCTTAAACCACATCCACATGTTGTTTCCGTCTTGATGAAGACCTGGATGCAGTTTGAGAAGGATGAGAGATATTTTGGGGATGTGTTCACAGAAAAGGTTTGGATGACCATAGGCTAGTAGTCCTCATGCAAAACTAAAAAACAATTGTTTCCAGACACATCTTGGCTTGACTGATTCATGATATCTGAGTTTAGTAGGAAACTGTGTACATTGTTTTCTAAAACATTGTGAAGATAGTGACCAGTTGGACAGTTAGTCTTATGCAGATGAGGTCCTGCCAACTGGCTGCCACTTGCTTCAACACAATGCTAACTGCTAGCCACTCACTCATTCTTGTGCTCAAGTATTTCTTCATCCCCCTGAAGCCTCCCCATCGACTGACAGTGAGCAGACAGAATACAGATGGAAAAGTCATTGTAGTTCAGATATTTCCAAGACATCTGGCTGACTTTTAATTTTTAAGTGTCTTTTAATATGTCTTTTAAACATGATTTGTGGGAGTGACTGTGTTGATGTCGAAAGGGCTAAAGATCACTTTGTGGGGGCAGGAGAGCAGAAAGCACACGTGCCAGAGAGACCAGATACTCCAGCAGTTGGTTCCGCTCATCCCTGCAGAATATACGTCGGGAGAAGCATAAAAAACAGGATCGGATTCTCGAACATAAATGGTTTAGCATGAAGGTGCTCACAAAAATAGTTAAAACTGGCTTATGACTGCAGGTCACAAACTAACACCAGGATAAAATGTACCACAGATCTCTTATGTGCTTAAACAGTGTCAGATGGACTATGGTTTTGTTCTCTCAATGGCAAAATGATTTGTGAATTTTGACAGTTCTGGGACAGATATTACTCAAGATTTGTCCTCTTTTTGTACCTAAAAGCTATGTGCTCACAGAATTCAAACCTACATTATTTTAATCACCCTCATGTTAGTAAGTCAGTTGACTATTGCCAAGCTAAAATAGAGTCTCCTCAAGTAAGCAATGAGAAATGAACACCCTTTCACCCCACCTCCCCATTATACATACATAGTAAGTGTCCAGTAAGTGTTGGCTCTATCATCAGGGGATTGCAAGTTTGATCCCTGGTGATGCCACAGCCATCCGAGATCATGTGTCTAATGACATTTTTCCACTGGCACAAGGAACTGTGCCATACTGCGGACAACTGTTTTTCCATTACAACTAAAGAGATCCGTACCCAAGCTGCTCGATGGCACTGCTTTTTGATTGGTCAAAAAATGTTGTCATGACAAAAGACAGACTAGGAAAAAGGCCACTGTTTTTCACTGTCCGTGCAAAAAAAACAGCAATGGAGATATAAACTAATGAGTCAATGAAGCGAAGGACTACTCTCTATTTGGGCTGAAGACAAATTTCAGTGGGATTTTTTAACACTGTGAGAAATGTGAAGGTGTACCAGGACATCACTAACAGGTTAGCAGGGTTAGCTGTTCAGAAAACAGAGAAAAAAAGAAAAACTCAAACAAGACTATAAAAAAAATAAAAGACCATAATAACAAAAGTTATTGACAGAAAAAAAAATTCCGCTGGTTCGACTCCATGGACATGGTTTTGGGACGACCAAACCTAAACTGTGGGGAGAGAATTGTGCACACTGGAAAATCAAAACCTGCTACAATTTCCATGCCATCAGTCTCTCTGGGAGAGAATGACGGCCCTCCTTCTCTCCTAACCAATGATGCTAGTTAATGTTGGCATCTGTATGAGGTAATAGAGGCTAGAGGTTGTTATTGGTGTTTAATGTTTTCCTCCAAGCGTGTTGAAGCTGTCCCATGAGACTGCAGTAACGGCCGTTCAGAAGATGCCGTAGTGCTTCATGCATCTAAGAGGAAGCATCTGCTGGTCTTTACCCTTCCTGCTTAGTGGCATCATGATAGAATCAGAATCAGAAAACTTTACTGATCCTGGAGGAAACTTCTTATGCTACGACTGCACAGACACACAGAGACCCAAAAACAAGAACAATATACAATATTTGATCACCATATCATATACACAAAACGCTGTGGTCAGTAAGAAAGGTGGATATAAATACTATAGATAAATAAATAAAATTACTGCTGAAGTAGTTTACTGTTAACAGTGGTTTACTGTTTATTTTTAAATAGTGGTTTGGAGATCTTTTTTATGGAAGTTCAACAGATGTCTACTGTCAGAACTAAGTGCTGAAGTAAAAGTGGTGCATGATCAACTGGTCTGTAGTTTATACAGTAAGCACATCAGCTTACTAAGTGCTGAACTATATTGAACCTGATGCCTCTCTGCTGCAGGACGCTGTTACAGTAATGACTGTAAGACCACAGAAAAACTAAGTCACACAGTTAAGTTTCAGAATAAAAGGTTTGATTCATTTACTGCTCAGAGGAGGTCCTGACATAATCGGTTTTATTTGGGCTTTTTTTTCTCAGGTTAAATGTTTACGAGTCTTAATCCAAGTCGAGTCAGTCAACATGCAGCTTTAGTGCGGCTGGTGTCCAAGCTGCTGACTCAAGTCTCCGTCCCTGTCTGGGCCTACTCAGCATTTTTACATACAGCACATACAGTGCTGGAAGCATTTGCACTCACTATGTTTGCTCTTATTTATTAAGGATTTTTCTATTTTGTATTATAAATATTATAAAGTACTCTGTATATATATAAAAACGTTTTTTTTTATTCTCAGCATGTGATAAAATGCCAGCAAAGTAAACATTAGAATAAATGCAAACAAACAAGAAAGCAGTAAAAAGTATCAAAAAAGTGTTTGATTTCCCCTCGACTGCTTGAATTTGTATTCCCTCAGCAGCTCCTGATTCGATTTAATGAAGGACTGATTGAGTCTAACCAAGTTTCTGATGGAACTACAAGTAATGCTGGGCTTCCACAAGGAATTCGTTGATGTACTGTACATAAAATCACTATTTGCTGTAACGTTATTTGTATTTATTCTTTTTTGTTTTATTTAGTATATCTAGTAATATCAACTGAAAAACACTCACTACTCGTCTCAGTAGTTTTTTAAGTCTTATTTTCACAGGTATCTAAGACTTGTGCACAGTCTACATACATACATGTATATTTGTTTTGTCCACCTTTTATGAATTTGTGTCTAAATATACATACATAAATGCAGCGAAGGGTGGCTATAAACGCTCATGGTTAGAAAAGTTCATTTTGAAAGACATACATTGTGTTGTTTTTTTTTTTTTTAGATTCAAATAAAAGGAAAAGTGGGTTGCCCGGAAAAAGAGGCGTGACTGAATATCGGAGTAGACATTATTTTTGGAATGCCACAGGCGAGCGAGGGGAGCGCCGTCCAGGCCTGCCTTCTGTCACCATGGCGATGGCTGTTTTAGAATGCAGCTGGATGGAAAAAGTCTGCAGGACAGACAGGTGGTACACAGGAGAGTCCCGTGGCACCGCGCCGGCGGTTTTTCCCATGATCACCCCTGCACTCCCTGCTGGCATTTCAAACACTCCTCCTCCGAAAGGCCCCTCGCCCTGCACACGCACTCTCACAGCACAGAGGGAAACTGGAATACAGGAGCTGACAGTTAATGCCCTTCCAAATTTAGTGCCGTCCATCCACTTACACTGCAATCAGAATCACAGTCAGAACACTTTATTGATCCCGGAGGAAACTGCTTATGCACCGACTGCACAGACACACAGAGACTCCGAGGCAAGAACAATACAAAGTAAAAGTCAAAATAAAAGTCAGTAATGATCAATACTCGTGAGTGTGTGCGTGTGTAGAGAGTCAGTTGAAGTGGAAAGTTTGAAAGTGACAATCAGGAAAAAAACAGTCCTACTGAATTACTGCCGTTCCTTCAGAATGGAAAGTGGCCAGTTTTGTTTAGCGTCACTTCAGTCCCAAATCTGGGTCATCGAAATTATATCAGGAGTTTTTGAAGGTTTTATGCATTGTAAGTAAGATACTGAGGGTGAAGGTGGTGTTGTTTAACTGCCAGCTCAAACACGAACCAGCAGCAACATGAAGATACAGCATGCAAAGTTTGCAGCAACCCTGGTAAAGCAACACATTTCACAAGTTCACTTACTATGGTGCCCTTTTTTTTTTTTGCAAATTTGCGCACAAAAATAAGGTAAGGTTGAGGTAAAACAATACCAAAAGGTTCTGTTTTCCTCAGTATGTTCCATTCAACAAATAAACTTTCATTCAGATGTGCGGAAGTGTGTTTTCTATTGAAGATGCTTTAGGGATGTTTATTGCCATGCAGAAAATACATTAAAACGTCATTTGACCACGTGGCTGTTTTTAATCATTATATAAGTTAAACAATATGACTTCTGAACATATTGTGGATATTTTTGGTCTAAAGAACATCACTTAAATTGTAATACAAATGAAATAATTATCCCTGCTTAATTGGATTTTTATAGCAGTACATTAAAAATCATAGTACTGTAAAATAACTTCCAAGTCTTCCAAGTACTGTGTTGTATTTCAATAGATATACTATTGTTCTATAAGTTCTATAAGGATGTTTAATACAGTGTCATAAAAATCATTGTGCTAGATGTTTTTTTGAAGTACTAAATACTCTAAGTACTATTTATCAGTTAAGTATTTTTTTTACCACAGTGCAATAGACATTATTGCACACTAGGTATTTTTGAACATAAGTACTAAATACTTCAAGTTCTCTGAAAATATAGTGCTTTTTGTCTCTTCTAACCTAAATCAAAATATCGTCTTTACGAATCATGATGTTTTTTTTTTTTTTGTCAAATCACCCACCCCTAACACAAATCAATCAGATGCCCCCTGGAAGGCCAGGCCTCATTTGGACCTTCCCTGGACTACCAATGGAACAACCAGTCACAAATAATCTTTTAAATAATTGGTTTTTTTTATTTGTGTCGTTAGCAGAAAGCATACTGTATACATAAAATACCCTTAAGATTTCTATAAATATGTCATATTAGAGAAGATACAAGTCGTAATTCACCGTGTGCCTAGACTGGGGGGGGGGGACGAGTACAATCAGCCTGTTGAGCAGAGCCAATGCAAAATAAGGCACAGGGACAAGGTCTCTTACACACGATCATGCATTCATATACAAGAAGAAGAAAGTATCCCAAGGTAACAATGTCACAATAATGAACAAAACGTTGGATATCGATATTAAGTGCATGCGTTAGAAAGACATTTTCCATTCAACAGAAGAGAAGTGAGCCTTCCAAAAACAGAAGACTTCTCAGTTTTGGTCAAATACAGAATGTTTGTTCTTATTTCTCCAAGACAAATGGTTCCTAATTACAGTCCACATGTTTTAAATATTTTTATTCAACACATCAGGTAATTATTAAGTCCTTCAGCTGTTTCGACGGAGCGAAAAACACAAGTTCGGGACTGCAAATAAGAAGCACTTTCCTGGCTGCCTGGCCTACACAGGTGAGAGGAGGAGGCAAATGCACTCCCCCGATATTGAGGGACTCTACACTATAGAAAATGTATTGATTACATGGTAAAATCCTTTGGTGTCGTCATGTCGTTTATTGCTGGTCTTTGTCTTCACCCATCAACCTCTATTTATGACTTAACATGTATGCTTAATGATCAATTGAGAGCTCTGACGCTGTTGGATTTGTGGGAAAAGGGCTGTATGAAATTCCCAAGACAGAAATCATAGTTCAAATCAAATATGCTTTAATTAAAACAAAATCAAATTCACAAAGCAATCCGGTAAAATCTAATCTCAGCCCTGCAGACCTGATGGTGACCCATGGCTTGGGGGAATGTAAACTGCTTCTTCAAAATAAAGGTGTAGGGTTGGGGATGAGATGGATTTCTCTGAACGTTAGCTAGTGCAAATTGCTTCTTCAAAAATGGTTAAGATTGAAGTCAGGATTCAGATAGAGGCTCCGCCCACCATCATGTGTCTTTTAGAGCAAGATATAGGAGCATCTAACGGTCATGGCAACGGTCATTCATCAGTTTTCCACAAAGCAATTAGAAGCTAATAAGTAAGACGCTCTAGTGCTTGATAGCGTCTACTACTTTGTTTTCAGTGGGTGTGTTTTTGTTGTAGCTCTGTTTATATTGAATATTGCTTTTCCATCAACATTATATGGTTTGTTACTTTTCATGTCAGTCAGATGGCTCTTTCTTGGCAAAGTAAATCGTTCTTCAGTGTTAGAAGTGAACACAGCTGAGGTTCTAACTGATCTGGGGGTTAGGATTAACTTCCCCCATCATGTTAGTTTGTGTAAATTGCTTCTTAAAAAGGGTTCACGCTATGGCTGGGGTTCTGTATTTGCTTCCCCAACCATTTTTTTCCAGTGTAATAAAAAATGGTTCAGGTAAGGGTTAGCCACTTTCCCAACCACATCTGGTCATTTGGTTCACTAGCTAGTTTTTAGTACGTAACTACTGCATTTACATAAACAGTTTATTTTCACTTTTATCTAACATTGGTTAGACAGTTGGGTGAGCTAACTTAGCGACTAGCTTTGGCTCATGCTGGGGCTTCCACCACTCAGGCCCAGTCTGGGTCTTGGTCTGCAGGCTGTAGATAGATATCACTCAAGCAGTCTGCATTTGGCCAATAGCACGACTGCTTAGGGTTAAGTGCCTTTTCAAGAGGGTTGCTTTGAGTCATAGTCGCTACATGGCTCTTATTGATGACGCTGGGGTTCGAGGATGTTGGGGAGGTAGAGGTGGTCCAATTTCACTGAGAGACAACACACTATACAACAATAGATAATTAAGGCATATTTACAGCATATTAAACATACATATTTCAACAAAAAGCACTACAGACATCTTTATATGTATATGTCATGGTATAAAAAAATGGAAAAAAAAAAAAAGACATGGTCTATAGACGTGTCTACTTTATTCACACATTCCTACACATTTCCAGCCTTTCATAGTTACTGTAAACAAACGAGTGACTGAATCAAAAAGATATATATATATATATATATATATATATATATAAAAGAATTGAATAAGAAGAAAGGAATTGCATCCTGTTTTGTGCTTGCAGCAAGGCACTGCCGTATCTGTCCCTGTGTGATGAACAGGTCGGGACGTTTCAGCTACTCTACATCATTCTGACCCTGTCAAACAGCCTTTGTCCTGAATCGCCAGTACATACCACATATCGAGAAGAAACCAGAAGAAAGCCTCTGGGAAATCTTGGTCCAAGTTCTGTTTAAGGCAAGAGCAAAAACAACTAAAACAAAAAAAAAAAAAAGGAACAGTCACTGATGGTGCTTTTTATACACCTCGTTGAGTTTAAGGCCTTTCATGTGAAACATTCAGTTAAGTGTAGCTGTGGAGTTTCTTTTGAATAGTCAACTTTTTCATTGCCAGGACTCAGTGTCCAGGAGAGGACGGAATCAGAGCGAAGACGTCTTGGTCCCATCTTTCGTCAGGCGTCTCGACGGCTGTCTACGAGTGACCGTGAGCCGAAGCGCTTGACAAGTCGTTCCTGATAATTTCATTGACTGTGAACACAAAGAATGGCAAGAAAAAAATGAATTTTAAAGGACATTTAATAGATGAACAAACATACCATTTAACACAATGGTATACAATTGTTTGTCAAACCAAAATCAAGTGTAAATGTATTTATGCTACCGTCTGTAATAATGTGATTGCATTTGAATAGTTTGGCAAAAGGATGGTAGTAAATGGTGAAGATGTAAACAAAAAAGCACTCTTTGTGACAAATGATGGACGGATAATATCCAGCTTTTGTTGGATCTTCTTCTGCCATTGTTGACGCCCTGTGTGAATCAGCAGCATGGACTGGGCTGGTGTGTTCTGCACCCGCGCGTTTCCCACACCCTGTCAGCCAAACTTCAGAGCCATTTTATCAGTTGTGTCTTTTGGCTGGGACCAGGGAAGTGACTACAGAGACTCTCCAGTGACCCCGCTTTTAAAGCCCTTAATTATAACTTAGAAACTAGAGCAGAAGCTGCACTCCCCAATCAGAATCAGCTTTATTGGCCAAGTATACAAGGAATTTGTGTAGAATATATTAAACAGAAATAAACGATCAAGCACAGTATGTACTATACTGCAAACATGCTGAAGTAAATATGAAATAAATATATCTGGATGGTATAACCACTTCTTAAATATACATGAAATGAGTTGGCCTGACAATATATATACACATGTGACCTTGCCAGTATATACAAATGAACAATATACACAGTAAACATACTGTGTACAGACCACAGAACCAAGCCAGGGGACTTTACTATGTAACATAAATGTATGTTATGTATATTAGTTAATATTATTGGAGCATTATTAGGTTATTGGAACATTATTGGGTAATTGGAACATTCACAGATGACCAATAACACCTTATCAGTTCCCCCAGGCAGGGCATACACATACAACAGCTTTATGTATCTTATGTATGTTAATTCATATTTTTGGAGCATTATTAGGTTATTGGAACATTATTGGGGGATTTGAACATTACAGAGTGATTGGAACATTAACAGACCACCAATAACACCTTATCAGTTCACCTAGCCCTGGCGTACACACACATACACACACACTCTTGCATGTATGCAGAGTTCAGAATCCGTTTTCCTACATTAGGGTAGTCCCAGTGGAAACGTGCGGCCTGAGCCAACACCGCTGGCTGTTTGTACCTGCTGCTCGGAGCAAAACAGGAATTTACACGCCGAGCTCATTTTGCTCATCCCCTCCGCATCACACAAAACAAACCACAAAACCAGCCTCATGATTACATGATCAAACTTTAATGCGCCCCTAGAATAGCTGGGACACATAAAGAAGTGCGAAGAGCCTCAGGTAACACATAGCGCGCCGCACGCTGAGGAGTGGGGGGGGGGGATGGGGGGGAATCACCTCAGCAGTATGAAATGCAACAAGGTTTTGTTTCAGAGGAAGAGCGCTCGCTTCCTTTTCACCCCTGTCAGCGGCGGCAACAGTCGGGCCTTCTCCGAAATTTTCACACCTACACAGCGACCGCAACACTGCGCTGTTTTGCTTTATCAACTAATAGTTTCCATTTCCAAGCCCTCAGCTTTTCCACTGATACAAAAAGCATGAGAGCTGGAAAAAAAAAATGAGAGAAAAAAAGAGAAAAGAATATGAGATTTACACCAGAAAGGTGTTCAGAGGTCTCTAATCACACCCTGTTGACGTTCAAAAAAGCCACTGAAACAGGATGTTGTAAACTGTTAAACCTCTAAGCTACGTGTGTGCCTAATTATAGCCCTCTATTAATGTTATCTGTGCGGCTGCCAGTCTGTTTATCGAGACAATGGAAAAATATATATACAGAAAGGATTGTTATGGCAAAATACAACGAAATGGATGGATGTCGAGGTGTTTCAGAGGCGGAATGCAGTCACTGGGGGTCAGGCAGAGTCTCGCCCTGCTAAGCTCACCTGATGCAATCCATTGTAACAATCCCTTCGCATTAATAAGTAATAAGAAACAGGTACATTCGCACAATAGGCCTGAACAAATGGGTCTAAACAGGAAGATCAAGTATGATTTGCGGCTGTTAATTTGACATAAATTGAAACCTTCTCGCTGGAACCCTATCAGTCGAGGCTGCTCTCTATCGGTGAGATCACATTTGTTGAACTGAGCAGTTCTGGGACCAGACGGTTTAATTAATCGTTTAGCTGTCTTACTGTCTGATGGAAATAACAAGTGTAAACATAATGGAAAGTCAGTGAAGTGGCTCCTCGGTGAAAAACAAGACACAAAGAGGACATCCGAGATGCTGTCATATATATGTAGAACTTCCAATCTCTTCATCACTGAACTTTACCTCTTGGTTTTGTCGGACACGTCCATTATTACACTACACTTAAACCCTCATGCTGCTTAGGCAACACTGAATGTCTTGAAAATGATTCAAATAATCATTTTGAAATGCTTATTAGTTCAATAAGACTTTGCCAGCCGTCTATATTTATCTCTATTGCAGTTGCAACATTTTTTTATATATATTATCTATTTATGCGCTTGTTTAAACTTCTGTTTCAAAATCTGCATGTCATCTTATGAGCTTACCTGCAGTTAGTCAACAGCTGAAATTCACACTTACTCCTACACACTCACACACACACATATCCACACCCATACACACTCATACAAACGCAGGCTTGGCTACAGGCTGAGCATCTTTGAGTGTGACAGAACACAGAAGGTTTGCTTTATTAAAACATGCTTCATCCCTGCAGTGTGCCAGTCTGTGACACTGTCACTGCCAAGACACACAAACACACACACACACACACACACACACACACACACACACACACACACACACACGTGAGTACAGTCAGTACAGCCAACCCCTCCCTGCCAGTTTTCCCTTTAGGTGTGGTCCATCAAACCTAAGCCTGTCCAAGGTATCTTTTAATCTCCTCCTCCTCCACACTGCGAACGGCAAGCAGCCACTGACGCTCGTTCCTCTAAAAATACACCGCGCGGGAATTCCGGTTCTGCTCCATTTGACCAAAGCGACGACTTACTTTACCGTTATGACTCTGATGCACTGTCAGCATTGTTGTCATTCGGATTAGTTTCCACTGCTGACAGTTCATCACCTGGGTACTCTCAAAAGCACTGGAAAAAAAAATCAAACAGAGAACACACCACCACAGGAAAACAGGAATCACTCCTCCTCTACTGTAGAGACAATAGCTCTGTGTTTCTGATCCTGTGTCTCAATGGAATCTGATTTATGAAGTAAATACAAGAGGTTTGAAGGCATTTAAGCTCTTCACGAGTTACCTGGGGACTCTAAGTGGAGCTTTCCTTGACAGGGATTTAGCCTCTCTTCTTTATAATGGAGAATCTCCATTCAGAAAGCTGTGTAGGACGGGACTAAGTTTAATCCAGCTCTAACCTAGGCCTGGTGTGTTACGCCTTCTGGGCCGGTTTCAGGTGCACCAGGCAGAAAACACTACACAGAAAAGTGCAGCTCATCACATATTCTGTGTTTTTTTCTGTTTTCTGCTTGGTTTTGTGCCAATGTCTCTTTGTAAAACCAGGTTCCAAAGTTTAAGGACCAGGTGTAAGTGTGTACGAAGATGTCTGTTATTGTTTTTTATCCGGAGCAGAATAACAGCCAAGTAGAACTTCCAACCTCTTCATCACTGAACTTTTACTTCTCAGTTTTGTCTGAGGGATCCATTGTTTAACTGCACTTTTTAAACCCTCATGCTGCTTGGGCAACACTGGGGGTCCTGAAAATGACCAAAATGATCATCACCAATTTTTTATTTTTAGTTTTAGTTCAATAAGACTTTGAAAACTGTCTGCTTTCTATTTTAGCTGAAGTTTTAATAACGACAGTGATTATATCTGACTTGTGATTTTATAGTGAATAAAGGATACTAAAAAGTACTAAAAACTCTATGTACCCAGTCAACAATCAACACCAGAACAACAATTTGGTCTAAATTCAAATGATTGGAGCACATTAAAGTGCTGGTACTGGTACTTCATCCTGACTTTTCCTCGCTGCTGTTCTGAGATCAATGTGTGTGTTTTGGGAGATTATAATAGTGTGATTCAAGCCCAGCCCGTTCCCAGACCACTGGAATGACGAATCATGGAGGTGAAAAGCTCCCGACAAGCATAAGCACTAACACCCAGGTATGCTTTCAAGTACATGGCTTGAGACTAGTTAGAGGATCATTACAGCTCCACTTGAGCCTTATTTTACACTTCTCACAGCCAACAATGCTGGAAGAATGGAGTGCAGGAAGCAAAAGAGTGTGGACAAGTGAGAGAAAGAAAGGAGGAGGGGGGAAAAAAAGGTGCGAGGAGTGAGAGGGGAAAGCCTGCGGTTTGGTGGAGATGGATGGCCGTCAGGCCTGGACAACCCTTAGCATGAAACCTGATTCTGATGATGAGCAAGAGGAGAAGCTAACTGGGGCTTTTTAAATGAAGCATGATGAGTTCAGCCAACAACCAGGTTCAGAACAGCCTGAGAGTGGTATATTTCATAACACAAATGAAAGTATATGGCTAGTATTAACTCTCTCTCCCAGCAGGTTTAGGAAAGATACCCTAATTGCAATTCTAATTTCTCCCTATTTTATTTCATATGTGTTAGTAATTAAATTGGCAAGAATCTGGAGGACTAAGAGAAACTCTCAAATATCTATGAAATCCATATTTCTAGCAGCATTACGAGATCACAGTATACCACCAACATTTTGCCTTGAAATCGTATATGTTCAATGGAAGGGCAGCTTTCACAGAAATGCTTTAACCTTGTTTGAACTGCCCGTGAAATTGATTTGGCAAAGGAAGCTTAACTCTGAATTTGATGCTGTAGGAGAAAGGCAATTGAATTTCCTGCTACATATTACTTATTGTTTCCCCACAATATCAAATCTGCTCTCGCTTTCAGCTGAAACGCTAATGGGCTATTCACAGCCTCCCACGCGCTCAACTGCGGCAGGGAGGCGGCCCTGGGAGCCGGCATGCCAACTCTTGCCTTAACCCCACCGAGAAGAACAGTAGACGGGTTAAGAAAAGCCCTCGCAAACATGTATACACACACACACACACTCAGAGCAAATTCTCCCGGATCAGTTACTAATCGACTGTTGCTATAAATTTTCAACAAAAACAGTCTGACAGACGCGTATGAGCGGCAGAGCGCGTTCAGAAAAACTGTCGATGCGGAAAAGCCTGGGCTGCCCATGTGGAAGCGTTCAGACCCAGAGGCTGACAGCATGGAAGAGGGAGGGAGGGGGTAAGAGAGGGAGACAGAGAGAGAGAGAAACAGAGAGAGAAAGAGAGAAATTGTTTTGAATAAACTGAGAGAAAGAGAGGGAGGGAAAGGGAGAGGGAATGAGAGAGAGAGAGAGAGACAGAGAGAGAGGAGAGAAATTTTGTTATAAAAATGTTCGGAAGAACTGTGTAAGAGAGAGAGTAAGAGAGAGGGACAGAGAGAGAGAGAGAGAGGGGCAGAGAGAGAGAGAGAGAGGGGCAGAGAGAGGGAGGGAATGGGGTGTGAGCCACGCTGGCAAGTATTAAAGTCTTGGATCTTGGAGGAGTTTCCCCCAGGCCTTCGCTGCCGCTGTAGCCCTCTATCAGACAGCTGAGGGGAGAGAAACCTCAGGCAGCTCTACAGGCCAGAGCACACTGACCCAGCAAACACAGGCAAATTCAAACTCTGATTTGCTGCGACATACCTGTGAACAGCAGAACAGTGGAACGGTGAACCACTAGGACTGTGGTTTTTATCTGCTGGGACCGTTTCTTGTTGAAATTTATAGCAACTGCAGACCAGTAACTGATCCAAGAGAATTTGCTTGGAGTGTTCTGCCATATTCTCTAAGTTTTAGAATGTTCTTCCCATTCACACCGTCTGGTCTAGGAAGCTTTCCACCACTTGTGCTGTTCTAGAATGTTCTCCTCCCCTCAGTCAGTCATGTGGTGTATCTGTTCTCATTCTGGAACATTCTAAAGCCAAGATTTACCAACACTGGAACACAGAGCCTTAAAAAACAAAGTTATTTAGTAAAATTTTGGGGTTTTTTTTAGAACTTTTAGAGTCGATAAGTCACGTGAATCGATGTGAGTGGGGAGAAATTTTTAGATCTAGCTGCAGACCCGCAGGCCAAGCCCCAGGTGAGCCTGCAAAGTTAGTGATACACCAGAACCAGATTCAGAAAACTTTATTGATCCCAGAGGAATTTGCTTAAAACATAAATTATATATGTCATTGATGTTAGGTAAACGTCTATGAGCTATACTGTAAAAGTATGTAATTTATACATACTGTAGTCATACAACTGTTAAAAATTAGCTATCTAGTTCAGGGGTTCTCAAACTCTTTATTTGGAGACTGGGGCAAAATGCTGCCTGTCTGGAAAACCCTGGTTTGAGAACCAGTGAATTAGTTAACTTACGAATGTGGTTGGAGGAATTAACTAAATAATCTAACATGATTGGATAACGTGGTTGGGTACCTAATCCTAGATAAACTAGTTTTATTCTGAAGAAGTTAATAATAACACTGTGATACAGGGAAGCGAACTCTAATCTCTAATCTTTAGATGCTGTAAACGTTTTTAATGGGGAGGAATAGTTTAAATCAACACAAGATGTTGTGAATATTAGGTCAGTGCGCACTTACAGGACACTGATCTTTATCTGCCAGGTCCTCTGGGCGGGTTAGACAGGCTCTGGCGCTCCACCTGTTTGAGTGAGTCTGATGCTAAAGTGGCGCACTGTACGAGGAAACTAAGTGCACTGTGGGTCTCCTGAGCCTGATCAATTACAACTGTTGCCAGGGTGAGTGAGGAAACCCAGGAGACACCAGAGTCTGCGCGACCCAGACAATAAAGAAAGAAAAACAAACCCCCGCACAACGCTCGCTGAATTAGGCTCGCCACCGCTGAGATTGGGAGAACACCAGAAAGGCTCGGCCTCCAAAATTAGGCAGCCAATCTAACAACAACAGTTACCCCCTCTGTGCCGCCGCAAAGAAAGACCTGTTTAGGTTGGCTGGGTTTAAAACAGGCCCCTCGCCTTTGATCCGCTAAGCTTTGGTGTGTCTTCCTATCGCACTCGTCTTTTCCTCCCTCCGTCTCTCTGCTATCTCCCCCCTCCCTGCTCTGCTCTGCTCTGCTCACTTCCTCTCAGTCCCGAGGGACGCTGGGTTGTGTGTGCCAGGCGGCCTCCTTGGGAGGGTGTGTGGTGGGGAGGGTGTTTACATGGTTAGGCCTACTCTCATGTGCCCTAATCAGAGATGTACAGAAATGATTCACAATTTGCTGCACTGCACTCACTCACACAGACACACACACAGACACACACACAGACACACACACAGACACACACACAGACACACACACAGACACACACAC
>JBBPCY010000039.1:29109426-29131359 GCA_037974405.1 Brachyalestes nurse
GAGAGAGAGAGAGAGAGAGAGAGAGAGAGAGAGAGAGAGAGAGAGAGAGAGAGAGAGAGAGAGAGAGGGAGGGAGAGGGAGAGAGAGAGAGAGAGAGAGAGAGAGAGAGAGAGAGATTGCACATGCCCCGTTTGTGATTCATTCCTTAACTTGCGGCTGAGCGTCAGAGAACAGGCAATGGAAACTTCTGCAAATGTAAATACGTTTTGGTTAAAAATATAGTGTCTTAATGCACACCACATGGGCTGCCTGGCAGGCCCCGCTCTATTTTGACGGGGAGACTGGGGGAGCAGAAAGAGAGAGCAATGGAGAGGGATAGAGGACAGAAAAAAAAAAAAGAGTATGGAAGAGCAAGTGAGGAGGAAAGGAAGGGGGATGTGAGAGAGTTCGTCAGACTCACCTTGGGCCTTCTCCACGAACATGACCTTGGAGTCGGGCAGAAAGTTGTGGCCACTCAGAAGCATCCTCTTGCCTCCTGTGGCGGGATAACTGTCCAGGCTTTGCTTCTCCACCAAGGGCAGCTCCTGGGCCGAGCGCTGGGCTGCATGCAATAAGATACGGATCACTGAAAAGATCTTTAAATGCTCCTGAACTCTCTCCCCATCAGGGCTGTCAATATCTATTATACTGTTCATCGAGTAATCTACCTGTTATTGAGACGACTACTCAACTGATCATAGCTGTTAAAAGAGAATAAACAACTGAAATGGACCTAAATGATGATAAATAAGCCTGTGTTTTGCCATACAGAATCTCTGGCAAATGTCTTTATTGTGCTTTATTTCCAAAACTGTATGCATGAATTGGGTACTTTTGGGTCTCAACCTCCCCTCCACTAATAAATCTGATATGAAAATAAATAAATGAAGATAAATAAGCCTTTCAAAGACTCTAAAACACTTCACTTGAAGAAAGTAGAATTTTATTATATTTATTTCATTAAATCTATCACTGTGTGACCAAAATACACTGTAGGAGTATGAAAATCAATTTCTAATTAAAGTGAAATACCAATGAGTAATTTAAAACAGAGTAATCAGGTTAAATCAAAGCATTGTGATATCCCTACTGCCCATCAAAAAAAAAATACAATATAAATGACATCCCAGTATATTGTATTAATATTTTGGAGTAAATTGCCATAGAGGTCAACCTGATCCCCATCTGCCCTTGTGCCTCCAGGCCTCTCCTCAATATAGAACAGCAACAGCTAACTCACTCTCCTCCTTAACACTTATCATTCCAGCTTCTATTAGTGCACTGGCTATTAAAACCACATTAAACCCTACTCTGACTATAAATACCAGCCCAGGAATCAATCTTAAACACATTTGTCATATCAATATGTTTACAGTCACAATTTGCCTGTTAAGCAGTTTTAGCCTCCTTGTCTCAACTCATCCTCGTGAATAAGCTGATTTTCATGAGTCATTGTTTTAAGCACCAGCTGGGTATTCTTTTTTTCTTTTTAGAAGCTTGGGGGGCCTCTTGGTCATGTCAGCACTTTTTCACCACCAGAAACTTGGAAGCGTGGGATACACCAAACTGAGCGTAAAATCCAATTTATTAGTTTGTTATCAGAATTTTTGGAATATTAATCACAGCTTTGTAATAAGTTTTAATAAGAGACGAAGGTGGGAGTAGGAGCCCATCTGTTTGCCCCGAATGCAAAATGAGCTTATCGCGTTGGGTGTAGATTTATGGAAATGGCAAGGGCAAGTGAATAACATCATCACACCTCAAGCAAGAAATGGATGCCCTCATTTATAAACTCTGACCAACATTACATCAGGCTCCAAACTGGACCATTTCTCCAGTCTCCGGTAAACAGCAAATGACCTCTAGTGATCCTATTTAAATGACTAAAAGTTGATATCATGACTATGTTCCATAGTGCACAGCTCAGTTCTGAGTCTGGATATCATTACTGAACAAATAATGATGTAAACGATTAGCAGCGTAGCACTCCTTAAGGCGACTTCCAATGTGAAAGCACTCTCCTCAAAGAGCAAGTACTTGATTATTTTTTATCCATTCAAAATATGATCAAGTCTCCACTGTGCGTGCCTGTGTGTGTAACCCTGGTGACTAGTATACTTACAGCACTCTATGGGATTAGAAGCCGCTTGAAGAGACACTGTCCTGCCGTTGGCCTGGTTGATGTGGACACGGAACACCATTCGGACCCGGGTGTTTTTCCGGCCGATGTCCGTTTCGCCCTTCCTCAGCTCGATGTCAGAGTTGCGGAGCTTCAGGATTCCAGCGCAGTCAATTCTGCAGACCCAATGTGAGGAAATAAAAGAACGGAGTAAGGTTGGATTCAAGTTCCTGCGATCAGTAGGTTGTGGGTTCGAATCCCAGGACTGCTAGCGCCACCGCTGAGTTAACCTTGAGCAAGGTACCATCCCTACACACTGCTCCCTGGGCATCCCTCATTGGTGGCAGCCCGCTACATCACTTGGTGAACGAATGCAGAAAAGGAATTTCACATTGTTCACGGTGTGGTGTGGTGTGGTGTGCTGTGGTGTGGTCACACGTGACTATAAGGGGCCACTTTAATTGTCTGCTCTCAAATGTGTTTTTTTAACAGGAAACTGTTGGACCCAGTTCATAGAACCTTGGCAAAAATCCCATTCAACCTAATGAGAAACTGCACGTTCATTTTTGACGACTTTATAACCTTAGAGTCTGCTATTCCTTCCAAATTCTTAACATTCGTTCAATTGTTCAGTGTCAAGCTATTTATACTGAAAGGTCACTATGTTAGGATGGATAACTAGCTTCCGCCTTGTTTTTGATTAACTCCAAGAACACAATCCAGTCTCATATTTAAAATTCAACGATGAGATTTTGAAATAGGTCCGTTACACGAATGACACTTCAAAACTGCTGAAGACATCAACAAACCTGTGCACTTTACTGTGTGAACAATGGTGCATAGTGATGACGAGGGAGTGTGACTGGGATCAATCATTAGTGTACTGATGAAATTACAAATGGCAAAACAAATTGTTGCAATTGATCCAAAAAAAAAAGTGCATGATGGCTGTGGGGCCTAAATTGGATAAGAGTTATGGAAACACTGCCTGCAGTGGCTGTTTCTCATGACTAGCAAGAAATTCAACAATGCTGGGCTTTGTA
This sequence comes from Brachyalestes nurse, assembly GCA_037974405.1. Lineage (NCBI taxonomy): Eukaryota > Metazoa > Chordata > Actinopteri > Characiformes > Alestidae > Brachyalestes > Brachyalestes nurse. The sequence continues at coordinate 29,112,568 of JBBPCY010000039.1, forward strand.
AGGGTGATGCTTAACAGATCAAAGTTTCTGTGCCACTCAAACCCTGGAACAGGGACTTCCCTTTGCTGGCTTAATTGCCTCCCTGGTGTCTGTGGAACAGGGGTCTCCAGTGGTCTTGTCTTTTCAAAGGAGATGTGCACTGGACATCAAGCAGTCGCCAGTCCAGCATCTGAAAGTAGCCGGTTTCTACTGCAATTCACAGGCACACTTCTACAAGATCAAACATTTAGAGCTTGGGCCCTGTTAACTAATGCCACATTTGGAGGCAAGAACTTTTTTCAGCGTCTTCATTACTATTTCTCTCGCACGCCCACTCTTTTTCTGGGGATTTTCCTTCATGGGACTTCTTAGTGGAAAAAGGCATCACTTTTCAGACTGCCCTTTTTACGAAATTAAATAAAACTTAAGCCTAGCTGGTAAAACTAAAGCAGAGAATACATTTGGGATATGGCTTGGCATTCCAGTTATTTTACACTGGAGCTTTTGGGCTGAATTCCTGGAACCTGGTAAATGTCAGATTTTACACAAATCTATTTTTCCTCCTCTTTGGTCAGTTAAAATTTGAATAAATAGAAAACACCATAATAAGCACGTAAGAACTAGTGTCTGATGTCAGTTTCAGGCAACACTCTTTGTAGTGAAATATATTATGAGGGCCCTGTTCCTTGGTTTATTGTTACATGGCCAATTGATTCGAGTCATATGAATGTGTCACACTGGTAGAGTCCATGTATTTTGATTAAAGCACTCTGAGAGACGAGCTCTATAGAACATTCTGCTCAAGCCTTTACGATGCCGTATAAAAAAAAAAAAAGTAACAGAGCGAGAGACAATCCATGTGGGTTGACAGACATTTCCGTGAAAAAAAAAGTGTCTGGTCTCCTTGTCATCGCATTGCTCTTTCCGCTGTTAGTACTTGCTCTAAGCAACATAATTAAGAAACAAGGGAAATAATGGGAAAGGAATGACCTAATCTTTCTCAGTAGTGGACACTGAACAATTAGGGACACATCTTTCCACAGAGCATGCTCATCGGATAAACTGCGGCGCCCTTGAACCTCCCATAGGATACAAACGTGGTTCGTTTTCATGTTTGTATTCTATAATCTTGAAAAATCAATACTGCAGTCTACAGCAGTCTCCCAATATGTTACTGTAATCCAGCCTGAATGGGTGCACTTCTGCACTGCCCAGTGTTTTCCCTGTTCTCAGATACCTACTTCAGCTCATCAGCTCAGTACTTCATGAATCAAATTAGCTGTGTTCGAAGGGAAAACACTACCAACTAGACTGCAGCTGAAGTGACTTTGAAGTCTGAATTGATCTAAAACATGAGTACAGTTTCTTTGAATGTATTTCACTAAAGTATAATTGAATGTATTACTGAACTGACACACCATGTGTTACATTGCATACAGTTGCCTTTAGAGTTGGCAAAGTCAAAATAATTTTTTATTTTCCCACCATTCCCTTTTATCTTTTTTTAAGCAAATATTTTGGATGATTTGAAAGGCAAAGTATGATTGGTACCTAAAAATCAACACTTCTTAACTGATTTATTGGCAAAATAGTCATAAGATTGCTTGATAAGTAATTTAGTCAATATTAACAACTCTAGATTTGAAGAAGGAAAGTGGCCAATGCACAGTTGGACAAAAACACAGAGTGGGACTTGAGTAGAAGACACTGTTCTGGGTCTTATCAGTACTGGCCTGTTTATGTCTGGATGGAAAGACTACATCAGTAAGCCTCCACGCAGGCCTGTGCTTTTAAAAAAATACCCTGAGCCCACACCTTCCTGCTCAAGACTGGGTCCAGAGAAAACCCCCAACTTACAAACCATTCTGACATTTCGGCGGCCCCCAACTGAAATCTTCTTAGGTCATTTGGACATAGGTTCCATTTCCCATCTCATTCTGCACCAGACTTTAATTGACTATTTTTTTTGGATACAAGCTCAATCAAATAAAGTTACTCATTCTCAGGACAAGCAAGTCATATGAACCATTTGGCTTAATTTTCAGGATGTAGATGTGGGGCAGATTCATTTTTGCCTTCAAAAAAATTAAAGAAGAGAGACAGAAAGGGAACACAGCACTTGAAGGTGAGGGTGGGAGCATAATCCAGTCTGGGTCTGACGCCTTATTTCTCCAAGTCCAAGCTACTGGGACGTGTGCCAGGAGAGTTATAGAGGAGGGAAGCCAGGCCAAGAGCGCTGCAGGCCGGACAGCCTGCCGAGCACGAGCCCAGGGGACGCCGGAGCTCAGGCTGGGGGCGGGAGAAGAAGGAGCAAGAGACATAGCCTCTCGGATTCAGGAGCAGGAAACGTACTGAAGCATGTCTAAGAACCAGGATTGGGCAAGACAGGAGAAGGATGAGAGCTGCAGGGACATCCTATGGTGATAGAGAATATCAGGCGAGATAATACATTGCTTATCAGGAGGACATGTATACTGTGGGTGGACTCTCAGCCACTCAGACGGCTTCGTCCCGTGGACTGATAGGGACGTGTTTACTTTGCTTCGACTTATCTATGAAACAAATTAGAGTTAACTCCTAAATGCATTCATTAGTGACCTGTGACCTGTAACTAACCCTTTTAACTGCTGTTTAGTTAACCCCTGCCTAGTGTTCTTCTACTTATTAGTAATTTATAGATCAAAAAAAAAAATTCCAAGGTACCCAAGGCAAGAGTTAGTAAGGATAGAATAATATGGGTTTTTTTTTTTAAGAAAATCACAGAAAAGGAAGTAGGAGAAGTGCATAAACACATAGATGGCAAGGCACACTCACATAGCACGCATGTTGTTCTCTGGCAGCAGAGGGATCTCCAGCACCTTGGTGTTAGACTGCATGGCTTCGTGGCTTGCGGTGGAGACGGTCTTGCCAGTTATGCGGTGGACCTGGTAGAAGGCATGTGGGCGCAGGAGTCGGTCGTCTGCCGTGCCGATGAACAGCTGGAGCGTCAAGGGCTCGTTTTCCATGTAGCCGTAGAGCTGGCAGGACAACAAAGAAAACCAGGTGAGCCCCCCAAAACCTAACTCGAGAACCCCTCTCTTAAAACGCCATCTTCTTTGAGCTATAATTACTTGAGTGCACTGTGGCTACGACTTCCTAATGATAGCTTTTAGCCTTAGAGCGGCTCACACACATGCTAGCAGCGCCGCCGTGTTTGTTTCTCTCGTTGGGCTGGAGACAGGGCACTATAACCTCGACCCAGTTTGGTCTGGCTAATTGTTAGGAGAGTTCCCTTCAGGGGCCAGGGATTCTCTTCTGGTTTTGATCTTCTTCGAGAGATTCTATGGCAGACTACTCTTGGCCACTCTGCTACAGCGCCCAGTCTTTAGGTTGGCTCCTGTCACTTCACTGTTCATTAAAATTTCAGAGTGGCCATAAAAAGGATGCCCAGGGAGATGCAGGCTTGTGGCAGACACTGACTCAATGGAAAGTGACCATTATCGACATATAAGGAGAGACTAAAGTGATTATTTTAAAGTCTGCCCGCAGGAGCAGTATGTATAACTACTGGCGATTACCCAGATGACTTTTAAAAGGGTTAAACCTATTAATTCAGCATAATGCAGAAATTCTTTTTTTTTTCCCTTCGCGATCCTAATAACATTTTAACGGCATTAAATTAAATGTATCAGGTCATTTATTGGGATAGTGTTATAATACTGCCGTCATCATTTCGAAAACAATAAATCTGAGGTCATATGAACTCAACACATGCTCTATAAATTTAACAGAAACAATGTCTAGCTAATGTTTATAGAAAAAAACAGCAGGCAAAATGATAATGCCATGAATAAAAGTTTGTCATTTTCCGTTAAAAAAATGTTACTCTTGTCGGGTAAAATAAAATCAGAACAAAAGGAAAAACTGCGAATTTAATTTCATCTTATTGATGCATGTGAAGTAAATTTTAATGAGGGACTGCTTTTCTGAGCATAACATGCTTCTAGTCTCCATAACGCCCGAGGCTTTTTGACGTGGAACAAAACACGTGTTATGATTTTCATATGGCTTGTGATGCTTTGGGCTGCTGCCAAAGACGGTGCCACACTGAGATGAAAGAGGCAAGAAACTCAGAATCCCTGCTTCAAACAGGTACCACTTCCTCTCTTGCCGACTACCACTTAGCTCCAAAAGAAAACGCATCAAAACGGGCAAGCAGAAGAAAAGGTCATTACACGTATAAAGAAACCATTAGTCAAATATTCTAATGTTCAGAAATATAGTGCAGTGTCTCTGGGTGTTTTGGGAGAAAAGAGGTCTAGATTAAAAGAACCGAATCTGTGTTGTGTAGTTAAGAGGTTAGTTGCAGTATTCCATGAATGCAGGCTGTTCCCCAGTGAACTGTGGCTTTGGTACAACCAGAAGGGTGGCTTTGGTGTAACCAGATTGCTCACTCTGCACGTTCTCCACACTGTGTGTGGGCATCTGGATTGCTCCTCGGAACAGTAAAAAGAAAACTTCGAGAATGCTTGGACCACTTAACACCAAGGCCAGAAGCTCTCCAAGGGTTAAGTTGGGCACTCAGAATTCTACCCAGCTGGAGCTGCAGGCCACATTTTAGATTTGGCTCGAAAGCAAGCAAGACAGACCTGTCAAAATAAAGTCCATGAGGTAAATCCGACAGCACTCATCATTTAATGAATGTGTATAATTTCGGGTCTCTGCCTTGTGAAATTTCTTTCAGTGACCGAGTCGAGACAGTAAGCCTGTCAAACTAAATAACAGAGGCCATGCTTATTTAAGCAATTGAGTCATCTAACAGAATGCAGACCACATGTAACCTATGACATAATCTGATTAATGCTTTTATAATTACCTCTGTGAGGGGGGTTCTGGGGATCAGGGGAGTTTGGGGGGAACCAGACCAATAGAGGAGCGAAAGCAAGGCGTCACTGGAAATTTTAGGCCAGGGCAATCACTTTCTGTGACATGCTAGTGAAAAATAGCTAAAAACCATGAAACTGGGTGCTGCATCATAAGTAATTAGATTAAAGAAAGCTAAGTTACTTGCCCAGTCCGCTACGCTTGAAAAGCTGACATTGCAATAGGACCAACTGTCTATTTCCAAGCATGATATATTCAAATTAATAGAGTAAAGGTATGCAAGGTTAATGGCGCAATAAAAATCATTCTTTACTAGATTCCCTTTCCAAACGCCATCTCCCGAGCTTAGTGCACAAGAATGACAGAATTTTAAGCCAGCGAATGTTGGCTAATGATCTATCCACGTTCCCGGCGTTTTTTTTCCCTCCCTACAGAGTCTCGCAGCTGTCCTGACCCTGAGCGCTAGTCACATATGCTTGTCATCAATGAGGCACGCCGGGGTCAGGGGCTTCTTGAAGTCCCGGCCTCCCAAGAGAGCACTTCATCTCCAAGGTGATCTCACCAGAACGCTCGCGCCGCTTACTTATATTTTACTCGCTGTGTCACCGCAGCTAATTAGCTTCAGGCCCATGCACTAGCAAGCATGTATGGACAAGTGGGAAAAAAATTGGGGAAAATATTGCATTCGTGCTTTTTATTGACTTGATCGTGAGCTCTAATCAGAAAATGGCCAACAGACCTTTTTGCTTCCACACTATATGGTCATACTTTTCAGGTCCACTTACACCACAGCGCCGTATCGTTTGTGCTTTGCTGCAATTTCGACCTCTTTCATTTCAGCAAGCATTACATCAGCTTTCAAAAGTCAGAGGGAGGATTAGCACGGGAGATACGAAGTGGATGATTTTTGCACTTGTGGGTCTGGTGGCGCGGGCCGACGGAGGTGGCCGGCATTATTCAAAGCGAGAGTGACCTCATGCACAAGGGGAAGTGATTAATGAGGTCAGGGAACTCGCAGTGACGCTGGTATTCCCGACTCTAAAGAAACGTGGTTTGTCCCCCTAGGGCGACCTCGCTAGATTCATTTACCATATGTGCTCCCCTGAAACCCCTTTCTCCACGTCTGCCTCCATCCACACACATGGAGACGTTGTCCAAAACGGCAGACTTAAACAGCAGCCTAAACCTTGGCCTCCCTCTCAGCAAGCTAAGAGGAATGGAGAGCTTTAGGGCGTGATGACAGAGTTCTGCCTGTTGTCTGCTATTTTGCATAGGTCTCAGAGTGAGTGAGTGAGGGACTGTCAGCCTGCAACAGTGCTAGAAACCCGATGACTCTGATTTATAAATCAGCAGAATTAACACGGAAATGTAGCATTACTCCTCACAACTATGATGACACGAAATATGTCACGCTCGTGTTGGTCTGTCGTGGCGTTCGAAATGAATTCAAACACTAGCAGACATTGTAGGTAGTAGCGAAATGGAAACGCATCAGTCCTGCTAGGCTGTGCAACTCCAGGATTTGCAATAGGCACATTTGTTTAAGGAAATGAGAGGCTGATGAGAGGTCTCATCTGAGAGTGAGACCAGACTAAGTGCCTGTTTCTGGCTCTCTCTCTCTCTCTCTCATTAATTATCCTTCTGACTTCTTTCTGACTTCCTCTTCATTGCCTCTCTTTATCTCTCGCTGTATCAGTCTCTCCTGTTCTACTTTTCTTTATTTCTGTTTCTAAGCGGTAAGCAGGAATGTCATGACTGGCCTGGTCCACGTGGCGCAGAGAGGGGGAGCAGAAGAGAGCGAGTGAGGGAGCGAAGGAAGGGGGAGTAGACCTCGGCCCATTATCACATTCACTCCCGAGCGCTGACAGTCACCCGCCGAGGCCTCTCTGTACCAAATTAAATCTACACTCATCCAAGTCTTCTCTCTCCTGCTCCAAAGCCCCCTTTATTAGCTCTCTATTGCTTCACACAGCGTTTGCTACGTGTGTGTGTGCATCGCTTTATTGTGTTTGGCTACATCAGTAACCAGAGGCACTTTCCTGGTGCTCAGCAGAGTGACTGCAGCCTGTGCTGGGTATTAAAACACAAATCGAATGTTATGTCATCAAGGGCCAACGTTTGGAGTGTCTAGACCAGTGATCATAGAGCTCTAAGCTCCATATAAATTGATGGCTTTAAAACAACTGTTTCGAATCCAAACGCACTGCCAAAGGCTACACTCTGACGTATGCAGGATTCCAGTGCCCTGTGATCCAAACGACGGCCACCGAAGCCTTACCTCATAAATCTGCGGCCCTCACCTCAAACCAAAGAAAATGTTGCCGTTGTGTAGCATTCTTCGAGGTACGCTATGGCTGCAATTAGTGGTTTCCCAATACCAAGGTCTTGAGTAAGGGGAGCCCCCTTAAAGAAAAGGGAAATCTGGGCAGGGGTGTCTAATAGAGCTTTACATAATAAACATGAGACATTAATTATTTGCAAGACGATACTTAGACCTCTTCACTTTTAAATATGAGATTTTAATCAAAATGGCAAGGCAAATGTCCATGAAGATGAAGTAAAGATGTATTCAACATTTAGTGGGCATTCCAGGGTCATATCAGACTTCTCTTCATCAAGGAAGGACTGTATACAATCTCACACACACACATATACACACACGTATAGCAAATTAAAATTCATTTAATTTCCTATACACACACATCATTTGCCATCATCGCAAATTAAAGCATTGATAGGAAAATAAAACTCTTAACAGTAGAATGGGCTTAATTGCATAGTCTTAACTGGCTCCTCTTGGCTCACATTCATTATTGGCATCACTGACATTTTTAGCTGAAGTACTTTGGTAGCATGTTATAAGTAAGCAGATGCCCAACTTGCCACACATTCCACTACTGACCCAGAAACAGTGAGGACTCTAAAGAACAAGCCCCGAACATTTTCAGCAAAGAAAATGAGGAAAAGCAGTGATAAACTAAAACCGTTTATCAACTAGTTGAAACTGTAGTGCACATACACAAATACCTACAGGTCTGTAGACTACGATTACAGACATGACAGTCCAATCACATGTCGGAGATCTGCTGAAGGTAAACTGAAGCAGCACAAATATTTTATAAAGCAAACTTAAGCAATGAAGTTGATTTTCTATTTGGAGAAAGTCCACTGGGCCACTTTACAGATGCTTTGTGTATGAATGGTCAACACATACCAACTCTTGCTGCTCATGTCATGAAAAGGTAAAAACAGGGATCAGAGCTTTAGAGCAACAGCTACTATATCACCAACAGCACTAATTCTCAGAAGAAACATAATTAGCCTCAAAGGCTAAATCTGATTCTGTAGCCAAAGCATGTACAAACAAGCCTTACCAAGCAAGGCATCACAGTAGATGGAGACAACATACATACCTGTAAGACTTAGCAATACATAATGGTTCATGTCCTAGGCCTTTAGCCTTCATGAAAACATAATTCCATGTAATTCAGAGCTGGCGAATACATTTGATATCAGTTTCAAATTGATGGAAAACCCATCAATCCTGACGTGGTCTTTCACCCGAAGGTAGACTTTGACATTCCCCCTAGAATGCCTTTGGAAAACCATCGTGTACATGTTGGCCATAGCTGTGGTGCAGCGACGTGCCTTTTCCGCAGACAGCGGGGATGGGGGGGCAAGACATCCCCCTCTAATGGCAGTGCGGTCGGCAGCAGCTAGTAAAGTGGAAAAGCGGCTAGAGGGGTCAGCTGCCTCCATCACCAGCCAGACGGGCAAATGAAAGACACAGAAAATAGGAGAAAGGAAAGTACAACCGGAGTGGGAACGGTCATTGGGCAGGACATTTCCACCATCATGGGGCATCTTTTCAACGGCCCACCCATTCTCTCGGCAGCCTTGGTCACCGGTCCACCATTGTGGCAGTTTGGAGGAGAGGGAGAGTGATGTCAGCCCCACGAAGGGAACTTTCCTAAACAAAGGGGAGCCTGTGTGTTTGGCAGCAGCCGTGGAAGGGGTTAGAAAAACACCTCCGTTCATTACGGCAGTGCTGCAGAACCTCGATGATAACTAATGAGCACGCCAGCGGCACAGAAATACAGGACCGGGTAAAGGGAGAGGGGAATCAGCCTCTTCATCCAAGCTCCAGATGTCTAGAGCTATTAAAAGACTAACTATAAAATTAAAAGACTGAACTATTGCTACCCAGCAAATGAACCTAAACACTGACTCTTGATTCAGTTCAGTATAGTGGTGCTACTCTCTATAAAAGTATACAGAGGGAAACGATGCTGCATTTTGGAGTGAGCTGTCAGCACATGGATTGACCTGGGAGTGTTTCTGAGGGTGCTTCACCAGAAGTGACATCATCAGTGAAGCGACCTCCCCTGGAGCCCTGGCTTAGTGGCATCAGATGGGCTGTGGAAGTCCTGCCCCCCCCCCGCCCTACCCAGTTCCCCTGCGGGGCACCGCTGGGGCGCAGGGTCCTTAATCAGCAGGAAGCAGAGGGTCCCTGAGGGTGGCAACCCTGCTGAGCCCCAGCTGCCTGCATGACGACTCCTCATGCCCTACACCCCTACCCCCCCGTCATTCTCCATGGCTGCACCCACCCGCCCAGGGCCTTCTCCAGCTTCTAATGCTTCACACTATCTTCAACAAAGGTTCCTAAATTAATATTGACATACTCTTGTACAGACAGACATTTTTAACCTCTTAAAATCAAATATCCTGAGTCTAGTCAAATGTACTACAATGCAAACCGGCTAATAGGCATGCCAAGGAAATGTAACTGTCATCCAAATAACAGCGATGAATAATTTTATTGTCTTTTTTTGTTAATTCTAGGTACAACCCTGAAGTGTCAAAATAAGCTATCTGGTCCCTTTCTGGTAATCCTTTCTGAGTATTGGCAACATTACTCACCTCTGCCCTCTAAAGGTTTTATTAACAAACATCAAATAAACAAACATTACCCTCCACCATATTGCTCATGATGTAATACCTGTTAGTACAGGCGACAGACCTACTGAGTTATTCTTAGGTTAAAGAAATGTGTAATAAAGGTTTAGGTTCCCAAAACCTTTGCATTATGGGGAGTTTTTTTAATTTCCGAACAGTTCTTCACACTCACACTCTCTCATTTACAAAAATGGTTCTGTTGAAAAGTATTTAAGGGTGCCAAAAGAAATTCCTCTGTGGCACCGTACCAAAGTAACCTCTCCGACAGCTTTATTTTTAAGAGTGGCGGCTTGGGAACTTCGACGGAGCTACGATCTGAATGCTGCTCTGGCAGAGAGCTCTCAGCACTGGATCGTCCACTCTAAGCGCTGACAAGAGTGCGTGACTAAGCCGAAACTTGTCTTTTCCCAAAGCACAGCTCTCTCAGTAGAGAGGCCTGCCTGACCCCAACTTGCAGAGAACCCAGCAGCAAGCAGCAAACTTTTGTCTGCCTATAAGGTGAGAACTCCTCTGGTTTCCTCTTCGAGAAGCTGCAGGCTGGGGAAAGCATTCAGATATTCCACACTGTGTGGAACAGCTAAAAGTAAAAAACGTTAACTATGTGAGTATGACAGAAGAAGTGTGCCACAGAAGTGGCATTTACTAATTTTCCATGAAGAACAACTGTTTTATTAACACACTGAAACACATTTTTTAAAAACGAAAAAGAAAACACCAGGGGCAATCATGGGTCCATAAGGGAAGAAATATCAAAGTAAGACCATAGATCAATTCCTTCTGTCCGTACAAACAGTAATTAGAATGTGAAAGCCAAAAACTCATGCTAGATCAGTATCCTAACCCGTAGATGTGTTCTTTATGGGTCCCAATTACTGGGGACTTGAAGGAGTCAGGAGATTGGAAATAAACATTAAACATCTGTGGCTGGTTTCACTCAGTACAGTTCAAATCAGAGGTTGCCAAGTCTGGAAGTAAAAGAAAAAAATCTTCAAAAATGATAAACACACAAAAAAGAAAAGTTGAAGGGAAAAAAAAAAATCAGCATCGTAAAGATGATATCATGGTAAATGATTCCTACTAGTTTTCATTTTTTTTTGGTTAACACTCCTGTTTCTGCTCATGCCGACCACCACGAGCCGCACCAGTACGGAGTGAGTGATGGAGTGGCACAAGCTCAGTCGGGTCCAGTTCAGAATGCCAAGAGCATGACAGGCCGGGCTGCTGAGCCGCTCCGCCTGTGTTAACAAATTCACCTTCAGCAGCGAGACATGACTTTTGGTGGGGAGGAAATGGCTTATAAATAACACCTGAAAGTTGATGAATTAGGTTTGAAACTGGCCGGCTAACAGCAGCTGTGCTAAGAAGTGAAAGTGCCCGTGTCTGATTGGAGAGAAAATAAGCGTTTGGAAAACAGCTGCAATGCCTCGACTACTGTCTTTAGCGAGAGGCGACGGCACCAAAGCGGTGTTTCTGTGTCCAAATATATTAAATTATTGATTTCCTGGTCACACACACATCACTCACAAGCACAAAAACACACATATACAAAACGGTGCACGTTCCACCTTGAGTCAACCAAGAACAGTTGTGGGACAGGTTAAGTTGGGGGAGAGAGAGAGAGAGAGAGGGAGAGAGAGAAGGAGTATATAAAAGAGAGAGAGTGTTCTGGTTTAGGTAATGCAGGTGAGAGTGACGTGGGCCCTTTAAGGTCTGCCAAACACAATACTGCGAGGTGGTGCTCCCGCGCCATGCTAATTGTGTCAATATGCGCCACCACAATTCACTCAAACCATGTGCTGTAGGCGATTGACTTCGGCCTTCATGGGCCATTAATAACACACACACCCGCGTGTCAGTCACAAGCACACACACTTGCTTTTTTCCCCCTTTTTTCTCTTTCTTTCTGTCACTCTCGAACACACACCTGCCCTTATTGAGAGATCAAGTGGTCAGGAAGCGCAAACAGCTCTGTTTGACAAAGTCGAGACTTTTTCTAAATAATGAACAAGGTGGCAGTCATATGCAGTAAATCTGTGTTTCTTCAGGGAAAACACTCTGCTACTAAGTCTGGAGTCACACTCCTGAACAAAACGCAGAGCTAGTCGCAGTTACTCAGAAGTCTTGTTTTATTGAGGGGATTAACAAGAAGTACACAAGGATACTTTCGCAATGGCTGTTTAAAATGCAAAGTTCCTTTAAAATACTATTTTACTCATTATATTTCACCTTCAGCCAATTTCTGGAAAGTAGCTATCATTTAAAACTTTATAATAGAGGACCCATGTCCAGCGATATACGCACAGGACAAATCTCGAAACCTACTTTGACTGCATTTTGTGTGAAGGACTAATCCTACCCCAAGCCTTTCTCAAATATTTTACCAAACATATTTACTGCAACTTTTTCAAATCTTGAAGGAGTTAAGGTGTGTACATGCCCACATCACCAGTGTGGATTCTGAGCTCTCTGTGTGCGCTAATGCGTTTTCTACGACTGTATAAAAGACACACCTACCTGTTTTTAGTTTTAGCAGATTCTTTACATAGCAGAAAAATGCCACACTTATAAGAAGTCTCAATATTAATGGAAAGAACTAGATTAAAATGCAGACACAGCTATGAAGGGGTAAGCCTTTAAGGGTTAAGAAGGAATGGTGAAACATACATGCACCTTCAGGTCTCAGGTCAAAATTGTAAGTACTCATAGCTAGCCTGTGTTTTGTGCTAACAGCAGTGTAAGTGGTGTAGGGATGTATATGATTGGGGTACCTGCACCACGGGGTGTCCTCCTGATAAGGCCTTCACTGCTCCTCGGCTGCCCTCTGTCTCGTAGTGCGCGCGGTGGTGGGATTTGGGCTGCACCTCGATCTGCAGGCTGTACGGGCCCGAACAGGACGGCAGCTGCCAGTCAAGAGCCGGCTGGGACGGGCTGCCAATCAGAGAACAGAGCAGTTCCTTAACACTTATGGATTACGCACAGTTTCATTGGCATTAATCTGAGAGCTAAAAACCAGAGTTCCTCTCCTGCTCTGGCAAGCATTTGTGTTTGAACCCTTCCATTTCATCACTGCCTCTAATCTAATCAACTGAAGTCACAGCCTGACACACTTTGTTTCCAAAGCCCCGGTTTGCTAATTGCAGACCACTCTTCGGAAGAATTAATGAAGGAGGCATGTGCTCCACTTGGACCACTCCATGCTTTCTATCACAATCTGACAGCTCATCACAGCAAGCGGCCAGCCTTTAAAAAGGGGTGAATTTAGTTATGCAATGAAATGACATATTAGAAAAACATGACGGGACTTTATAATAGCTTTACGAAGTCCATCCCGTATGCCTGTCTTTTTTCGGAGAAGTGAGCGAGAGTGACAGCCGCGTGTTTTGTTTTGTTTTCGTCTCTCTGTCGCCACGGTCCTGGGAGAGCAGCCGGAGAACAGATTCCCACATGAGGGGCGCTGGTTATCCAACGCAAACACACGGCAGCGGAACGAGATTTCATTGCGTCCGGATGCCTGCCCGACGCAGAGCCTGCGACCTGGCAGCTCAAGTGGCAGCAATCTCAGGCATCCTCTCGGAACTTTCTGCGTGTTTGCTGACCTAAAACGAACCGGCTTCCCTCGCGCCTTTTATCGGCCGTGTCTGAGCGCGACCTCCCAAACGAGTCTGAGGGCGGAGGAGGGGCAGGGGGACCTGCAGCCAGAGCCATAAGCACTGACACCATCACTTCCTGTTCCCCACTATCACCACCAAACACTTGATTTCCGGCAGGAAAATGTGCCAGTGAAGGAAAACACACACACACACACACACACAGAGGGGACCCTGACGTTTGTTAAAAATGTGAATCAAAACATAATAAAATGATGTTAGTATGTTTGTCTGTAGGTTGCTATGAGAACTAGGCTACACACACACACACAATTCACAGCACCACCCTTTGGAGCATGATTTATGAAATGCAATTGGACTTCAAAGAAAAGCTTTCTGTCTTCATACATTTATCTTAGGCTTCTACCGCTGTGGTCTTTGAAGGTACAAAGTAAATGTACTCTTATGTTAAATAAACTCGAGTTATTTTAGGAAAAAAGTAAAACCTGCTTGCAGCCCGTCAGTTTACATTTTTCTTTTCGCATTTGGAGACTTCGCAGCAAGCCGCGATCTGGTTGTAACTCCCATAAATCAACTGAAATGAGGCCCTCCTTTTATGATCAAATCATCCCGCCAAACGTCGCCATGTGCTTGAATGTAACAAGGTTATAAATCAATACTAAGAAAGCCAAACATTTGACTGTTCTCCAGACTGCCTACTGTAGGAACAGAGAGAGACGGATTACCCCTCTCGACCCAATTACACAATCTTAGGAGTGGGAGACATGATGATATGTTATCACTGTCGTGATAAAATACATCACAATGCACTTTTCCTGAGCGTGGCGGCTACTGTCAGTATTTCTAGTGTGAGGACAGACTTTATGAAAAGAGGATTTAGACTGACTGTGGTGAGCCTCTAGACAACAAGCAGCAGTGTCAAACTGTTTATCTAAAACTGAATAGTAACAAGAAGCTGATTAAAGGACCATCAGGAAAATATCTGGTGACTTTTTAAATAAATTGTTAGATTGCCAGGCTGACAATTTACAAGATCTGTGTTATTAGACTTTATTATTATTGCATATTCAATTAAAACTAAGGGAAACATTGAAAAGTGTAAGATATAATTAGAAGGCCACTCTTTCAAATTGTGATTTCAATATAAAAACGATTAATTGTACAGCCCTGTTAGATGGTAACTGTAAATACTGGGCTCGCTCAAATAGAGATTTGGTAATAGTTACTCACACAATCACAGTGTTTATTTGTATTAATATGAATGTTTGTGTTAGTATTCTAAAAAAAAGGTTTATTGCCCAGATATATGGTTTTCAATCGGACTTAATCAGACTTTTGCACTTTATGATAATGCAACATATATAGCATTGAATCTTATTGTACCATGCCGTCTTGTTGCATTGTGGCTAGCCTGTTAGCTCAGGGCTAATGTCATCAATTATTCATTAATTTATTCATTATCCAAGCCGCTTATCCTAACCAGGGTTGTGGAAGATGCTGGAGTATATCCCAGCACTCAGAGGGTGAAAGGCAGAGAAACCAATTCATCTGTTGTGCATGTCTGTGAACTGGGGGAGGAAATTAAGAATTATGAACATTGGAAATATATCACTTTAGCTCTATTTTTTGTCAAAAGAAAGAAAAGATATATCATACTTATTATGTATCTTGGAAAAAAAAGGATTACACTAATTTCTGCCATATTGCAAATTCCCTTTATGACTCAACCCACAAATCTGCTGCATCACTTGTCTGTGTACCTGATGTAAGGCTTGGGCTTGGGCCAGGAGTATGGGTGCGGGGGCACATCCAGGAAGCCTGCACAGTAATTCTCCTTCTTGAAAGGCAGACGGTTAGTGGAATACTCCTCCTGGCAGAGCTCTGTGCCTGCGCCCATCTCGTCTCCTCCCGGCTCCATCTTCAGGCTCATGGTGGGACTGTGCTCCAGGTTGGTCTTGCGTGATTTGGGGGGCACGTCGTCGCCGAGCTCGGCCAGGCCGTCTGTGCTGAGGGCATTGATGGCAGCTACGATGGCAGAGTTGGTGTATTGGTTGGTGTTGCCTAGCCAAGTCTCTTCAACTTTGCTGAGCCTGGGTGAGCCCTGCGGTGAGGCGCTGGGAGACTGGTTGGGTGAAAAATGAGGCTGCCTGTATGGGGCGCCGTTGAAGCTGTATTTCCGCTTGCCATGGCCTCCAGCGTTGCAGATAGGTGAGCTGGGAGGGGAGTTGCGAGGAGCAGCGCCGGTCCAGCTGTCGTCATTGGCGATGGTGCCATGTGGAGAAGTGGAGGGCGAGTGGTGGGGCGACGGGACGGAGCCAGGGGCGTGAGGGCAGGACAACAGGGAGGAGGAGCCTTTGGGTGAGACGCAGGGAGACTGCCAGGGTGAGTTTTGGGGTGAGTTATCATAGTTGTAGAAGCCCGACTCGTACGAGGCCTCAGAGTTGCAGCTGCGAGAGGACAGGCTGCTGGCTGGACTTAAACAGCTGGGGTCACGGTAGCCCTCGATGCTGGGGAGGGTCAAAGTCACGATGTTGACCCGTTTCGCCATGGGATCGATGCTGCCGCTCTCCTCCACCTCCTCCTCGGACATCTGCCCATAAGTAGTGATCTCGATGCGGGGGCTTTCCAGAGGGGGTGCCCCGTTGGGCCTGAGCCCGTGAGACAGGTAATAACCCGGGGCAATTGGATTCTCGTGGAGACCATAGCTTGCCTGGTGGCAGGAGGAGATGACAGGACTGGTCTGCAGGTTGTGGTACTGAGATGCCAGGCAGGGGTTCGCCATACCCAGAGGCAGAGACAGGCTCACATTGGGCGTGTAGCTAAAAGCCTCTGCAAATACAAAAAAAGATATGTCAGTGAGTGCGCTGGGATTTTATTTGAAAAGCATAATGAAATCAACACACACACACACACACACAAAACCTATGGGTCTGTGAAAGGGCCCACACTTCAGCTCTTCACCAGGCAGGAAAGATCAAAATATTCCAGCTCTAAACACACAGCTGGCAACTAGCCAAATATTCTATTGATTTTGGTCAATCTAAGCTGCAATTTTATGATGTAAATAACACAAGGTAAATAATTGTCTAGGCAACTGAATTTTAAATTACATATAAAAGATTCCAGTTCATACAAAAGATTCCACCAAAAAGCAAATAATGTTATATGTGTTGCAACTTTGGAATCCAGTGTTTCATCCATTCACTTAGCTTCAAATAAAAATAAAAGGCTAATAAAAATCGGGCCAAAAAACTAGGCCATTAGCCAATTTGGTAATAAAGAAATCAGATTGAGAGTCAGCCATAAAAATCCCTAAGAGTTTGCTCATAAATTAATGGCGGTTGCTGAAAAACTAGCCTATCCTGGTCCAAGAAGCTTCACAGTCAACCCTCTGTTCAAACTGTATTTCAGTATAGGACTAAATGATTCTTCAGAACTGATTCCATAAGGTGCACAACTCATTTGCTGAAAACTGAAAAAGTTAAATCCATTCAATTACACTTAAACATACTAAATAATATGTAAATATACTATTTTGTCAACTGTATCAAAAGGCATGTCACATAGAACCATAGCAATGTCAAGAGTACCTAGTGGAAGGCAATACGTTTACATACACTTGTACATTGAAGAAGAGTAAAAAAACAATTCAGACATTAAGTTGTGTTTAAGTGTACAGATTCAAACTTCCAGAGAAAGAACTCCTCTAGGCTTGAGCAGTAAAGCATTTTTTTTGTGGCAGTCCCCTCCACCTTGTTCTATATTTGCTAACCACAGTGGTACGCAAACAGGACACCACGTGAAACGATGAACCTGCCTTGCACCACTGAATGCGTGGGCAGAGCTACCAAAATTAGTTCATGACGGACTATTTCCAGAAGCAGATGCACACGAGATTAAAATCTGCAGTTCATGAATAGGTTTTGTGGTTGAACTGAACTTCTGCATTTCGAATTTCGAGTGGTAAAACAACACAAATGAAATTCTGAACAGGAAAAGTAAAAGAACAATAGTTGTTTTTTCTCCTTCTGCTCAGCTCTCTCATCTTTTTTTTCATCTCTTTCTTTCATCAGAGCACAGCGGGAGGAATCAAACAGAAGGTTTCTGCATTTGTAATTGAACACCTTCAACAGAATACACCATGGATCTTAAGCACGTAAGGAAAAAGGGATGAAGAAGTGCAGTTTGAAAGTTTTACCATACAAAACGCTGCAGTTCATGGAGTGGAGCATGAAAAGGTTTACCTCAGCAGCACTTGGATTCAATTTAGTCGCATACTGATGTGGAGTACACGTCATTTTGTCGTACTACACTCAGGCAGCCCACACAGGCGTTGAATATTAATGGGCAATAAATCAAAAGTAAGTCTTGAGCAAGTTATGCTTGAGTTTCCAAAAATCAAAAAAATATAGATGACTTCAAAATATAGACAAGAGGATATAGAAACTATAATACACAATAATACGCAGTGTAATAAAACAACTTATTGACATATTGAACCTCAAAAAAGAAACATCCCATACACACACACACATACACACTCCACCTGCCAGCACACCTCTCTGGGTCTCCATCTCTCCTCCTCGGCTGCCGTACTCAAACAGAAAGCTGAAATCAAACTCGGGCTCTTTTTGGCCAGATCCCATCTCAATCTTCGGGACGGCGTGTAAGAACTGCTGTCTATCAGCCGCCCTTCGAGTGCAGCGGCGGCTCTGACATCCTGTTCAGTCACACACCAGCTCTTATCTCTTCCTCACTCACGTAATAAAAAAAAACCACACACACAACACTCCGCCGCCTCTTTCGGAGGGTTTTCTTAAGAGCAGATCCGCCCCTCTCGCGAGTTTCTTTTTAACTCTGATGTGCAGCCAGTGATTCGCTCGCAGCTGCAGGAGCAGTGAGCTCCACTGGCGCTGCGTAAACAAGCGCGCAGGGGCTTTCTCCCAGCGAACCTCAGGCTCGTTTGCATTTTCAGCCTCAGTGGAGCTGAGCTGCAGGGGCGGCTGGAAAGGGAAGTGATCTTCCGCCGGCCGCTCATTCATCCAGCGCGCGTACAAAACACAGCGAAGTAAAGAAGAAGTAGCTCCTTGCCCTGGACTTTTGGTGTATGCAAAAGGTGGGCAACAGGGGGAAGGGGTGGACAATATGACCAAATATAACATCATGATGCTCGAAGATTCACGATCATAATCTTTTGTTTTTCTGAGGTTCGTTAAACTGAAACAGACCCCACCTTTAAAAAATACCACTAGCAAAAAAACTGCAAGTACACTCGTTTTTATTTAACGTTTCACATACTGAAGTGTAAATTTACTTGTAATGTTATTACAATGAACAACACATACTTATTATAACTGGAATTATTCATATATAATGATGTATATAT
>JBBPCY010000039.1:29131459-29152007 GCA_037974405.1 Brachyalestes nurse
TTAATAGAAGTGCTTAGATTTGGCACCACTAACACAATTTGTGCCGAGATATTGTATTTCGTATCATGGAAATGTTTTGATATAACACTTGTTCCATACCGCCTACTGCAGTGAACAAAATCCAGTTAAAGGACCATTTCCTACATTTTTTTGGTTATATACTTGTTATATGTTTACGTTTATGTACCTCAAAAAGAAATGTATTTTTACATCCCCATTTCCCAAACTCTCAGGCTGTTTTCGTCCCTGTGCAGTTTTTCCTTGCTTTTAAGTGGTCGGGGCTGAAACAATCCTTATAACTTCAGAGAGAAAATGAGTTGTAAATGTATGTAAATAAGCTGGTTATTGTGACATCACAAAAACCACTTTGAAACTTCTATATACTACATTTTGTTTTTTCTGTTATGAGCTCTTTAAACAGAAATGACTGCGCTCTTTTTAATGAAACAGTTCAGAGCGATTTAAATCATGAACACGGTACAATCAGAAAAGTACAGTTACTCATAATAACGATCACATCCCGACTGATATGAAAAAATTGTAATATTGTGATAATTGAAGGGATGTTCACAATACATCACATACTGAGCCTAGTTCTCCTGACCTTTGCGAACAAAGTAGCGTCCATTTTATATGACTGTCATTTATACCAAAGAGTGTGAATATTATTATTCAACTTCGGAGCAAAACAAACAAATGATAAAAATAGGGAGATATAAGCGAATGTCCATTAGCTTATTGTTAATTTACACTTTTAATTGGACAGTGAGACACACTTTGTTGTTGTAATTGTTTACAGACTCTCCACAAGTGGTCAAAATCCATTTTTTATTGACGAACGCAGCTGTTCCAGAAGTACTGACAACACTTGCAAAGTGCCCAGAGTGTATTACTGAGTAATATCATCCACCCCTATGCAAAGTGGACCCTGTCCATGTGTGCAGTTTTCAGAAGCACTTACCCCACAAAGCACAGAGACCGAAGGCTAATTGTGTATCTTGGTGGATTGTGGGTAGAAGGAAAGACAGGGGTTTGGATTTATGAAAAAAAGGAGGGAAGAGGGGTACAGAAAACTGCAGCCGTCAGCAGCCTGAACTGGTGGTGAGGCGACACACACACACACACACACTCACACACACACACACAGTCTCAAACCAACCCCAACACCCGTGAGTCTGCTATCAATTACGAGGCTTAAATGCCATGGACTGAAATGAATAATAATGTTCTCCTCACCACAGTGATACACTCCCCAAAACCACACAGACAGACAGAAGTCGGCAGAAAGTCCATGACATCAGCGCTGGGGCCCACGGTCTACCTGATTAAGTGTGTGAGATACAGATTTGTTTTGTTGATGCAGGATTAAGGACAGTTCCGTTACGTGTGTGTTGGGGGTGGGCGATATGGCGATATGTGATGGGCATCGTGATAAAGCGCCTCACAAAATGCTTTTCTGAGTAAATCAGGGGTATCATCAGTTCTGAACCACTGAACAACTGCGGATTCACTCCAACCCCAGAGAGCAACAACATCTAAACACACAAACGGCATTCCCTTATTTCATTATCTTTTATTTTGACCCATTGTTGAAGTTTCTCCTATCGTTCCTTGTTAAAAAAAAACTTTACTTTTGGCCAACGTTTAATCAATAAAAGCTACTCAGCCTCTCACTGACTCATCTCATCCGCACACATCAAGCTTTCGTCCCTGCATTGACAAATGACGTGTTATCAGCATCCCAACTACTAGGGGAAACAGAACGTAAAAGAAAAAAACGAGGCAGCAATATTGCAACATATTGATGCAACTAGCGTTTACCGTATGCAGGCTATTCTATTTGTGGCGATGGCAGCTGCTCTACAGCACCAAAAACAAGAGAGAAGTGTTAAAACTGACTGCTTGTGGGTTCTGGGGGGAATTTTCAGTTTTCAACGACAGACAGTAAAGAAGCACTTCAGTTTATTAACAGGAGCACTGAGAGTGTGAGGCTTGATCACAGGCATTCAGTGTTCAGTTCAGTTCTACTGTTCTGAATTCTACTTCATTCTACTCTATTCCAATCAGTTCTATTCTACTCTGTTCTAATCCATTCTGCTCTATCCCATCCCACTCTGTTCTGTTTCATTCTATTCTATTCCATTCCATTTTCCCCCAGTGTATTCAGTTCCAATCTACCATTTTCAATTCCATTCTGTCCCATTCTATTCTATTCTATTTCATGCTGCTCTATTACATTTTATTCTATTCCATCCAATTTATTCCATTCCCATCTATTCCACTATATTCAGTTCCATTCTACTATATTCTACTCTATTATATTCCATGCTGCTCTATTCCATTCTATTTGATTACAGTCAACTCCATTCAACTCTATTCTAATCCATTCTGTTCCATTCCATCCAGTTCTATTCAATTGCATTCTACTGCTTCATTCTGTTCTATTCAATTCCATTCTATCGTTTCATTCTATTTTATTCCATTCCACCGTATTACACTGCATTCAGTTCCAATCTACTATATTCAATTCCACTCTGCCCATTTCATTCTATTCTATTCCATGCTGCTCTATTACATTCTACTCTATTACATTCTACTATATTCTAATCCATGCATCCCATTATATTCAATTCCATGGTGTCCCATTGTATTTATTTCCATTCTGCTGTATTCCACTCTATTTCACTCCATTGGGTTGCATTCAAATCCATTCTATTCTATTCTATTCCACTGTTTTATGCAATTCAGTTATTTCTATTCTTCAGTTTTATTGTAGAATGCTGTGCTTTATTCTATTCTGTTCCAATATATACTTTTACTCTGTCAACTTCATTCAGTTCCACTCTCTTCTATTCACTACTTTAGCCTCACGCCACAGTTAAAACAGCTTTAGTACAGAAGCTCCAGTCGAGACCGGCATGAACAGAAACAAGCAAACAGGTTGCAGTGAGCAGTGCGTGTGGGTCTGAAGCGCTGAGACACTTTTACCTTCTTCTGCAGACTTCATGGCTGCTTCTCCGGAGGATCTGAACTGGACCCCTGGGCTCTGGGTCGGACTCTGCTGGCTCGGCTGGTGCGAGTGTCCTCTCGGATCCGGGGGCAGGCAGCCCGGGGCGGGCATTCACTCTCGGGGTCGGGGGGCGAGGAAAGTCTAGGCTTCCAGCTCGGTTCGAAATGGCTAAACTGGGAGTAAACTGATTTTCTGGGGCTCTGGAGCTGGAGGACGTTAGGAGAACATCCCCGGTCCGGTCTCGAGGCGGTTACCTGGCGACGCGCGCGCACCTCTTGGATGTTGTTTATGTATTTATTTAATTTATTTGATTTAATGTATTGTTAATTACGCCGTGTTCGCTCCGTCTCTCCTCCTCATAGCGGGTTCACAGTGGGCTCCCGGCGCGAGTGACGGAGACGGACCCTCGCACCTTTTAAACCTGGAAAACACCTCCCGCGCCGCCCTCCCAGCCGTCACGTGCGCCATCCCTGCACGCGCAGCCCGGAGGAGGGATCCCGCGCGCACAGGACTCACGACGACGGAGGACTCGTTTCAATCGATTCTTTCGAACTCTCTGGTTCAACGCTTCGATTTTCGCTCTTGTCAACGAGTTCGATTCATTTTTAAGGGAACCGATTCAAAGATTCACTCTAACGGCACTTACACTATCTGGACAAAAGTATCGGGACGCCCGACCATTAAAACTCTAAAGTACTGTACTGTACACCAAAACTACGTATAGACACTGTGTGGACAAAAGTATTGGGACGCCTGACCATTGACAATTAGTCACTTTCATTGGCCATTCTCCACTACTGCTGGTACAGTACACTAAGTCCAGGCCTTCTCATCCAACATCAGTTCCTGATCTCATAAATACTCTACAGAATGAATGGGTACAAATTCACACAGGAACTCCAAAATCTTGTGGAAAGCCTTCCAAGAAGGGTGGAAGCTGTTATATCTGGAAAAGCAGGGACCAACTCCATATTAAAGTCCTTGTATTTCAATGCAGTGCCAATAAAGTCCCTGTGGGTGTTATGGTCAGGCGTCACAATACTTTTGTTAATATAATGTAAGACAAGAAAGAAATTCTTGCATCATTAGCATGCTCAGTGCAGCAAGAAAGGATAAAAGATACTAAGACAACAGAAAACACTGAAGTATAGACAATAAACAATGGTGCAACATAACGACAAGAACATCAGTGTAAAAAATAATAGTGTAACACTGGCATTGGTGTGTGTAAAGGTTTGGATTTAGATTACAGTACTGTAACAGCAGATCAGGGTCAAATGACTTATGAAAGTGGCTTAGTGTTACTGCAGTAAAAATACATGCAATAAAATAGCAGCAGTTGATAATGTAATGAGATTAACATTCAATAACATTCAGTCAATTCACAGATTGACTGATTTTTTTTAACGTATTTTTAGTTTACAGATTATTCAGTTGAGTTGTATACTGCACAAATCCGATTCAGAACAGAATGAATGAAACTTAAAAAGGAACTTCATGTGGTTTCGAGCAGCTGAACTGGTTTTATTGATGTTAAGAGAATGACTTGATAAAAAAAAGAAGCAAAGCCATTCTCCCATGTCAGTCTGGATAAACAGCAATTAATTGCTAAATACTTTCAGATTTAGGTCTGTGTTGTTACAGTTAAATTTAGGCCTAAACCAGACGCAAAGCTTAAGTAGAAAATTTCCACCTAATTCAATGGCTGAGATGTGTACACAGAGTGTTTCAGTACGAAATGGTTCATTGCAGAGAAACATACGAAGTCAGATTTATTTACAGCAGGGGTGAATGGAACCAGGAGTTTATACAGAATGATAATGTTAAAATAGTGGTAAAGGAGTGCTTAGGGAGTTGCCCCTGCTATCAGAAGGTTGTGGGTTCGAATCCCAACACTGCTAGTGTCATCACTGAGGTTCCCTTGAGTAAGGCACCGTCCCCACACCCTGCCCCCCTGGCGGCCCTCGTTGGTGGCAAACCCCTCCTTCTCTTGGTGAATGGGTTAAATGCAGAGTAAGAATTTCATTCTTCACACTGTGTGCTGTGCTGTGGTGTGTTCATGCGTGACTATAAGGGGCCAGTTTACTTGTTGTTTGATTACTGCTGTGCTCAACTCTGCCAAGACTGAAAAAAAAAATTAAAACAATGTCTTTGAAATCAGTCAGCTTCTTCGCAACCATTTTCGTGCGATGTAGACGTCTGGTTCCTATTACCACCACTGTGAACAATTCTAATAAAGGAGCATTTCACATCAGACCTCTCAGAATGACTTTGTTTGCCCACTAACCATTTTGTTACGCAATAGTGATTCTAAAATAATAATGTCACTGCTCTTTAATATAATACCCCAGACTCTAATGGAGACCTGAATCAACCACAGCGAGGCCGCTTCGGTGGAGAAATATCAAAATACATTCAGATACATAGAATCAGCAGAATCTGAGTCAGCTAAGGTACATTTTTACTTGAGATCCTTGGTGCTAGTTTCACCTGCTCAGTGGGGTCAGGTGTTTGGCAGGTGTTTAGTAACGGAGATCACGAGATGATATGAGGGGACGGCTCTTGCTCCTACATCACAGACACGGCCCGAAGCCTCTAGAACGTAGGAAACTTTGGTTTCTTCAGGCATTCCAAAACGCAGCGGGCCCGGAGAACGGAAAAGAACTGCGAAGAGACCGATCTGGATTTTCCACCCCATTCCAAAAAGCCTCCTCCTGTAAAAGAGGGTGTAGAGCCTGGGCCCGAGCCTGCAGTTCAGCTGAGAAAACTGGGGCTGCGTTCACAAAGCGCCTCTGTTCTACTCCTGCACCATTTTTATCTGTTTTGTACCCACAGATCACAAGCACAAACTGTCCCTGGATCAGCACAGACGTCCTGGCGATGCTTTTATGAACACAGTTCCTGGTGCAAAGGAATGAATGCTGCATTCGGCCATGAAGGCGTGATCAGAGATGGTGCGAAGAAAAGTCACAGCAGAGTCTGAATACACAGCGAGGGTTTCTCTGGGCCCAAAAAAGAGCCCTGGCTTGTAAGGCAGAGAGGAATCATCTTATATAATCGCACATCCAGAGCCATTAGGGAAGGCCTAAGTGCTCTCCTCGAACATACACACGACTCCCTCTGCCCACATTTGCTTTTTAGAGGCAGCTGCATTCTACTGGCTGATTTGCTTACAGTCAATGAGGCTGGCGATGCAAAATTTGCGTCCGCCTGATAATACGAAGGACACCTTTTGGAAGGGACGGCAACATTTTAACCCCTTCTCATCCGTCCAGTGTTCTGACACGTGGCACAAAGGCAAACAATTTGCACACCGATTTTTTTACATGTCCACTTTATTAAAAATACACCTTAACGACAAATTTACAGAATGTTCACTATTTCAGATTTTATTAGCCGTAAAATGTCATATTTATTATTCATCACTACTGACCTATAAAAAGCCACCTAATGTAATTGTAAACAGAATTATAACTTGGCTCACCAGACAACTGGTATTTAGCGAGCTATTAGGTGACAGTCAGTGGGATAAAACAGTCAACTAAAGCATTTAAAATTAAAGGACAGTCTAGAATTTGACTCTGCATCACCACACAACTAGCTGATAGGATGTCAGACGCGTTACAGATTCTTTCCATGTTATAAAGGAAACTTATCTGACATGTTTTCATATATAGTCATTCACTCAACAACTTTCCAGTGTTTAACAAAAATAAATCTGTATTCAACAGACAAGTGGTAAAAAACTGTGGTGTGCTGGTGTATGTAAACTATACACTTTGTTGAAGCTCTTGGAAAATACAGATGTGGAGTTCTGTAGACCCTCAATAGGCTGCTGAGGGCCCATAAATGTGTATGGATTTGTGGGTCCCTGTAGATATTTGCTGTTCTCTAGATCACCTGGACAGAATAATGTCTGTTGACTATAAGTGACATGTGCTTTTATCATGATTATCCCTGTCATACTGTTTAAATGGGGTGGACAAAGTCTTTCTGCAAATGAATCCTGGGTTTCTATGACGATTAAACTGAAGTCAGAGGCAAAAAGGGTGTCAGAAATATGTGGATAGGCTAGGCAATAGTGATCTAGTGGTGAAAAGAGCTGAATCGAAATGTGGTGAAATGGTGTTTATCCACTATGCTGTTCAACCCATCAGTATCAGATCTGCACCAACTGTAGCTTTAAAAAGCTGCTAAAATCTTCACTATTCTCCTCTGCCTTCTTTTAAATATCTTAACTTCCATTTTTTTGATTTTGCAGTCTTTCTTTATTTCTTTTATTATTTTATTTTTTAATGTTCTACTATGTGTAGGCTTCCTGATTTATTACAAGTGTATTAGATTCCTGTGAAGCATATGGAATGATCTTTGTGAATGATACTGGCCTGTAAAAATAAACTTGACTACTTGTCATGATTTGATCTTAACAGGTCTAATCTCATGGCTCAAAGAGCTTCAGCATCTCCTCCTGCAGTATCAGTGTAGATGTGGTAGGCCATTTAATTATTCAAGGATCATTCAAGGATCAAATTTGTCTCCAGTAGAACAGATTCACCACAATCATGTCGGCGGTTTCTACTAAAATCTGTTTTGCCCTTAGAGTGAGGTTGATCCTGGGCTTTCGCAAAATGTTTCTGGGCATAATTTGGTAATTGGAACCAACCTACACATCTCTTCTGAGTTTTATATGGAACTTTGATAATGGTAAAGCAGTGGTAAATCTAAAAACATTTTTTCGGAGACATGTTTGCCTGCATGCATGCCTCCACCATGAAGAGATCTGAAAAATATACAGTGCTGTGAAAAAGGCTGAAAAAGACAACTTAGAAAATGATCTTTAAAACATGTTTAGAAGTGTAAGATCTTTTAAGCTAGTACTAGAGTATATACAACTAATATTAATACAGAAAACTGTGATTTTATGGATGTCTATGTGTTTGCTTAATCATTCCTAGACCTCCTCACAGAAACCCAGTATTATATCGTAGTCCTCGTCAAATTTCACAAATACCTGATTTGGCTCAGTGGATGCTTTATTAAATTAAATCAGGAGCTCCTGATGGAGTTTCACAAATTCATGCAAAAACCAGAGGTGAAATCTGGAACTGAACCTGTGTCCTTCTAACCAGCTCACAAAAACTCAAATACTTTTTACAAACAAACCAAATCTTGATATTATTCGATACTTTTTTTGTTTGGTTTTTTTTTATTGTAATCTTAACGTGTGTATTTGCACAAGAGTCTAAGACTTTTTCACAGTACTAGTACTGTGTTTTAGGCCAAAATCTTATAGCAAAACAATGTCTCAAACACCTGGCAGTGTGTTCATACCCATGTCATGTAATAGCTTTCTGTGGAGAAGCTTTGAGAGGCTTTAAGCTATTGTGGACCATTCAGAGTGCTCTGAATGGCTGTGCATACGCCTTAAGGCTTGAATAATGGAGAAATTTAGAAAAATCTCATTGAAAAAAGTTGCTAAGGTGCTTTAACCACAGCAGTACTTGTCGTCTGAAGTTCCATCATGCCGCTGGTTTTTTTTTTTTCCTCCGTCATCTTTGAACAACTTCTACAAATGCAGGCAGAAGTGCAATGATGGAAGCCAGCAGTATTTCAGGATAATGACAAATTTCCTCCAGAGGACATAATTCATAGACAAGCCACATCTGCCTCAATATCCACATACACATACATAGACACACACACGCTGTACACTCACTCCCTGCAACCGCAGCACGTCTGCGGAGAGCATGAATGACATGACTCATCCTCACTATGATTTACAAGCACAACAAGATCACTGCTTGCTCTTGTAAACACACATCCAGCGCTTCACTTAGACCCTCTGGGATATCTGTCGCGGTTTCTTTCATTCTGCCCTTCACAAACACACACACACAAACACACACACACAGACACACACACACACACACACACACACACACACAAACACACACACTGAAGCTTCCGCTGCTTTGTCATGTTTCAAAACATTATTTTAGTAAACATACCTACAATAATTCATTAATAATCAGTAATTACAATCATTATTTTACAACTTGGTGCTGCCATACATTCATCTTTCATACTGCTGTGCACCAAAGTTTGAAACTGTGGACTGAAAAGTATTCTGTGAAGAGGTTGGGTTTTATTTCCACTAAACAAAACATGCAATTTGACCACTTTTTCCTACAATGTAAATACTGCAAATTTTAACTGATTTAAATGTGTATATAATTTCCGCATACTCTACATCAATGGGGCAGCTGGTGGCCTAGTGGTTAGGGAGTTGCTCCTGCGATCAGAAGGCCGTGGGTTTGAATCCCAGGACTGCTAATGACACTACAAAGGTACCCTTGAGCAAGATACTGTACCCACAAGCTGCCCCCGGGTGCCCCCTTTGGTGGCAGCCCACTGCCTCACTTGGTAAATGGGTTAAATGCAGAGAAAGAACTTCATATGGTTCACACTGTGTGCTGTGCTGTTCACGCATGGTTCTAAGGGACCGCGTTGCTTTACCTATGTCTTCAGTTTATGTACTTTTGGTTCTAACTGTGTTGATGTCAAAGGCGTCTTTAGGCCTGGGTATTCAGAGCTACAGCCCAGCGCCTAATAAATAGCCCCGGATCCTAAATATTCAAAACAATATTCAAAAATAAAAATAACCAGTAGCCTGGATCTACTCACAACCACAATCTGTCATTCTTAGCTTTCGTGGAGATGTGGTGACCCACTGTCAAGGGAAGGAAACCCCCAATAAACAAATCTAACAAAACTAAACTATAGCCCTAAATTATAGCCCCACTGATACACCACCCCCATCGACAAATATAAACTCCAGCTCCACTGATACCCCACCCCATCGACAAATCTAAACTATAGCCCCACTGATACACTACCCCCGTTGACAAATCTAAACTATAGCCCAAATGATACACCACCCCCGTAGACAAATGTAAACTACAGCCCCACTGATACCCCACCCCGTAGACAAATCTAAACTACAGTCCCACTGATACCCCACCCCGTAGACAAATCTAAACTATAGCCCCACTGCTAACACCACCCCCGTAGACAAATCTAAACTATAGCCCTATCAATATCTCACCCCTGTCAGCAAATTGAAACTAGCCCTGACTGTTTCAAGATTCTAACACCACCTCTGGTTGATGTAATATAACTTATTCATGTGGAAGTGATGTGCAATCCTCAATCAAGTCACTTTAACACAGCACTGATTATAGGGATGGCTTCAATCATTCATTTTCATTGTGCTTAATATTCATGGTGCTCAATGACACAAGTGGTTATATATAATGTTGGGAAGGGTCATGTGTACTACAGCATTATACAAATGTATTATAGCTTCATAACTTCTGTGGTAAACTGCAAAATGTCAGTGACTTCTTGACTGATCTAGTGATCTTCTCAAGCAATACTTGAAACCAGCGGTTTGGTAGTTGTGCTTCACATTTGCATAATAATGTACAGTCACGTTTAACACTGTTACAGGAACATAAAATGCCATTGTAATTAATACTCAAACACTTCCAATCAATCATTTCTATCATATATATCTGTAATATCGGTAATATCTTAATATTTCTGAGTGAAACTTCTGGAAATCCCCTTTAAGTGCCACTTCTGTACTTTACACACATCTGCACTTGCTGGACCCCTCGGTGTCGCAACCCTGAGCTGTGTGTGTAAGTTTTAGCTGAAGTGACTGTATCGCACACTCATTCGATAACACACTTCTCCTTTTCGCACTGCTGCTATTCGCAGTGCCACATCCTTCGCTCTCTGAGCCGTCACAATGGAGAACTGCCCCAAGCTATCTACGGCATGTCTGGGCTCTGCAGTATGTTTAGAAACTTCCAAAACTTCCCTTCCGACTATTCCTCATCCGCTCTCGAGGCAGGAGTAGTGTATTATCTGAAGTCAGCAGTTCAAAGACACTCAGAGGTACTCAATGAGAAGTTGCATGTACATACACACATCTGGTTTGGGAAGAAAGATCATATGTATTATACTGTATGTGTGTGTGTGAGTGATAATAATATATTCTACTTGTATTTTTTTTATATGTAAGTGCCACTCTTCCCCTTAGATTATAGATGTTTAAATTGCTAACAAACTAATTAACATCTGTCTCTGAACAACATTAAAATAAGGATTGGGGCAAGTCTTAAATTTAGGACCTGAGGTTGGACTTAGAGTTAGAAAGATATTTAGCTAAATGTGTTTTAAATGTAAGTTCAATGCCTGATCACACACACACACACAAACACGCAAACACACACACAAACAGGAGTCACTAATACTGTCTGGAGCAGATGGAAGTGGTGTTACCACATAAATAAGAGTAAATAAATTCATAATTCATGATGCTTTGGCCCTTATGCGAAGTCTAGCTTAAAAGCTAAGCAACGTTTGACCTAATGAATTATTAAGCTCATTTTTAAAAGCTACAGCATGGAGTTTAATGAGGACTAAAGCATAACTGCATGCTCAAGCTCCAAACAAGGGTCAGTGTTGCCATTAACGTTAGCTTAAAGGTCATCAAGAAAACAGGATAACACCTTCTGGAAGGTGCTGTCATTAGCAAACAGTCTTAACACCAGGCAGGACCTTCCCAGCAGGCCTGAACATCAATCGATCACATCGTATCTCCAAAGTGTTTTCCAACACTACCCGTCTTTGATCAAACCAGCTGGGTGGTGATGCAACGTGCCTTCAAGACCCCAGTATCTACAGGGGTTCCGAAATTGCAATAGACCTTTATCAAAAAGCTGATTTACAGTTTTTTCTTCCCAGAAATGCATCTGATCAGCCAATACATGAGCCAATACAAAGCAAAGGCATGTTCACTAAGTAATCTCAAACAGACTTGCTTATGTCGTTTTTGACACTGTCTGACAGTGGTCACCAACCCAGCTCCTGAGGATCTACTCACCTGCTGTGCTGAGCTCCAACCTGCATCTAAAATGCCTTTACTTAACACTCCAGCCAATCAGGGACTTCATCAGCCAGAGCAGGTGTTGCAGATTGGATCTGCTCAGGAGGGTGGATCTCCAGGACCAGGGTTGGTGACCACTCTATATGACCACTCAATTAAAATGTATGGGCAAAATATGCTGATGTCCTTTCCTCCATTTTAATTAAGGATGCCACAAAGCAGCCATGCCGACTCACCCTTAAACACCTCGATCTTTCATTTCTAACCTTTTGTGCATGACTGGCCTGTTTTGCGTATGAGCAGCTGTTACTGCAATGCTGTTGTCCTGGATCTTGCAGTAGCATCAGGTTGGATACAGCTACAAATAATGTAACTGAGAAACCTTCAGTCGGAAGGACAGGACAGTAGCAATTCATGCAACATTACATTTAAAAAACCTGAAACCATTGGTTAGCATGTAGTTTGGATTTCAAACTAGTGCTAGGAAGTGCAATCGCTAGGCCTACTTTAGGTCCAGCAGAAGTTTTAGTACACTATTCATTCTTTTTGTTTCCCTTTTATTTAAAGGTGCCTATTAAGGGCCTCAAGGACACCTTAAATACAAGTAAAACAGATCATAAAATGGGGGGGAAAAGGAAAAGAAGACAAATAAAAAATAAATAATAAATAAACATAATAAATAAAAGAACATAGCATAAGTAAAATCACAAGAAAAAATGAGTGCGGTCTAGGAACAAGGTCAAGGAGAGTAAGAAAATTAAGTTTACATAACAGATCTTACTTCTGTTTGTAATGGTTGTAATATTTGTTTAGTATATATTTATTACATTAGTTTAGTCATTCCAAATTTCTCTTGAATTGTTTTTTTTTTAATGCACTGGAAGTTGAGCATCCAGATTTCGTTGTATCTACAAAGACAATAAAGATATATTCATATTCTTTCATTAAAATGATTTGATAACTTTATTGCATAGTTTTAAAGGTCAACTTCACTATGTATGTGACTAAATAAAGAATTATTATTATAATAATAAGAGATTACTCTTATGAAGAAAACTTCAATTGGATTGGCTATTATGCTATTATGCATACTTTCTATCTCAAGTGTGAGTCCCTGTCCACAATGACACCTTATCTGAAGACATGTTGAACCTGACTGGTGTTTAATGGGGTTTACTTTTGTACTGTGCAGTTTCTGTGGAGAACAAAAAGACTAAACTACATTTTCTCCTTGAGAGTTGACTTTTGTACTGTGCAGTTTGCTCTGTGAGTTGGCTCTCTGACAGAAGCATCAGAAGCCACATAAGTAAGTCTATTTGAGGCCGTAATCTTAGGCAGGGATGCGATGAGTTATAATTGCATAATTGAGGTACATAAGCTTCTGTGATCCATTCTTAGCTTCATAAGCCTTGTAGTTCCAGTTGAAAGTCGAAGATGGTGCTGTACTTCAAACAAAAAGGCATGTCGATGCAAAATGAGGCAGATTTGTGGCAGCTGCTCAGTAGACCTCCATCAGAACGTGGTCCACATGTCCCATGTTTCAGGCATCACGTCACAGAGCAGGCCTCCAGTGGTGCTGAGGTTCAGAAACATCCTTAAGTCTGCATATCTGATGCTATTTAATTTTAGTTGTCGTTTGTCATTTGGAGCATATTGCCAACTTCAAGAGGTGAACTTTGAACACTAAGAGTCTTCGCTGATCAACTGCGTTTGGTGTGAGGGTGAGAAATTGCATAAATTTGATTATCCATTCTATTTCTCTAACCACAAGAATCTTTATTTGTTCATTATTGTTGCAAGTCTGGCAACAGTTAAAGATTTTGCGAGAGAAATTGTCTGGACTGTCACATCAAGGTCTATTTCGATGATTTAAACCCGGGCTTATAAATGCCAAGTCCATTTTTTTTATGGCCGCACTCTCTGAGTTGGACTGAGGTGCATTAAAGTGCCTTTAACACACTTCAGTACAGGGTGGGAATTGGTTACACACTGCAGAAGAAAGTCACTCCCAATTTTGAGTTATAAAGTCAGGCCTGGATGTCATTCCGAAGAAATGATCTTGAGTGGATGATCTGACCAACACTGGTGAAGTAAAGTGGTGGATGACGGTCAATAAAGCAGGTTAAGATGACATCATTCCTTTAACTGACCTA
This sequence comes from Brachyalestes nurse, assembly GCA_037974405.1. Classification (NCBI taxonomy): domain Eukaryota; kingdom Metazoa; phylum Chordata; class Actinopteri; order Characiformes; family Alestidae; genus Brachyalestes; species Brachyalestes nurse. The sequence continues at coordinate 29,145,579 of JBBPCY010000039.1, forward strand.
ATTAGGTTTAATGCATTATTAGCACTGCTAGCATGCTTAGACACAGCCTTAAGGAAGCCTGAATCTTTAGATGTTATTTAGTCAATCAGGGCACGTTTCCAGACATCCTTTAAGCCTGATATTAGACTTTATTATACCGTGAATAGAAAGTACAGCATGATCTTATTGTCTTCTGTTTAATCCCTGTCTGAAAAAGAGGCCCTTAGTCAATCGGATGCCCCTCAGATTTGCTTGAGCAATTCACTTCCCCAACCTTGAGATGATTCAGTCTCTGCAGAACAAAACTGTGCTGCAGAGTAAATTGAGAGCAAGTTTAGACACGAACCCACTGTATAGCCACACCACGATCAAGGAGAACTCTACTCTAACATTGCAGGCATATTTCCACCAGATCCAGAACAACAGTGAGCTGCACACAGTCAAGACAGACCCCACCCACTGCATGTACCTGCGGGCATAGGCGCCAACTTAGCAAATGAATCGGCAGTGCTAATAATAGCTGTACCTTTTTGGCTTAGCTGGAGGCCACAGGGATGAATAAGGATTCATGGTTGGACAACATATCTATCCATATTTTCAACTAATGTTCAAAGCCACAAAGTGTGTATAACATAGCAATGAATAGTACACAAGTGATTTGGCAAATGTGTGAAATTTAATGATTCTTTCTGGTGGCAGACCAACAGCGATTGCGTTTAATTGTTTGTTCTCGGATCTTCAGAAGTGATTGCTTTCACCACGATCTTGTAGTTTAGAACAAAGTAGTTTTTTGCTAGTTTTTCTAACTCAAGCTACCGGTTGAGCTAGTTTGATACGCTAACTTGCAAGATGATATCTTTTCACACAGCACAACTAAGCAGTTCAGCAGGCTTGGAGGAGAACATTCATTGATGATCTGAACTGTGTATCCTTAACCTATGCCAGCAACCAGTCTGGACAGATTGCCAGTCCATTTCAGGACAGACACACAGACAAACACACATTAGCATTGGAAGCAAACTCAATACAGACCCTCAGCCAACTTGGCATGGAACCGAACTTAGGACCTTCTTGCTGTGAGGTGTTAACCACTGGAGCAATGTCACTCTGGTGGAGGACACTAACTAATTTAGTATTGTGCAAAAGTCTCAAGCCCTCCCTTTATTTCTTCATATTTTGCAAGGAAAATGTGCAAGCATGTGCAAGCATGACCACCATTACACTTCAGTCTGAACTCTCGTAGACAAGCTTTTTTGTTATTTCTTTAAATGTCTTCAGGGATAGTTTTCCAGGTTTCTTGAAGGACATTTCAAGCTCTTCTTTGGATGTTGGCTACTTTCTCTTCTTAGGCAAGATGATCTTACACTGCTTCAAAAATGTCGAGATCCATGCTTTCGGGAGGCCGATCCATGACCGATAGTATTTCATCGTGCTTTTTTCTACCGAGGTTTACTTTGACTGCATCGCGTGTTTAGGATTACTCTCATGGAAATAATGACACAATCAGACGCGTTCTACATGGTATTGGGGGGTGGCTTGAGACTTTTGCACAGCACTCTATATCAGCACATACAAACCTACAGTGTTGGGGGAGAGGGAGGACCACACTACCCAGAGAACTGGGCCAACTGTGCTCTCCTCAGGATTATTTTGAGCTTTGTTTGTGGTTCCTAGGTCACGTAGAACCAAAGTTAATGTAATTTAAAAAGCATGAAATGATCATCACTGCTGGGGTTTCAAAACAGTGTCACATGCAAATGCGTATAAAGACAAAAGATTCCAAATTTCTTCTATTTTAGGTCTTAGAAACAAACGGAAAAAAACACCATATCTTTGAACCCGGGAGAACTTTCAGGAGGCGTTTCTCCATGGGCAAAATTGAGCAGAGTGCAAGTTACGACAGAAACAATCCAATAAATAGACAAAACAACAGTGTAGCATTACAGTGTGAACAGGATGTAAACATTCCAGAGTGACTAGAATCGCACCATAAGTGTGATTATTGCACAGGAGACAGCACTATAATGACAGAAACAGTACAATACATAGACAGTACAGAAATGTAACAGAATATTGTGAATGTGATATTAATCTGAAACAATACAGCAGCATAACAGTATAGTGTGAATGGAATGTGAAATCAGAGACTATACAATAAATACAAAAAATACAGCAGTGCAACATTATAGTGTAAATGTGATGTAAACCTTCCAGAGTGACTAATATTGCACCATATGTATGATATTGCACAAAAGGCAGTTAGCAGCATTGAAGCACATTGAATGAACGTAAATTGTAATCTTCTCAACTAACAGGGAACAGAAGGTAAAGCTCAGGTGCTATTGAAAGTCCAGAGTGTAATATGAGACATATATAAAGTCTAAAGTGAGGTAGTACTCTGGAATGATACTTGGTTAGGCAGGGACTTGACATTTATGTGCATTCAGAGTTCTGATGGCCTGTGGTATGAAACTGTTACAGTCTCTTGCAGAGCCAGAGCGGAAGCTTCGATACCTTTTGCCAGACCAAGCTCTGGACATAAAGCACATAAATAGACCCCAACTAGCTTCTTAAGAACAAAGAATGCCCACGACTGAGCCCATGATTGAGGCCTGAAAAACAGATAATGGGCTGAATGTGAGGACATTTTTCTCTTTCCCGCTTTTCCTGTCTTTTCTCAATGGTTTCCTTTTGTCACTGGTGGAATCCCTGCGCTGTTTCCTGATGTTTGGGCCAATCGCCAGGCAACCGTGGCCCAGGTCCAGTTCGGAGGGTGTTTCTGAAGTAGAGAGCGGGATGGGAGGGGCACAAAGAGATAAAGCCATGGCCAGTGATATCTCTGTTTAAGATGTAATTCAGTAAAATGTTTCATATTTCCATCTGTCATAAAACCCGTAAACAGCCAATGGATGCAGCAGAGCGCACATGGTCATCAGGGCAGTTTCAGTTACGGCTTTCTTCCCCAAAATCTTGCAGGCACTGATGCCCCAGACCCCTATTAAAAACTGCAGAGCGGTGATTCACACCACATTTATAGCCGTCCAGCGGTTTGATTCACGTCCGTCCGTTTCTGATACGGCCAGGGGAAGTGTCATATGAGGAAGATACAGCATGTCCAGGGTGATTAAGTCTTTTTCCAGTTTGTGGCAAAGGTGATCTCTTAAGTCTAAGAAACACACACACACACATAGACACACACATAGACACACACACACACACACACACACACATATGTATATATAAATGCCTCCATCCCTGCCAAGGTGCTAGGTTGCTCGGGCTTTGTTGGCATATTGGCATTCAGTTTTACACACACACACACACACACACACACACACACACACACACACATACACATTTTTGTGTGTATATGTATGTATGCCTCCATCCCTGCCAAGGTGAGCTCAGTGGTAGGTAGCTCTGACTCTACTGACATTCAGTTTTATACACACACACACACACACACATCTGTATTGTACTCTGGACTCATATAGCAGCCAATCAGGTTACTGTAAAAGAGATTTTTATTTTGTGTAAGTTTTTTTGTCTGTTTTAAAATCCTCCTTTTCTTTGAAGGAGTTTATAGTATGATTATAGTGTGATTATAGTATGTCTAGTCGTCATCGGTGAGGTGAGCTGTCTGTCACACCGAACATGACTGTTCACCACATGTAAAATGAGTCTAACAATCGTTTAACTCTTTCCACTGTGTGATTTGATGATTATATGCAAAATGAGGCCACATCATGCCACATTCTGTTTTGTCCCTTTTAAGGGATCTCTGCTGGCCACCCCTCATTTCTTCAAATTTAGTTTGCAAAGGGTCAGACTTTCTTGTATTTTTAATGTAATCTTGAGGAACAGTTCTCCAGGCTTCCTAAAGGACTTTCAAAGGCTGAGCCTCAGTCCAGTCCCTGAGCCTGAATGGTAACCTGTTTTTGGTTTGTTGAGCCACACAGTAACTACGAGCTGTTTTAACAACAAATAGATCTAACTACAAGCACTTCTAACTACAAGAAGGTCTAACTACAAACAAGTCTACCTACAAACAAGTCTAACTACAAACACTTCTACTTACAAGAAAGTCTAATTGGAAACAGGTCTAACTACAAACACCCCTAACGACAAACAGGTCTAACTACAAACACCTCTAACTACAAACTGGCCTAACTACAAACACCTCTAACTACAAACACCTCTAACTACAAACTGGCCTAACTACAAACACCTCTAACTACAAACACCTCTAATGACAAACAGGTCTAACTACAAACACCTCTAACTACAAACAGTTTTAATTACCAACAGGTCTAACTACAAGCTGTTTTAACTACAAACACTTCTAACTACAAACTGTTTAAACTACAAACAATTTGAACTATAAACACTTCTAACTATGAACAGTTTTTACTACAAACACTTCTGACTCCAGTCATGTTCATATCTAGCAATATGTGATCTATTATAGAAGCTTATAAAAGTTTTCAAGATTCTTGTTTATTCCAAATTGATTCAAATGTGCAAGACTTTGCCTGTTTGACTTTAATGAGCCATTAATGAGTCATTTACAACTGCCTAATTTTGTTGAAGTTCTGACTAAAGACCTGATGCTTTAGCCATAGCAAAAGAGGAACTGCAATTTTTCAAAACTTCTGCATAATTCAAGAATTATTGCAAGATTTATATGATGTGATTTAACATTTATATGAACTAGTGATCCTAAATACGTATTCTGAGTTTAATATTTAATGTTGAGGTTGGTTTAATAGTAGGAACTGCTTTCTTTAAGCACTGTTTTGCCTCACAATGTCCTGTGTGTACCTCTCTGCTATTAAGGCATAAAAAAGATGTTAAAGTTCAAAATCATTATCTCAAAATCAAAATAACATAATGCTTCATGCATCAGGCAACGCATTCGTAACCTCTTCATGTGATAACTGTCTGAAAGTAAGCTTTTTGAGACAGATGTCTTGTCAGATGTCTGGTCCATTCAACACTACTGTGAATAATTTTGTCTCAGTAAATTACTAAAGACTGGAGCAACTCACAAAAAAACACTTTTGGATAATGTTTATCTATTTCAGTATGCATAAATTGGGAAAAGCCAGTGGAGTTTCCCTTTATATTAGTCTATACAAGGGGTTTGTGTGTGCTCATATTAGAACCTAGTTGCTTCAGATAATTGTTCAGATAATAATATTGTTGCTTTTCCTACAATAATCAGTGCAGAACTGCTGCTCCTGCTGAACTTAATAGTCATAATTGAAAAAAAGACTAAATGATCTTCATTCTGATTGTTGACCTGTAATGTACCTCATTCAAAAAGCAGCTCAGGCTCAAGCACTCTGCATGAATAGATGAGGCTATGTATATGTGTGTATATGTGTGTATGTATATGTATGTGTGTGTGTGTGTGTGTGTGTGTGTGAGACAGTGTGTGTGTGTGTGTGTGTATGTATGTATGTGTGTGTGTGTGTGTATGTATATATGTGTGTGTGTGTGTGTGTGTGTATATGTGTGTGTGTGTGTGTGTGTGTGTGTGTGTGTGTGTGTATGTGTGTGTGTGTGTGCGTCCCTGACTCGCGCCTGTAGACCCTGGGATAGGGTTTGGGTACCAGTAACCTCAGTAAGGATTAAGTAGGTACAGAAAATGAATGAAAGTGTCCCGTGTGTGAGAGGGAGGGTTCTCGCAAGTGAGAGTCAGTTTATTTATGTGTGTAATTAATATTTTTCCATCCTTTAGGAAATGTAATGTAGTTCACAGGAAATTAGTAATGGTGTTAACATGTTGAGGCAGAAGGACCAGGGCTTTATCATAATATTTTTGTATTTTCCCTAAAAAATGTGTCAGGAGAGGCTGCTGACCCTAAAGAAACAGTCCACCCAGATAACGCAGCAGGCTCAGCGAGAGAAGGAGAACTTCCTCAAAGAGAAGAGTAATCTGCATCTCATGCTGCAAAGGGTGAGTGGTGTGTGTCTGGTTCTCCGCTGGTGTGTGTGTGTGTTTGTACATGCCTGTGCTGTCCCACACTCAGTCCTGGTCTGTCCACAGGAGAGAGAGAACCTGTCCACTCTGGAGAGAAAGTATGCAGAGCTGACTGGAGGGCAGGCCTTCCCTCTCAACCCTGTGTCTATGAAGGTGAGGGGAAATCACTTACTGTTCCTGCCTTAGACAAAGAACAAACCACCAAAAATAAGATAAATCAGTATATAAACAAAAACATCATCTTTTAAAGTCAGCCATACTGACACAGTAATGAATCAATTCATTCTGCACATCACATTACACATCAAACTGTTTGGGAAGGCCCAGCTTTCTCAGTGATTTTAAAATTAATAGTAGAAGGGAACCCTCAGGACCTTCAGATAAGGTCTAATGATTTATGGAAACTTGTACATTTCTATAGTTTTTAGTTCATTTCTTTTCAATAGAATCATGTTTGTATTTAA
>JBBPCY010000039.1:29154833-29166021 GCA_037974405.1 Brachyalestes nurse
ACACACACACACACACACACACACACACACACACACACACACACACACACACACACACACACACACAAAACCTGGATTAAAACCCCTAACCCTGGAGGTGTGAGGCAACAGTGCTACACACTCCACCGCCGTGGAACCTTGAGTGGAACCTTGAGTGGAACCTTGAGTGGAACCTTGAGGGGCGAATCTTCTAATTCTTTTTGTCAACTTAAGAAAGGAGGGGTGAATTTAATGCGTCCATTTGGGGGATAATGGACCACACTGGGGTCTTACTGTGCCTCATCGGGACCCTGTCTCTCCCGGAGCTTCCACAGGTCTCCTGATAAGCGAAGCCCCCTCCCAGTGCTGGTAGCATCGTGTGAAAAATGGGAGGAGGGTTAAATTATACCTCGTTATGCCGATTGTTTCTGGAAGCATCTCCGCAGGCAGAAAACCTTGCCGGTGTTAATGGAGGACAGTTAAAGTGACTCTCTGAACTCCCGGTACATGGGGACTATGGAGACCTCCGGCTCTCAGCTCTTATTAAAGACGGTGGTTATGTAACCCCAGCCGTCCCGCTCGTCACGGGAAGCGGCGCTTCAATGGCGCTCCCGACCTTCATTCCCGCAATATAACCGCGTTTATACTCATCATCTGAAAAGTCAGGCCTTTTCAATAAAACTATACAACGCAGCAAAAGAACAGGAGCCATCAGAGAAATGTTCCGGGATAAACGCCTTATAAAACTACTTCTCCGTCAATTTACACCGCGGCTATCTCACACACACACACACACACACACACACACACACACACACACACACACACTGCCGCAAACTGTACAAACAGTGAACAAAAAAGTGGTCTCTTAATTTTGCAGCCTTATTAAAAGATAAGACAGTTTGACAAGACTGCTAATAATAAATGCTAAAATCTAAAAATAAACATTATTATGACTATCCCAAAGTAAAATTAGAATATTTTAAAGTGCAATATATTTACAGCATCTAACAGACACTCTTTTTTCTAGTGACGTACATGGGGGCTTTGTAGTCCACAGGGAAAAAAACCTCAGACTATTAAACCCAGACTTACGTTAAGAGCTGCAAGCAGACTGAGATTCTGTTGGAGAGGAAGACAATATCCACCAGGGCTCTATCAGATCATATAGAGAAGATGTGGACGTTTGTAATAATCTTTTATTCTAAACATAATCACATTTATAATGTACATTATTCTTATGTAAATGAGAACTTTTTCATTTTATTTGCCTATGTACTCCTACAGAAATAACACACTACTTTGTAAGTGTAATAATGATCAGTTCCAATAGCATTTGACTGACTTGCAGACCTTCTAAAGGTGGACAAGTGGACCCTATAGCACACCCTGTGTGGCCAAAAGTACCATCTGAGAAGTGACCTCGGGCCGAGCATCGACTATAAGTGTATAAAGCCCTTTAACTGGGCTGTGGAGGTTTCTGGAGTACTTCTGAGAGCCAAATCAAATATGTAATTTCAGCAATATATACAGGCTACAGTGAATTGAAACTAGGTTCTTCTAGAACCACGACACAAAAAACAAAAACAGACCCACAAAGCATGAAAGCAGGAGCACAAATTTATACTTATTCACAATTGTTGTAAAACTGTATAACAGTGTATATATGTGCTATATATATATATATATATATATATGAATATGTATAGAAATATAAACATGTATAGATAGGTATGTGTAAATATATATAGATAAGCATGTTTATATCTATACTACAATTCTGTATACAGTACTGTATTGTTATTGGCTCCCCAATGTGTCCTCCTATAGAATTTTATAGTATTTTGTTTTTCAAGTGAAGTATTTGTAAACTTAGATACATTTATAAATCCCCCCTTTTTGCCCTCACTGTCGATCTGTCTGAGTGCTGCTGTTCTGTTGTGTTCTGTGTTGCACAAATGGTCCAGGAGGACAATATTTTGTCTCACGGTGTACTATATGTATATGGCTGGGATGATAATAACGCTTTACTTACTTGCTTACATACTTACTCACAAGACTACATAAATGCAGACAGGACAGAAGTGCAAAGAGAGCAAGGGAGAGAGAGCAAGACAAACACAAAAGCAAAAAAATAACAAGACAAGATGACAATTAGTCAACGTTTGAATGAATACAATACAATGACAGAAACTGTATTCTGCGGTCCAGAACCTGACCCCACTAATGCTTTTGTGTCTGAATGCAATCCTCACAACAATGTTGGAAAATAGAGTCTGTTACTGCGACAAAGGGCGCCCCTTAAATGGCTGGGTGGGCAGGCGTGTGTCAGATGTACCAAAAAGTCCTGATACGTCGCAGTCGTTCTGAGCTGGTTTCGTGAATTTGAGCGTCTCTCTCGCTGTCAAGGCTTCAGAAGGGAAAGCCAGCTGAGGAGGAGACTGGAGTTGACGGAGGACTCCAGCAGGGCCCACACTGCTCCTTCTGAAGCAACACTAACTGGTAATGAGCGGACGTGTCCATCACGGCCCTGTCGTGTCGTCTACATGACTAATAAACATGCAGCCCGCGGGGGGCTATTAATAGGGCAGAAATGAGGGCGTTCGGGCCGGGCCTGTCTTTATCCTCCACTCCCTCTAAGCCTGGCTGTCACTCTCTCAGAGCCCTGCGCAACACACACACACACACACACACACATTCTCACAAGTTCCAGTTTCTCTCCCAATTCTGTTTATGATGTCGCCACCTAGTGGACAACAACAGAGTTGTAGTTACTTTTCACACACTCTTGAAACTACTTCTGTCTCTATCTCTTTCTCTCCTATTCCTTCTGCCTCTTATGCCATCCTGTCTTTCTCCCATTAGAGTTGTTTTTTTATTCCATGCCACCTCGCTCACCATTTCTCTCTGTCTCTCTCTGTCTGTCTCTCCTCTCTCTTTACAGTCTACCTTTCTTTCCTTTCTCTCTTTAAATTGGTCTTCTCCTTTCCTTTAACTTTCTCTTTTTTAGGGTATCTTTTCTCTCTCTCTCTCTCTCTTTACAGTGATCTTTTTCTTCCTTTGTTTAAAGTTGTCCTCTTCTTTTTTCCCTCCCTCTCTCTCTATTTCTCGTTACAGTCTTCCTTTCTTTCCTTTCTCCCTTTAAAGTTGTCTTCTTCTTTCTTCTACCTCTTTCTTTCTTTATCCCCCCTCTTTACAGTCCTCCTTTCCTCTAAATTTTTAAAAGTGTTATTCCTTCTCTTTCTATTTCTTTTTGTTTCTGTCTTCTTTCTCTCTTTACAGTTTTTTCTCTCCTTTCTGTCTTTAAAGTTGTCTTTGTCTTCCCTCCCTCCCCCTCTCTTTCTCTCTCTGTCCTTTATTTCTCTTTCTCTATTAAGGCTTCCTTTTCTCCAGCCCCTCTCTTTCCTCCTCTTTTTCTTTCTTTCTTTCCTCCTCAAATGACAGCGAAAGAAAAGGATGAATCAAGAGAAAAGGCCGTTTCTCGGTTTGTGCCGAGTTGCTGACGAACTGCTGTCCGGAATATTTACAGTAATAAAAGCTGAGAGTATTTCTTTATAAACTCTCCTGCTTCTGTTTACAGGTAATGTTAAGAACACGGAGGCTCTTTTGAACATGTAAACCCAGCGAAGGAAAAAAAAGAGGCCAATAAACAGAGTTCGTTCTCTTTTCCACACTAATCTGAGGGGCTGCTGTATTGTGGAATGTTCTCTATGGGAAGTGTAATTTTTCTACTGGGGTCTTAAACATTGACCCGGGAAAAGGAGTGTGTGGCAGTAAACACTTAATAATGCGTGTCGGGCACAGAGTGGGGCACGGCGCTGGCATCAAAGCTCACGTCCAGGAATAATAATTGTGGGCAAGGCGGCATCCCAGGATGTCTGGTTCCACGCATTATTGTTTCCCATTTTACCACCATTGCAGGGACTTGGGGAACCCTCCCCCTCCCCCCCGACGAGCCCCCTTAACCCCTCTTGTGTGTTTTTCCCACGTGTGATTTGCTTTAAGAGGAAATAAAGTGGCGTGTAACACATTTGGAAGGCGGCCTGCCGTTTGTCATGCTCCGTATGATATTCTCTCTGACAGCCATTAGCCTGGGCTTTCAGCAGAAAATGGTCACCACCAGAAGCAGCTATAAAATATCTCTCCTTTAATGAACTCCAGGCACAGTTTATTCTGTCAAGCTGTGTCCAGCGTGGCCTCATGCGCAGGAGCTAATTTTACAGCTTGAAATATGTTGTAACTTCTTAATTAAATAATAGAAATGCTCAGAACTGTTTTGTTAGCGTGCTAATGTGCTAATGCTTTGGGTGCATGGAGCTCCAGCACTAGTCAAAGTGCCTTGCATGGTTTTAAATAATGATTTAAGAATTTTCTTTAACATATCACTGTTGAATACATACAATGAAACTCTCTAAGGTGGTTTAAATGAGAATTCCAACATTTCTAAAGCTATATTCACTATTATCTGTTTAGTTCATAGCTCAACAGTAAGCCATGCTGTGTCTTAAATCACATCTACAAGTCTGTTCCACCTTAATGAAGTGCTAGTTGCAATTTGAATGGGTTGAGAGGCATTTTTGGGATGGGGATTTCAGTGACCATTGACTTCCAGTTTGTTAGCAATGTTAGCTTCAAAGCTCCTGTATTAACTGATCAAATGTATCTACAGCCAATGGAAAATATAAGAAACCACTTTCCCCTGGTCACTGTTTGTACCATTTGCGGGAGTGTGTGTGTGTAAAATGCACAGGTGGCTATTCTTTTATGAACTATTGCAATGTGAGCTGTGTAAAAAATAAAACGCCTCCATATGTGTTGAGTGCAGTAGTAGGGATGCACCAAAATGATTTTTTTGGACTGAAACCGAAAACCGAAAATGAGTAAACACTTGGCCGAAAACCGAAACCGAAAACCAAAACAAATTATTATTCAATTATTAAAAGAATAAAACTGTTACAAAACTATGGAAATATTTATTTAGCATTCAAACAATGCACAATATAAAATAAAATCTGAAATATTTTAAATATTTTATAGCTGAAATATTATACAATTAAATATCTTCTCTCATAAAACTTGTGAATTCAAGTGCATTAACTTCGTTAATATTCTGAATGAAGTGCATGAACAAAGTGCATTCAGAACAAGTGCTTTAAAAACTGTTGAAAGATGAAGCAACATTCTCTGTCTCTCTTACTCTTTCCCTCTCCCTTTCTCTTCCTGTCTCTCTCTTCTGGAAAAGTCCAGAAAGGCTGTTGGGCCCAAGATGGCCGTTCTGCCGCGCATCGGACGGCTGTTCTGGACTTTTCCAGAACGCACAGATTGCCAGACCACCCCTGCTCTGCATGGCAATCGGGATGTTTTGATTGTATATGATAAATTAATCCCGAGTTGAGAAAGTCTTTGTGGATTCCCCTCTAGAAATTTCGCCATGGCACGCTTTACAAATGGCTTTCCGTGTGTCTTTCTTAGACATATCGAAATTTGCTCACACGGCAGACATGCTGTCTCGAATCCAATCTGGTGCGTGTGCAGGCTGCGGTTGCTTCATCATTGTGTCATCACTGTTTCGGTCACGTTAAAAAAAATCATCGGAAACCTTTTCGGTGGCCGAATATTCGGTGCATCCCTAGTTTGTAGAGCAGCTTTTCTATCTGCTGTATTCCAGCAACTTCACTCCTGATTCAGTTTCTGATGTGTAGTTCAACATTTCCAAGGTATAATACATTTTTGATATGAATTATTTTTACATTTTCTCCAAACATTGATATGAATAAAGTGTGTTCAGTAGTGTATAAAACAATAGTGACTTGCACATTTTACACAGACACATGCCCACATATTGCAAAAACAACAACCAGAAAACAAATGAAGCGGTCTCTTATTTTTTTCTATGGCTTTATACGGAAAATCGTGTGAATGAATTATATTTTGCTAAACAATCCCTTTAAAATTGATTTGAAATGTCAATTAAATTAATTAAAAGCCACTTTGAAGTCTGAATTATGTCTAGATTTCTCGGTATGGTGGTTCTGCCTCTGCCAAAGACAAGGTGAGCATCTACAGTTGACTGTTGTCCCAATAAAAGCAGCATTTTTATTTTCATAGCCTGGTTTGTGCATATTTATGAAGTGCGCCAGAAAAATTCCTGGAAGGTATATTTCATATTACAAATGCACGCGGCTTATTGAAGAACAGCCAAGTGCAGAGCAGACCTGTTTGATATGAAGGCCAGGGGCCGTCCCACCACCTTCAGAGACGTGTCACCCCCCATGCCCCGCCACCTCCTCTTCCAGGGCTCAGAAGGTCAAAAAGGAATCCTACATGAATATAATCAGTAGTGTTAAAGTTCTAATTGTAAATTGTGGTCTGGAGGGTGCTATTTATCTTATTTATTTTCAGCACAAAACGCATTTATATGTAAATTATATCTAAATAATTATGCTGGCAAATTAATTAGCTCCCTTTGTAATACTAGCAGGATTTAGGGCTTGTAGGAAGGGAAAAAAAGAAAAAGAAAAGTGAGAAAAGAAGCACAACAAAAACACATTACCCTCGTTTTCACAATCGTGTGGAGGGGAAATGTCAAGTTTGCCTGAATTTTGATGGGATTGGATTTTGGTTCATTAAAGTGAGGAGCGACAGAGGCCAAGTTCATCTCATTTTCATACACACACGAGCGACATATTTCTGATCCAGCACACACACATTTCGTTTTTTTGCTGCACATCGCCTATCAAGTCACACCACGGCCTTCATGTTGTGGCTGAACTGACAAATTAAACAAATTAAAAAAAGGTTCCTATTTCCAGGGCAGAAAACAAATTTTGATTGCTTTTTTTGGTAAAAAAAAAAAATGTAAAAAAAAAAAGTTTAAAAGAATGTGCACTAAATATACATATTTATTTGACATATTTTGGTCTGCATTTGATACACAATTTTTTTTTTTTGTTAAAACAATAATATTACAATCAACACAAAAAACAACAATACCGTAAATAGTGGTTTTATATCTGGCAAAGTGTTCGCTTAACCATTTCCAGACCTCTTTCCTCATGGAAGCCCAGTATTATTTCATAAATCCACACAGTGACTGGAAGGACAGAGCAGAAATCTGGAGCCAAACCTGTGTTGTTCTAACCAGCAGACAAGCTAATTTTTAGAAACAAAAGGAAATCTTGATCAGTTGTCTGTCTATGTGTGGCCCTGCGACGTGCTGGCGACCGTCCGGGGTGTACCCTGCCTTCGTCCATAGCAGCTGGGATAGGCTCCAGCCCCCCCCCGACCCCGAGTGCGGGACTAAGGGGTAGATAATGGATGGATGGATGGAAGGAAATCTTGATACTTTTTATTGCGTTCTTGTTTGTTTGCATTTATCACTTGTGTTTCACTGGCAGGAAGAAACCCACTGTTGATATAAATAGCTTCAAATAATTTGCATAGTTTTTGTAGTGGTCACTTTCACACACTAGCCAAGACCCCCGACCACAGAAAGCTATTAAGAGGGTGAAGCCTAGCATTCAGTGGAGCAATGGGTAGTGGGAAGTCCTGTTCTCTTACAGTGAAAAGATCCTGGGTTTGATTCCCAGCCAGGTGGCTGGGGGTCCTTTCTGTGTGGAGTTTGCATGTTCTCCCCATGTTTGCTTGGGTTTCCATTGGGTGTCCTCCCACAGTCCAAAGACGAATTGGAGGTGAATTGGAGAAGTTAACTTGTCGACTGATGTAAATGTGTTTGTCTGTCCCGTGATGGACTGGTGACCTGTCCCAGGTGTTTCTTTGCTTGTATGAGCTTCACTTAAGACCATAAACTGTTTCTCTACAAACCGCTGTTTTGCAGTTTCATTGGACAACTTGAGAAAATTCCTTGCTTGTTCTGTTAGGTTAGTTAATAGACCCCTGTGTTGGCTAACATCACACTGAGGGTGGTACCAATGTACTGATATCTGCAGCACTCAAAAACCTCAACACCTTTTGTACCTTACATGGCAATCACAATGGCTATTTAACTCTTCACCTCCATTTTATAGATAAATAATAGAAGATAAGTCACATCTCCCCAAAACCAAGCTGTTTTCCTGGCATACTTTGACCAAATAAAAGGAGGTGGTATTAACTGACCAATGGAACCCGACCAGGACCCTCTAAAACACCCCTGACTCTCCCTTGTGTTGAATCAGGCACACTGTACATCCAGAAGTGTCCAGACAGCCCTTCTAATTAGGCAAGACAGTTACTTTAAAGAGAGCCTAAGGGCTTTTAGAGGAAGTCTAAGAGCAACAATTCATTCCAAGTATTTCATAGCATTAAAGAAGTGGTGTAGATCTTCCTGCACTAACAAACCCAGCAATAAAGTGTAAACTAACAAGACGGCTGAAATAACACCTCAGAGTAAGGTGGTATTAAGCTGATGTGCATTTTTCCAACCATTTGATACACATCTTGGGTTATCAGCACCCTGGTCAAATTCAATTTCATAATATATTCCAAAAGAATTCACAATGTCACAAAATCAAAAGACACTTTATCACAGATAATGTGCGGTTAGAGGTGTGCAGTATGACTTGTGGTTTGAGGTGAAGGTGTGCAGTGTAATATGCAATTTTAAAATGTTCAAAAACCTTACCTCTGATTTAGGGCCAAAACCTAACATAATCAAACCTGTATTAGTAAGAGAACCATTGATAGGT
The DNA here is from genome assembly GCA_037974405.1 of Brachyalestes nurse. Lineage (NCBI taxonomy): Eukaryota > Metazoa > Chordata > Actinopteri > Characiformes > Alestidae > Brachyalestes > Brachyalestes nurse. The sequence goes on from JBBPCY010000039.1 coordinate 29,163,500, forward strand.
CACATGATATGAGGGAGGGAAATGTATTTTCAACCATTTCAATCATTACATGCATGCTTTATTAAAAACACTATTTAGGTCATCAACATAGAAACATAAAGTATCTGACACAAACATGGATAATACTTTTAATTTCAATCATTTTCTGGAAGTTTCAGTTGTTTGAGTCAAACTGACCTAGAGCATAAAGGATGTTAGTAAAACATAACCGGTAATCTAAACTGCACACTAAAATCACCACACATTTCAGAATGAGAGTAGACTGATATTAGATCACATGGTCATTGCTACAAAAACTATTTAGCCCTCCTTGAGGTGGTTTGTGAAAACAGACCCTGTTGTGGATGCTTGCAGTGTTCAAGGTTCAAGGTTACTTTATTGTCATCAGCAGCTGTGAACATGTACATAGTGTGATGAGACGTTTCCCCAGAGACCACAGTGCAGGATATGACAACATTCAGTGATATGTAAGTTAAAACAGAAACAGTACAATAAATAGACCAAACAACCATGTAACAGTATAGTGTGAATGGGATGTAAAATATAGGACTATAAGTATGATATTGAACAAGAGGCAATTAGTAGCATTGAACCACATTGAGTGAGTGTAAATTATAAGCTTATCAAATCAAATAACAGGACGTGAGTGTGCCTGTTGGGGCTGTAAACTGGTAAAGCTCAGGTGCTATTGAAAGTCCAGAGTGTAATATGAGAGGTATATAAAGTTTGTAATACACTAGAATGGTACTTGGTCAGGCAGGGACTTGACATTTATGTGAATTTAGAGTTCTAATGGCCTGTGGTATGAAAACATTCCTGTGGTATGAAACTGTTCATCTACATGGTGATGTTTAGTTCAATTTTACAACCTACAGTCATCCACTTCAACCCAGGATTAATAAGATTTAAAGTTGGATCAGTTGCGTTGTGAGCAGAGAAAACATAAAAATGTGCAGAACTGGGGAGTTTCAGGACCAGGGTTGGGAAGTAATGTTCTAAACCACATCTACAAGTCTGCACTAAGAAGGAGCTGGCTGCGGTTTGAACAAGTTGAGAGAAGGTTTGTTGGTGTATTCAGGACACATATGCTAGTGTTGTTAGCGTCGTAACCCCATAGCTCCAGATCCAAACATGTCTTGATGGATTGAGTACATCTAAAGGTGAATGGTGCATTCCTCATTATTCTCATTCCACAACTGCTCATTATTTATCATGTAAATTCCTAACATATTATTAAAATATAATATTTGAAGTAATACATTATATTATTGAACTATAAGTAATTATCCTAATTATAATATTTAGAGTAATATGTTCTCTGTACATCATGCAGGGAGTCGTATGTAAAGTCATTAGCAACTATAGGTTACAATTAGACTGATGCTTATGCAGCATGTAATTCTGCAGTTCTGTACCGATCGATTTAACACACACACACACACACGCACACACACACTCTGGATATTACAGTGGCCTGTGCATCATTAACACCATTGTTATGATTATGAGACTTAAGCCCCTCCTCGTGGGAGCGCTGGCTAATCGGGTTGTAATGAAATAAAGCTGCCCTCAGCTCATATCGACCCGCTAATATCGCCAATACAATTATGAACATTGCTCTGCCAATCAGGCGGCCTGTATTACAGCCTAACGATCGGCCGGCCTTCGTTAGGCCTGCTGCTGGATATGAAGCGCTGATTATAAAGGTCATCATGTTCCGTGGCCCTGGAGAATGAAATGCCTCCGTCTCTGCGTCCCTGTCTGGGTAAAAGCGCTGTTGTGTCTCTTCAGTGTTGTGTTTGCATACAGTAATTATGGAGGTAGGCCTGAAAATGACTTGCTTTTCTTGAGCCTGCAGAACGGAGGGCCTCATTAGTATGTACAATGCGTAATTTGATCCAAGGAGCTCTCTTCGTACAATTACGCTGAAAGCTCTTAATCTCCTAAACTCCTCAATAGCTGCAGATACGTGTAATTATGTTATAAAACAAGCTTTCGCGGCGCACGCCGGCTGTCATACGTCTGCGGGACCCCCGACCTGTCACAACTTTTGACACACGCGCATGCACACACACACACACGCATACAAACACACACACACACACACACACACAGGCAGGCACATGTTCATGCAGTGTGTAATTTGTATTTAATGAAATGAACTGAGAGAGAGAGAGAGAGAGAGAGAAAGAAAGAAGAGGAAATGAGATATAGAGAAAGTTAGAGGAAGATAAAAGGAGAATAAGGGAAAATTAGAGACTGTAAGAGGTGAAAAAGGGAGGGAGATGAGGAGAGAGAGAAAATGAACGGGAAGATAAACGGAGAAAGAGGGAGAAAGAATTTGATCAGAGAAAGAGGGGACAAAGAAAGAAAGAAAGAAAGAAAGAGAGAAGAAAAAGTGAATGTAGGAGAGTGAAAGTGTGTGTGTGTGTGTGTGTGAGAGAGAGAGAGAGAGAGAGAGAGAGAGAGAGGAATGTACACTGCTATACAGTCCCGTACTGTAAATGTTGCTTGTACCATTT
>JBBPCY010000039.1:29173046-29202735 GCA_037974405.1 Brachyalestes nurse
ATCGGCCCTCGTGCCTTTTGATTTGTTATCTTTGTTTTGCTTTTTGGAATAAAGTCACCTTCGAGCATGGATCCTGTAGATAGAATTTGGTGCCTGTTCCCCTCCTACTGGCATGGTTCCAACGCCAAAACATCCATTAATATGCAGTGTAGTGAGTGTGTATTTAGATTTTTGATTGGTTGATGGCACCATCACTCCTTACTCTTAGCTCAACCTTCAAGACACAAGACAACCTTCATTAGTTGGGATTTGAAAATTTTTGCCCACATTTATCCCAAATATTAGGCTGCCTCCAGACGTTGTCATTACAATTTCATATCTGGCCAAACTAGTGCTCTCTGCACTGAATCCTTTTCAACAGATTTGCTTTTCAGGCACTCTTCTGAATTATACTACAATGATACCACTGATGGTTCCCCCTTGGAGCACAAACCAACGACTAGCTTGGGCTGCTATTTTTGGCTTTATTAGATCAGTGACATTTCTCAGAAACTGCTACTGTTGGTTCAGCAGTTTATGTGCTGAAGCCTATTAAACAGGCCCTAGCTTGTTTGGGCCTGAATACACCTCCCATCCAAGCCTCCCAGCCTAGCATGTTCTTCTGCTAGGCCCCGGAGGCCATTGACATAGCTATTCTTGCCAGAGGGAACTACGCAATGAAGTTGACTAATGCCTATAGACCCATCTTTTTGCGCAGTCGAGCATGGCAGCTCGGATACTGGTGATGCCTCGACCAGGCTTTGAGGCATTATGTGGACTTGACTGCTGACATCTGTCAGACAGACCAATTATTTGGTTGCTTCAGTGGCAGGAACTTGAAACGGAATCTTTCATGCTGGGTTGTGGTGGTGGTAATTGCTAGGGCATACAAGTCCATCCCACAGTTGCCACCGCAGGATGAAGGTCATCTTTTATCTTGACTGCCTCAGCTTCACTCTACTCAGTACTGTTCCTCATGGCTGCGCCGGTATTCGTCATCCGTTGTGCTTCGTTAAACCTTTGGTCCCCAGAAAGGAACATTCTGAATGTATCTGTGGTTCTGACTGCTTCCACAGGAGCAGTCAGAACCAAAGGAATCTGAAGAACAGATTTATATATAATAACTGACAATAACTGATTTTTTATTTCCTTCAGCACTGAAAATTCTAAATGGAACAATCTAAACATTATTTGTACAGTGCTGTGAAAAAGCCTTGAGACACACCTCATTTCTTTATATTTTCTGTTGAGTAGATTAAATGAAAGAAATTGCTGCAAACGGTTCTCTGTGACAGACTGCAAATTTCCATAAAGATACAAAGTGCTAGGTGTTTCAAAAACTTCAGCATTCAGCACCACCAGTATACTGATCACCGCCTGATCATCTGGAATCATCTGCTCCTGTTTCTTCACTGGTTCAGGACTTCAGTTAGATGTGGTTTGTTCTGCTTGAATGATTCATGCATAGGTCACTGTGTGGCTTAACAAACAAAAACATCCCTGGTCTGGACTGGTCAGGTTCAGGGACTGGACTGAAAATGAGAGAACTTTGAAAGTCCTTCAGGAATCCTGGCGAACTGTTCCTCAAGACCACCTTAAAATACAAGAAAGTCCTGCTGTTTGGAAGCAAAATATGAAGAAATGATGGGACTTTTGCACAGTACTGTATTCAAACTCCCAGTGGTTCTAAATAGAGACAGCATTGTGGGCTATTATAGGGGCTATCTTTACTATCATATACCCATAAGGAGGGTTCATTTTAATTGCTAATTCTTTGTAAAGTGTAAAGTGACCATTTTTGTCATACATGAACACACCACAGCACACAGTGTGAACAGCACAACGTTCTTCTCTCCATTTAATCGATTCACTTAAGTGAAGCAGCAGGCAGACAGGATCACAGCGCCCGGGGAGCAGGATCACAGCGCCCGGGGAGCAGTGTGTGGGGAGGGTGCTTTGCTGAAGAGTACCTCAGAGTGCCACTAGTAGTCTTGGGATTCGAACCCACGACTTAATGAGTCGCTAACCACTAGGCTGCCAGCTGCCCCAACTTTGCTCACACTTATACCATAAACTGCAAACAGCATGACCACACACACAGTACTTTGCACTGAAGCATGTTTTTCCAGTTTGCCCAGAACCACAGTGACCTTCTGTCTCATGATATTTGTTTGAATTGTCCCTATTTGTTGCGAGTTCCTGAAACAGTGGGCTCAGTCAGGGGTTCGTTATACCGGTTAGTGCCAGTGGGCAAGCGATAGACACCCACCTGCGAAAGCTCATCCCTTTGACTGTGCAGAAATTCATATTGATCTGCTCATTCCTTGCTTATCCCTGCTCTATAAATAGCTCCTGCCTGGTGGTAGGCATGGCAGCCATTTTGAGGGAGCTCAGATCCACTGTTATTTATTGCATTTGGGATGGTCTTTATTTCTCCTTTCGTTTGGCTATGCTGTAAAATTGATGAGGTCAGGATCGATCCAACCAGGTTATATGCTATTAAATCTGACGAATAGGACATATTGGACACAAACCCCTTGATGCTCAGTATCAATGACAATCCAAGACGGAGTAACTAAATGCATCCAAGGTCACCTCTGATGGCCAGAACTTTAATCTGGGCTTGCAAACACCAAAGCCAGGCTTGTTTGTGGAAGGACACCATCGGTTAAGGCTAATGAACCAGACGGGGGAGGTACAATTTCTCACTAAATATATTTACATGACATACAGTTCGCCATCAGTGCAATACATAGGAATGTTGCATAATTACCAAATGTTAAACTCTTTCCTTTGTAAAGAAAAATGAAACGAATCGATAATGGAAAAAAGAAACAAATAAAACAAACTCAAAACATAAAACCAACATTTACAACTTTCACGTCCAATTAAACAGCTCCACAGAAATAATCCTTGAATAAACATTCCCCCGTTTCACAATCAGACAAACCAATATAGCACATGTACACAGTATATACGTTATTTTCAGTTTTTTTTTCTAATACAGGTGATGAATTGCTTTTGTACAAACTTTTTTTTTTATTATTTTGATTATTTATTTTTTAAATATAACTTTGGCAGTTTGTAAAACAGAAATAAAAAGACAGTGTGATGTGTGAGATTGCCTTTCCAAGCGCGCGTTCACAGTGATAATTCTGAAAGGCCGGAAGCCTGCGGACATCAAAACTGGGAAAAAAAAAATGAATGAAAGGAACGTTCCACCCCAACCCTGCCTGCTCTGATTAGCACTGAAGGCGGTCCTCGTTGTCGTCAATGGCTATAAAATTACAAACACCTATGAAGAGTTACGTAGCAGTCATCGCCGTTTTAAAAAAACATGGTCTCCTTTTAAAGTCGGCACAGAATACAAAGAGTCCGAGAGATCGAGGGGCCCCCGGGGCTCCGGGACCACGACGGTGAGGACACATGGGGGAGACAAGACATAAAAGCAACATGCACAACCAGCGGCGCTGTTGGGGACAGAAAGAGAGTGAATGAGCGAGAGACATACAGAGAGAGATAGAGAACGAGAGAGAAAGGCAGGATGAAAACCAAACCAAGTCTGCAAACAAAAACAAAACCAATGCTACACATTTAAAGAGAGAATGACCCCCCACACACACGCACACTCACACACACAAGGACCAAAGAGTCGAGCAAATTCAAAAGATCACCAAGTTCACCAATAATTGTTCTGATTTTGTTTTAATTTTTTGTTTGTTTGTTTGTTGTTTTTTTTCTCGTTGGGTTTGGCACTTTTATCTGAACAAATACCTGTTCAAAAAAGACTAATTGTCATACAAAAAGTATCCAACGTCTTGTTAACGTAACCGTAGAATATCATTACTTAATAGTGAGCATACAGCAGGTACACACTTTGAGTACGTACTTTTTTAGTTTTAAAATGAACATTCCAACAGATGTTTTTTTTATTACGCACATGCACAGAAACAAACAACACGACGCTCTTGCGTTGTTGGGTTATCCTTCTCCGATTCCATTGTTTTTCTTTTTTGATTTTTTTTGCTCTTCAATTCTATTTTTTTGCCGCTTACGACACTTCCTCGGCCGAGCGCGTGTCCGACTTGAGCCGCACGAACTCTTTGGCCACCTCATCATTGGTCCTTTGTGAGAGTATCCTCATGATGGTCAGACCCGTTTCATCCATGGTGATGCTGCGGACCAGTGGGTACGAGGCATTCACGCTGACCTTGTCGGCCAGTTCTTGGAGCTGCAGCACGGTCATGCCGATAATACGGTCCTCGCGGGCGAAGCAGTAGTCCTTCACCGACACATGCAGCTCGTAAGCCTCCGGGCCATGCTCGTTACTCAGAATACTGAGGATGGAAGGGAGAGATCACGTTAACTTCTAGGTTGAGCTGAAATGTCGTACTCTTTTTGCTATTTTGGCAAGGGAGTTATGCTACCACATTTTTTAAGCTTTGAAGACAGATAATAGCTATCTGTCTTGTAGCCAGGCAACAATATCATAGCTGTTGTTTTCTGCTACCTAGCTCATGTTTGAAAAGAACACTACAGGCCCACCTTAAGCACAGAAAAAGACTAATGTGGGGCCTTTCTTGATTAGATCCAGGGGATCAAAGCCTGACGAACAAAGTTAGATGCTGGATGTCCAAAGAAGCTCCACTGGAGCAGTGGCATGAACCACTCTGAAGATTTTGATAAGCTACATTAATTTTAGAATGTTAGAATTGTTCTCAACAGCATTCAATAATATTTGCTATTTTCCAACAATTCATATCAACACTTAGCAATAATGGGCTTTTTAGTCATGTTTATTTGTCTAGCATATTTGAAAAAATAAGTTTTAATCCGATCAACATAACGAATGTTATCAAACTTCTAGGTTGACCTAGAAGGTCCTACTCGTTTTGTTATTGTTGGGAGCGAAATCACACCAACACTTTTTTTGAATTTTTTAAGTTTTGTTTCTGGCCAAGCAATGATTCCTTCTAAGGACCTTCTAAGCTGTCTTAGTTACCTAGCTCTAGCTTCTTCTTCATGTCTGAAAGGCTCAGCGAAGGTTCACCTTCAGCACAGAAGATCCCTCATGATGTGGAGCCTTACTTGCTTAGACCATCAGACCAGAAGAATACAGACTAACTTCGTTTCCTACACTGACTGATGCAGGATGTCCTAAAAAGCTCCACTGGAGGTAATTAGGGTAGTGGTCCTCAAAACCAGACCTCGGGGATCACCAGCTAGTCCACATCTTGCTCCATCCCAACTCACAACACATAGAGATAGAGCAGAAGTATGGACCATCAGGGTGTCGCTGAAGACCACTGCTCTTGGAACTTGGAAGACCTAATTAGGTTTTTGCTGGGCTATGTTTACTTACTAAAACTTCAAATATTTAGTAAGGTTGGTTTAGGTTATTCTGCTCACAGTGGACTGACCAGTGTTGTTTAGGCCATTGCTTCATGACTAAAATCAGCAAGAAAACATTTTGGCTTGGTAAAAATCTTATTTAGCATTAATGAAAATGCTAGGAATCAAATAGGGGTGTTCGTTTGGGAACTGTTTGCAAAAATGGCATTGCTCAGAGCTCCATCCATTTCATATTCAATTGGTTCCCATTTTTTATTGCCCTCTTGTGTAAAGCGTTGAGTTCTCCAATGCATAAAACATTACCATGCACAGGGGGGCACTCATAGATTCAGTAATGGAGCCAAAGGCATCCAACAATGCAACATTCGCATTTCGTATTAAGCTAAACTACCCTTTATTTCAAATGGCTTTTAGTTCTTGATGCTGTGCCATTTCCCTTAGCGAGAGTTTCAATGGCCAGCGTTCCTGAGACGTGGTGTTTTATTGTGGCAGACAGTGATTCAGGGAAATAACTCAATAAGTCTTTGCACTCCAGCTTGAATAGCCCTATTGAGACATTGGAAGCTTTTCATGGAGGTGGCCGCTCAGTAAAGGTTTTACTTAATTAAGCCCATGCTCTTTAATGATAAAACTTAAGAAGAACAAAAGTAACAGTAGAAAAATATAATAAAACTTTTTTGGCTTGTATTCACATTTAGTTACTGTGGTTTCTCCAATCACACTGATATAGTCAGTGTATTTTTTAACAAATATTTATCAATCCAACCAACATTACATTATATCAGCATACATTTTGTGAGATTTTTTTCATTAATGAACCTCAGTTTAGCTTTGAATGTTAACATTTTTCATTCTATTTCCAAATTTCAATAATAATTTGAAAGAAAACATTTCATTGTATTTTATTAATAAAAATAGCTGAGGTTCCATTGCATTAAACCAGAATGGCCATTAAGGGGACTGCTGGGAAGCAACCACTAGGGTCTTCAGCTTAAAATGAAAATCACAGTGTGCAGACACCGAGGCCATCAATTTCAGTGGCTTTCCCAGACAGAACTCTCGCTGTGTCCACTCAGACACTCCGACAGCAGAAGGACATGAGAACAGATCTAGAGTTGCTGTAGTAATGAACCATAGTGGCTGCCTTCCTGCAGCCCTTCCAGAATTGAGGGCAAATTTAAGAAGCGAAAATCAAATAAGATAATTTTACTAGTCCCACAAGTGGAGAATCTGAATATTTGTGAAGTCTTGGGCCACCCCTCATTTCCCTTTTCATACCTTGTTTGAGCAAAAATACTATTTTATGCATGTTTTATCTTTGGCATATTCAGTAGATAAAGTTATAAGTTATATGTGCTTTGTTATGCTTTAATGATTCATACGTAAGTCACTGTGTGGCTTAACAAACAAAAAACTGGTCAGGTTCAGGGACTGGACTGAAAATGAGAGTCTTTGAAAGTCCTTCAGGAAGCCTGGAGAACTGTTCCTCAGGAACAATTCTGGTATTAGTTGCATAGTGCTAACTGTAATTACATTACTTGTTAATGACATTAGAGAGTAGAGTAGACTAACTTTGGTTACCAGGAAAATTGTGTATATCAGATTAGAAAATGTCTCTATCTATAATTATTTCCTCTAAAAATGCTTATATTTTCTTTTTTTAGGAAGCACCTCATGGAACAATCACTCATCAGATATCTTTTGATGTGGTTACATTAATCACACTGTGGGTTCCTGTAATAATAGTTTTTCTCTCGCCTGACATTGAAAGCTTTTTATGCTGATCTGTGATCAGGTTCTTCTGTAAAACCTGAGCTTTAGATGTTTAGCTTCAGACGTTGTAAAACTGATTTCTACAGCGTGACTGGGTCTGGGCCTGTGAGGGACAGGGGTCTGTCTGTGACCCCAGAGCTCTAATAACCCACTCAACAAACTCATCTCTGACCACCCTGAGGGAAAGGTCTCAGAGGGGTCGTGTTCGTGGCTCGGACTGAAGCCAGCCGGGGTCCTCAGTGTTCACCGACTCTCTCTCAGACTCCTCCACATGCCTTCATCACTCCGGGGTCAGCAGGTCCTCTTCTCCTTTTCCACTCTGACAACATGAAAAATAGACAAAACATAAAGGAGGAAGAAGAAGAAGAAGAGAGAGTATGTAGATGGCTGGAGAGAGAGAGAGCAAGAGAGAGAGCGAGAGAGAGAGAGAAAGAGAGAGAGAGAGAGGGAGTTAGAGAAGCATGGAGAAAAGGAGAGAGAAAAACAAAGCATAGAGAAAAAGAGAGAGGGAAAGAGATGGAAGTAAGAGAGTAAGAGTACAAGAAAGAGGGAAAAAGAAAGAAATGAGAAATTACAAGAGAGTTGCAAGAGACAGACGGCAAGGGAAAGAGAGGAGATGGAATGAGAGAGAGAGAGAGAGAGGAGATAGAGATAAGTGAGGGAGGGACAGGAAAGCGAGAGAGAGAAAAAAGCATGAAGAAAGAGGCAGGGAAAAGCATGGAAAGAGAGAAAAAGAAAGGAGAAAGAGAAAGATAGAAAAAAGAGAAAAAGAAAGAGAAGTAATAATGAGAGAAGTAAGATAAAGACAGCAAGGGAAAGAGAGGAGATGGAAGGAGAGAGACAGAAAGGGAGAGGGGAGAGAGAGAGAGAGAGAGAGAGGAGATAGAGAGAGGCGAGAGAGAAAGAGAGAGCGCTTATGTCACTGCTGCTTGATTCCTCTCTCCTAGAAAATTAAATATTGATCAATCTCGGAGGCCCACAAACAAAGAGAGAGATAAAGAGTATTATAGAGATAAATAAATGAATAGATTGATAAATGCACATCTGTATCGCACCTGCTCGGGACAGGGAGGCAGAGCAAGGACAAAACGGGGGGAACTCCATCACCCCCGCCCACTCAGGTCCCCAGCACATCAGGTCTAAAGAGTGTGGGGAGGGGGAGGGGGAGGGGGAGGGCAAACTAAAGTCTTTCTCTTCCGGCTCCTGCTTTTTAATTATTCACAGTCTTCCAATGTCTAACACACACAGCATCACACATAGTCAGAAAAAAAAAATCACTCCAAACAAATCGTTTCAGGAAAGTGAGAGTTCAGTTAAACATCAAATTTACAAATTGTGAAAAAGGCACATTCCAGACAAGCTATTGCTTTAAATGACCCACCACAGCACAGACAACCCATCTTGACCTCCTGACCAACCATATTCTGATGTCCAACATCCTACACTATACAGTCATGCACTATGCAAAAGTCTTGAGCCACCCCTCATTTCTATCTATTTTGCTTTGAATCATCTTGTTGGTACAGAAATATTATATTTGCCTGTCAAATTGTCTAATTTTTGACATATTGAGTAGATTAAATGAACAAAAAACTGGGAACAAATGTTTTATTGCCTGAAGAGACAAGGAATACTGATCACTGCCTGATCATCTGGAATCCTCTGCTCCTGTTTCTTCACTAGTTCAGGACCTGAGACGTGCTGAGATGTGCTTGAATGATTCATACCTAGGTCACTGTGTGTCTTATCCCACAGAAAATATTACTCTGAAACGGGTCAGGTTCAGGGACTGGACTATAAATTAGAGTCCTTCAGGAAAACTGGAGAACTGTTAAAAATACTACATTAAAAATACAAGAAAATCTGGCTTTTTGGAAGCAAATTTTGAATAAATTAGGGGTGGCTCAATACTTTTGCACAGCACTGTATTTCCAAAAGTATCTGGATACCTCTTGTAGTGAGGTCAGCTACTTTAAATTGGCCCTATACACACCAGCCACAGTCATTTTGTTGCACACTCAACTTTGTGTTTGTATCATCTCAATACAAAAGTAATGTAAATAGAGTGGGGTGCTCTGGAGTGGCCACACATGAGCCTAAAGTCACATTACCCAATGCTAAGTATAAAGCCTCCCAGCATTGGTATGTGTCCATGGAGTCAAACCAGCAGAAAGTTTTCCATCAGAGCAGCTTTTGTGATTGTGCTCTTTTATTTTTTAGTCTTGTTTGAGTTTTGTTTTTTTTTTTTTTCTCAGGTTTGTTTAACCTTGTGATGAAAACCTAACCCAGAAAACTGGTTAGCGATGTCCTGCTGGACCTTTCTCACAATGTCAGAAAACTCCCACTGAAATTTATCTTCAGCCCAAATAGACAGTAGCTTCGTAGTTTTTTGTGCTGACAGTAAAAAACAAGGGTCTCTATCCGTTGTCATGACAACATTTTTTGACCAATCAAAAATTAGTGACTTAGTTGCAGCCCAGTTTTAGTCCAGCTGTCAAGCAGCTCGGTTATAATGTTTTTTATAATGGAAAAACATTTGTTCCTTGTGCTGTTGGAAAAGCTGCATAATGCTCTTGTGCCTGAATGCCATCAAAACCTCACAGCAATGTTCCCACATCTTGTGTAAAACCTGGAAGTCGGCAGCTCCTACAGATGTAATGCCTGGAAGTCAGCAGCTCCTACAGAGCTCTTAGTCTCGGCACCCCCTCTCTCCACTGATGTGAGTAATGAACTGTTTGCATTATTCCCTCCTGATAGGCATCGATGAGCTGCAAAACATCTATTGAATATAGCCCCCTTAAACAAATTATGACAGGGACCTTCGTGGGCGATTGACCTCAGCAGACCCCCTCATAGGGGGGATATTTATGGGGCAGTGAGCTGATAGCGCTGTGCTTACATTACTGCAGGAGAGTTCCATATATCAAACAGACGAGGAGCCGGCCAGCGTGGTCATAAACGCCACAGTCACAGTGTCCATAAAGAAAAAAAGCACTGGATACATAAAGAAAAAGGCCCAGATGTACCAGCATGGCTACTGTCCAGTCAGATCTTATCTATTCACTCAGGAGAGAAACAGGATTGTGGTAGAAGTTACTCCTTTCTCCAGCCACAGATCTAAAGGTTTGAAGGATAGTAAGGTAAATCTGTTTCCAGGCTAGTTTCTGGGCAGCATTTTGCTGCTGTTTTGGGCTGAGAAGGAAGGTTAACCCCTTAAATCCTAGGTGTTTTATTTTGTTATTGATGCTGAGGCTATTTATTCAGTAAGTGCTATAAATGATACCACTATGTAAAGTAGGGATATTTTATGTAGTTAAACTATATATGTATAAATACAGTTATTGAGCCAGCTCTCATTTCTTCATATTATGCTTCCAAACTTCCAACTTTTTCAATGTAGTCTTGAGGAACAGTTCTTCAGACTTCTTGAAGGACTTTCAATGAATTTGTGCCTCATTTTCAGTCCAGTCCCTGAACCTGACCGGTTTTAGAGAAGTGCTTTCTGTTTGTTAAGCCACACAGTGACATACGTATGAATCATTCAAACGTAACGAAGCACATCTAACTTAAGTCCTGAAAGTAAAGAAATAGGTGCAGATGATAGGCACTTTGCAGCCTGTCACAGTAAAACATTTGTCCCCTTTTCTTTTACTTAATCTAATCAATATGCCCAAGATCAGACAAGATTTTTGCATCCATTCATCCATTCATCTATTTTCTGAACTGCTTATCCTATCCAGGGTCCTAATCCATCCCAGAGGTCATATGGTAAAAAGCAGAGAAACATGCAAATATAAAATCAATGCATTTACATTGTATCTTTTTTATGTGATTCCACATGAATCATATTTATTCTGATTAAAATATGTTCATATATTTAGGTTGGAAGGCATTTCTGGTTTAGATAAACACACACTTCACACTCCACTTCACACTCACACACACACACGTGCACACACACAAGCATGCGTGCACACACACAAGCATGCGTGCACACACACACACACACACACAAATAATCACATGCACACTCACTTCACACTCTCTCACTCTCTGTAAGGAATCAGAGCTGAGATTAACATCAAACTCGAATCTAAATGAAACTTGTATGTATGTAACTAACAGCGTAATAACTATGTAATTACATTTATTTAAAGATATGTGTATTTAATCTTTGGTATTAAATTATGGGCTAATGTCTCTTTCATAGTGTGTTTATGTGTGTGTGTGTGTGTGTGTGTGTGTGTGTGTGTGTGTGGGTGCCAGCCACTGTTCAAATATCTGCCGGATAACCTCCTTTGCCACTCTGACAGATGCTCCACGCTTGTCTTAATTTTACACAGGAGCTCAGATGAAGTATAAAATGATGGGAGCTTGGAACACACACATACACACACACACACACACACACACACACATTCTCCACCTTCGACTCACACTCCACTACCCAGGAAATACGCAGCCCCTTTTACATCTGCGCTGTCACAAGCATGATAGCTTACATGCACACACACACACACACACACACACAAACATGCACACACCAAAAAAAAAGACACCTAGAAGTCTATTCATGTCATATGTCGGGGCGAAGGGGCTTTTTTGCCCGTCTTCCAGCGCACAACAACCATCAATTTAGCTCGGCGGTGGCCGGCTGCAGCTCCGCCGGCCCAGCTGTGTTTGACACAATTTATCTGCTCTAGTGAAGCACATCATTTTTGATTATTAACCTCGCGGCCCTGAGAGAAAAAGAAAAAAAAAGAAAAGAAAAAAAGGCTCCTCCACAGGTTAAGATGTGAAATGACAACCTCTGCCTGCTCCGTGGGTCATCTTTGCTTGGACCCCTTCGTCACGATCGCTGCGGCATGCAATCTCAGCTCTGATTCCTTACAGAGAGTGAGAGAGTGTGTATGTGTGTGTATGCGTGGGGGAGGGGAGGCTATGTGTGCCCATCCCATTAAATTATAGTGTCTTCTAATAAAAGGTTGAAGTTTCTTTGCCCACTCATGTGCATGAAGAATGTGCCAGTCACCTGCTGTTCCTACAGACCATTATACACTCACACACACACACACACACTCAGCCTTCAAACACCCACTGTCATACAGTTAACTATCCATTTCTTGTACACACACACACACAGACACAGAAACGTATGATGTTTATGTGGCTTTAAGCAACAAAAATGCTCATAAATAAACTACCAAGTTTCTTGACATCTAAAGGAAGATGTAATTAGCTTTTAGCAGCACTGTCAGCAGCAATCTTGGTCCATTCCTCAAATCTTCTCCAATTCCATCTTCATGTCCTCAAGATCCCTTTCACGGATTCGCTGTATGAAAATCCTTCTTTAATTTCGAGTGGAACTAATTGCAGGAGATTGAAAGGCCAGCTAAACTCCTTAAGCTTCTATAAAAACCAGGGTTGAGTTATTTTGACTGATGATGTTGTGCTTTTGAAATATTCATCTTCTCCCCTTTCTTCACCAATGAGATTGAAATCTCCAAGTATATCTTTCAGTTAAGTTTCCTTCAGTGAGCTGTAATGCCCAGTACCATTTACAGAGAACAGTCGCTAATCTTGAAAGCTCCCAAAATCATCCTTCACTGTAAGTCTGGGCTTCTTGGGATCAAACATGCAACCCTTTATTGCTCAAGCTGAATTAGTGCCAAAGAGTTCTATTTTTTCATAAGCCAGAGTACATCATTCCAAAGTGGTTTGGATTTGTCTAAATGTTTGTGTGTACATTTTTTACGTGCACCTCTGTGTTTCCAGGTTGTCCTGCAACTGTTTTCAGGCGCCTGCTGGTTTCACTCTTGGCTCATCTTGTGTGCTGCAGACGATTAGTTGAAATTGGGACAGAGACGTTTAAGGGACTTTGGTAGGTTTTCCATTCGAGTGTTGCTTGATAATATTTTCCCTGAGAACTTTAGAAAGGTCCTCCACCTTCACCATGATTGCTACTTGTTGTATGTTTCTTTTGTTATTGCAAAGCACATTGACCACTGGTTTAAGGAGAGATATAACTCACTTTCTCACTTCTCACACTTCTTCCATAGCAGTCAAGAGTAAAGGACTACTACCTTCTGAATGAGAGATTGGCAGCTTGTTGAGGGTTTAATGGTAGAGACAATCTCACATCAGTTTGTAACTTCATCACTGGGGACTGCCTATAAAAGTCTTCAGGTGAGTTTCCTAAACTCCACCCTTCGAACACCATCATATCTCTAGATAAAACTGTCTGATGCATGTCATTTAGTTCAGGAAACTCATTTTTTAACTATTTAAATCCAAAAACAAAACTTAAAAACCTAGTAAAACTTGTAAAATGTGTCATATACAAATCATGTACAAATTTGAAATAATTCTGAATTTTACCATTAAGTATTAATTTCTTATTTGTACAGTATAGATTGTTAAAACTCTCACACAGTTAATACTAAAATAAAACTCGCACACTCAAACACATATACTATATAGACTATAATAAAACACTCATTAAGCTTTGTGTATCCATTTCTTGCACACACACACACACACACACACACACACACACACACACACACACACACACCCACTTCACTCCACACACACACACACACACCAGTGCCATTACCCCTGCCCCGTCCAATAAATTAAGCCTCTTTACCCTTTTGAATTATGCTATGCTTATTGATGCTCGCATAATTTCATTTCACACAGATTCCATTAAAGATTACACACACACCCCAGGCCCAGCAGGGCCGCCAGGGGAGGGAAGTGTAACCAGGTTATAATGGATCTACTTAGTGCATTACAGTAGAGACCCCGACAGACTATTGTCATCTTAATAATGCTCTGGTCGTGGATCAATAACTGCCCAACGCCATCAAACAGCACCGAATGACGTGCAGCTTTCATAGCCTGCAATCACAAGCCCAAAGCCTCTCACAGATATGAGGTATCGCCCGACACAATCTATTAGAGAGGCTATGGAACATATTTGTAAAATGACTGTTGATGTATTGAGCATTGATTTAGTTGTAAGCCACAATTCTTTTCGTGTGTAAACTGTATATCAACACAGATACATTTTGCGTCAAAAGCTTCAGGATGCCTAGGTTTTATGCAGTGGGGAACCATGACCAGGCCCTCAGTTAGTTCAGGCCACAAATATAAAAAAACAAGGAAAAACGTTGCCACTGCTAATTTCTGCTAGGAGCCCTATGGGATTCTACCATTATTTAATACTAAGGTAACAGATTTGCTTATAAACATTTTTGGCTGTTCTAGAGTAAACATAGACATCTATGTTTAAAAAGACTTTGTATGTTTTATCAAGGGCTTAACAGACAGATTAACATATATGTGAGATTTTGTGGTGCATTTCTACAGTGACTCTTTCAGTAAAGAGTCCTGGCATAGCAGTTCATCATCTGACAAAAATCCACTGGTTAGACCACCACTCATGTTCATGACTTATCTAGAACCTCCAGAAGGCCTAGAACAAGGTCCAGAAGTCTTCCTCAACAAAATTGGCCCACAAACTCTAGATAAATACGTGATTGGTTGATTCCTCAGTGTTTAATTATGTTGGTGGTTAATCTTAGATGTTAGAACTTCAAAGTAGCATTTGAAGGCCTAATCAACAGTAGAGCTTGCTTAGCAACAGCTCTTCAGAAATTACATAATTGGATTGGATAATTTGGGTGTTTTAAAAATTTAACTGGTTTGTTTTCAGGTGTTGAACAAAATAAGAGTAACATTGCAGAATGAGTTTACATATAAACACATAAAAAACATGTTATTTAATCATTTTTAACAGATTAGGCTAAAGCTTAAGCCTTAATAATAATCTAAAAAAGCCAGAGGGCACTCATTTCATCCCTTTTTTGTGATGTCAACACTCTTCAGCACTCAAACATGGTGTTTAAACCATCTTTGGATGACTATGCAATAAGTAAATATTACCCTTTAGGATGAAATGCTGAATCACCCATACCATTCATATCAAAGCATACCCAAATTATTTGGAAATAACTATTTTAACATATTACTTTGAAGATTATTTTTCTCTTTTAATGTATTATCCTCATGCTCTGAAGACATTTTTACACTTTAGTAGAATTTTGCTACTTGTGCATGTTTCTTAAATGATGAAGTGAAGCTAATACTGTGCTGAACTTTATTAATAACAACCTTTTATTTATAATTGGTATATCAACATGAATATGTAATTTATGATGACGTGCAGCAAAATGAAATTTTTATCTGTTTCCAACTTTGAGTCTTGGTTTGTATCTGTGTTTTCCCTTTCTTCTGGATCGAGGTTCTTCTCAGATTTACTTCTTGTTTTCCTGAAAAAGTTTCCACTTTTGAGTCTATGTTCTTCTCCATGTATTTTCCTCTTGATGTCAGGGAGGTTTTCCTTACCTCTGAAACTCTTAGCTTGTTTACTTGCGATGAGGGCCTGGATTTCTGTAAAGCTGCTTTGTGAAAGTGCCTGTTGTAACAAGCGCCATGTAAATAAAATTTGAACTGAGCCCTTATGGGTACAATTATGCAGTCTGAGCATCTTTCCCAAACAGGAGGGCCTATTTCATGACCTCTTTTCACACCACTTCAGGTCAAATCAAGTGAAGTAGGTGTTTATTGTCATTTCAACCATATATACAGTACATATTGAAAAGAAACAACGTTCCTCTAGGATTGTGGTGCAAAATGAAAAACAAAAACAGAACACCACAAAACTACACAAGTGGAGGCAGGACAGGACTAAACAGACAACAGTACAATCATTTACAAGACAAGACAACATGCAATACAGTTGACACTTGTATGAGTGAATACAGTGTTATGACATACTGTATTCTAACAGCAGAGTTGTCAATGCAAAGAAATGCAAAGATCGAGGTAGACAGCAAAAATAGCAAGTGGCAGTAACAGAACTTAAAAAAATGACAGTATATAAGTATATAAATAAATATCAAGGATTTACACTGGCAGTTAGGGCACTTTTTCTTGGTTTATGGTGGGACGGTTTAGTGTGTGTGTGTGGGAAGCAGTTCAGTTCAGAGTGTTTATGTGTGTGTGTGTGTGTGTGTGTGTGTGTGTGTGTGATGTACAGTTAGTTATTCATTTTGGATTTTGTTGTCTGTAAAGAAACTGTTCCCCATCTTCACCGCTCCTCACCACTTTCCCACCGCTGGTGGGTTCGGCATGAATGGTATCATAGGCCGATTATGGTCTCATGTGTCCAGCTTCACCATATTCATATTCATATTCATATTCATTTTCATAACGGCTATTATAGAAAATATGCATGTCTGAAACATCAGCGATGTTAGTGATGATAAAGCTGCAGATTTATCAAAGTCATATATGCATGTATACAGTGAGATGAGACGCTCCAGATTTTAGAGTACAAAAAGACACACAGAATACACATTTATAAACAAACTATAAATACACACTGTAAACTAAAAGTAAATAATGCAATTTAGTCCCAGGGTAATTTCTCACATCCAAAAACTGTGCAAATGTTGAGTTAAAGTGGAAAGCGAACAGAACACTGGAATGTAATTGTGTGCTTTAGAAGTGCAAATGATCAGTGGCAGCTCAGTATAAATATACAGCCAATCTATGTAAATACTGAAACTCCGTGATAGCTTTATCATTGCTCTGGATGTTGAATCTTCTGTGTATGTCAGTCTTCACCCAGCAGTCGGTGCTCGGTGTGTGGATGCATCACCCAGTCAGCCAGTGGGTGCAGGGCTGTGACATAATGTGCGGTTTCGGTATCCTCTGCCAGACAGCGGCCGTCCCGTTCCCATCATGCAACAGTTGAAGCAGAATAATAACTGGAATTAGGCGCTCGCTGATGATTCTGACGCGCCGCTGCGAAAATGTCAGCCAGCCCTGACTCACGGCCCCCAGACCGTAATCTTCCACAACATCGGCTTTTTTGACGCCCCCGCAACTTAATTTCAATTTTTGTCACCGGGTAGCGCCACATGGCGCGCGCCGCTCCGATCCAGATGTTTGTGGGGATTCTTTTAAATGGGACGGGCTGGAAACAACCATTCCATACATGCATCATTAGCTTTAGCATCATAGCGCTGACATTTTGCTGCCGCTGCGACAAATTATTCGAAGACACAGAAATTAAAAGTGCGTTCAAATGGCTTATTAAGCAAAGTGTAATCTGACTGATCTGTCCTGCTCAGATCATCAGCTTCACTTCAGAAAAATGGGTCATCTAAGAACACGCTGAAGATCTGCCAAGATCTTCCAAAGACACTCAATTTCATTTTGGCTTCTGAATTGGAGGAAAAACTCAGCTAGCGGGGCGACTGGGTTTCAAGATTTTATCATTTTTGTGGTTGAAAAACCATAAAATCTAATCCAGGCAAAAAGACTGGCTCTTCAAGAAGTGGGGCTGGTTGGCACAGTGTTAATATCCAGGTCAGTAGAGCATATGGGCCCAAAAACATAACATTAAGAGGTTTTCCATCTTAACCTTTGCTCATCTCTACTGTCTAGACATTGATTGTCACACTCTGGAGCTTTTTCATTTTTTTATGTCAAAAAACCAAGAAAGCGAAAGTTTATTTCTACAAAATTTTGTTAAAAATCTGTCTATATGGTATTACAGTTTTGTTTTATTGTTTGAAATGACATATACCTTTTCAAGTAATATTATTTAATATATTATTTCAGATCATTTATTATCTGTAATATAATATTATAATAAGTATATGTTTTGATTTAATCATTTTGCTGTAATTACTTTTGATGTAATTGATTAAAGTGTTATGGTATTTTAACATTACACCAAACTTCCAAATAAATCTTTTGGCAGGAAATGGCATGACAGTGATACTTTGGGACAGTTATATGTTGTGTAAAAACAATGTTTTTTTTCCTTAGAGTGTTACTTTATACAGGGACATTAAAGATTTTCAGATACATTTTAAACTTTTTATGGTGAAATGTAAGAAGTCTGGATGTGGATATAGATATATTATAAATATTATAAATAAAGCATATATTTTTGCATTCATTACTTAATTGTTTACTTAATTACTCTTTTTTGAAAATGTTATGGCATTTTATCATCTTGTCAACCATCCCAGTTAGGATTACATCTTGGGGCAGGCTGGCACAACTGCACAGAATGATTTAATTATTTTAATTCGGACTGGTGGTCTAGTGGTGGTGGCCTAGTGGGTAGGATACTTGCTTCTGGAGCAAAAAGTAATGGGTCTGAAACCTACCAGTATACCACTACTGGGTTCCTGAGCAAAACTCTTAACCCCAAGTTGCTCCAGGGAGACTGCCCCCTGTAGTTAGGGAATGGAAGTTGCTTTAGATAAAAGCGTCTGCTACTTGCCGTAAATGTAAATGTAACCCACTTTAGCAGATACTGCATGGCTTTCAGTGTGTCACCCCATTACACCTGTTTGAGAGTCGTTATGTAAAACAGGTCATGAAAATGGTGAGATGATGTAGAGAAGACGTCCTGTGATAAACTGGGGCCCTGCTAAAGTTCGGTGTTACTGCTAATAGAGACAGCGGACCCCGAGTTCTCAGTCACCTTCATTATGATATATACCTCCAGCCGAAGACGTATGGGCTGTGCTCCTTTGGCACTCTGGCAGTTTTATTGAGAATAACCTTTCTCCCATTCTTCCAGTAAGCCATTTATATGACTGGAGGAGGTGTTTATCATCTAGCCTTAATAAAAGGCACGATCCGCGCGTCTGCAGCCGCTTTGTCTTTATTTACCTGCGCCGCACGCTTTTCTACACGCTGCTCATTAGACACTTTAATATCTTAAAAGGGCCTGGTGGGCCCCACCGGACAGCGGTTCAGGTTTTAAAGGAAGCTTTTTCTTCATTCCAGCACTTAGCTTTATTAGCACACCTCAGAGAGTTAAAGGACCAGACCTCCGCAGTAAAGGGCTAATCATGTTAGCGCGACACCTGTTTGGAGGCATGAGGGTGATGTTGGAGGAGGGATGCGACTAGACACAGACACGCACACTCTCACAGACACACACACTCACACACATATACACACACAGTTTCAGTTTCATTCCAAAGTTCATTTTCCTAAATGTTATTTATATCAAATTATATTAAAACTTTTGTTTCAACAGCATTTATATATATATAGAACTGCATTTATATAGAAAACAATATGTATTTCACACATTTACAGGCATGTTTCTCCTGTTATGTTACCCTCTTGGTAAGCATAACACTTAAGTATAAGTTGTTTAAAACTTTACAGCCCTCAGTGTCTTCTGTTGGTAGCTAGTGTGGGTGTCTGTTAGCTGATCCAACAGAACTTTTGGTTAGTGTTCTCCTCCAAGTGTGTTGAAGCTGTCCATGTGGTGGAGCTTCAGGTGCTTTAGAGGAATCACATGCTGGCTTTCAACCTCCCAGTGTGATTGGGGGAGTCCTAGCTAGTGTGGTGAACAGGGCACAACTAAACTGGAGAGAAAACCACACCACTCTACATTAGCAGCTTTACATACTAGTACAAAAGTGCTTCCACACAGTTTCCACACAGATTTCAGGGCCACTTGACAGTTTCATGAATTACATGTGGATTGCATGCAGTCAGATCTGTTTAACACAAAGTATAATACCATGAATTAATAGCCAGGATTTGTTTTACAGTAAAGAGCTGTTCTTTTCAATAACGGGATCATTTGTTAAAAACTGGCTGTTCATTTAAAGCAGTTTTTAAAAATGATTGGAGGACGAAAAAGTGCTTGATAACATCCATATGGGATCAGTACAGCGAAATCACTCAGAAAAGTCCAGAGAAAATATGAGTTTTGGCCAAACTACCCCTTTAAACTGGAAATCCAAGGCAATAAATTGGGAATCAGAGGAATAACAATTGAGAGTGGATATTTGCGAGTTGTGAGTGGCCACTCTGGGTGGTTTTGCCACAGTTATGCTTTGCGAAGTGCTCTTGTCACCCCCCCAACCCCCCCACACACCCCCCAGCTGGCTTCGCTCAGCTGTCCCAACTGAGGCTGCGTCCAGCAAACCCAGGCAACCTGCCCCGGCCTCTCGGCCCTCTCTCAATAACTTCCCCATGTTTAGGCGAAGACGGACAAATTCTGCCGATGATATTCATTGTTATTATTGTTTGTCATTATGGCAGTAATAACAGTCTCGAGCAGGCCTAAACAAACAGCGGCCGGCCCCCATATTTTGTGTACATCTCCGACAAAAAAGTTTACAGGAGGGCAAAAAACAAAAACAGGACAAAACCCAGCCGTAAACTGAAGACTGCGGCACGTCAAACTGTGCCACAAATAATACCTTCCGCTGTGAGTCACTTCCTGTTACTCTCCGAAACAGATGGTTTATTTGTGGGCTTTGTGTTTGCAGAGATCACTGTTACGAAGCCCGAGAGCCACACACACTCGCCCCACGCCGCGTCACACGATACCAAAACCCAAAAGCCTCAGCCCCAAAGGGGTCGAGGTGATAAGTAAGGTGGAGGGGGAAGTCCATTCGTGCCCTTTGCCAAAACACTTCATATATGGGATCAACTGAAAAACAATCCTTTGTTAAGGCCGTTTTATGGAGAGGAGCGAAGAATTTATGAGTCGATTGCACAGCATTGTATAAAACGGCTATGAAAACTAACCAAGAGCTAAATAATCAGCTATGTGCTTCATATTCTCGTCGAATGTTTAAAGGGCCCAGTTTCTACAGTTTTTTAGTTTTGTCCGTGATGGTGTTTTTTGTGCCATAATTCATGTTAAACAGGCTGTTTTTCTTGCTGTGCTTTTAAGGCTGGTATATGTAAATGAGCCTGCTCTAACTGGCTGCCTCATTCTCAATCCAGGCTGAAACACTCCTCATAATTTTAGTATGAGTGGGTGGGGCTAAAGTGGCCCCTTGACATTTAGACATATAGAAGGATAGAGTGTTAAAGGTGAATTCCACCAATTTATGAAAAACTTTGCATTAATTCAGAGTGGTGGTGAATGGAACCAGGCGTCTCGAAGTCAGCGTTTATATGGAATGCTGATGACGGTATCTTGCAGCTATCATAAAACAATCTCTCAGGTGGGGTATTTGTGACCATTTCTTGGAATGAAAGAAGTTTCTGAGATGTTTCTGGCATCTGGTTCCTATCATCACCACTGTTAACAATTCTGACTCAGTTTCTCTGGAACAGAGCGTTTCACATCAAACCCAGTCTGAATGACTTTGCATACATCTGCTTAATCATGCAGAAAGTTTGAAAAGGCAGTGGAAACCCAGGTAATAAGCAAGTCGAAGGATGTGAATGACATTTCTTCTCCCTCACATCCAGTTTTTCTGACCCATATATCTGCCTTCAATGTGAACAAACCAGCAGCCTGAAATGACCCTCATGAGCACATCCCGATCAAAAGTATGTTCACCATGAACAACGAGAAATGCAGCTCAAGGAACAAGCAACACAAGCTTTTGTTGTAAAAATCATTAGCTCTGATCAGCTCTCAGCTGTTCATGATTAGCACATGTGCAGTTAAAAATAAATACCCAAACAAATTCCAACCTTAGCGTTTTCATTAAAGGGCCCACATCATTAAAAAATACATTTCCTCACTTTTAAAATAAAAAAGGGTACCATTCACTCTCCACTCCACATTATATGGAAACTAAGCTGTGAAAAACAGACTGCTTTGGTTTGTGATGTCATAAAAACCAATGCATTTACAGATATCCACACATCCACCTATTCAGCCTACAACTTTTCAGCTCCACCTATTTTTATAGAGATCATAGGGAGGGTTTTTGCCTGGGCTGCTTTTGAATGGAACACAATCCAGGACAGCCAATCAGAACATGGATCATTTGAATACATTCAGCTTAAAGGCACAGCAACAGAAACAGTCAGTTTAAGTCTAAAGGATAATAAGAGTCGGGAAAATGGTATCATTGTGTGAACCTTGGTTAAGATAAAAGTAAGGAAGATTTCCAAGATGACAGCTAGTGACCGCCGCTTGCCTGCTTCCGAGATGTTGGTGCCTTGGCCTGCTGCCTTCGCATCAAAACACATGGCCATGTGAGGAGCCAACCAGATGCGAGTCGCTATGGAAACATCATTCATCTCCGCATCGCACCGGAAACATGCTCCCCCCCAATCAAACCTAATTATACCATATTGCTTTTCTTGTCTAACAATAAAGGGGGTGGGTTGGGAGGGTCTTAATGTAATTATGGACACGCTTGGTTTGCTTCTGCCGCCGTGATGGACGCTGCTTGTCGAAACGTATCGATGAAGCGCAAAAAACCTGATTAGCACTTTTAAGGCAACCACCTCGCAGTTCTGTTTGGATTCATGTCTGCTCACAGTGACCCCATGGCCAGGTCAGCGTGAATGCGTTCACTTAGTGTCCATTTCTAGAAAACATGAGTGTTACTGCCCTTACAATAAAAACTTAACCCTTGCAATAATTTTGCTAGCATACGCAAGCACTAAGCTAACACTGTGCAGTTCTACCATATGTTTTATTTGAAGATGTATTTGTATGTAACATTTTTACAGTGACTCTTTCAGTAAAGAATTCTGGCAGCTGCTGCTTTTTATTTCTAAAAACTGAAACGTGGTTAGACTACAGCTCACATTCACAGTCAGTGGCAGTCTAGAACTTCCAGAACTTCTAAAGTTAATTTGTGGGTAAATAAAATGGTTACATTTGTATTGTAGACATCGAGACCTCTAGTTTCATTCTCAACCACTGGGAAATGGTATGTTTCTCCACAATAATTTAGATGTCAATAAAGTCATTCAGATCTCTCCGGATGACTTTCTTCACATCTGAATTATTAAACTCTGTATATGTTTTGCAGGACTTCCCATGCAGATGGGAAAACCCATGAAAAATCTCAAAATCATTACACAAACACTGGTAGGTATTACTACATTTGTGAGGAGTTTCCACTGACAGTGTGACACTGTTTCTTAGTAATACTACACCTGTATTACCTAAACCTGGCCCTGACCTTAACCTCAGTTACCAAGCATGCTTTTAGTTTTACCTAAAAAAGCAGAATTTGTAGTGAAAGCTGCACATATTTTTGTGGGGCCAGCAAAATGTCCGAACTTCGACACATTTTCCAGCATTCCTATCATCACACACACACACACAGAAGAGCACCTGTATAGCACACTCAACTCTTCTTGCCCATAGTTACAGACTAAGTATTCCACCCAGTTAATTTTGCCTCATATGAAAACAGCAGCTACAGTAAGTCAATCTATCAAAGACAGCACATGATATACATTCACCTCCAAAATCACTGTTGGCTCAAGTTCAACATATGTAAGAATGTTCATCATTTATAAACCATTCATCTGCTCTTTGTGTGCATGTGTGTTATTGTGTATGTGTGTGTGTGTGCATGTGTGTGTGTGAAATTAAACAAAGAGCATATTTCAAAAGCCCACAGCCTATGTAAAGTGATGAAAGCAAAGCCTGGAGATTGCAGGCAGAATGCACAACAGGGACGCGAGGGGCTTTTTCCCAGACAATGTCAATAGCTCAAGGGTAAAATCATTTGTCACATGGCCTGAAATTGGTCTAAATGTATACATTTATTATTGTCTCTCTTTAATTGATCACAGAGGCGCCCCGAGAAATACCAAGGGTCTGTTATGGGGGGGCTGAGCTCATTTACAAACCACACTCAGCAAGCTTCAAGGGCATACTATGGAGTTCCTCTATGAAACAAGGCAAAAATATCTCAGCACCAAGCTTCTGCTGTGTAATACATACGTATCTATTGAACAGACGACATGAAAATAGTCTCTTTTTTTAACCGCTTAAGCAATTTTACAACCAAAAATCAGGGTTTACCCTGATTTTTCCCTCCCTACTGTAATGGATCAGGCAAGACAATATGTGTAAGTATGGCCAAACAATTAAAAGTGTTCACATATACATATGCTATTTTTCCCTCAAACTATGAATTTAAATGAAGGAGAAGTGCCATATTCACTGCGATCACACATAAAACCACACCACAGGTTCTTACCCCTTATCCATTTATTTCATAAACTGTAAATTTTTATCATGTTAATCACTGGAAATATATTGAGTGAACAACTATACATGAAAATAAGTCAAATAAAACAAGTTTCCTTTATTAGAAGAATTAATCTGTAACAGTGCATGTCTGACATCCTATTCTAGACTGTCCTTTAACTGTAAATGCACTCGTTACCTTTCAGCATTTTCAGCATGTTAGCTCCTTAAATATCTAACACTGGTCTGGTGATTTACATTATAACTTTAATTATATTTGGCTTCTTGTACATCAGTGTTGATAAATAAAAATATGATATTGTCTGGCTAATATAGACTCAAATCATGAACAATTTATTTTTTAGCAAAGAATATTATGTGTATTTTAATAAATATCATGTGAATAACACGCAAATGTAGAAAATCTCAATGTGTACAAAACCTTTTAACTGGTAGTGTATGTTGTATAAAGTGTATTACATTTTAGATGCTACATTGAACTAATAAAATGAGTGAAAAGAGTTTTCACCAGCCCAGCACCTGGTTACTTACTACTTACTACACCAAGTACAGTATAATACAAAGAATTTCACCAATTTTACAACATTTCTGCATTAACTTAGACAGGCTTTAAACAGTACTGAAGCCGTTCTAGCAGAAATAGCAGAAGATCATGATGTTATATAACAGTGCTGAGGTATAATAGCAGACTTACAGTGTCATTTCAGTGTGGAGTGTTAACTTGAGGCTAAAGAGTGTAGCTTTGCATTGCTTTTGTATATGGAAAACACGGTCATGTAACGATGTGGGGGGCGGCATTTAACTGCTGTGCGCCTTCCGCACACTTCCTCTGCCACCGCGGCACCACACAAGTGTCGAGTGAGCGAGCAGATAAAAAACAGATGCTTTTATCTCCGCTAGCAGAGGCCAAATCATAAATTATCCTGCCGATTTACTCATCATCAGAAAAAAGCAGCATGTTTCTGATAAACCCATGTACTGACTTGTCTTTTCGGACTGCGATAGGGTCAGTGAGACTATTAGACATTTGAATTGCTCTACTATTATCCACTTCTGCATAGGAAGCTAATAATCCTGAGAAGTTCGCGCCCCTTCATCATCCACACACACTCACATACACGCGCTTACAACGACCACCCAGGTATGTGGATTGTTTGCTTAGTAACTGTGATTTGCATCATGAAAGTTTGTTCTTTTAGTCCAGCACTATTTCAGGGATGTCCCAGAAATGCAGTGACTTTCAGTGCTTAAGTGTTTGTTTAGATGACTCTTCAGTAGGTACTCATTTCTCTATATTTTGCTTTGAATCACCCTGCTGGTGCAGAATTATAATTTTTTACTGTGACAGACTGCAAATTACCTAAAGATACAAGGTCTCTAGATAAAGGAGTTCCAACCACTCAGCATTCAGCACCACCAGTATACTGATCACCGCCTGATCATCTGGAATCATCTACACCAGTTTGATGTGATTTGATAGGCTTGAATGATTCATACATAGGTCACTGTGTGGCTTAAACACCAAAACATTCCTCAGAAAATGAGACAACTTTGAAAGTCCTTCAGGAAGCCTGGAGAACTGTTCCTCAGTTAAAAGAACATGGAGAACATCATTAAAAATATGGAAGTAAAATATGAAGAAATGACTTTTGCACTGTACTGTTGATGTACACACTGCCGTGACTGTAGCAGTGTGTAGCAGTAGCAGTTTTTATGTATAAAAAGGTCACAAAAACAACAAATTCAAATGTGCTGGAACTCGACTGATCAATAAAAGAAACAGAAAAAATATCTCCCGTTCTTTGTGTGTATTTTACGTTTTCTCAAAATGCAGTTTTTAAGGTTTTTATGGATTTATGCACCCAAAGAAAGTCCTTATTTATTCTTAGAATGAGATGACCTGTAACTGTTACTGTGCCTTTAAGGCTGCTGTATATGTAAATGACCTCTGCTCTCATTGGCTAAACTGTATGGCTGAATGTCCCCACAACAAAAAGTTTTCTATCCTCCTGGGGCCATTTGGTCTCCACGCACACACACACGTACACACACGTGCACACACACACACACACACATGCACACATGCACACACACACACACACTCTCTCTCTCTCCCTCTCTTTCTCTCTCTCTCTCTCTCTCTCTCTCAGGACAGTACCTTTAGATTTCAGAACATCATTTACAATTTGGGCCATAATTAATTTTCTATATGTTTAAGCTGCACTTATTCCATGTTTCTCCTTTAAAAGTTACTTGACAACTTGCTCTTTTCCTCTTTTTTTCCTCTTTAAACAATTTAACTTTAAAGATAATGTCATACACACGTACACTCTTTGGACTACAGTTTACATTGATGGTGCCCTTTTTTCGAGAGTGCATATCATTTTATATTTCATCTTTATGAGATATTTCCACTGCCCTCCATATGACTGCAGCGAAATGCGGCTCCTGACCCAGTCCTAACCTCAACTTCTGCAGCCTAAATACTATAAATAAGAGCATATTAAAAAAGAGCTTTGTTTCACATGGTATCCAGACAAGCGTTCCCACACTGTCACACATTTTCATGTTTTCATCATTTTGGGGACTTTAGGTCCCCACAGAGTGCTAAATATGCTAAATTTGTAGCTTTGTACTAAAATCAGCAGTAAGAGCAGGAAAATGTCTCCTCAGTGTCTCTCGTTGTCCATCATACTGGGGACAGTTGGTCCCCACAAGGGGTCTAATACATCCCAACACAAATATTGTTAGATTTAGAACGAAAACTACTTGAAAAACTTACACAATCACACTGGGGACTTTTGGCCTCCACAAAGTGCTAAATGTGCTAAATACGTGGCTTTTTAGTAAATTCTGCAGTAAGAGCAGTAAAATTTCCCCCAACATCACTCAATGCCCATCATACTGGAAACAATAGGTCCATACAAAGTGCTAAATGTGCTAAATATGTGGCGTTTAGCACTTTGTAAATTCTGGAGCAAGAGCAGTAAAATTGTCCAGTCATTTTGGTCCCCAAATGAGGCCTAATACATGCACACACACATAAATATTGATTGCCTTAGTAAAAAGCAAAAATATTGGTAAAAATAATAATCAAAAACTTATCCTCTCACACAATCACACAATTTCCAATTCACTCGGGACACAAGTTCCCCGCTAAGAGCAAAATGTGTAGCTTTGCAGTAAAGTCTGCAGAAAGTCTACAGACTGTCCCCTCAGTATTTCTTGTTGTCCATCATACTGGGGACATTTGGTTTCCACAAGGTGCCTAACAAAAAAAAATCTGTGATTGTCCATACTAATACTGGGGACATTTGGTCCCCACAAGAGGCCTTATACATGCACAAACACACCAATTGTTGGCCTTTGCAATGAAAGCTATATATTTTTGTAAAAATAAATGAATAAATAAATAAATAAATAATAAACATGTCCCCTCACGCAATCAGGTATTTTCCTTCGCACTGGGGTCATTTGTTTCCCAAAAGGAGCTAAATACACTCAAGAAAACGCTCTTGGTCTGACAGCTTGTCTTACTACTCCTGTAAGCACTAGTCTTCAACAAAATGGTCTTATCGGCCCCCGCTTGGAGCTTCGCTAGGCTAACAGACTCTGACTAGCAAACGAAGAGACCTGTAGCCTATGATGAGGGGAGAGAGAGGAGAGAAAGAACAGGAGTCGACGGGCTTCTGTCTCAGCTGAGCAAGAAAGAACGCAGCAGCATCTTTCAACGTGATTATACTCCGAAGTACCAATTAGCACCCATCAGAAAACTACAGCCAGTTGACACTCTACAATAAAGCCAATGATTTCCAGTTGAAAGGACAGAAAATGTTAATATGAGGGGTTGGGAGATAGGGGCGAGGCTCCTCTGTAAAAGGAAGTAGCTAATAAGGTTTAATGATGCGTGTCAGGAAGGCGCACTATGCAGGGGAAACACAGCTGGCTTCATTTTGTAAACTATTTGATATACACATCTATCCAGCGCACAATTATCAGCTGCTCCAGGGCCACTGGGGACAGTTTAGGGACCTCCAATCAGGCCATTTTCCCCCCAGCGCCCCCCAAATTACAAGAAAAATACATTAATATAATACCTCCAGTCTCTCCTAATTCCGCACTGACCCCAACAGTCAACAAGGGGGTCTTGGGTCGCGGGCGCTCCATGAAGAATGGTACAGTTGCAGTCTTGAAATACCTTCGCTAGCGTTTTTCTTTTTCTTTTTATGAAAATGGCAAGAAAGCCACACAATATTTGACACTTGCGAAAATAATATTCAAACACTTGAGATGAGCAGTGTGTTTTTATCACAATTATTTCACTAAATATGCTACGAACCTAAAAACAATATACAAATAACATTACACAGTAAATAGTGACTTTCTATACAGTATATTAATGTGTTCCTTGTGGAAGCCCAGTATTGCTCGATCAGTCAAACATTAATTCAAGAGATGCTGATGGAGTTTCCCAAATCCAAACAACCGCTGCAGGAACCGAGGAGGAATCTGCAACTGAACCTGTGTTCTTCTCACCAGCTCACAAAATGTCAACTACTTTTTACAAAAAGCAAATCTCGATACTTTTTACTGCTTTCTTGTTTATATGCATTCTAATGTTAACTTTCCTGGCAGGAAGACACTTTATCAAAAGCTTAGAAAAATGGCTTTAAACAGTTTGAATAGGTGCCTAAAATGTTTCACAGTAGTGTAGTAGAAGATTCTGAATAAACTCAGCAGTACAGAGCATGAAATGTGTATGTTTAAACTGTACTTTCGCGATGAGTAAACTACATTGAAAGCAGTTTTGAGGTCACAAGGTCCACAGGAAATACCTGAAAAGAGGGTAATAAAAGTAAAATAAATTATCAGAAAATATTATGAATCTTATATCTTATAAGTTACATTTTTCATGAATTGTTCTTTGTAACTGAGTGATGATCTTATACAACAGTTCTGATGGCACAATCTGGTTGGTTCTGCACATTGAGAACATTCTGGAAAATGATCAGTGAGGACCATAACTGTTTATTGTCAAAATATCATAACAAAAATCCATAAAACAACAGAAAACATACAAAAACAAAACACTGTGAAAACACAAATACCATGAAAGCTGAACTTTTCACAAGTTGCGCCCTGGAAATAAGCAGCAAAAGCAAAAAGGCCACAAAGAGCTCAGGAACATAAATACATAGATAAATAAATAAATAAGTTAAATAGTCTAGAACACAAATGCTGGGCAAGTTTTACTTTTGGAGTGATGAGCACAATATGCTCATAAGAAATCGGTAGAACATAAACAGCACTAAAAGACAAATTTTGTTTAGGTTTTACTGTTGGGGTTTATAAACCAAGCATTAAACAAACAAACAAACAAATAAACAAAAAAGAAAAAAAACGCTGTAGTAGAGCAACTCGATCTCACGACTTTTCGTGCAGCCATCATGAAATACAATTTAACCCTTTAAGCGCCGGACTTTTTTTTGAAAAATACTGGATTTTGACATCAATATTTCAAAAGCTTGTGGCTTA
>JBBPCY010000039.1:29209330-29219743 GCA_037974405.1 Brachyalestes nurse
AGCAACTTCGCACAGCTATTGAAGAGGAGTGGACCAACATTCCACAGCCCACAATCAACAACCTGATCAACTCTATGCGACGGAGATGTGTTGAACTGCATGTGTGCGTGGCATGCAATAGTCATGCTGTCTAAGGCAGCACCTTGATATGCCACACCTGTGAGGTGGGATGGATTATCTCAGAAAAGGAGAAGTGTTCACTAACACAGATTTAGACAGATTTGTGAACAGTATTTGAGAGTAATGGGTCTTTTGTGTATGTGAAAAATGTTTCAGATCTTTGAGTTCAGCTCATGAAAAATGGGAGCAAAATCAAAAGTGTTGAGTTTATATTTTTGTTCAGTGTACATGTTGTGTTAACCCTTATAAAGAGCAAAATAGCAATTTATCTGGAGTCAGTCCATATTTAGCTCTTAAGACTACAATGCTGCCTCCTTATAAACATCTCAATGCTGCATGGTCATGGCATTAGATGAGCCACTGCTTTATGTGGTATGTGAATGATATAAAATACTGACCTCAAGGCCATGGAAACGCATGTGGTTGCACATGATGTGGAACTTTGTCACTCTGTGAAACCGCATGCCCTCCACAAAGTGTGACATGAAGAAGTACGGGTAGTACAGCTGGCTGTGCATGTTTGACGGCAGGGCAAAGGTCAAGTTTCGTGTGTCACCGTAGCGATACAATATGTTTAGGATGGTGCTGCTGGCTGTTTTGTGGGTCTTAAGGAAGACTACGTGATTTTTCGGTCGGCACACACCGCTCTCGTCATGGCTCAGCACATTCACGGCCTGGTTGTTGGAGTTTATAGGGATATGATGAGGTTTGGATTGCTGAAGGTCTTCATGGAGAAACTTGAGAGTCTTTCTTGCCATGCTTGGCTTCAGTGTTGATGATCGTTTGAAGAATTCTGGGTGAAGAAACCCTGGCTTGTCTTTTGAAGGAAGCTCAGGTAATGTTTTGGGGAAGTTTTCAGATTTTGCATTTTGTGGTGGGGAATGCCTGATTACTTCTGGTTGAACCCAGGGTTCATCCCCAGGGTTTGTTGGTAGAGATGCTTTGCTTGCCAGCTGATATCCATTTGGCATTAAAACCCTGTTGTGTGTACTGGTGAGGCGTCTGGCTGGTGTAGTGTCCAGAGTCTTGCCGTTCTTCCACCGGAAGAGGTGGTCGACTCTCTGATATGGGTCAAGGGTTGTAGGTATGGACTGGAACATTGCTCCTGCTTGTCCTTCAGCTGGGAGGCGACTGATGCCTGACTGCTCATCAGCTGGTCCAATTACCTTCATGTTCCTGAGGGAAAAGAGGAGATTTGGGAGTGTTGGATCTACATTGTTTCTCAGGGTGCTCAGTGAATCAGATTAATCATTAGAAATTGATCACTGCATGGGCTCAATCAGCCCTTTAGATATGTTGACTAGATATGTTGACGCCCTCCTCTTCCCCATTAATCACTGGTCAGTTTCTGACCACAGGACAACTGCTGTCCAGATATGATATAGATGTTAGACCATCCTCTGCACAGCTGTGACACTGACATGCTAGACTGATTGTGATAGTTAAGCAAAAGGAGTTTCCTGAGCATGTTAGGGTACTATGTGTATGACGCAGTGTGGCATTGAGCATCTTAGCATCATTGATGGTTGAATGTGTTCTACCCCTCTAGAGCATTTCTGTTCTGACCACTGATAAAGAGAAAACTCTCTAAAAGTAATAATGAGCATTCAAGCAGCTAACCAGTGTCTGCATTAGCATGCAGGAAATTTAATTGAACTTTTAAACTGTAAAGGCAGTAACAGTTGGATCCGGTTGCCATTTAAAAATAAGTAAGTCTGTACTTAAGCTTTTTCTTCAGCTTTTAAAAAATGTATTGATATGAGAGTGGCTTGGTACTTTGAACGCTGGAGTATTCCAGTCTCACTGCTTTACAGAATGGCATGGAATATATGTCTTACTGTTGCTTCATGTTTAATAAAATAGCAAGTCATGTTTTGTAGCTGCCTGTAAGATATTGTCTCACAGAACTAGACACTTGCTGTTATTGTAATGTGGAAAGAGTAGGCTTAGATATTGCCCGATATCCCAGAATGTAATTTTCTCTGAATGACCCCTGTGGTTCTTTCACGCTATGTCTATTCCCTGGAAAACCAATGTATATCAAGCGCTATTGAAGGAAATAGGGAATTGGTGATTATACAAAGAGATTTTAATTGTTTCACAACTCGTTCACCCGAGTGAAGCAGAGGGCAGCCAGCGAAGCAGTGCCCAGGGAACAATGTGTGCTCAAGGGTACCTCAGTGGTGCCATTAGCAGCCCTGGGATTGGAACCTACAACCTTCCAATCGAAGAGGCAACTCCCTAACCAACAAAATAACAGACGCCCCAAAATCTATTCATGCATTTGAACCCATGACCTTGCCTCTTGCAGCGCGGAGCGCTAACAAGCAGACCAAGGGGGTGCACTAAATAGTTAATAGGGTTCTGTGAACACAGCTAAGAAACACAGCTTAGAAAAACTACTGTGTAGTTTACAAAGCATAGTTTTGGCATAAATTTGGAGTACAAACTTACCGGGCTTGCCGGACCACTCCAAGTAACTGCAGTGCCACACACAAGACAGTAAGCACAGTCAGTACCTGCCAAGTGAACCGCAGGTGACTGCAACACAATGGCCTCGCACACCTGTAACACACACAACATGATTATGAAGCAACTGTGTGAGCAATGCAAATGTGAACTACAGTGACACCCGTGAGGGACTGGAGCTATTCAGGAATACCTAAAAACTGTGACACTCAGTTTCCCCTTTTTGATCTTTAACACATGACTTTTGTTCATATTGTCAGTGTAAGCTCCATAATTATTTGCACACTATGTACCCCCCCCTCTTTCTCTCTCTCTCTCTCTCAATCTCTCTCTCTCTCTCTCAATCTCTCTCCCTCTCTCCCTCTATCTTTTAGGCCTCCTCCAAAACTAAATCAGTTGGCAGTGTGTCTGCCAAGATGTGGCTGTTTGTTTAATTATTGATCATACTTTCAGCATCACTTGCTGAATGTTGTGAAAAAAAAATACAAACTGCTTTTGTTACCAACTGGGATTACATCAGGCACCTCCCTGATCAAACACACATACACACACTGGGTTGCTGAAAAGGCCTTCATCTAAATTTTCCAAAACTACTTGAGCCATCACCTATCTCTTTCTTTCTTTCTCTCTCTCACTCTGTCTCTCTCTCTCTCTCTCTCTCTCTCTCACACACACACACACACACACACACACACACACACATCAACTACTTTTATGCATCCACAAACTTAGATTTGTGGCAGAACAATATTTTTCAGGCTAAACGCTGTTTTATCACCCCCAGCAGCAGCTGCCAGCTCAGTTCACCAGGCTCCATGCCTCACAGATCAACTCCAACTGTACATCTCCAACTCCAGCTGTAGCCCAGAGACGTTTCCTCCTCCTCCAGATGGCTAGTCGATGCCAGTTTCATCTCTCAAGCATCTCAGCAACCTATGCACGTTTGCCAGATTGGGCAGGATCCCTCATATTCCCACAAGATCACAAGCAAAACTAAAAGTAAAATGATTTAATTTTTATTTTTTAAATTTGGAGGGCTCTAGCCCTTGAGTGCGGGACGAAGGGGTAGAAAATGGATGAATGGATGGAAATTTGGAAGCTGATCCTGCACCACAACCGACTTTCATATAGCTTCATTTAATTCTGTTATTATCGTTGTTGCACATAGTTGCACATAACACGCACATAGTGTGATGAGACAACATTTCTCCACAGACCAACATTCAACATTAAACAGAGTGCACATCATTATTATTATTATTATTATTATTATTATTATTATTATTATTGTTAATGTTAATGTTACTATTATTATTATTGTTAATGTTACTATCATTATCATTATTATTATTATTATTGTTATTGTTATTATTATTATTATTGTTGTTGTTGTTGTTGTTGTTGTTGTTGTTATTATTATTATTATTATTATGTCAACAGTAATCTAATGTCTAAAGTATGCATTGCAAAGCTCACAGTATCTTTTTCATTTTTCTGGGGATGTTTTTTAAGTAATTGCGTATGTTATATATTGAACATCATTTTGAAATCCATTTACAGAACTGTAAAGACATTTGGGCTGTAAAAGCCTCATTTAAATGACCTGTGGGATTATACATCACAAAAGGATGCAGGAGTGTCTCAGAGCTATGAGATTAAAGCTAAGGAGTAAGATTTTAATTTGTTTCCTGGGAGGGTTCGTCACATGAAATTGTGACATTTGGTCAAAGACCCATTCTAGAGTGACTCAGAGCTGTTTCTCTCTACATGTGCTTATGCGTATCTGCAATTGGTACGAAATCAAATTAAAACTGTACTGTGCTTTGAAGACATATTCTGAATATTCCAGCCAACCGTCTCCGGTCCCAATCTGCAAACTTTTCTCTCCTTACTCACTGCTAAGACTGTGAGACTATTTTTTCCCAGCTCCATCACAGTGCAAAGACACACACAGACACACAGATAGAGGTGCACAAATACCAAAATGCAATCTTCAATCTTATATATCCTGCACTTTGCTTTTTCGTTCAGAGCTTAAAGACTTGTTCCATCATCAAACAGAATCAACATATCAACAAACAAATAAAATGTCGGAAAAAGCATCAACAGATGCACGTGTGTACGGGTTAGAGTTTTGATTCTCTGCCTGAACCCGAGCCGGGCCGTGATTTGTTTTTTTAATCATTACTTAATTAGCCTATTTGGGAGGACCAGAGTGTGCTCGGAGGGCTCGGAGTGTCAGTTTACGAACGCACCCACAGTTGAGAACGTGTGTTATAACGGCCCACTTATTAAAAAATTGTCAAGTTTAAATCAGGCTTGGGCCGATAATTACAGTTAATGTGTCGGCCGGGCTGGGCTCAGACACAAGGTGCATGGGCTCGGGTAGGGTCGGGTTTCATTTTTTGGGCCCGTTCTAAGTTCTAGTACGGGTTGAGTTCAAATGCTTTTTTGCACGTTAAACTCATTTTCTCTTTAGTTTATTATAACTATATTGCACGTTCTCATAGCTATTTCAAAGGCACATTTCATTACATGTTGTACTTGTATAACTGTGTATGTAACAAATAAAGAATCTTGACTAACAAAATCTCACTGTGGCGGCTCCTTCTCCCCTATATTTAATGCTCCAGCCAATCAAGGACTTCTAAAGAGGTTAATTAGTCAGAGCAAGTGTTGCAGATTATGTCTGGAATTCTGGGACTAGACTTCTCAAGTAGGTGGATCACCAGGACCACAGTTGGTGACCACTGCTGTAGTGTTTGAGCCTTTGGAGTTCAGAGACAGCATGGGTGTAAGGGAACGTAAAGTACAGGCCACTGTGGTCATCTCATGGATTTTTGCAACATTCACTAATCAATGAAAATCTCCTAAGAAGTGTATCAGGCATCCCCTGTGGCAAGTTTTTAAAGCAGTAACAGGACGTCATTTCATCTAATTTGCAGAGGGAAGTTTACCTTTGACATTTCAACTCCAGTTCCAGGAGTTGAAGCTTCCATTACTTTAGCTTCTTAGCTCCAGGGCTAAAACTAAAGAGGTGAACTTCAGACTCTTTTATATTTGGAAAATGGGGTGAGGGGTGTCTGGCCAAATCAGTGGCTAGGAGCCGCTGGCCATAAAATAAAGTGAAGTCAAAACACGTGTCAGAGTGTGTTGTCAAGCAAAATCAGGACATGGCGGGAACAAGCACTTCTAGAGACACTTGCACAGACATTTTTTCCATATAAATAACGCCATTTTGGTGTAACACATACACACATACACACATGAGGGACGGATAAAAACTCCTTGACAAAGCACCTCGAGTTCCTTCAGGCTGAAGAAACATCTGGAGTGAGGAGTGTACCCAACCCAACCCCCAACACACAGAGGTAATTAGACTGTGTTGTGTTTTAAAGGGGAATTTCACAAATTGTTTGAAATTTCCGTATAATTCAGTGCGTATAAACAGAGTGGTTCGAAGTGGGTTTGGTGTGAAACAGTTCATTGTAGACACTCGAATTTCTTTACTTTGGTGGTGAATGGAACCAACACAAATAGAGCCTTTACATTTTCTACTGACCCCCAGTAAATTACATGTGTCTTCTGGGTGTTTACATTTAAAACTGATGATGGTAAAATCTTAACTAAATCAGTTTTCTTTGGGTATTATTTTGCCTCACGACACCCTGCATGTACCCCTCCACCATTAATGGGTTTAGTTTTAAGACCTAAAGCTTCTCAAAACTCAGGCATCAGGCAGTGCATTCATAACCATTTCACAAAATAATTTTCTGTGAGTTTTTAGAGGCAGACGTGTGGTTCCATTCACCACCAGGGTTAACAATTCAAACTCAAAAAGAGCATTTCACACCAAACCCACTGAACCACTGTTTAGATCTTTATCATTTCATTATGGGGGATTTTGAAAAGTGAGTGAAACTTCCCTTTAAACTGTCCCCATAATCACAGTCATAATCATCCACACACACACACACACAAACACATGCCACATATAACACATACATGTATGAAGAGCCTCTGGTTTAATCCTTAGTCTGAAACTCTGAAGCCAAGCCGCAACCCCGAGCTGCTCATGCACTTGTGGAATTTGAGCTCATGGTGAAAATGAAGCATGGGTGAAGAACCAGAGTGAAGCCCATATGAGGAGATATCAGCTATCTTTTATCCCCCAGCACACACTCTCACACACACATATATACACATACTCAGAGTAGTGAAGCCCAGCAGAGATGATCGTGCAACCATGATGAGAGAGAGCAAGAGAGAGAAGAGAAAAGAGAGACAGAGAATGAGGAAGAGAAAATGGGTTTAAAAAAAGGAAAGAGGGAATGAGTGAAGTGAAGAGAGGAAGAGGAAAGAGTGAGGACCAACAGAGAGAAAGAGTCAATAGAGACCCAAATAATGAACTAAGCAAAAATGAGAGAGAGAGACAGAGGGAAAGGAATGAGTGAAAAAAGGACAAAATGACAGAAAGAAGAAAAGTATAGAGAAACGGAGAGATATAAATAGAGATATAACTGGAGCGATTTTGCGCTTCATTCCGACTAGATCTTGATGCAGGTGTGTGTGTGTGTGTGTGTGTGTGTTATAGACTCACGCGCTCCTAGTCATGTCCACTCTGTAGCTCCAGCACAAACCTGCAGTCCAGAGCTGCATCTGCTTCACCACACCACACACACCCCGCCCACCGAACACTGATTGGACTAGAGAGAGAGGGAGAGAGAAAAAGAGCGAGTGAGAGTGGGATAAACAGAAAGGTAAAAGACAGTGAAAAAGAGAGAGAGAAAGTCAAGAGACAGAGAGAGAGAGAAAAATTGAGAAGAAAAATCAGAGAGAAGGTAAAGTTGAAAGACAGTGTGTGTATGTGTGTGTGTGTTTCCTTATCTACAGCAGTCAAATGCCCCAACGATGCACATGCACAGACACACACACACAGACACAGACACAATGCAGTGGAGCTGGATTAGTGGGCAGGTGAACAGTAGACGAAGTGTTTGCGCTAATGAGAGCAGACATAATCCCAGACTCTTACATTGATCCTGTAACAGGAGCCTGACCTTTTTGGCCTTTCGGGTCACTTAAAGACGCAAATAGGACATGTTTCTGCACTCATGTTCTTCACCAAACCACCCCACGTGCAGTTTAGGGGTTGTGTTCAATGGCAAAAATATACATTTCCCTTCCTCATGCATATGCATTTGAGGGAGGGGCTGACCTAAACATGTGTAGACCCTTTAAACATTACAGATGTGACTGAGCCTGTAGGACCCCAGTCTGCTGCAGATCTGAGAAGCTCACGGCTGGTTTCTCATGGATTATCTCCCACTTTTAACAGCAGGTGTGAGCACTTGAGTCTTAATGGATGTGTGGAGAGATGGGACAGCTGACAGAGCGCTCATCATTATAGCGACACTGTTTAAACTCTCAGGATCAAACGTGTGTGAGGATATGCAGTGATACAGAGGTGCAGAATTACATCCATTTAAAGGATCCTGCTGAAAAATCTTTATCCATGAACACCGCTCTCTCTTCATCACTGAGCTCTCACTCTCTGTTTTGCTAGTGGGCATTGCTATGAGCAGTTTTTGTGAAGCCTGTCTACACCTCCCAGGCCCATCTACATCTCTCTCTCTCCATCTCCTCTCTCCCTCACTCTCTCCTTTTTTTCAATACAGTCTTTACGGTGCTTTCGTCTCATTATGAGGCAACTTGATGCCGAGACTCCGGTCCCTCTGGGTTTAGTGCAGCATAATTACTACCCTGTGTTCAAAAAGAGACACTGCTGTAATAATAGTATCAGAGAGAGAGAAAAGAGAGAGAGAGTGAGAGCGAGAAAGAGAGAGAGAGAAAGAGAGAGAGAGAGAGAAAGAAAGAAAGAGAAAGAGAGAGAGAGAAGAGAGAGAGAAGCAGCTGTCAGGTATAGAGATGTTAGAGTGCTCTAGGGAGAGGCTGCATAGAGGATGGCACGGATGGAAAGACAAGAAGGAGAGAATGGAGTGAAGGAGGTCGAGGAAGAGCAAAAAGGGAACAGAAGAGATAGAGAAGGAACAGAAGGGGACTGCATCGGGTTTGTGTGCATGGCTCTTCATGAACACTGGGCAAAGCTGTCAAGAGCTGACCTAGTAGGTTGCTGGGCTAAACATTGTGACATTACCATGGTAACGTGTCATTCGCTTCTTCAGAACTGAATATTTCTTTGCCCCCCAGGTCCACATTTATACATTTCAAAATGAACTGTTTCCATTATGTCACAAGAAGCATCAAATTTAAATCTGCCTATTTTCCCTACAGCAGTTTAGCCCTGCCCATTTGCAATAAAGAGGAACATTTCAGTTCCACAAAGCTTTTTGAGTGAGGACAGCCAATCAGAACAGAGCTCATTTGAATTGATTGCTTGTAAAGGGCCGGTAACGGCTTGTTTAATTATAAGGGCTGAATGTCAATTTAAAACGGGTTATGAAGAAACCATAGACCTCTGAAGGTGGCATTCTGTAGTGCACCAAGCTGTTCTTCTTTTTGGGACAAATGAATGGTGCATGTAGCAAAAGATTTTGATGATTGATTTAGAAGATTTGTGTTTATGGGAGTGTGTGTTTTTTACCTCTAGCTGTGGGAAAGTTACTGTAATGCAGAGCCCCCAGGAATTTACTGCTTTATGATCCTGCAGCCTTTGTCTCGAAGCAGCTTATGAGCCTTGCTGGGGCAGATGCCGTCGTTTTGTTGACAGTGTCTAAACAGCACACAGCTGATGAATAGCTGATAGACTGTGACCATCATGGTTGGCCTTTGGCTCGAAATGTAAATATACGATTCCTCTGAACGATTCCTCTGAACGATGATCACACAATGAGTAAGGCATCAGTGCCCTGTGGATTTCCCCTGTATACATAATTGTGTAAGCCTTTACAACAACTGACATTAAACTACATAGACTTAAGGCTTATTCCATGTAGCCTTTATGACAAGTGACATCTAAGATAATATAAACCTCTATGTACATTAATGTTACTTGTCGTGAAAACTTTTTGTAGCTTTATGAATGCTACCCTACAGTAAAGTGTTACATGGCATCTACTTAAGGCTTTATGTAGACATTATTCTACATAGACATGAGGTTTATTCTGACAAGAGTCACTTTTCATAAATGATACTTTCGTCAGTTTTGCACTTATTTTGTCAGTGGACACTTATTGGAAAAGGCCTATCTACGTAGGTTAATGTCACTTGTCATCAAACTCTTATGTAGATGTCACGTAGCCTTCAACACTACAGTAAAGCGACGTCTACATAAGCCTTTGATGACAGGTGACATTACCATACATAGACATTTATAAAGGTTTAGTACAACAAGTGTCACTTGTCAAAGAAGGCTACTTCCATCAGTTTTGCCCCAGAAAGTGTAACAACAGTCTACACTTGATTGAAAGACTTGATAGTCTTTTGAAATCTCTATGCAGGTTAATGTAATTTGTCATTAAAGGCTTATGTAGGTGTCATGCAGCCTTATGAATGCTTCCCTAAGGTAAAGTAAGTTATATGACATTCACATAAGACTTTATTACATGAGCTAGACCTACACAGGCTTAATCTCTGCTCTCAGTGTTTCTGCTCTGTTTCTGCTCCGAGTGTTTCTGCTCTCAGTGTTTCTGTTCTCAGTGTTTCTGCTCTCACTGTTTTCTGCTCTCAGTGTTTCTGCTCTCAGTGTTTCACTCTCAGTGTTTCTGATCTCAGTGTTTCTGCTCTCAGTGTTTCTGCTCTCAGTGTTTCTGTTCTCAGTGTTTCTGCTCTCACTGTTTTCTGCTCTCAGTGTTTCTGCTCTCA
>JBBPCY010000039.1:29228387-29240887 GCA_037974405.1 Brachyalestes nurse
CAATTATTTCCATGCATGCTTCTCATGCTTTATAGGGAACTTGTTTTTCTATAACAAACTAGATAAAACGTGAATGCCCTGCAGTGGCAAATATCTTTGGTTTTATATTGGACTTCGTTACATTCATGTTTAAGTTGAGATTTACAGAAATATTTGAATTGCAGCTGTGTAACACTGCTGTTTGCAAACCAAATGTTCTTGCACTTTTAATCACATAGCAGTCCGTTAAAAATAAAAGTGCACAGTACACTACTTTTGAATGAATTATTTAAATTTGCGAAAAACAATGCGATTAATCGCAGAAAACCATTTTAATAATTTCCCATTATATACATAGACATACATATAGATAGATAGATAGATAGATAGATAGATTACATTGTACACATACTTTTATTACTCTATGTCCCAAATCTGAACAAAAACAAACCTCTGTGTGTGTGTGTGGCGTGTGTGTGTGAGGATGAGATCATGGCTGGTGTAATGAAAGCAGAGGAATTTGATCTTACAGTTGCGCTGGAGCTGACACAACGCTAATCACTCCAGCACGCTCAAAAAATAAACAGTCACACAGCGCCTGGTGCAAAACGCAGGATTTCTCTAGGAGAAACGGCGCACCACGTAATGTTCAAACGCTCTCGCTCATCAGACATGCACAGCAATACTGACAACATGAATATTTAAAAAGCGCGCTGGCTCTGATGTCAAACAGGCCCCAGGGATGAGAGCTGAAGTACATGTTGCCCTTATTCGAGATGGGAATTTTCTCACTGGTGCGCTCCATCCATGCAAGAAAAAGTACCTGCAAAGTTTTTATGAGCATAAATAGTCACATTTTCATACTTTGGGTATTTTTTCAGTACTCAGCTTCATGCTCATCAAAGCGTCTTTCTAGAGCAAGTTTTAAATAATGATTTGTCACTTTATCATTTTTCTATTGTCAAAAGTAATAACTGACATCACAACAGTAAGTGATCTTATTCACAAATCAGTGCAGGATGTGCCATTTCTTATTGGGTTTAAATCTTTATCATTATGTGCATTATTATCTTATTATCATGTGCCATAGTCTTACCATTTGAAATATCACTACTTATGTCAGGATCACTTACTTACTACTGATCTCTATTGCATGCAGGGACATAACCTGTATGGAGAACAACTCTAAACCACAATTAATGTTAACTAGCAAACCAGCAGTAATTAATCCATAGTATTAATACCACAGCATTTTAATTATAGCAAAGTGTATTTT
This sequence comes from Brachyalestes nurse, assembly GCA_037974405.1. Taxonomy (NCBI): domain Eukaryota; kingdom Metazoa; phylum Chordata; class Actinopteri; order Characiformes; family Alestidae; genus Brachyalestes; species Brachyalestes nurse. The sequence continues at coordinate 29,229,643 of JBBPCY010000039.1, forward strand.
TTACAGTCACTTTATTTGACTTTTATTTTAACTTTTAATATTTATATTGTTCTCTGTGTGTCTGTCCAGTTGTAATATAAGCAGTTTCCTCCAGGATCAATAAAGTTTTCTGATTCAGATTCTGGAATTTACTTGGTAATGTTATATACACTGCTAGAAGAGATAGAAAGGGAGGGAAAGGGAGAGAGAGAACCGTTTCTAACAGTGAAGCACCATTCGCTACTCACAAGCGAAACCAACAGAGATGTAAGGCCATGGGACGACGTCCTCAATGGAGACGGCGTGAAAGCAGCCGAGCGGAAAAGTTATCGGATGTTCCACTTTGTGGCCCCATGAAATCGACATCAGGCCCCTCTGCCCTGCACCCTCTGCGACCCCCTCTCTGGCAGCAGGAAGACACTTAAAGAAGTGAAGTGGGGGACAGGAGAAAGATCAGGCAGCGGGCACTGGCTGACTTAACCTCTGTCATCCCCCTGCACCCCCGTGTCAGCCACCAATCAAATAAAGATGAATGAGCTTTATCCCGAGCTGGGGGTCCGGCTCGTTGGGCCCGATTCCATCAGCCCGAGTAACCGTTCATATAGCAGGATTAATAGAGCATCCGTACTGAAGGGGAAGGGGAAGGGGGGGGGTCTCTGCAGCATACAAATGGGTTCCAGGCAGTGGCCGTGGGAGACTTATTATGGCTTGACATCACTCGCGGAAAAGATGGGAGGGAAAAGCCACCTTTGGCTACAATGCTAGCTTTGAGAGCCTTTTTCCCACCTGCAAAGTCTTCACATTTAAAGGCTCTGGGTTTGGAAACATGCTAGCTAGCTTGTTGAAAGTGTTTCAATTTAGAAACATTACTTTGTTTTCAAAGATATGCTTAGCTTTTACCAGCTGCAAGTGCTTTATAGTCAAAAACATGACCAGTGCTTTGCATTTGAAAACATTAGCTTGTTAGCTAGCTTGGATTCGACTTGGATTTGACGTTAGCTTGCTTATTTGACTGTCTAGGCAGCTATAGCTTTGTATTAATAAACTTAACTAGCTGATTATTATGTATTTGAAAGCAAGTTTCTTATGTAGCTTCATGGAAGTGTTGTTTGCAATACATAAATGTAGATAATAATACATTTGGCGTCATTTAAAAATATAGAATATAGTATAAATTTTATTGTGAAGGTTTTACCTCTTAATCTCTCTCTCTATCTCTTTCTCCCTCTCTCTCTCTCCCTCTCTCACTCTCTTTCTTTCTGTCTGTCTCTCTCTCTCTCTCTATCCCTCTCTCTCTCTCTTTCTGTCTTTTTGTCTCTCTCTCTCTCTCTATGTCTCTCTCTCTCTCTCTCTCTATGTCCCTCTCTCTCTCTCTCTCTCTCTCTCTCTCTCTCTCTCTCTCTCTATGTCCCTCTCTCTCTATCTCTCTGCATTCCTATCAGAACTGAATTGGCACTGGAGAGATTTCAAAGCCTGCTGCAGTTCGTCCCAGGACACTAAAGGCCTTTTCTGCTTGCTGCTCCTCACGGGACCGAGAGATATGTACGGATTTGTATGGCAGAAAAGCTTTATCAGACCACCCTGCTAATCACCATATTGTAAATATGAATCCCAGAAACCCACTGACAAGCCTAAGCTGCTATTGTTGAACTGAACAGCAGCGACATGATCAGTGTAATCCTGTTAAGATCAACACTACACCTTTAGAGCAGCCATAGAAATGGCTGTATTGTAATTTTGAGATTAGACTTGGCATTTCTGCACATGTTGACCACTCTAAAATAGTAACCCAGCAGCAGGGGGGGTGCATGCAATGACCACCTTTATTCCATCCCACCAGGAAATGACCCATCTATGGACTACCCACAGATGCATTCTTTCATAGTTACTGTTCTGAGGTTAGACAAGCTTAAACGTTAGCAAGGAATCCTATTCAACTAAATTCAGTTCTTGTGGGAATGCTTTTCATTTTAAAATAATTTATACAACATAGTCCAATCCTGGCAACAGTCACACTCTATCCCATCAGACTCTACAACCCCCTCTCCCCCCATCAAACACCCACCCATCAGACTCTATAGCTCCTCCCCTGTCACACACCCACCCATAGACTCTATAACTCCTCCTCCTGTCACACACTCACCCATCAGACTCTATAACTCCTCCCCCTGTCACACACTCACCCATCAGACTGTATAACTCCTCCCCCTGTCACACACCCATCAGACTCTATAAGACTTGCCGCGGTGTCCCAATACTTTTGTCCGGCAACATTCCAAGTTGCATAACTCGGACTCAAACACTTAAAACTCCACAGTTTAATTGATCTCCAGGAGACATTTCCAATGAGCCCTCATTTGTATTTTTAGCCTCAGTAGATCAGGGGTTATTCTCGAAAACCGTTCACCTCGCCGCAGTGTCCCAATACTTCTGTCCAGCAACCTTCCAAGTTTCATATCTCGACAGGGAATTTAAATTAAAAGAGGCGAATACGGGTTTACCCTTAAATTTTCTTTAAGGGTAAAGCATTAAAAAGAGTTTATAATGAAATAACTGTGTTCTGGGAGCATATTTGACAGCATATTTAGAGTTTACACTATAAAAATAGGCATTTTTAGGCATTTTTTACCAAAACACAACAACGCAGTTTTTCACTATACGCGGGTGCTCTTGGAATGTAACCCCCGCGAAAAGCAGGGGGTTACTCTATAGCATAGTGGATTTCATTCCTTGAGTATTTTCTGAGTTTTTATTGGATTTATTTAGACTTTATATTTTATATCGTTCTTATTTCTGTGTGTCTCTGTGCAGACGTAACATAAGCAATTTCCTCAGGGATCAATTAAGTTTTCGGATTCGGATTCTGATTCTCTCAAACACTGACCACTGTGACCGCAGCTGGCCAATACGTTCACCATCATCTTCCTCGGGATGAGCGTAGACAGTTTATCGCGTGCTGAACTACTGCAGTAACGGCTTTGTCTTTCCACTCTAATTGGGAAAAGACAGATAGGAGAGAGAGCGAGAGAGAGAGAGAGAGAGAGAGAGAGAGAGCATTGTCCACTAATAAAGCACCTTCGAATCCAAGCCGCAGTTGTAAAAGAAAGAGACAGGAGAATAGTAAGGCTTCTGCATATCCACTCCTCGGACCCTCGAGGGGCTTTAACATATTAAAGCACTTCATCTTGGCCTCCTTCATGTCAATAAGAGCGTTCGCACGCCCCGGCCTTGATGTCTCGGCAATCCGTTCAAATGTGTTCGCTCATCAGCTCCTGGGAGAAGAACGAGAAGAAACAGTTCAACACGTGAGGATCCATAAAGGAGAGCGCTCACTTTACAGATCATCCATAACAGTGCCGGTATAATTACATACACTGCAAATTTTCGTACGATTTTCATTATTTTTATGTTATTTTCATATACTAGTGGTGAAACAATGTACTCCAAATTTCTCTTAGAAAAAGAGAATAGAGAATGAATGAAATAATAATAATAACAACACAAATAATATTATGCAGTAATATTTGTGTGTCCAATAATATGTGCACTAACCTATAGTATATAACTATATTGTTATGTATTATTATAAGGTAGTATTTTATTTTATTTAGTTTTTCTAGGGGTAAACAATTGATACATGAAAACAACAAACATTTAAGAAGAAGATGAAGAAGGATATAACACATTTCATTTTGTCTAATGTGTTAATGTTAAAAAATACATCAATATTTTGCCTAGTATTGGAGTACAGACCATCATTTTGGGGACTTTTAACTTTGAAAAGGTAAATGTTACCCTATACATGAGCTTTTTATTGGTAAAAAAGATTGAATATATATAATCTTTATTGAAAATGTTTAAATAATGATGTTCAGAAGGTGATGAGTGTAATGCCATTTTTGCCATAGAATAACTTGCCATCAATATTAAAATAAAGCTCTGGCCATCGTTAAAATAAAAATTCTGATATCATGACAACCCTGAAGTCCACCAAATCTCTGCTTCTCAGTTCATGGTCTTCCGCGGCTTTTCTTCTTGTGTGGAGAATTCGGACGACTGTCTCTGGTTTCTTATAAATGGGTGCGTGATTCTGTGTTTGGTCCTGATTCTAAAAACGGGTGGACAGGTCCAGAAGCAGCTACTCACTGGTGCCACAATATGGGTAAACTTTTATCAGGACAGACGAACATCAGAAACAATATTCAGAACCTCTAAAGTCTGACCTGAGGAACTGTGCTTTCAAAGAATTCAAAACATGACCAGAATTATACAAACCCACCTAATAGATAAAGATGCCAGAAAGGGTTCTTTGTCCAAGTTAGAACCTCTTTTGATTCTTTAAAAAATCTTTAGTGATGGTTCTTTTTTTGGAAATGAGCATAATTAAACATTTTGAAATTTTAAAGAACTAGACAATCAAATTATACTTTTGCATCAAGCGTTTATATTACAAGCAAAAAGGGTCCTATACAGTACCAAATAAAGGTTCTTTGAGCAGAACCATTTTGGTGCTATATAGAAGCAATTTTCAAGTTTATAAAGACGTAATGACAAGATATTCTCATTGTGGAGAAGGACCATTTAATAATGCAAAGAACAAATTAAAGATTTAATGGTTCTACTTATGACTGCAGTAAATGAAACTCTCTTAGCAAAAAGAGTTTTTGATATTTAAAAAGGAGTTATTTGACTTTTATTTAACAATTGTGGACCCTTTGTTGGTGCTATATCAAACCCATTTTTAAAAGGTTCCATAAGGGGCCACATACAAGAGGTTCCCCATCAAAAAGAAGAACTGTTTAACCAGTCAACTAACCATTTTTCTGAGGTTCTCTGAATTGTCACGGTTCCGCATGTAAACATTGCTAGTAAATAAGAAAGACTGTCAAAAAAACTGCCATTGCATCATTTGGTATTCAAATTCAAATTCTGGTATCTTATGGAGGGGTGTGTGATTCTGTGTTTGGTCCTGATACTAAAAAAACAGGGGTGGACAGGTCCAGAAGCAGCTAGTATCTACTCATTGGTGCCACCATATGGGTGGACTTTTAACAGGATAGAGGAACATGAGAAACTGTGTCCAGGAACTTTAAAGTCTAAAGACCTGCACAACAATGCTTTAAAAAACCCAGTTCACACAGTTCATCCCTTCTCCAAAACATAGTATGCATGTTTGAGCTCCAAAGCTTTGTTGGTTTTGCTTTGAAGCTAAAAAGAAATGAAAAAAAGCACATCGCTTAGCTAGAAACAGTGTTAGTAGCCAGTAAGAAGTCTTCATTACCCAGTTTTTTGCCTCATTGCATAACTAAAGAAGCGAACTTCAGACACCAAACTTGGCCTCCCAACTACCTATTGGGTAAAAGAGTGGGTGAATCTGACTTTTTTAAGAACTTCAAAAGCTAAGACAATAGGATTTCAGAACTGTTGCTTGCTGCTGACCGGACCCTGCCATTAGCAACCCCACCCCCCATCCCACCCCGACATCCCCAGGCCCCTCGCATTAATGAGCTCGATAAATAAAGCGCCACACCACCCGTTCACCGAGCGCATTCATTTTAGAACAAAACATTAATCAATTTAAATGTATGTACTAATGCAGGGGCCACGATCAATTTGAACTTCTTATGACAATTAACACAGCTTTTGCCACGACTCTGAAACGCACTGACCCATCAATTACTGTTTCCATCAAACTGGCACTAATGGAACCACTCTGTTTGTCTCTCTCTCTCTCTCTCTCGCACAGGCTTACTGGACCCTCAGTCGCCCGATAGCTGTATCATACTGCTGTATCCCTCTTTCCTCAAAGCCATACTGGTTTAATAACCCACATTCACCACAGACAGGCCTCAGCCACTGCTCCTCAAGTTTTACTGTCTCCTGACCCTGATTTCAGGGGGGCTGGTGAGTGTTATGACCGTCTCTGAGCTTTAATTCCAGCACAGACGCAGCAAAAGTGACGGGACTGCAGTAATTAAAAATGAAAGAGGACAAGGAGTGAGGTGCATCTAGGCAGAGAGAGAGAGAGAGAGCGGTTAAGACTGAACTAGGAAAATGGAATATGAGAAAACTCTGCTATAGAATTGATGCTATATTTTATATTATAAAATAATTATAAATGTATTATTGTTGGTGTTATTATTATTGTGTGTTGTTGTTGTTATTATTATTATTATTATTATTATTGCCTTTCCAGTTGCTACTAATGAGTAAATTCAATTTGGTACCTTTGCTGATGAAAAAAATCATTTTTTTATGGAAGTTCCAAGCCGTTTTAGATGTTTAGACTGTAAAAGACAGAGACAGAGAGAGAGATAGAGATAGAGAGAGAGAGAGAGAGAGAGAGAGAGAGAGAGAGGCAAAGACAGAGAAAGACTTGAAGAAAAAGATGGACAGAAAGATGATGAGGGAGCGAGAGACAGAAAGAGACGTAAATAGAGTAAGAGATAGAAAGCGTGTGAGAAATAGAAATAGAGAGAGTGATAGAGAAAGAGACAGTATGAGAGAGAGAAAAAGACAGACAAAGAAAGAGAGCAAGAGTGATAGAGAGAGGGTGGAGAGCTATGATGGAGCAGAGTAATCGCTTTAATCTCACTTTTAGAAATCAGCACCAAATTGCGGCTGCACAGTTCTGATGAATAATTTAATAATTACAAATACGGTTCATTAGGGAGCCAGAGTGGCTCTTCTGTGGCCACTATGCTCAGAGAACCTTTTGTAGATGGTGTCTTTTGGAGAGTGTGCGCTAAATTAGGATCACCAACTCCACCAACAACACCAACAACCACAACCAACATCAACAACAACACTAGCACTACCAATACTGACACCAACATCACCAACAACAACACCACCAACAACAGCATCACCAACACCAACAACTAGAAATAGTTGTAAGAAACTATTTAACATGGTTCTATATTGCACCAGAACAGGTTCAATTGTTGTCAACAGTCAGAACTTTGTCTGGGATCTGAATATAACCATATTTTGGTGAGAATTAAGGTAAATAAACACCACCACCACCAACACAACCGCTAATAAAACCAACACGAACACAACCATTAACGATACCAGTACCACCAACAACAGCACTATCACCAACAACAACACCAGCACCACCATTACCGACACCATCACCAACAACACCAGCACCACCAATACCGACGCCAACAACGCCAAGAACAACAGCATCACCAACACCACCAGTAACACCAACATCAACACCATCACCACCAATACCGACACCAACATCACCAACAACAACACCAGCACCAACAAATACCGACGCCAATAACACCACCAAGAACAACAGCATCACCAACACCACCAATAACACCATCACCAACACCAACAACACCACCACCACCAATACCGACACCAACATCATCAACAACACCAGCACCAACAAATACAGATGCCAATAACACCACCAAGAACAGCATCACCAACACCACCAATAACAGCATCACCAACACCAACAACACCAGCACCACCAACAACACCACCACCAATACCGACACCAACATCACCAACACCATCACTAACACCAACACCACCACCACCACCAATACTGACACCAACAACAGCATCCCCAACACCACCAATAACACCATCACCACCAAGAACAACAGCATCACCAACACTTACAACACCACCAACCACTACCAACACAAACAACAACACCAGCACCACCACCAATACAGACACCACCACCACCACCACCACAATACCGACACCAACAACAGCATCACCAACACCACCAATAACACCAACACCAGCATCACCACAATACCGACACCAACAACAGCATCACCAACACCACCAATAACACCATCACCACCAAGAACAACAGCATCACCGACACCACTGATAACACCATCACCAATACCAACAACACTACCACCACCACTGACCACTACCACCATCAACAACAATAGCATCACCAACACCACCAACAACACCATCACCAACACCTACAACACCACCAACACAAACAACACCAACACCAGCATCCCCAACAACACTAACAACAGCATCACCAACAACTACCACCACCAACACCATATTCCCCCTCCCCAGAGCTAGAATACTGTACCTGGAAACAGCATCATGGAGACCCTGCAAGCCAGACCAGGCACGGGGCACTCCATTAAAGCGTGCGCGACAAAGTAGTAGTTCTAAATCATTCAAATGATGTAAACACTTTCCGAGCTCTTTTTACCCAGCACTATTTACATGGCCAAGCTAAAGGTAAATCAATTGGTGGTGGTGGTGGGAGGGGTGTGTTTCATGTGCCCTAAATATAATTTAGGTCCCACGGGCGCGTGGGGATTACAGGGGTGATAAGAACGCGTGCATTTACATACACTCTTTACTTTGTCCTGCTGTCACTACACCTTAACCCACGCGTCCCGTCTCTGCCCAGTAAATGAAGCTGTCCGAGGTCATTTTTCCCTCGCTCTTCTCTTCTCTCCTTCTTCCCCTCGTTCGCTTCTATCCCCCTCTCCCTCCCTCTCTCTCATCCTTCCTCTAAATTGCAGGCCTGGGTTTCTACAACTCCTGTGATGCAATTACGCCACCTCGATTGGGCTCGGGCGGTGGAAGCGGGATTGAAAAAAATGCACAAACTGTGGCTTTGTGTATCGAGTATAAAAAAAAAGAAAAGAAAAAGGGCTTGAAAATTGCCTTTAGAAGCTCTCCTGCTTTCACACCCACCGACACACACACACACACACACATACACATACACAAAGCACCAGTTTCACTTTCAACAGAATAAAAGTCGACACTTTCTATTAACAATAACAAGGCAAAATACAGGAGCTTCTTTATCTCTTAAAATGTAAATTTATACAAAGTGCCTGGTGCGCTTGCTGTAAATAAATATAAAAAAAAGCCGCAGACCAATTGATTTTTCCTTTTCTTCTCCTTCCTCGCGCCAGGCCCTGGCATTTATATCAATGGCAAAATTAAAAAATCCTACACTCCCCTTCCCCTTCTCCCTTCCCCCCCTTTAAACCCGCGCGGGAAAAGCAGCGCCCGTTTACTCTTTAAATTATATGATTGATTTCCTTTAAAGTTATTTGTTTATTTTAATGTTCATATCTGCTCCATTTTCCCGTTTATTCAATTGATTTTTGCTGCTGCAGCCCCCCGTCTCTCTCTCTGTCTGTCTGTCTCTCTCTCTCTCTCTCACTCTATCTCTCTTTTGTGCTTTCTATTTCTTTCTCTCTCTCTCTCTGTCTCTCTCTCACCCTGTCCCTCTCTTCTCTTTCTACTTCTCTATCTTCCAATTTCTCTCTCTCTATCTGTCTCTCTCTCTTTATCTCTCTATTTCTCATTTTCTCTCTCTCTTTCCTCTCTCTGGTTCCTCTCCCTCTCTCTCTCTTTCTCTCTCTCTCTCTCTCTCTCTCTCTCTCTATAACCTGCTGTAACAGTGGTCTTTGTTGCTCATTTACATTAATAAGCCCAAAGCCACTGAAGATGTATTGATTTCCCAGCATGCAGTTCAGTGTCCAGTTCTGCTGGCTGATGACCCTCAGTCTTCTGTGCTGAAGACTTGGAGAAGAAGCTCCTTTTCGAGTTAATTCACCTGGGACAAATCTCACTACAATATGTAAAATATATAGTTTTAAACATAGATCTGAACTGGAGAACAGAGAGACTGGAAAGAGAAAGTGACCTCTTGGTCTAGAGGCAAGTATCCACCACCTGTCAGTATATACTTAGTACTGATATATAAGAGCGTGTGTGAGAGAGAGAGAGAGTGTGTGTGACTGTATTGATTGGTTGAGAGGTAGACAGTAGTAATGTGACATTAGTTATATGAAAAAACCTTAAAATACTGTACTACTTCAATACTAAGTATATACTGACTGGTGGTGGATACTTGCCTCTAGACCAAGAGGTCATGAGTTTGAATCCTACCTTCAGCTCACCACCACTGGGTTCCTGAGCAAGATCCTTAACCCCAAGTTGGGTGACTGGCCTCTGTAGTTAGAGAATGGAAGTGGCTTTGGATAAAAGCAATATATATAAATGTGTGTGTGTGTGTGTTTTTGTGTGTATATACATAACTAGATAGATCAGTTATTAGCACACATATTTCAGTAACAGTTATAACAGTACCCAATATGTTGGCATTACTACTTTTCCACTTAAGCACATATAGATAGATGAGAGATAGATAAATTGACAGATAGATAGACTGACAGACTGATAGACTGACAGACTGTGTCTGGGTGATAAGTGCTCCTCATTATTATGCCATGATTATATAAGGCTGTGATTTTCCAGTCACACGGTGCAGTTTTAAGATGCACCAAAGAGTGCGAGTCTAATCGCTCCTAAATGGTCCGGCCCACTGCCACGTTAACCACCTCGAGGCTCTCAGCTACAGAGCACTGAGCCATCCACACATTAGCATGCCGACACACACTCTCCTGCTGCCTGATAGGAACAGGTGGAATTTATGCAATGACACAAAAAGGGCCACACAATATCATGCGCGATTTCCCCATATAACCACTGACCCAAGAAAAGGTCCGATCAAAGCTCGCCTCTTTATGCCCCGTTGTCTCTCTCTCTCTCTCTCTTTCTCTCTTTTTCCTCTTTGATCCCAATGCAGCTTTTAGATAATGTTAATAGATCACCGGCCAACGCGATGGGACAGGATAATGGAGCTTTCATTGCAGGCTGATTAACTTGGCTGTAGGGTTCCAGCTCGCCCCTTTCGGCATGATGGCCCTAATTAATAACGATTGCTCCCCAAAATGTGCAAATGGAACGATAAACGAAGGACCAACTAATTAACTGCAACCATTTCTACTAATCATTAGTTAACATCCCGTTTTGTCATCATTACACTGATGCACATGCAAGGGCAGATAAAACCAGGTCAGCCCTTTTTTTTTTTTTTTTTTTAACCCGCCCCTCCCACCTCCCACCACCATAAAGCCTGACAGACATATTTTCTTTCCCAGTAAAAAGACAAACAAGTAATTAAAGTGAGAGCTGATGTAAAAGGGATGGGGGGGGCAAAGTTTCCATCACTTCAGTATTACAGAGGAGGAGCGGCCCAGAGCCATTTCTCAAAAAAGAACTGCTGAATTCGTCCCGATCGGGGGGCCGAAATGATTTGTTTTCTCAGAGGGAGAGTAGAAGGCCATCAATGGAGGTGAAAAGAAACGAGAGAGGGAAAATAAAAGCGAGGGAGAAGTGATCCTGAGGTACGCTGTCAGCATCATCTCCTGCACAGAGACTG
>JBBPCY010000039.1:29243387-29246042 GCA_037974405.1 Brachyalestes nurse
AGCTTTCAATCCAGACCACATTTGTGTTTTGAGATACTGTATTGAGACTGGAGTTTAGTGAATGTTATTGTGGTCCTGTTTTGTCATGTTTTTATCATTTTTTGACAAATCGTAACGGAATCACAAGTCCAGACTCTTGTAAGCATCATGAAAGTTAAATATAAATATAATCGTTTTTGTAATAATACATAATTATTGAAGTAATAACAGTTCAAGAGTATAGCAATGTGAAATTTAAGGCTGAAAACTTGAAAGGCTTGCTCAATCTGACTACTTGAAAAAAATTCCACAAACTAGCAACCGAAAAAAATATTGGGCCGCCTCTCACTTCTTCACATGTTGCGTCCAAAGAGCCAGACTTTCTTGTATTTTTTTCAATGTAGTCTTGAGGAATGGTTCTCCAGGCTTCCTGAAGGATTTTTAAATACTCTCTTATTTTCAGTCCAGTCTCTGAACCTGCCGATGAATGTTTTTGTTTGTTAAGCCACGCAGTGATGCATGAACCATCCAAGCAGAACAAAGACCATGAAACAGGTGCAGATGATTCCAGATGATCAGGCGGTGATCAGTATACTGGTGGTGCTGAATGCTGAGTGGTTGGAACACCTTTATCTGGAGACCTTATCTAGGTGGCCTAGTGGTTAGGTCATTGTCCCTGTGATCCGAAAGTTGTAGGTCCAAATCCCAGGACTGCTTGTGGTACCTCTTTTGTGCTGTTCACTTTGTGTGCTGTGGCATGTTCACGTATGACAAATGTACGCTTTACACTTTACACATTATAACATATTCCTGTTATAATTACAGTTGTATATCATTATAACATACATATATAATATATATCACAGTGAAAAAATATATGTATGATAATTATTTTTAAAAAACTACACAAATTCTTAAAAATGAACATTTCTAGCAAAAGAAGCCTTTCCTAAATGCACTATTTTTTCCTGACACTTACCATGTGATGTAATATTTTTCCTGTTTATTTTCTGCTCCGTCATAACTGCATCTGGGAGTTGTTTGATTCCAGAGTATGAAAGACATTCCTAATGAATCAGAGAGGGTTTGGTATTATCTGAACGGCGCTCGCTGCTCATTGCTAGGTGATTTATTGCAGGCTAGTCGGCTCGCTGACCTTTTGCCATTGTACAGAAGTGAATGATTAGCAGTCACTCCGGCCCTGTGCTATAAATCTGCAAGACTCTATCATTCATAATTGGCAGCAGCGGCACTGCTCCCCACACTGCGGTACGTGGAATACAATAAGCTTAGTCGCATTTATGCAAAACGTTATTTTCCAGAGGGGATGTGCAGGCTGCTTGACAAAGACTGCAATAGCTCCAGTTTACACAGTTAACATCAGTGAGGCAGGGATGTATGAACAGTTTACATGTTTCCATTCATGATGGGGTGAATTTCATTCATCGTCAGCTGCCTTGACGGTTATTGTGTTTGATGCAGTCAGTTCAAAAGCAAACAAAAGCGCAGTACAGAAAGAAAAAAAAAGTCCATAACCCTCATTCAGTCCTATTGATATTTCACTGGCTGCGTCATAAAGCTCAATAATCCCCTTTGACTGCAGGTTAAGTGATGGAATTCATTTGGATGGCCCGGAGCTAATCATGCACAAAAAACAGCATTATTCCCCCTTTATGAATTTCAAAAGCTGCTCGCGATGACCGAAATGCAATTAAAACTGATCAATATGTAATTTAGGCTGTCTGAGAAATGGTTGGTTTTTTTCTGGACATATTCTTTGTGGCGCAAAGCATAATTACACTGAATATCCAAGCTTTGCACTTTTACAGTTTTTGTGTGAAACTCAATACGGTTACTAGCTCAGTCTGATTGCTGGCCTATGATGAACACTGGGTGCTGTGATCTCCACGTCATACCAAAAGGCTCAGAGCCCAGAAAACACTACTGCTGTGACTGTTCATCCCTTAGAAGAGTGTAATAGCACTAGGATGACCACTTGGCTTGTGACCAGTATCAGTACCAGGGCTGCCACTTTAGATGGGCTTTGCACCTTCATGGATGGGCCAGACCTTGAAGCTGTAACCTGAATCATTTAATCTTGAATTGTACTGTTGTTTAGCCAGTCATGCCTCGGATTTTAATGAGGTGCATAACTGTAGTTACTGTGCTGTACTATGCATGTTATGTGATCTGGGGCTTTGAAAAAGCAACATTAACTCCTCCAGTCCAATTCCAATTCTTAAAGTCGCATAGTGGTGAACAATAGTTAAACTTCCTGGTCAAACTTAAGAGAGAGCTTTCAGTGTTTAAGAAACTTGCTACCATGTCAACATACCAATTTTAAGATCTCATATTATGGGAAAACCTCCCTGTGTCTGGTTTTTATTTTATCCAATATTCGATCCATTATTACTTCCAGGACCATCTCAATTGCAAAAATAAACCTTCCAGTCCATGTGACTGACCGTTTTTTTGTGTGTTAAGACATACAGGCAGTGTTGTGCCAGTTCACGATGAAAGAACTAGTTCAAAATACAGTTCATTCAAATAAAAATGAACTAGTTTCGTGTTCATAGTTCATTTTTTAAAAATTTTAACGAAGTTCACAGCTCAAAAATGAACTTGTTCATGTTCGTTTTTTTTTTTTACATTTTCAATACAACGTCCTTCTATCTG
>JBBPCY010000039.1:29282635-29305927 GCA_037974405.1 Brachyalestes nurse
AGGGATTTTTGTTTGTTTTACCCCCCCCCCCCCCGCCATGAATCTGCATTAAAAAAAGTATATGTTCAAAAATTAACCTGTAAAGAGGTATCAGTGGCATCAAAGGGCTGGATCCTGTCAGCTCCACTTTGAAATTTGGTAAGTATCTCCCCAGTTGAACATTTCCCATCAAAGCCACTCAGAATTACTTTCATATGCTGAAATTATGAGAAACTATCTTCAAAATGGACAAATTTCATTCCAGTGAAGGGAATTTGGTCCTAGAACTGTTTGTCCAAGCCAAGAACCACTGAGGAACCTTTAACTTCTCAATAAATGGTTTTATAAAGAAGGATTACACTAAGAATTATGTTTTTTATTTTCCCAGCATCATTCAATTACTGAGATTCAGTTACTGGTTTAATGTGAAAAGACTAATTTCTTTTCAGTGGCATAAACCAGTGGTTGTGAGAATATGGTCTTAGAACTGTTTGTCTAAGAACCACTGAGAAAACCCTCATATTTTAAAGATGTCATTCTTTCTAAGGGGTTCATTTGGAGTTCAAATGAAACAATAAGACCAGTATGTTTAAACAGTTAATGATAGTATTGAACTTGGTTGTATAAAAACTTGAACTTGGCTGCCCAAAAAGCTCCACTGTATAAACGCAACATTTGTAAAGCTCTTGAGGAGCAGTAGGCTTGCTGACCTGTCATGAAAATCTCCCATTAACTCACATTACCACCTGGTAGCAGCGCTGAGACGCCAAACCCACACACACACACACATACACACACAGGCACAGGCTGTACTTTACAGATATCAGCCGTTATCCACATCTAGCATCGGTCCCCAGGCGCTATGCTAACAGCCTCCTCTACAAGCCAATTTACAAGGATCTGGTCATGTTTACATTAGCCCTCTCCCAGTGCATGAAAAGTGCAGGGCCGCGCCGCGGAATAGAAATGAGCAAATATGAATAATTCAGTTACCCCATCCCCCCCACACCCCTCATCCTCCCGGCCATTAACACGTTTCCCTTGAATAAAGTGATAATAGGTTATCATCTGTGAAATGGAAATTGCATAACAGAGACTGAGTGTGAGAGAGCGTCTCCGGTTACACCAGAGGAAATTAATTTCACAGCACATCTGCTCGGCGAAAGGCCCCGGCCGCCGAACGCTAAGTATGAGAAAATGTAGTCGTTCGGCTCCGCTAGTTTTCTAATTAGATTAGCATGCCTGTTTGCAGCCGGGATCCTTTAGTCTAGTCAAATGAATTAGTGTTCCCTATTACAGACACCTAATATTTATAATAATGAAATGACTGATCCAATTAGGCCGAGTTAAAAATGCATTGTTACCTTATTATATTAATCAGCACACCGCCACATACTTAGCACGCTTGCCACGGAGCGCCCGCACGTTCACTTAAGCATTAACGGCCACAACTCCTGATGGCAGTGGTGGCCCACCAAAGATTCCGGCCTTGAGACATCACACACACTCTTTAACAAGCTCCTTGAAGCCCAAGGGGCAAGTTAAATTAAAAAAAGTGAGCCAAAGTGGAGGACAGAGTTGAAACAAGTTAATTTGGAAAGTCAAGACTTGTTTAAATGAACAATAGTACGGTTAGTAGTTATGATATTATGGACAATATTTATCGTCTTCAACAGTTATGAGTATGTACAATAGTTATTATCAAGTTACCATAGGACGCTTAATAACTCACAATCATTTTGGGAGTATGGGCAATATCATTTTCAACAGTTATGACAATGTTATGATAGGGTGAGCCATACTTGTCATTTTCAATAATTATGACATTATAAATAACAGTTTTTCAAGAGTTATGATAGTTTGTACAGCTGTCATGATCTTCAGCAGCACATTATCAACAATATTGCTCATTTTTAATGAGGGACAATAGTTATGAAATTCAAGAACTTATGATATACTGTGGTAGTTTTTATGATTTTAATAATTATGACAGTATGGACAATATCATTTTCAGTAGTCATGACAGTATAGACAATAGTTTTGATATACAAACTTATGGACAATGTCTGTGAATTCTGACAGTTTAATAAACATTGTGTTTTCAATGGTAACGGCTTCATATAAAATGTATATGATTCTAAATAGATATAAAATAGACAATCAAAGTCATTTCATATAGTTTCCTCATTTTCAGGAAAAATAATATTACTGTATTGTATTTCAGTTTTAAACAACACAAACCAAACAGTACAAACTTCTTTCTTGAAAATATAATTTAGTATCAATTTCAGTAGTTATAGCACTATAATCTGTGGTCAATCAGTCATCTTGGCAGGAATGGATGAAAGTTGGTGTAAAAACAGCAGCTGAAGAAGTTGGATGAAAGAGGTTCACTGAGCTGTTCTCTCCATCTTCCTTTGTTGTGTTATTTTTGTTTAGCTGTTTACTGGCAGACAGCTGTAAATGATAAGAGATGATGAGGCCATATCTGAAATAGTGATCAGCGTTCCCCCAAGTGCATGGCCATGAGAGCAGCAGACGCCTCAGGGATGCAAAGAGGTGTGTGTGTGTGTGTTTGGGGGGGGTGGGGGGGAGGCGGGGCGATCATACTGCCTCAGTCCTTCTGCTTCACTGTTTATTCCACGGTTCAGGAGTCTACTGAGTACTGCTAACACCCAGAAGATCCTCCTGCAGGCACTGTTTATAATCAGCACAATTATGCCCTCTACATAACTCTGTGTGTGTGTGTGTGTGTGTATGTGTGTGTGTGTGTCTGTGTGTGTCTCTGTGTGTGTGTGTGTGTGTGTGTGTTTTGTGTGTGTTTTGTGCATTTTCAGGCCCAAAATGTCCAGTTGGGGTTCAAAAGAAACCCCACTGAACCAACAATACCAAAAAAGTTTGCACTGTAATCAACCAGCCATGAGTGGCAAATAAAATACTGCAGTTAAACCAGACACTTTTCTTCATAATACACTTAAAAATGGAGGAGGATAAATTAACTGGCCTTGCTCTACTGTTTTACCAAAATGGGATAGTTTATAGCGAAACTGCTAGGCTGCTGGGTATTTCAATGTTTCAGTTTCAGTTTGCATTTTTGATCTACTGTGAGCTGCTGATTTTGCATTTAAAAGGTTGCACAAATGTAAAGTGTGTCATTAGTTCTCTCAAGCTATTGGCTGATAGATTAGTAGTTTGATTAGGTTTTAATTTGATGCAGCAATAGATATTTGTCCTCATAGGGTGTGAAAACTTAACTAATTGCAATAATACACTCGAGATCATGCTATACTGTGCTATGCTAATTTTTAGCTACACCAGCACCATTATCTCACATTATAGTACTCCCTAGTGTTGTTACATCACTACAATATAGCCCACATTAGTACACATATTAAAACCTTTTGAAGGCCCACACATTACTTGTCAAGGGCATAGGTGGTCAAAAGTTTTCCATGTCATTCAATTACAACATGTATTTTTCTCCCTGATAGTAAAGCACTCTGAACACCTGGACGATTTAACATCGATTCATATGTTGGTATTTACTCAGGGATCAAACATGACAGGTAAATATTTAGGCAGGTTAAGCAATGTCAAAGCCTGTTTGGTGCTGCCGCTTTGAGATTCAGGTCTTGTTCTTGAAGCATCTTGTCACTCTTTAGCTCACAAGATAATCCGACTGGAGCGCTGTGCTTTGCCGAAAGAACACGTATGATTATCATACATTTAGATTACTTTATACTGTGCACTGCGGCTCATATCATTTTAGGACTTCATATCTGTCCGCAGCATCAAAGCTTCCGACAATTGGATTTCAAAAAAAGGCCAAATGTTACTTTATCCACTGCGAACACAAGAAATAGGCACATCTTCAAACACATCCCACATGATATTTATCAGCCCATCTGCTCGGTTGGAAAAAAAAATTCATAATTGCGTTTTTTATCGGTTCCATTATTTTTTCCATACCGTCCGTCAACAAAATCAAAATATCTTTTTGAGGAAGCACTTGGTCTATAGATGAGCTATGCCGGATAAGGAGTGAGTTCATTCTTGGGGTCTCTGTCAACAGGAGACTTTATTGCTTTGAAGTAATAAATCATAAAAAACTGCTCTGTTCCTAAACATTTATAGATAAGGGAGTTAGGAATCAAATCAATTCCAGTTTCTGTACACAAGCCCCCCTGTGCACAAAGCAAACAAACCCGAGTGTCCAAGCCTGCCAACGTGAAGGTACTGTAGATGGACTCCCACCCTTCAGGAGACTCTTGGCTGCACCTTGGTTTTATTGGGAACAATCTGGGGGAAGAATAATCACTTAAAATTAATTTAGTAAAAGTTATAATTAGAAATAAATGATAAAGACCAAATAACAAATATTCACAATCAAAGTTCTTAAATGATTGTGGGAAAAAACCTTTAGTCATACTCCTAAAAAAGTACCACAAATGGTTGTTGATACTGTTGAGGAACAATTTTTGTTCCCTAATTTTTTTTCCCTTTTCAAATGAGAAATGTGAGCTTAACAGCCAGCTTAAAGTATTAGAACCTCCAGTTCTGTACCCATTTAAAAAAAAAACCTTTCCATCATAAATAATCAATTTTAAAGAACCTACATAATAAAAAACATTCTTGGAATAACCCATCTTGTTTCCAAGAAATGTACATCTTAGTGGCAACGTTAAAATTAAGGATAACAACGAGTCAACATCACTATCCCAAAGTTTAGATGAAAAAATCCAATAAAGAATCATTTTTGAGAATGACATATGTGCGTGAAAAAGCCTCTTCAAAAGTGTTATTGTTTTTTTCAAGAATCTTTACAAAACTTTCAATGGTTCTTCATGCTAATACATATATTTTATAGAATGAAATTACTTTTTTATGTTTCAGTCAATATTACCTGATACAGTTGTTCAGCCAGTGTGTCTGGCCATTCTGGCACTCCATGTGAGTTTTGTCTAGTGCGGAAGGGGAATGTTGTGGATATCCAGTGACAAGTTTTGTCTACCGGGGCGGGGTGTGATAGAAAAACACTTTTTGTCAACCAGGTTTTCTTGCACTGTTTTGGAAACTCCCCCTCCCCCCACCCTGCATATGCTTAAAATATTAGTGATAAAAAAAATGGCGTGAGCAGTAATGGAATAAATGTTGTATTATGTAATCAGGATACTCAATAAAGGCTACTGTATTCTGTTCTAGTTGGGGTGTCTTTAAGTATAGCCATATTAGGGGTGGGGTGAGGGGTGAGATAGAAAAACACTTTTTGTGAAGGAGGTGTTGTTGCATCACTTTGGAACTCCTCCTCACCCACCCCAAATATACCTATATGTAGAAATGCCCCTACTAGAACAAAATACAGTTACATTTATTGCGTGTCCTGAATACATAGATTTATTCCATTATCACCCAAGTCAGATCATTTATCACTGATAGTTTAGCGGGGTGAGGGGAGAGGAAATTCCAAAATGGTGCAAGAACACCCAGCTGATTAAAAGTGTTTTTCCATCACAACCCCTTCCCCGTTAGACAAAACTTTTGTCAATTGCCATCCACAGCAACAGCAGTCCCCATTAAACAAAACCCAAATTGCCAGAAACCCCAGTTACAGATAAAAAAGCAGTAAAAGATGGATTACACTCCAGTCTGATTTTCCTCCCTGTGTTCTCCTCTACATACTACATTTATCAGTTTACTAAAACAAGCTAATTCTAACTAAATAAATGAAATAAATATGATATATTTCCTAAATAAATGGAACATTTACAGAACCAATTGATAATTTATTTGGCATGTAAATGTAATTAATTACCTCACCAAGTGTGTAGTTACATTTGAGTAGTATCACAAAACACATAAGAAACAACTCATCTAAGATATAATACAGATACAATAGGCCTGTTTCAGGAAGCAAATTCATTATCAAGTGTGTTTTGCTAAGTTATTAGTTTTGTATCTTTGTCTTCTCTTCACCAGTCACTGGGTGGTGGGAAATGGATCTGGCTGAACTCCGGCTCCGCCTGTTTGGCAGGAGTGTGTCAGTGCCACTGGCCGACAGGCTATTCATCACCCTGCTTAAGTGTCAGCATTAAATTATCCCGGCTATTATGACAGGCGCATTATTCATCGGGATAAGGCCAGCCAAAGCGGGCCATAGCCGCCGCTGCCGCCGCGTGGCCACAGCCATCTCCAGCTCCTTATCGATCTCTTGTTCTCTCCATTACCAAAAAAAAGAGAGAGAGAGAGGGGCTATCTGCATGACACCTCACTCACTGTGCATGTTGATGATGCTCCTGTTTGCTGCGCCAGTCGTCCCCCCCCTTTTTTTTTTTCTTCAACGGAGGATAGGGACACACTGAGAGAGTGAGAGAGAGAGAGTTAGAGTGGAGAGAGAAAGATAAAGAGACACTGTACAGACTCTCCTGAGACGGCGATATAATGAAGAGGGGATCGCTTGAATACGCAGAGCATCCAGGGCTTTCGCCGAAAGATGAAACAACGTGAATATCTTTTTGATTTTTTCCCCTTTTTTCTCCTTAAGCAAATCAAGTTATCTCACATTCGGCGATAAGAGCTGAATGAGGTCTGTGGGGGGCAAGCGCTTGATTCAGTTGTTGTTTAAGTGAATATCCAGATAGCTCTAATACACACTTTGTATGATCCAAATCAACGTGTATGCGGCCTTGTTTCTTCTTTGAGCACGCTTTCAGAGTGGCAGCAGGCTAGATAAACCCTTGCGAGGGGAGCGCCACAGATCCCTCCTATTAATCCAGAAACAGAACTGAGGGTATATAACTCATGCTCTTTTTTCTCTTTTCCTTACTTTCATTTGTTGTTACTTAATAGAGGGAAGCGAGAGCATTTGTACACCTTTCTATACAGTTATTCACTTTTATTCACTTCGAATTTACACACAAAACACCTTTTGACCTTGTATCTATTTATTACATTCTATAAATTGTAACTGGTAGGGAAATAAGTGTTTAGGCACTATATTAATATATATGTATACATAACGATTAATAAATGAAGCTCTAAATCTTAACACTACAAAGCAATAAAAATGTTCTTGTTTAGATTCCACCTGATGTCATTATAAAGGAGCTTCCTTTATTTTTTCCTCAAAGGGAAAAGGGCATCAGAGACCTAGCAAAGACCTAGAACCACAACTACTCATCCCAAGATGCAAAATTCCTCTTGAAAGATAAGGAAGGTAAGAGAGAAGCCAACAGAGTTGCAAGATGATGTGAAAGTCACAAGAGCAACAGTAACTCACAGATGTGAAACGTTTGTAAATGCTGTAGCTCACTGAGAAAAGTGCAGATTCCACATTTTTAAGCCATAGCATATCTGTGTTAGTATAGGTGAAATTTTGTTATTATTTGAATTTTATAAAAATTTCCTATTCAGTTTTTTGGGTGGATTTTTTGACTTTGGACTTTGAAACAAGTCAGTGCAGACTAGAATCAAATCAATGATTAATTAAACAAAAAGTTACGGAGGCGAACGCATGAGTCGGTCATTTTCTTAAACGCGTGTTCCCTTAGCAAAAAGTAGTTTATTCAAGGGTTATATAAAAAGTAAACTTCAAGTATACTGCCTCAGTTTTAGTATAAAATAAGTATATTATACTGATAAGTATAAAGAAAACATATAAAGTATAGTTTTGTAAACTTAAAATGACCTTATAAAGTATACTTAAAGTATACTTTTATAAACTTAAAAATATTCCAAATTAGTCAGAAGAAGTATTAAATGAGTATACTTTCTAGTACACTACAATAACATGGTCTATATACTTGCTATACATGTACTTATACTCAAGCATACTTAATAAAATGAACTTCAAGAATACTACTTTTTGCTAAGGGTTGCTATAGCATGCCAGAGTCATGCTTTCTGTACCAAAGCGATGAAGACAAAGTGAAACATTTTCACAATGCGCCGCGCAGCTCCCTTTTCTTCTTTTTCCTCTCATTTTCTAAGGTCTCGTCTTTTCCATCACCTCCGACATGCCAGAAGACATTACTTAAATAGGGCCTGAAGATACCACTCCGCTGATGCTGTCCCCTTTCTCTTTCATTTGAAACGCATCAAATCCCCTCTAATTCCACATTTCGAGGCTTTAAATTGCCCTGTGCTCTGGAACATAACTGAAGGCTAGAACTTGGTCGCACTCTTTTCTTCTCTTTCTTCTTCCTTTTATTTATATATTTATTTTTTTTCCTTTTAACTTTGGACTTTTTGAAAGTCCACACCACACTGTGAATCCAGGATTGCATCTTGGAGAGTTCGCCACCTCACATGCTCTATGTGTTCAAAAGTTTGTGGACCCTTGCTCATCATCAAGGGCATTAACGAGCGGGGGTGGGGGGTTTGTCCCTTCTTTGCTGCAGTAACAGCCTCTTTGCACTAGACTTTGGAACATTGCTGTGAGGATCTGACTGCATTCAGCCATGAGAGCATTAGTGAGATCAGGCTTTGCTGTTGGATGATTAGTTCAGGGTCACAAACAGCCTCAAAGGTTATGGATGGAGCTTCATCACGCCAGAGAACTAAACAGCCCAATGCTGGGGTTGGCTTTCTACCCCTCTAGCTGAGAGGCAGCTGGTAGCCTAGTGGTTAGCGCATTCATCCTGTGATCAAGAAGTTGTGGGTTCGATTCCCAAGACTGCCAAGCACCTCTGAGGTACCCTCAGTAAGGTACCGTCCCCACACACTGCTCCCCGGGTGCTGTGATCCTGGCTGCCCGCTGCTTTACTTGGTGAATGGGTTAAATGCAGAGGAAGAATTTCATGCTGTTCACACTGTGTGCTGTGGTGTGTTCACATATGCGTATGGTCACTTTCACATTTCTTTCACTTGGCACTCAAGTGCAGCTGCTTCCGAGCATTGACCCTTCTATTGGTCAACAATAAACTTTTCAACTTTTCAAATTCAAACCATTAAAAATGCCTCCTTTCCTTTACAAACGCAAATATGGTCAAGATCGAATGTTTAGAATCTGTGCTTTATACACATTTTCTCTACTCGTTTTGGGGAGGCTGCAGCACACCCCATCAGCAGAGGAGCCCGGTAAATGTTTTCAGTGAAAACTGAAAAGTCATATGAAATAATGGTTTTTATTGTGTTAACTTACTATTTAGTTGTGTTAACTTACTATTGAGCTTATTTGTGTAAGGCCCAGCAACATTTGGGGAAATGTTCAAATATAAATAAATAATATATAATAATAGTGATCCTACCGAAACCAGGTGACCAGTATACCAAATTAAATCAATTAAAATCGATAAAAAGATGTCCTAGTCGTTGGCTTCAGTGACCTTCTTATAACCTACCAATAAAGGACATTTGCTTTTATTTTGTGTTTCATTATTATGATTATTAATCACATTTGTCTGCCATTCAGGGCTGAGATAGTAGATTGTACATCATTCCAGGAATTCCATTTAAGTTAAACACTAAAAAGGTTTTGTTGACGTTCATAAAATATAACTAACAATTCCATTTTCCACTGCCTACATCAACAAAGTATTTTAATCAAATTTTTGCAATTAAAAATTATTTGTAACTAACAACTGCACAAAACAAACACTTTGTCAAGAGACACATTTTGCTTGATAAAAAGGCACCTCCCACCCTGAGGGTCTGCCATTTCTGTGTGAGGTGCCAAGCGGAGAAAATTCAACTCAGATTGGTCAAGTACCCTATATGATGCACCTTTTTCACCAATTAAGCCAATTAAGTTATCGCTATTGCTATAGTAATGCTAATTTCAAAATGAATCAATGACAATGGTGTACAGTACCATGCAAAAGCCTTAAACACCAATATTTAAAACTTGTTTAGCTGAGCAACATATATTTTAAAAGCTAATATTAGAATATAAACAAATAATATTAATATAGTAAATAGTGATTGTATGTATGTCTATGTGTTTCCAGACATCTTGTCATTCTCATCAGATACCTCAAATATCAATACTTTATTAAGTTAAATCACAAGTTTCACAAACTCATGAAAAGGCTGGAGGTGAAATCTGGAACCGAACCTGTGTTCTTATCAGCTCTCGCACTTTTTACAAACAAACCATATCTTGATATTATTTAATGCTTTCATGTTTGTTTGTTTGCATTCATTCCAATGTTGTGTATTTGCTGTCAGAAAGTCCCTCACTGTTCAGATTAAATGACCTTAAACAGTTTGCACAGGAGCCTAGGACTGTTTGCATAGTTCTGTACATTAGGATCAGCTGCCTTTTATTTAATGCAATTGTGACGCATTTTGATTTAAAAAAATCTTTGAAAAAAAAGCGTAAAGCTTAATAATGCAGATCTCTGGAAGGCTGGGAAATCACTGAGATTTAGAGCCTGTCTCGCTGGAGGACAGCACCGAGAGCAAGGGCTAATATCAGTGTCATCTAAGTGTGCCGTGTGCTGGGAGGGTGTAACAGTAGACTGGGTCGATGTATGGATCCAGGAGTGTGAGGCATGCGGGAGATTCCTTAGATGAGACTCCACCGAAGCTCAGGCGCGTTCCGCAAGCTCCAAGTGACCCACAAGAGAGACTCTGTAATCAAACACAGAAGCAATCCGACCACGGAGCGCTAACTCTCATCTTTCCCAATCCCGTTAGATTTCAAAACCACAGCGGTGCTGCCTCTCTCGTCTGAGAAATAAAGGCCCACTTCAGGTGCGAATGATTCTTTTACATATCTTCCCATATAAAGCGTGATACATTTCCCATGACTTATTATTAGTTCATATATTTTTTACATAAACTTTTCCTATGCATAACTCTGCTCTAATAGAAGGCAGGACATTATTATTTTATTTATGTTCCCATATACAAGTGTAATACATTTTTGGCAACATACTACAAGTTAATATATTTATTATAGAAACTCAGTTTATTTCATTTTCATGTAGACAAGTGATAGAAGGCAAGAAATTCGTCATCCATTCTTTTATCTGAAGAAACCATGAAGATGTGTAAGAGCCATTTAGAACCATAAGTTTAAGTCTATGGAATCTTCTCCATATGCTCCAATAAGGCTATTAAGTTTTCTTCAACTATTTTGTCAGACAGTTTTCTTTCTGCACTACTTAGCTCAAAATTCAGTATTAGGACAGAAACAATCAGTGTCAATTGACTTGTCCAAGCTCCGTCCACAAATTTGTTCTTTAAGGTTTGCTGAATATTTTATTGAGGCTAATGAGATCAATCAATCAGATCAAATTTAGGGTGCATAATTTTAAGTGATCTTTAATACATGTGCATTGGATAGGGTCACATTGTTAGAAAAATTCGGTTGTTGGTTTTTTCTCAAGTCGTCTAGTGTTAGTAGATTTTAGCACAGCATTTTAAACTGGAACCCTGCATTATACGGCATCTCCAAGGAAATATGTATGAATAAATGTATATTTGACGTATCATTAGACCCAATGAGGTTTTTGACAACATTTTGCATTTTGTAAAGGTTGTTCAACAGTTGTTACAAAAAAAAGCATTTTTGGCCATAAACTGGGGTGCTGTTTTTATCTCATGTAATCTAGTGTTAGTATGACCATTCACCTTTTGCTGATCTGCTATAATGTCACAAATTACATAGAGGGTGTTTTGCTGCCTTTCACCCTGTGACCACTGGGATTGGCTCCAGCACCCCCCACGACCCTCATTAAGGATTAGGAGCTCAGTGGATGGATGGGTGGAGGTATTATATATATGATTCCTATTAAAAAAAGAACAAAAAAGTAGTGCATCAACTTCTAACAAACCTTAAGTTTTACACTAAAAGTCAAAAAGCCTCAAATAAAACAGGGATAAGAATGTCTAGAACTTTTTTTCCCCTCCAGAGACCTGAACGCAAATAAACGAAAGGCTTGATTCCAGTTGTAAGTTTATCTCGCTGAATGTGTGTCTTTATACCTTCTCTTTTCTTATCGCTGCCGTACAAATCTCCCCGCTCGGGCCGACATCATTTTTCACCCGCGTAGCTATCAAGTGCCCTTGCACCCCCCCTGCACCACCACCACCACCACCACCACCATCCCCGCATATTGAAGTACCTGCAGGATCAATACAGCTGCGATGCCTATGGAAGGTAAAATAAAACATAAGTCAGTCATGAGCAAAAAGTACCTTCAGTTATATGGGGTTCCTTTCAGACACATTATAACGATAACACACATAAGGCTCACATATCATTTTGAAGTGCAGCAGAGTTTTATGGCCCACTGCTTATTCAACAGGAAATTATTTCGCATCAGAGGGCATTATTTCAGAATTCGACACACCCGCCGCCTCCGCATTCCTCTCTCTATATGCTCAAAAATGAAGCTGAGAAATTTATGGGTAGCTGCAACTCAAACATTTGATTTTTTTTGGAACTTTTTGGAACTTTTCTGTGCATCTCGTTCATTTCTCTGCGTGCAGGCTGCCCCTGACTCTGTCTTACCTTAAATATTCAAAGCCTCCCCTGTAACTTGCTTATATCTGTTCCCAGAGTAGGTGGTTGCATGCATGTTCATGTTTCATGTACTAAGCTGTATCAGCAAGTTTAATACAGGATGAGCTTTTAAAAACATTGGCAGAAATATTATAAGGTGAAACCGTAACTCACATCAAACAATGGTTTCTAATTGTTCGATTATGGGATTTTTTGGTTTGGGGGAACATTTATTATTTTTTGTGTATTTTTATTTTGCACTTGTGTGAAATGTTATTCTGTTCGATCATATCATGTATATCTTCTATGTTGGGTTATCAAGCTCACCTTTACAACCTTAGAGTTTCCAGTCGGTACAACATAGTCCAGCTCAGTAGCACAGAACATTTACCCAATAACTTTAATTTAACCAAACAAAGTGTGTTATAGTTTTTCAGGATTATGTAAAGCTTGTCCTCATTAGTTGCTACGAATAAATGCACTTGTGGACATAGTATAAATGAATAAAACAATTGAAGCTTACTGTGTGAAACAGAACTACCGTGTTGCCCATATTGTTGGATGGACTGAGATAATAAAAAGTAAGCATCCAAATGCATTCAGAATGCAGTTCATGCTATGGAAACAGTAGTCAACAATAGGAGGCCACTGAATATCTTAAGTAGATCATGTTATTTACATATAAAATGATCCTGTCCTTAAAGAAGAGGAGGAATAAGTTCCTTCAACATCAAGAGGCTAACTCACCACAATGCCTTCTTGAAGCCCTAGAAGCCGATTGCCTGGCTTGCTAAGTTTCAAACAACATGATCCGCCACCTCAGAAGGAGGAGGGGGAAAATCAATTTTAAACAATCAG
Source organism: Brachyalestes nurse (assembly GCA_037974405.1). Taxonomy (NCBI): domain Eukaryota; kingdom Metazoa; phylum Chordata; class Actinopteri; order Characiformes; family Alestidae; genus Brachyalestes; species Brachyalestes nurse. Next base: position 29,295,921 of record JBBPCY010000039.1, read on the forward strand.
CGGAAAAGATGAATTATATTCCTCCATAAGGAACAAGGGGAGAAATAATAGAATCCCCCCCACACAAGTCTCACAATAAAAAGGTTGAGGGAAAGGATAACAAACAAGTGGTCAAGATTTGCTGCCTTTCACCATCCCTCTTAAGTGGTAATAGGATAACCCTGGACACGTCGCTGGGCCTATCAGACTGGCCCTCACACTCGACCCCTGGGTGAGACAGGAAAGGCCCGCTTTGTTTGCCGCAATTGGGTCCGGTGTGCCTCGCCGTAATGAAGTGACCTGAAGTAATGGAAAGCCCTCGGCCCCGCTCGGATGATTTTCGCCGGGATAAGAGCAGGGGATCCTGATTCAGAGTCACAGTTCATTTCATTTTTCGCCTCTGATGAGATCTCCCACGCTATCTGATAAAATTGAACAGCCATTACCGGGCGCCGGCTCGGGCCTCGCCGGCCGGCCTCCTTCTCCTAACAGAAATCCTATACGCTCCACTTTGTCAGCAGTTTTGAATTCATCGTCGCTAGGGGTTGGAGCGGGATGATAGGAATAATCTGCTGCAACCAAGATTGACAGTTCATTTCAGAAATCAATATTTACAATTTACTTCTTTCAAAGTTCATTCTGGGGAGAAGATTCCATATTATCCCCTTTCCAAATAAGCTGATCATATCGGGGCCCCGGCCGCCTGGAATGAGTTTTCCCAAAACGTGAATTTTTTGGGCAAAAATCAATGTCGGCATTGTGCGCTTTTAATCTGGCTTCTCTGATGACAGTAAATCTTTATCTTTTTATGGGCAAACGGCTGCGGGGGCGCTGACACCATTTCCTCCCAGAACAAAAGCTCTCGGCCCCGCGCGGACTGCCGAGAGATACATGGAGCCCTAATGTGGCTGGACATGCCTCCGACGGGTCATTAATCAGACACGGTGACAGCCACCTTCTCCCCCCATCTGCAGGCGGGTCGGCGGGGGTCCGTGAGATCAGAGAAAGAGAACACAGGGAAGGGAAAGGGAGCAGGGGTGAGGATGTTACCGCTGAAGGTGTCGGGAACGGCGGACTGCTTTTTAAAGTCGAACCTGGGACTCCACCTCTTTTAGAGCTCCATTAAAAAGCCCTCTCGTTTTTTTGTTTTAATTCCTGTTGATTGGCAACATCTGAAACTCATCTATACAAATTGGCCCTGCCGGTTAAGTGGGATCCAATTCAGGGGGTGCTTGGTCCCCTTGAAGCTGATTTGGGGGTGGAGGTCTTGTCTAGTTCTGCTCTGTCATTTATGCCCATTTGAACATAACACAAGCTGATTGGTTCCTAATTTCAATCCCCCTCTTTATTTAGCCCGGGATGAGTAGTGCCTCACATCCTGTTAAAGGACCTCGTGTGATCCTGATTAATGACTGTTTAATGCCACTACAGGAGAAGAGCAGTGTTCCGATCTCAGCCAATCAGCACATCAAATCATGCAAAAGGCGACTCGATTAGCCCTCTTAAAACATCCCAGCAGAGCATGAAGCAGATTTCTGCACTCGCATTTTATTTCCCGGTGTCTCTCGACAAGGCCCTCATTGTGTCTGCATTATCCTCTTAAAAGCAGCAGTTAGAGGAGATATGTTATTACAATTTGATGATTTCTTGTTAAGAAGATTTTTTACATTTTTGTCTTCGGTTTGTCACTTTCTACTTTAAACCTAATGGAAAAAAGATGCACATGTAAATGAATTAGTAATTAGTAATGTAAAGAATGTGCAGAATATTATTAATTACAGAGCAAATAGCACTGGAGAATGACAGTGACGGCTTTGCATGACAAAGTTTGTACGTCCTCATTCTAAGGCCTATTATTCAGTTATATAGAAAACAATGCAAAGTTAGTTATGTTGTAAGAACGGGGACTGAAAGTCAAGTCAGTGAAATCTAAGTAGATATGCGTTTGTTTTTGTGTATCACAGGTGTTTTTTTACCATCCATTTATTTCATAAACTGTTAAGCATTGAAAAGTGTTTGAGTGAACAACTATAAATGAAAATGTAAAATAAAACAAATGTTTATAAGATGAAAGAACCTGTAACAGCCCATGTCTGGCATCATATTAACTGGTTGTTGTGATGCAGAGTCAAAATCTAGACTGTCCTTTAACTTTACATGCACTTATTAACTTCAGCTCTATCTTTCAGCTCTTAACAGACGATGTCTTGTGATCCACATCATTATAATTATATTAGGCTTTTTATAATTATATTAGGCTTCTTATAGGTCAGTTGTGATGAAAGAAATTTGAAATGTTCTGCTTAATAAAGGCAGTCAAATAGTGAACATACTTATATGTATTTGTCATCAAAAATACTGTATTTTTAGTAAATAGTAAGTGAGCTGGTAGTGTTGGTATCTTGTAGCCTTATGGCTGCCTTATGATCTGATGTGAAATTTTCTCTGTGAGAGCTAATGCTTGTTGTAATAGGTTGTTATAAATGCTGATGTTAGTTTATTTCTACCATGATGGGCTTATGTAGGTGTAATGTAGCCTTATGAGTGCAGGTTTATGAAGGCCTATGTCGAAGTATAGGTCATCAAAATGCAGTTGACTAAAGCAGTCTTTATGACAATTGATGATTGCTATAATAAGCCTTCATAAATGTTGATGCTTGTTTATGTAATGTGCCATAATTGGCTTATGAAGGTGTAATGTAGCCTTACAAATACAGATTTAAAGGAGGTCTTTTTTAGCAAAGCTCAGTTGTCCAAGCACCATCTGGGCCTTAATAAATGGTAATGAAAGTTTATGTAAGGTTTATGTAGGTTTCATGTAGCCTTACGAACATTTCCGTTCAATAAAGAGTTATTGAAGGTTTTACTCTGTGTTACAAAATTTTTTACAAAACCAATTAAAATGGTAAAAAGCACTAAGGTTTTGCCCCTTTTGGCTTATTTCTTTAATCTAAGTTCTTCACCCTCAATACCATGATAGGCTTATGTAGGTGTAATGTAGCGTTATAAGTGCAGACTTAAGAAGGTTTACTACAACAAGCATCAGTTGTCATAACAATTGCTGGGGAGAAACTGATTAAATCAGCCTTTATGTCAAATTACAGTTCTAATAGGCCTGTATAAATGTTGATGTTGGTTCGTGTCAGTTGCTATGATAGGCCTACGTAGGTGTAATGTCGCCTAATGAATGCAGACTTAATGAAGATTTACTCCAGCAACCCTCAGTTTTTGGGTTGAAATGGACTAAACAAGCCTTTAGGACAACTGATGCTGGAATAGTCCTTTATGAATGCTGATGAAAGTTTACATAATGTTTATGTAGCTTTATGTATGCCTCCCTTCAGTAAAGGGTTACCGAGGGCTTTACTCCATGGCTAACAAAACCCATTTTAACTGTAAAATCACTGTAATGTTTCCCCTTTTTGCTTATTTCTTTAATCTAAATGCTTAAAAATCAGACCCTGAATATTAGGATAGACTTATGTAGGTGTAATGTAGCCTTATGAACGCTGTTCTGTAAAGGCCTATTTCAACAACCCTCGGTTGTCGCAACACTTTCTGATGTAAAATTGACTGAAATAACCTTCTGGACAAGTAATATAAGTGCTGATAGTTTATGTAAGGTTTATGTAGCATTATGTAACATTATGCTAAAAAAATGATATAAAATCACTGTAACTTTTTTGCCCCTTTTGGCTCATAACTTTAATCTAAATGCTTAATGATCAAACCCTCAGTTTGAACTTAAGTTTATTTGAAGGTGCTGTACAGTACAACCTCACTGAAAGTGAACAAAACATGTGCTCCACAGCTGCAGAAACATCCAAAGCCAAGTTAACGTAGATCACATGGAGCGAGGCCCTTCAAGACAGGCTCTGATGTCATTAGATACGAAATAAGAAATCTGAGTCGCTGCTCTAACATAAGCCCTAACCTGATTTGGGTGGGCTGTCGCTGGTTGAGGAAACAAACCTGATCCAATTTTCTGGTGTTCCTTGGAATTGAGGTGATGTTCCAAATCACCTTATAGGAACCAATAATTCAGTTTCGATTGATCACCGGTTGAGGAAGAGGCTCGCTGCTCAGGTCTGTCACATGCCTCAGGTTCCGGTTCAGGATATGGCCGAGGAGGAGACCCACAAAGAAAAGGCTGATATGGTATGAACGCAGAAATAATGGCAACTTTTTAATGTGAATTGATTGCAAATTTCGGAAAGTTCTCAACAACCCATGAGCTTAGCATTTCTGCTACGTGTGGCTAGGCCCCGACTCACCAAAGCCCGGCTTCCTCCACAGGGCCCCTGCGGAGAAAATAAAATACTGCACTTCTCCTTATTGACTGAGTGAAATGAAATAATCTATGATGCATGAACAAGTCCTAAATGAAATAATAATATCCTTAGCGGTGAAAAACGGATTGGTGGTACAGTAATTGAGCAGATTTATTTTACCTCCATGGCAAAGTGGGCGAGAGAGAGAGAGCTGGAGAGAGAGAGAGGCAGAGGGAGAGAGGGAGGGGGGAGCCTGCTGAAAACAGCCCCAGCTATTTTATTTAATCTCATATTGGAGGAATTATTGGCTGGTAATCCATTGTTAAACATCATTTAGAGTGATGGATGGAAAGCGTCAGGCTTTTCCCCACGTAATCAATTCATATCTCATTAGCTCGTATTATTTATGGTTCTCATAATGGTCCCTGCAGGGCTCGCAGCCAGGGAGGGGCCGCTGGTAAGAGGTCTCAGCTGCCGCTGAAATGAATGAGACATACTGTAGCTTATGAGTTCATAACTGCCTATATAAAACCGCTTTCCCCAGCGCTTATTGATTTGTTGCAGCCCATTTTGGAGATGAATAGAGAGGCAAGGGCCGTAATTGGACGAGCCGCTCTTCGCTCACACACACAAAGAAGGGTAATGACTGTGTGTATACAAGGGGAGTGAGAAATACAATAAAGCAATATAGAAGGAAAAAACATTTGATTGTTCTGGCAGGATGGGAGTCAAGAAATATGTAAAACTGGAGGTGTGTAGGCAGGTTTAGCACATCACACTCCCGGTTGTGATTACTTTTCAGTTTGGTTTTCACTAAATCTTCTGCAGCATCTAAACGGTGAGTTCCTTTAGTGAAGTCAAGTAAAATGTATTCTTATGGTCTTTATCATACACAAAGGTCACTCAATGTGCTTTACAGGAACAGAATAAAATACTACGCATAAAAATAGTAGGAAGTAAAAAAAGAATACTTAGAAAATCACTAAAGGAAGATTAAAAGTCCAATGAAAGTGCAGATAAGGGCAGAAGTGGAGAGGAAATCGGTGGCCAGGGCTGTGACCTATAAGTGACCATCATCATGTGGGCAGATAGTTGATTTGGATTCTTTACATAAATCCCACGTTTTTGTGTAAACACTAAAAGGCAAAGTAAACATTAGTTTTGTACCTTGTAAGGTGAACTTTTGTTAATGTTGTTGATGTGTTCTTCAGATTCTTTATTTAAGTCCTACCTGTTTATGCTGCCAAGAGGAGTATGAAATAAAGAGGGATGGACCCACCCTAATTAATATCTCATTTCCCAAAGAAGGGGGTGTTTATATATATATATTGTAAACTGTAATTAAAATGTGTTTTCATCCAGCCAGGTCAGAAAAATGCAATTCATAATCAAACATCCCAACATTAGAGTATATTGCGCTTAGCGTTGTCATTGTGATACAGGTGTTCAACTATGCAAATCCAGCTTGTAGAATCTCCAGAGAAAATCATTGGCCAATACATTAAAAGCACTTACAATAGTAAACTTAGTAACAGTGTTTATGATGCATTAACAGTGCAATTCTCTCCACAGTTTATGCTCGTCATCACAAAACCATGTCCATGGAGCCGAACCAGCAGAAAGTTTTTCTGTTGTAGCTGCTTTTGGTATTGTGGTCTTTTATTACTTATGGTCTTGTTTAAGTTTTTTAATTTTTTCTTGACAATCTTTAGCCATGTGATGAAAACCTAATCCAACTAACTTGTTAGTGATGTCCTGAAAAGCAGTGATCCAGTCAGGCTGTGGCCTGCTTTTAGCCCTGCCGTCATGCAGCTTTGGGACGGCTAGGGTTCGGGTCGCTTTGTTTGTAATGGAAAAACAATTGTTCACAGTACGTCTCTGTCCCTTCTGCCAGTGGATAAGCACCATAAGGCACTACAGTACAGCCTATGGTCACATAGCATCGCCCAGAGAGGTATAAAGGCCCTTAGCAACTACAAGAGCTGTGAAAATACATTCCCTAGAGCACTGGAGCTCCATCCAATACCTTAGAGTGGTCTTTGTGATCCAGAACTAATTGTCTAACATCAGTAACTGTCCTCATCCTATTATGGAAGAATGCAATAAAATCCTCACAGCAATGTTCTAACATCTTGTGGAAAGCCTTCTCAGAATAGTGGAACTTTGGTCAGATTCCATTCTTCTTATATATTCTTCATTTGGGACCCATACATCATTATGGGGCCACTAATGTCATTGTAAAACTCTGTTAACTCAAAATGAGACACACTGGTAGAACTTTGGTTTCAAGCTGTCATTTGTGTGTCCCAAAGTCATGACAATCAATCATGACATTAATCAGAATCAGTAAATTTGATTGATCCCATAAGAAATTGCCTGTTACAACTGCACATACACACACAGAGACACAAAGACAAGAACAATATACAATATAAAGCCTAAATAAGTCCAATAAAACTCTACAGAAAATACTGAAATATGAAATACACTGTACTAAATACTTAGTACTATACTAAATACCATAGATAAGTAATTTACAAGTGAATTACTAGTAACACACATAATAGTAAGGAATATGTTACTGTATGTAATAGAGTTCAGTGGTAGATCAGTGATATTGATGTAAGTAGTGATATTTTCATGGTAAGCCTGTTGCACATAATAATAAGATAATAATGTAAATTATTTAAACCTAATAAGAAATTGCACATCTGAGTAGCAGCAGGTTATTGCACAGATTATTGTGTGAATGTGCGACAGAGGAGGAATAGCGTCTGGTGGCCTTCCTGTGCTGCCAAAACAGATCAGACCTATTTACATTTATGGCATTTTAGCAGACGCTTTTATCCAAAGCAACTTTCATTCCCTAACTACAGGGGGCAGTCTCCCTGGAGTAACTTGGGGTTAAGGGTCTTGTTTAGGGTCCCAGCGGTGGTGTGCTGAAGGTAGGATTTGAACCCATAACCTCTTGGTCCAAAGGCAAGTATCCTACCCACTAGTCCACTACCCCTATTGAGCGTTGAAGGTTCGGTGGTATCTGATGTTACAGCAGATCATTTAAGTCCTGTACATTTTAAGGTGAAGTCTCAACAGATCGGACTACTTCACTTCTAAGTGCAATAACTTACTCCAAACTACCATTTCTGTCGGTAGATTTTCATTCAATGTGTTACTTATATATACAGCAGTATTTATACCAAGCATTTCTGTATATAGCATTGTGTATTTTCTACAGATGTTTTAGTATTTTGATTTTATTTTATATTGTTCTTGTCACTGTGTCTCTGTGTGTCTTTGCAGTCATTACATAAGCAATTTCCACCAGGATCAATAATGTTTTCTGATTCTGGTTCTGATACTTTGTCCAGCACATCCCACAGATGCTTGATCCGATTGAGATCTGGACAAGTGTAGATGCCACATCAACACTTTGAACTCTTTGTCATGTTCCTCAAACCATTCCTGAACAATATTTGCAGTGTGGCAGGTTCATTATCCTGCTGAAAGGGGCCAATGGCATTACAGAATACTGCTTCAATTAAGGGGTGAACAACTGCTGGTAAAAATGATAGAATTACCACACTTAGAGGACGTTCACTCAGTTTTTTTTTAACTTTATATCAAATAACCAAATCCCATAACTATTTTTGTTGAATAGCATTCTGGCTTTGTGAACCTCAAGCAAACTAAATTCCATTATTTTAATTAATGATGTATTTTTTTCCAGATGAAGTAGACGATGGAATCCCCAACATGGAGGAAATAATGATAAAATCACCTTGTAATTTGCATTTCTAAAACAAATACTGGCACAAGTCTAAAAATGCAAATGAGTCTGCAGTTAAAAGAAAGTGCTTAAAGACCTTAACGAGCTGTTGGACTTTGGTTGGTTAATTGAAAACCAACAAGAGACTTGCCAATTAAAACAATGGAAAGGATTATAAACTGTATAAAAAAGAAATCGAACATAAAGTGTGGCGGTGGAGCGACAAAGTACAAATTGTGGATTTCTTTTTTTTCCTCCATATTGAATGATCCCATTAAATTTTCTTTTAAATATGTAATGTGCATCCTGAAGTTCCCCAGGTAAGCAACACACACACATGGTCATCCACATGGTGCATGCTCCATGCTCCAGTTCTGATGCTCACATGTCCAGAGTAGGTTCTGTGTGTTCTTGGAATGGTGTTCATGATCCAGAACTAACTGTCCAACATCAGAACTTGAACCCATGCTATTATTAATGAATGTGATCAAATCCTCACAGCAATGTTCTAACATGTACTGTAAGGCCTTTTTTAAGAATAGTGTCCCCTGAGGTCCCCTTGAGCAAGGTACTGTCCCCACACACTGCTCCCTGGGCGCCCCTCGTTGGCGACAGCCCACTGCTTCACTTGGTGAATGGGTTAAAATGAAGAGAAAGAATTTCACATTGTGCTGTGGTGTGTTCACACATGACTATAAGGGTTAATAAATTAAAATTCTAACGTTTTCATTTGAAGAAAACACGAAACTTTTTCAGCAATTTGTGCTTCATGAGCTCTTCTGTGGGACCAGATGTGCTGTCCTTCATGTTTATCAGTAAAGCTTGGTTGCCATGACCCTGTCACCATTTCACTGTTGTCCTTCCTTTGTCCACTTTGGGTAGGTACTGACCACTGTATGGCTGCTGTTTTGGAGATGCTCTGATCCAGTGGTCTAGCCTTCAAAATTTGACCTTCAGCAGCTACAAGAATGGTGGAAATACATTCCCTAGAATGTTGGAACTCCTTCTAATACCCTGAAATGGTGTTCATGATCCAGAACTAACTGTCCAACATCAGTACTTGACCCCATGCTATTATTAATGAATGCGATCAAATCCTCACAGCAATGTTCTAACATGTACTGTAAGGCCTTTTTTAAGAATAATGGAAGTTCATCTCACATATTTTGTATCTAGGATCCCTACATCATTATGGGGTAAATGAATGAGAATATACTGTTTGAGCCTGATGTGAAGTGTAGGCCAAAAATAACAGCATTTGCAAGTAGAACACCTTCGTGTGTTCAAAATCTAAACACGCAGTTAAGTGAGAGGACACTGATTGCATTAAATGTGATGCAAACTGCTGTTGTCCCTAAAGAAGTGCAAAAAACCCTAAAAAATATGTTTTAATGCATTTTTTTGAAGTCAGTGTTACCATACCTTTCTGTTTTCTTGGAAGTCTCAGGTGAAATCCTTCATTTGACTTATCTGATGTATTTTGAAACCAAAGAAACCACAGATATTGATGGAGTTCTGAAACCATGCGCAGCTTATCTTAGCCAAAAATGCCACCTACTGGACACACAGCAGACAGGGAGTAGAAATGAGTCTCTATGACTCTGATTCAGTCATGATTTAGGCGTCAGTGTTGACTTTTCAGTGCCAGGTTGAGAGATTTATGTTACAAGGCCATGCATGACTGAGGGTGTAGATTTTTTCAAGTACAGTACTGTACAAAAGTCTTAGGCATCAGCAAAAATAATAATTAAAATCTGTTAAGATAAGCAGTGAGTGGTTTTTTCACATTAATATAACTAGGTATACTGCATGAAACCAAGAAAGAATAAATCAGTTATACAAGTAACAGTATAGAGTATAGAGTGTTTTTATGTGCAGTTTATTGTGGAAGTCCAGAAACCTGGTTTGACTCAGTCAGTCCTTCATTAAATTAAATCAGGAGCTGCTGATGGAGTTTCACAAATACAAACAACGGCTGGAGGAACCGAGGA
>JBBPCY010000039.1:29306027-29317367 GCA_037974405.1 Brachyalestes nurse
TCCATCCAGCCATCTCTACATTCATCCACCCATCTATTCATCTATCCATCCATCCAACCATCCATCCATCCAACCATCCATCCATCCATCCATCCATCCATCCATCCAACCATTCATCATCCATCCATCCATCCATTCAACCATGATCTATCCCTCCATCCAAACCATAAAATCAACAATCAACAAAGTAACCGGCTGCATATATGCAGACACACATGCACACACACACACACAACTCCAAGCTGTCAGAAAAGAAAGCTCTTCTTAGCATACCATCACTTATTTGGCCCGGAAAGAGTCTTTATTTGTGCAAGGAGGTCTAATTTAGCTTTGCTTTGTAGCTACACTACCAGTCAAAGGTTTTGGAGCACACTAAGATTTTCTACATTTGCATGTCACTCACTTAATATTGACTAAAAATACCTGCAATATTTTTTCATAACAAATAAATAGTATATTAACCATTTCAGTGCCTTTATTTGCCAGAAATTGTCATAGTTTTATTCACCACTACTGACCTATAAAAAGCCTCCAAATATAATCATAATCATAATTATGATTGGGATAAAACAGTTAACTAGGGCATTGAAAGTCTGCATCACCACCCAGCCAGTTAATAGGATGTCAGTCATGCATTTTCATTTATAGTTGTTCACTCAACAACTGTCCAATATTTAACAAGAATAAAAATGTACAGTTTATGAAGTAAATGCATAAGTGATTAAAACCTTTAGCATGCTAAAACTTTTGACTGGTAGTGTAGGGACTCTCTTGTAGTTGTGGTGTAGCATCACTGACCTGAGTAGCCTTTATACTTATAGCAGAACACATACACATAAAAACACACATACACAAATGTCTGTTGTCCTATAGAATATACCACAAGTGTAACACAAACAGTCTTTACAACATCGGACACTGAGCTCTAGATTCAACACAATTGCATTTGAATTTTCAGTGCGGCGTGGGAAGCAAGAGATAAAGGAAATGAAGTGAATGTGATTAAGATGAAGTCACCCGCCATAATCTGCCGCCATGAAAGCACCACTGTAGGGGAAGAGAGTGAGGCAAAAAAAAAAAAAAAGGCCACGCGTGATATTGGTGTGCGACAGGCCGTGACACCTCCGGGTCTTCTGGGACAAGCAGAGATGAGACTGACAGCTCAGATGATGTCATCAAAATGAGTGCAAGCAGAAAGAGTGCTCAAAAAGCACACACAAAAAAAGATGCCAGGCCGGAGGGGTGGGTGATAAGAGGGTCAGTCGAGCGTAGCCGGCGCTCTTGGGGTGAACGACAGAATGCTAAACAGCTCGGGCTGGGAGTGAGTGAGGTAGTGGACAAAAGTACAGCTGAATCTTAGTTAAATGAAGAGTCTGGTGACAAACATACAAAATGTTTCCCACCAGATCAGGACATGGAGGGTTTGCTACTTATATTTTGCTAATTAGCTACCAGGCCAATGTAGCTAAGCTTATATTAATAGTGTCATAACTGCTCTCCTAAATCATACACACCTGCCTCAAACTGTGTTGAGCTCTGATTAAATTGCTTGTATAGTTTATTGCCCACACAATATGGACAATAAGCTGTTAACTATGGAAATGCTAAGCTAAATAAACCTCATAATTCCACACAAAACTAAGAAAGTGGACTGGAAACCAAATATGTCTTGGGAAATCCATTTGGCGCAAGGAGAAATGTACAGTACTTGTGCAAAAATCTTAGGCACGTATGCAAACTGTTAGAGGCCATTTATATCAACAGTGGATTTCTTTTTGCTAGTAAAAACACAAGTGGGCATTAGAATAAATGCAAACAAACAAGAAATTCTGTAAGCAACACACCTAATTTAATCTAATGAAGTAAAAAGAGCCAGCCCAGGAAGTAATACTGGGCTTCTGTGAGGAAAGAGGTGTGGAAATGGTTAAGAGAACACCTTTCCAGACATAAAACCACTATTTCATGTATTAATGTTATTTGTATTTATTGTAATATTTGTGTTTTAACACTATTCACAATTATCAAAAAACTTAAGCATAATTTTCTCAGGTGCCTAAGACTTTTACACAATACTGTATGATTTATGAATGCTGGTTAAAGCTATTTGTTGATCTGACTATTTATTATAAATTAACGTCATAAAACTAAAATGAAACTTATTGTAAAAATGGTTAAACGGTCATTAAGCACCAAGTATTCTTTATTCTTATGGGTGAAAGGTGTAAAAGAAACTCTGTGGGGAAAAATGAGGGATATTCCCAGGTGGTTTTTGATCTAAATTTGCATTTGAGTAAATATATATAAAACGAATTTATGCTGAAAAGCCTCTGCATATTTGCCATTGAGTTCTTTAAGCACAAAAATGTTTCTCGGAAAGTGAAGTGAATGCAAAAGACAAAATTACAGCAAAAGACAAAAGAATCTACATGACTGGGGCTGGCAGAAGGAATCAAACTATTTTCATCATTTTCATCTGCCAGGCCTTTTAAGTGTATAAAGTGATGTGTGGAACAGGATGACAATATACCATGGTTGTATTGAGGAGTGTCATGAGGAAACACTTTTTCTGGAAAGAGGAAAAGGCAGAATTTAAACATAGCTGATGCTTCAAAAAAAATACTGTTCACAGTTTTTTATGTGGAAACTAGGCAGCGAAACATTACATACTGAGTTCAAGAAAATAAATAACATGTTAAAAGCCCCATAAAAAATGTGATTCTTTCTTAAGCGTCCACTCGGCCATCTATACGCTGTCACCAAAAACATCTAAATAAATAAAATGAATGAAAAAAATGAAGGGTTGATGTTTTTAAATGTACCTTCATAGCAGATGCATTGTAAATGACAAAGGCGGGAAATGTGTTAAACGTGCTTATTTAATTGCATAAGTCCAGCCTCAAACTCTGTTAATAAAAAGGCTGTAACAAAAATTCTTCTCTAAGCAATTTTAAAGCTTTAGATTTTTTTTTCTAGAGGAGACAGAGATAAGGAGTCTGTATGGTCTCTGGCTCCACCATGTGGCTGAGATGAACACCAAATATGTGGAACAGTTTCCACTAACAGAATCTGTGTGGACAGTTCTGCAATCAAATGTTCCTGTGTGCTGAATAACCACCAACAGAGAGGTTAGTTCAGTAAAATGCTTAAAAGTATTACATACTTATGGTGAAATATAGGAAAGAAGTCTTCAAAACTGTAATAATGATTGTTATGACCTGGCCTAAGGTCAGACCAATACAGAAAGTAAAAATGAAGTAAAACAAAATTTCAGAAAGTATTAACTCCCCACATAAAACCAAGAGAAAAGGTTATAAATGCATATGACACTCATCCCACATATTTTAACATCTTGGCACTGAGACTTTTTAGGAAGATATAAGCTGGTTTATTTTGTGGTGCGTCTGGGCAGAGAGTTCACATTCATTTTCTGTTACAGCTTCAGAATCAGAATCAGAAAAGTACTGACCCAAGAGGAAATTGCTTAGATTATGACTGCACAGACACAGAGACACAGAGACTAGAACAGCATAAATATAAAGTCTAAATAAAATCAAATAGAAAAAACTTAATATGAAATACACAATGCTATATACACAAATTCTGGCATATAAATGCCATAGATAAATAGCTGACACTTAAGTGAATTACTAGTAACATAAATAGTGTGTTGCTAATAACTCCACAGACTGATCACCTGTATTGGGACACCTGGTCTGCAATTGCTGGGGCTCTGTGTCAAAATGTCCTCGACTGTTTTCGACTCCCCACATGCTCCTCCACCATCCAAGGCCAACTGCTGTTTAAAGTTCTGGCAGAGATTGCTGTTCCTAGAGACTCTCAGCTACTCTTTGAACAAAATGTACCTGTATTGACCTCTAACTGAACTCTGTTAGCCGTAGATGGCTAATAAGTTAGTTAATAAGTTTGTTTGTTATCCCCATAGAGACTCTCTTGTTTTCTCTCTCCCAGGTTTGACCAGAGGAGAATGGGTTCCCCTTTTGAGTCTTGGTTCCTCCTGAGGTTTCTTCCTCCAGCTCAGGGAGTTTATCCTCGCTTCTGTTGGCCTTGGCTTACTCACTAGGGGCTCGGACCTGGACTCTGTTGCTTTGTGACAACTTTCGTTGTAAAATTGAATAATAAATCACTTAACTGTTAGTTATTTATCTTTTAAAATCTTGATCTGGGTCTGGGATGTATAATAAGAATTGCCTTATGTAAGGAAACTGGAGACCAAGAAGGATATTAGATTATTTAAGTTGGAATAGAAAAGCGAAGACATTCACTCTGCATCCTGCAACCCGTTTCCATGACCTGTTGTTATTCTGACGCCCTTTTTGATTCTCATGAGTTGACAGTTTTTGGACCTCTGTTCTGGAAAAATGAAGTGGACATTTATTTTAGCATGTTTCCAGAATGTTGTTACAAGATTAACTGGTCTTGAGTCACATGTAGCCCACCATGCAGATGTGAAGTGAAAAAAGGTCTTTGATTTGATAGCTTACAGCTACCAAAGCTCCCTTTGATTATCTGTGTGCTTGTGTAAGAACTCAAACATAAGATGTTTGTTCGGAGTCATTTTCTGTAGATGACCAGTTTGTGCTCATGCATTAGTCTTAGTCCTCCTCTATTGAAACTGTGCCATTAGAGGAAGAGGAAGACATGCATCCAGACTCTTTTCAGTCTTGGCCCCCCAGTGATGTGTATTAACCTCTGACTTTTTTCTTTCTGACAGGGTGCGTTAATGTGTGTAACTTAGCTGGCAGTAACTTACAGGTGTGAAGAACAGATGTGGACGACTTAAGCACTGATGTACGTCGCTCTGGATAAGAGCGTCTGCTAAATGTAAAGGAAAACGTAAACATTAGTCCTCTCCAAAAATTGTTTAGTTAGTGAGGACTTCCTCTATTATCAACTACTTTCTTCTGGGTGAGTGTATTGCATAGTTGTATAACTGTTTTTCAGCATCACACTGCGTTTCAGCTTTATTTATCAGCACTTATCCCTGTCCCGGTTTTCAGATTAGTGTAAAGTGTCAATTTGCCAGATTTGAACACACCACAGCACACAGTGTGAACAGTGTGAAATTCTTTCTCTATATTTAACCCATTCACCAAGTGAAGCAGTGGGCAGCCAGGAACACAGCACCCGTGTAGCAGTGTGCGGGCATGGTACCTTGATCAAGAGTACCTCAGAGGTGCTACTTTCAGTCCTGGGATTCGAACCCATGACCTTCGGATCGCAGGTGTAACTCCCTAACCTCTAGGTCACAAGCTTCCCTAGCTCTAGACATAACCCAGACATAAGAACACTCTTGTGTCAGTGTTCATATGTCTGGGTTATTCCATCACCTATTTAACTTACTTTTCAAGAGTGGTTTGACTATTTGTACTACCTGGGGGAGGGGGGTACACAAATACATCTACTCTCTAGTTCCCCTGTGACAATATTTTGGGAGGAATGGAAACAGACATGCTCGTGGGTGATTTTATTAACACAAAAACCAAAGACACAAAGGAGAATTACTAGAAACAAATGCTGAAATACTTAACTGGAACAATACATAACTCATCTTAGAAACAAAACAGGGAATCCCACAGAGGGAATGGTCACAGGAAACAAGAAGGTGGAAATCACAGACATAAAACAAAGACTGACAAAGAGCAAACAAGGAACAGCTGTGAAGGGGGTGTTACAAACAAACAGGTGAACGCGCTAAACAGGGTGTGACAGAAAGGCATGCAACAGAACAGGGAGTGACAGAGAGGGGCGAAACCAGGACTGGGAGTGTTATTACATCCCCAGGTTAACAATTTTTTTAAAGGATCAGGGAAGTGTAGTTAGCTTGTAGATGTTTCACACTTATTTAGGGTAGTTTTTACTACTTACAACAATTTATTTTTTTTTATCGCTGTTGCTTTCTCTTTTTAAACAAAAGAAAACCATAAAGCATAACCATTTGAAAAACCTCATAGCATTTTTGAGTTGTGACTTTTATGTGTAAGTTTATGTGTGAGTGACAGATCAATCATTAACACAATTTTGGGTCGTGCATCTATTGGTACTGCAGTGGTTTTTTATAGTGAAGTATGACTACAGGTTAACTGATTTCCAAAGAAAATAGTAAAGTCGCTTCTTTTCATCTTATAAGAGCTGTAATGCATACTTTGTCCAGCAGATGGCAGGTTTCAGGAGCGTTTTATCAGCACTTAGAGGAGCTTACCACCTCTGTTTCATATTGGGTCTTTAATGTTAAATGTGTGTTGGATTGTTTCAAAGATACATAGAAAAGAAGAAGAAATAGAAAAGAATAAGACAAAGAAGTGGGGAGAAGAAGCGGGAAAACAAGAGAAAGAAGAAGAAAAAGATGAAGACAAAAGAGGAGGAAAAAGAAGAAGAAAGGAAGAACAAGAAGAAGAAGGGAAAAGAAACGCGAAAAGGAGAACAACAATAAAAAGAAAAGAAAAGAGAGAAGAAGAGGGGGAAGAAGAAGAAAAACAAGAACAAGAAGAGGTAGAGAAGGAAGAACAAGAAGAGGGGAAGAAGGATTGATAGGAAAACAGCAGAGGAAAAGAAGAAGAAAAATAGAGGGAAAAGAGAGAGGAGAGAAGAAGAAGAGGAGGAAGAAAAGAGAAGGATGGAGAGGAAAACAGCAGATGAGAAAAATAAGAAAAATAAGAGGGAAACAACGAAGGAGAAGAAGTAGAAGGAGTAGGAGGATAAGAAAAAGTAGAAAAAAAAATTTCTGCTTATTAGTCAGTCCTGTATGGGCTTCCTGGTCAGATCACTGTGGTGTGTTTTGTGCCGTGGGGGAGATCAGGGCATCCCAGGGGGCCACTCGTGGCCCACCGCAGCATCTGGGACCTTAACGCCAACCATCACATGTGAAAGTATGAAGCTCTGCAGACATTTTGCTCTCTGTGATGACTGGGTATCTCTTATTTGAACACATGAGGTAAATCCAGAGATCCTGTATTCAGTGTTTTACACTATTTATGTTAAAAAACCTTTCATGTGATACAAGCAGAAAGATCTCCAGCTGCTTATTGAGATAAAACCAATAATTTGGCAAAAAGTCAAATTTGCAACTTCTCTTCTTATCCTATATGTATATCAGCCAAAACATAATATAATAATAATAATAATAATAATAATAATAATAATAAATGTTATTTATATTTTTTATTTAAAAAATCTCAAAGTGCATACAGACCGTGAAAATAACATTATATTACAAGACAGCATTAAAAACCGAGAGAAGTAAAACATTAAAAAAAAAAACATTGGCTAAGGAGAAACATTTTCAGGCTTTTCTTAAAACATGTCACAGTCTGTGGAGCCCTCAAATGTGGGGGGAGGGCGGTCCACAGTCAGGGGGCAGTGCAGGAGAAGGCCCTGTCTCTAGTAGTGCGGGAGTGTGAATTGGGAGGGAGAAGAAGGGGGGTGTTGGTGGAGCAGAGAGTGCGTGAATGTCAGTGGGGGTTGAGGAGTTGTATGTATGATGGCGCATTACCATGCAGCCATTGGAAGGTGAGATTTTGTAGGTGATCCGGGTGAGGTGAACAGAAAGTCAGTGAAGTGAACGGAGCATGGGAGATGTGCTCATGTGTCCTTACTCTCATCAGGACCCTGCCAGCGCTGTTCTGAACATATTGAAGTTTTTGTATGTTCTTGTCAGGAATCCCGATAAGAAGCGTGTTACAGTTGTCCAGTCGTGATGAGACAAAGGCATGCACTAGTTTTTCTGCATCAGAGAGGGAGAGTGTGGGTTGGAGTTTAGCAATATTTCTGAGGTGGAAAAAGGAGGTCTTGCAAATGTGTTTGATATGGCTTTCAATGGTGAGTTGAGATTCAAAAATAACACCAAGGTTTGTGAATGTTTTAGAGAGGGAAACGTTCTGACTGGAGAAAGAGATGCTGAGGATTTTTTTGTTGTTGAATTTGGTGTGGAGTGACAATTTGAATTACTTTTGTTACTGTTAACATGAAGGAAATTTTGCTCCATCCATGCCTTTATCTCCTTCAGACAGGTGGTGAGTATGGGAAGAGAGGAAGGTGAAAATGTTGAAGGGGCTTAAAATGAAGCTGATGAAGTGGGTGGCGCCTCAGACACATTGCTACCCAGCTTCAGGTAGAGCTGGGTATAATCGATGTAGCAGTGTAATGAGACCTCGTAGCTGCTGATAATGCGCCCGAGTGGTGCCATGTATAAGTTAAAAAGAAGGGTGCCCAAGACTGATCCCTGAGGGACACCACAGGTGACAGGATGACTCAATGATTTAGCATGTCCAATGCAGATGAACTCAGATCTGTCCGTGAGGTATGACTGGAACCAATCCAGTCAACCAATGCCGGTGGAGGAGGATGTGGTGGTCGACTGTATCAAAGGCTGTTGACAGATCGAGAAGGACGAGGAGAGAGGAGGAGCCACAGTCCGCAGTGATCAACACAACATTTGTTACCCGGATCAAGGCTGTTTCAGTGCTGTGTGTGAAGCGGAAGCCAGATTGAAATTTGTCCAGGATTTTATTGTCGTGGAGGTGTCATTGAAGATGAACCGAAACCACTTTTTCCAGAACTTTTGCAAGGAAGGGAAGGTTGGAAATGGGCCTGTAATTTGCCAGGTCTTGGGAGTCCAGGTTGGGTTTTTTAAGGAGGGGTTTGATTATGGCTGATTTCAGAGTGGATGGAACATGACCAGACTTGAGGGATTGATTAATAATGGCAGTAATAAGGGGGCCGAGGGAGGCCATATTTGCATTGACCAGGGCTGTTGGGAAAGGGTCAAGAGCACACGGAGAGGGTGTGAAGTTTGCTTATTCTTTCTGCTTGGAGCTACAAGGCGAACATAAGGCCTTTTTCCACAGGTATACAGGAACTGCGCTGTACCTAACCTGTCCTGCGATGCCGTGAAAGTTGTAGCACACTTAGATTTTCCATTGTATCTCAGTAACTGTGTTTCAGACACGTTAGAAGCACAATTCACTCCCCACAGTTTATGACTGGTCGTTGTCCCAAAACCACGTCTATGGAGTCGAATCAGTGGAGCGTTTTTATGTCAGAGCTGCTTTTGATATTGTAGTCTTTTATTTTAATAGTCTCTTAATAGTTATTTTTTTAATTATCAGCATTCTTCACGTATGTCATGAAAACCTAACCCAGTGAACTTGTTAGCGATACATGTTCGCGTTTCTCATAGCATTAAAAACTTCCACTAAAATGTATCTTTAGCCTCAGACAGATAGTAGCCGTAATGTTCCTGTTCAGCGGCTGCTAGAGGCCGCCATTGTTTTAGTTTGTTAAATGTGGGACTTTTAATTTCACACGTGTACGCCGGCCAGGCAAGGGGACACAGCCAGCTGGTGGTTTATGTTAAATGATTGTGGACTTTGGTTGGTTTTTGGTTTAGGGGATTTTTGTATTTAAGTGTCTTTGTTTTGGGAATGGGTGTCGGTCCATTATCTTTTTGGGGGCAAGTTTCAGTTGGGGATCCTTTGTTTGTAGGCCCTTGTGCCTTTTTGTTTGTCTTTATTTTGAAAATAAAGTATGTAAATCTGCTTGACTGCATCCCACTTTCGGCCCTGCCGTCGAGCAGCACAGGTACGGGTCACCTTATTTGTAATGAATAGCAATCTTAACAACTAGTGGAAATTAGACTCGACCAATTGGCATTGTGTAAACTGTCTAAATGATCTAACACTTGCCTCTGTGTTTAGCCCAAATAGACTCACTTTTGTTGTCTCTGATGCAGAACAACAAATCCAATGTGTTTCTGTAACAGCTCCCCTGACCATTCAAACCATTTGGATAAAGCTATATTACATTAGCACAGTTGTAGAGGATCTCTCTCTCTCTCAGAGATGTGAGGGGTGTGTATTATTCATCTCTTACTCATCTGCTCTGAACCCCAGGGCTCCTCACAGTGACCATCACTGCCCCCACTTCTCCACTGCAGCTCCTACATTATTCACCAGCCCAGAGAACACACGGCTCAGGCAGCAGAAACACACACTCAACACACGGCTCCACCTCAGACATGAGCCCACTGATTTATACTGGCATGCTTTCAGCACTTAAAAAGTATAGTTAAGTCATAAAAACAAGAAAGATTTTTGTAATTATGACTTGATACTTATAATAATGAAATGCGATCTCAGACACAATTTCACATAATTATGATAGTGAGTCATAATTAGTAGACAATATCTTGTAATTATAAAATAAGTCATAATTTTGATGTCATTTTGGAACTATGGAATCATAAGTCACAATTGATACTAAATCATAAGCATCAGGTAATTCTGAAATATTGTACTAAATATATATTGTATTCAAAAGTCATAATTAAATATTTTTTTAGCACAATATACGAAGTAAATATGAGGAAATCATCCTACGTATATCCATATTAAAGTCATAATTTATAGGCACTGTTTCACAATGAAATATTGTAGTTGCTATAGTGTGAGATAATATGATAAAATAATTGTTCTTACATTTGCAGCATTTATCAGAGGCTTTTGTCCAAAGCGACTTCCATTCCCTGACTACAGGGGGGCAGTCTCCCTGGAGCAACTTGGGGTTAAGAGTCTTGCTCAGGAACCCAGTGGTGGTTTGCTAAAGGTAGGCTTCGAAGCCATGACTTCTTGGTCCAGAGGCAAGCATCCTACCCACTAGGCCACCACCACCCATCTAGGTAATCATGAGAAATGTCAACATTATAATGAATAAATGCTTTTTTGTTGTGTGAGTGGTGGAAATAGACCTTCAGTTCAGTGGCGGATTGGCAGTCTGTGCGTTCTGGAAAAGTCCTTTCTCCTTAACTGAGAAATCAGCTAACAACAGCAGAGGGCGCTAATACAGTAATTTGTCAGGTGAAAGCCAACAAAAGTGAATCATAAATAAGAGTGAATCATAAATTGCGGTTGTGGGAATAATGGCAAACCGAAAACGTAAGGAGAAAAGAGGATGGGAAAAGTTCAAAGAAACGGAAGCCAAGTCTCTTGAAAACGACGCATCAAAATTAATGCTGGGCAACGAGGAAATTTTTTATTGCAATTAATCGCATGGATTGTTATACGCAAAATTAACCATTTAAGCGCCAGGGTTTTTTTTTAAGAAATACTGGATTTTGACATCAATTTTTCAAAAGCTTGTGGACTAAAAGGGGTTAAAGATAGAGACTTATTGTAAATTAGAAAAATGTTGGGCATGACCCAAAGTTTATGTAATTTGCATATTATAGACCAACAGGCTAATCAAAGCATTTGATCCAGTTCTGATACACTTCCTCATTTCTCAAATAAACCCAGCCACCATTATCATCACTATTTCCAGCCCTAT
>JBBPCY010000039.1:29335625-29386282 GCA_037974405.1 Brachyalestes nurse
ATGGCTGTGCACCGACGCTTCCCATCCAACCTGATGGAGCTTGAGAGGTGCTGCAAAGAGGAATGGGCAAAACTGGCAAAGTATAGGTGTGCCAAGCTTGTGGCATCATATTCAAAAAGACTTGAGGCTGTAATTGCTGCCAAAGGAGTATCGACAAAGTATTGAGCAAAGGCTGTGAATACTTATGTACATGTGATTTCGCAGTTCTTTATTTTTAATAAATTTGCAAAAACCTCAAGTAACCTTTTTTCATGTTGTCATTATGGAGTGTTGTGTGTAGAATTCTGAGGAAAAAAATGAATTTAATCCTTTTTGAAATAAGGCTGTAACATTACAAAATGTGGAAAAAGTAATGTGCTGTGAATACTTTCCGGATGCACTGTAACTCTTTATTACAAGACAAATTGTATGTGCTGCACACAACAATATTGCACACAAGAAACAATTTCTCTCATCAGAGGTTTGTGTATGGATGTGTGTGTTTGTTTGTGGTCAACTGCGAGGAGTTGGTTTAACTGACAGCAGCCGGAAGGAAAGACCTGTGGTATTTCTCCTTTACACATGATTTGTCACCTCTCCCATTTTAGTCACAAGCATACAGAAAGGCCTGAACCCCAGATAATTTAGCATTTTCTCTGGTACAAAATAACTGATAATTACTCTGAGTTTTTTGGTGATACTTGTTATACTTTGCGCCTGTTTAACTGCTTGGCCAAAATGACAGTTTTAAACACTATGTCAGCTATTTGCTTAAACACGTTTATGTAGTGTCACTATAGTCTGGAGTGAGCTTTTCAGGAAAACCTGGTGATAGAGCCTGTGCTGATTGATTTTTTTTGTTGTTATTTTATTTATTTGCATATGTATGTATGCCTGTATGTATATATTCATCCATGTAAGTATTCATCCATTAATTCATTAATTCATCAGTCAATCAATCTATCTATCTATCTATCTATCTATCTATCTATTTATTTTTTTATTGTAATTTGCAAGCTGGCTAATGCCGAAGAAGCCAGACAATTACTTTTGTTACATTTGTATTTACTAGAATATTTTTGGAGACTTCTTTTAGGATCTCGCAGTCTGCTTCCAGGCTAAACTTGCTTGGACAGGCAGTGTTTTGAAAGTCCTCTACTTGTACACTATTTTCCGGACAGTGTAATGGCTGATTTCAGTTTCTTTCAAGATATTTTTAAATCCCTTACCAGACTCATAAAATGCTATAATCTTTATTCTGAAGACCTCAGACAGCTCTAATTGCACCATCACTTCAACAGTCAGGACCACACCAAACTAAACGTCTGTGGTTTACATGGGGCAAGCCTCCTTCAAAATTTTAAATGATGACGGACGATGTTCTAATCATGTGGACCTGATGTGCTACGCCTGTGTGATTTGGGCCATTTTAAGTGTGTCGAAGTGTCCTGATATGTTCCTCACTAGAAAGCCGAATGGCATTACTATGGTCTCGAGGCACAGTGGGAGTTATGAAGGCCATCTTCCATTCATCGCTCTCCCTGTTGTAAACGAGATTGGTCAGGTTTTGTGAATATGGAAGCACCAGAGGGGGCATCCAGGGTGGTGTTGGTAAGAGGGAGTGGATGACGATTCTTGATGGTCAGTTTATTGAGCTACCAATAGTCGATGCAAGGGCAAAGACCCCCAGTCTTTCTTCTTGACGTAGAAGAACCCCGCGGCCACGGGGGAGGACGAAGACCGGGTGGTCCCATGGCGAAGCCCCTTGGCCATGTACTCCTCCATGGCCTTCTACTCCCCTGCAGAGAGGGAGAACAAACTGCCGCGGGCTGGTAACGTGCCGGGCTGGAGGTCGATGGCTAGGTCGTAGGGCTGGTGAGGAGGGAGCCGGATGGCCCTATGCTTACTGAATACCTCAGCGAGGTCACGGTACGGGACAAGAATGGCCTCCATGTCAACGTCGGGGGCCTTGGAAATGATTTTGAAAAGTGGAGGGGACATGGCACCCCCAGCTATAACGGTTCCGGCGCCAATGGTCTAGGTGAGCACATCTCTGGACAAGACCTCCAACACTGTAACTTGCCTAAATTGTAGTTTTGTTGAATTTGTTAAGAGCAGAAATGTAAAAACTGATGTGGATGAACCTGTGTAAAGGCGTGTGATGTAACCACAGAAACAGATGAGGTGTAACCAAGGAAATACATTGACCTTTACACCAGACGTAGTATAACCATGGAAGATGAGTGTAACCCACGAATGAGTGATTTTCTAGTTCAGAAAGATTTTCATCATTCAGCCCTTAAAGATCCCCCCTCAGGTGTGCAGATTCTGAAAGGCCTGACCCCTTAGGTATTTTAGTATTTTCTCTGGTAGAAGAGATGATTACTTTCTGATAGTCTCTGATAATACTTCTTGTATTTTTTCACCTGTTTCACTTACTGCTTGGCCAAATCTGTGGCTGAATCGGCTATATCCTGAGTGTAGTCTTGAGTGTGGTTTTTACAGGAAAATCCCCTTTTGATGGTAAAGATAGGAGGTTGGGCTGTTTGATTTTTTCTTTTTTTTTTTTTTAAAGTGGCTGACGAAGTCAGATAACAGAGATTTTCTAGATAGATTATCATCATTCAGGCTCAGTTTAATTTAAAAGAGGGTCTGACCCACCCCCCGCCCACTAGTTTAACATACTATAGTTGTAAGGGATATTACGCTGCCAAACTGCATATGGGTTACTGGCACAGAAACTACATCTGGGCTGCCAAGCGAAATTGAGTAAATGGCACTTCCTCCTCGTCTAACAGAGGAAGAATGTAGTGTCGTAATCTGAGGCACATTGCAGCAAGCTCATGTTTTTGACAGTCTGGTTTCAAACAGCGAAGCATTAAGGTACGTTGGCTACATCTTGCTACTTTGTTAACATTACAGCTCTTTGTTTACAATAGGAAAATATGAACTGGGTCTCACAGATGCATAGACAGGTTACAATTCTTCATTTAGCCGTGTTAGCCATTCATTCATGAGCCGTGCTGGCTTGGATGAAAGCTTTTCTAATTTCAGGTGAGCATTTTTATTGTTTTACATCACCTGTGGATTGAGCTTTCAGCAATTTGTTTGATTAATATTGTACTAATAGTAGGCAATTAATAAAATGTTTGCTTAAAACCTGAAATTTAAAAAGTGAGTTTTTGGATACATCACATTGAAGGTTATATTGATTTAGTTTAACAAAAAGCTAGAAAATGCTAAAATGTGGTAAAACCTCCAGATCAAAAGGGAATTCAAGTGATAACTTTCTTGGAGAATTTTGTGATCAGTAAGACAGTCTGTGGTCCGTATGCTTTCCCACAGTCACTTGTAATGCTATTAATGTCTTTTATCAAAGGAGATTATTGGGGTTTTTTTAATTCAAAGTTCTAAATTGAACAAGAATAAGAGTATGGAGATTATGAGTATGGAGATATCTAATCGCAAAAAATTACCTTAATGAATTCTGTTTAAAGATCATCTAAGGTTTGCTTTCACAAAACTGCATCATTATTAACCATTTGGAACCAGCTCTGTGGCATTTCTTCCCACTCCACTTCTCAGAAGAAGACCGCGGATGAGTTGTAACACTAACGACAAGAAGAAAAACAGAAACCAGTCTGCGGCGCGACAAATTGAGACTTGTTAAAGTAAAAAAAAAACAAAAAACTGAGAACACCTGCAGTGACGCCACCCCACAGTTTCATGCTGCCTATAAGGTACCCCTGCATCAGTTCAGCAGAGGTTGGAGATCAGTAGTACTTCCAAATATAGAAATATAAAAATTCCAAATACAAATGCCACGATATGTGTCCAAAAGTATCTGGACGCCATTTTTATTTAGTGAATTCAGCTCTTGCTCGTACAGATGTCCAATATCAGTAGTGCTCTTGGAGCTGAATGCATTTAAATCCTCACAGCAATGTTGCAACACCTAGTATAAGCCTTTTCAAAAAGGCTGTTATTGCAGCAAAGGGCAGCCAAGCTCACGATTGATGATTAATTACAGACTGTGGCCCATCTGTTTCTGTGGAGCATTTGTTAGCCTCCTTTACCCTGTTCATCATTGATAAGGACCCCCACAGGACCACCAGTAAGCAGGTATCATTTGGGTTGTGGATCTTTCTTGGATGGTGGATGTTTCTTAATCAGTGACTTGGTAGAGACATGTTAGTGTGTGTGTTTGTGTGTGTGTGAGATGTGTGTGTTTTGCACAAAGTGGACCACACACAGCACTGCTGCTAGTCCACCAACCAATAATATCCAGCCAACAGTGTCTTGTGTTCAGAACTTGACCATTTATGAAGGACTAGAGGATGACCAGCTGGGCAGCATCTAATAAATCACCATCAGTTACTTTATATCTGCAAGGTGGACCAACAGGTAAGATGTGTCTAATAAAAGTAAACTGAGGATCCGCCACCCAAATATTATCCGCTTGCTGGTGAATCAGAAACAGAAAAATTGCTATGTTACAACTGCACAGATACACAAATAGAAAATAAATAAATAGAAAACAGATATACATCAGTAACACTAATAGTGGTTTAGAGTTCCTTACACTGAGTACATTACTGCATGTAATAGAGATAATTAGTAGATCAGTAATATTGAAGTGACAATATTGAAATCACATGTTAAGACAACTGCACATAATAATAATATTATTATTCATTATTAATTATTATTATTAGTAGTAGTAGTATTGTTGATTTTATTATTATTAATTATTAATTATTATTATTATTAGTAGTAGTATTGTTGATTTTATTATTATTATTATTAGTAGTAGTAGTAGTAGTAGTAGTACTACAAGATATTACACGTAACTGTAATGATTTAGCCCCCAATAAGAAAACTGCACAAAAGATATTGCGCAATTAAGTTGATGACTGTATTGAAAGTGAGTTCCATCTGTCTATTCAATCTTCTATTCAATCTTGTTATGTCATAATTTCCTTCTTAATATCGTAGAATAATAAAATAACCTCTAGATTTGTCCACAAGATGCTGGCAGCGATGGCAACAGAGGAAAACGACATGACTACTACACTGACCTACAGTGTAACCAACCAAACCAAAGGTAATACATTTAACTATGAATGTCATACATAATTATAAGCACTAACATTCAAGCCAAACACAGCTTCTACAAAAACTGTTTATATGAAACACTGAAAAACCTCAGTATGTGAAATTGTCCTAAATCTAATCAAAATGTCATAATTTGAGGTTGTTGTGAGAATGTTATATTACATTATATGATTATTCGAGTTATGAGATTATTATGTGACCCTTTTATGCTGTTAGTAATTTCATGAAGTGAAACTGCAATAGTTAGTACTTTGGTCAGAAAAACAGTCTGGAGTTTGGAGTTTCGTTTGTATTTATCTTCTCTGAGCTTGTTCACAGAACTGAAAGAAAAATTTTATATTCATCATATTTTATAGTGAACAGAAGCATGAAGATTACATGTACTTTAAACGTTGACTCTTTTGAACCTTGTTAGTTCGTGTCCTTGGTCATATTAAGCACAATCCATTGTTTCACATTGTTAAAAAGACTAAATTCTTGTTTCTCCATAATTTTTGATCGAAGTGTAAACTGCTTGTGAAGTTAAACTATATCATTTTGTACAAGGGGCAGGGAGCAATTATAACTTATAATTTCATAAGTTATATCTTGCTGCACACACTTTTTCATTCTCAGTTTTTGTTTTTGGAGCAGTTGTAAAGTAATAATTTATTAGTTATTTTGGTTTATTTACTCTGCGGTTATCGCATATATAAACATGACTCACAGTCATTAGTATTTGCAATGTTTTCAAAACTTCCTTTTGTGCTGTTGATGCACACAATCTGGCCACTCTCCTTCCTACATGGATGGAATCATGTTTCAAAAATTACACAGTCAAAATGTAAAACCATCCAAGTTTTTGAAGAAAGTCCGGCTGTGGCTCTTTTCCCTTTTGGAATGCCCCCTTTTAAACATAATTATGAAACAAATAACTCCCCACCCACATACATTTCCATTTCCTGTTTTGATTGGAAAATAAATGCAATGTGGTCTGATCTCTGATTCAGGTTGAAAACAAAAATTTAAATAAAACCTAAAATGAAAATGAATTTTCCATTTCTCCCAACTAACCTGATCCAACCTGATCTACTAATTCACAAGCCTCTCTACTCCAATGAGTAAGGATGGGGACCTCCATGAAAGAAGCTGGGAACCACTCCCTTAGACCAATCAGGACATGTTCTGTGGCATTTTTCCAAACAATCGTTCCAAGTGTATTTGTTGGAAATGAATGGGTTAGTATAAATACACAAATCACATTAGTATAAACACAAATCACAGGAAAGTAAACCAAAAACGAACAAATGGAGACATGTTGGTGTTTGCAACTTAAACATTACTCCATCCACTGACTTCTCACCACTCCTTATGCCACTTAACACACATCCCTGCAAACCACTGTGTGTAATTACCACTAACTGAAATTACCTTATAAATTTTGTAGAGGATCTGTTGGGAAAAAAGCAAGATAAAGATATTAAATTACCTGATTCAAGATGCTTTATCTTACCAGTGTTCCATTTCTGCAGTAAAATGCCTTGTGTGGATTAAAGCGCAACGCTTATCAATACCGACCATCAAAACAACACGCCTGCAGCTCAGGCGATATTAGCCTCATTTAAACGTGTTTATCTCCATTTCTAGACTGAGTTGTCTTGGTATTTGCTCTCACAGGGACTGATCTTTTGGCTCATCTTTCAGCTTGAGTAAAACGATATTTAAAGATAAGGTGTAATGAAAGCTGCTTTTACCTTTAAAACCCATTACAGACTTGTCGGGAATGTTTCAGTTCAGTGGCAATATTTATTTCTTGAACCAAACTAACCATAATGATGGAACATAAATGTATTTATTCATATTTAGTACGCAAACAACACACTTCACTGGTTGACGAAAGCCACAGAACTCACTTTATTTCCATGGTCTTAACTTGAAGCCAAATTACAGACCATGATCATTTCAGAATCATTAAGCTATAATTTGAGTCTTCCAGGGCTTGTACAGAACTGTGACACAAATACCAGCAAACATGTCCTAATAGGTTTTTGATATTGGCTAATACTTCAGCCAGCAGAAGTGGTGTGATGTAACAAAGGTCACCAAAATGTTTAGGGGCAACAACATTACATTTACATTTACATTTTTGGCATTTAGCTGATTCTCTTATCCAGAGCGACATTAGACCTCCTAGGTCTCCTCTTGATTCGGATCCTGGTTAAATGTTATCATTTGAATCAAATACAGTGGGCTGCAAAAGTCCACCAGTGAAAACTGCTTCTGTGATGTTTTCTTTTCAAATTTTATATTTTCTTTTTTCATCAAAAATTATATTGTCATTATAAAACCTTAGGTAAAAGTATCATTTTTAAAAATATATATATATTTACTTGTATTTCATGCTTTCTCAGTATTTGGTACACTATGACCCCTTTGTTACTCAAACTGAGATGAACTTTGTGCAATAGCCTCAATACTTAAAATGAGACGCAAAAAAAAACTTATCTAACCTTTTTGTGACATCTTGTGTCACAAGTTTGCTTTTTTTCACACTTTTAATATGGTCTCAAACATTTGGACACCACTGGATGTCTGTTTCTTTATTCTTGTACGCTTCACAGCAACTGTTGGAGGACTGAAACCTGTAAAGTGGAAAATTATGTTATTTTCGGATGTAACCACTGAGGTTGTGTGTCATCCCAAATAAGGAACCCTTGGTCAAAGCTGTTTTTCTCTACAGCAAAAAATAATGTTGTTGTCATAAAATATTGCACTCTGCAGTATACAAATATGTTCCAAAGCCAGTATGTTTTGTCCTGTGTATGTTGGCCCAATAAATGTCAACTGAATCATCTGAATTATGAGATAATTTAGTTGTCCAAATAAAGTATTGCTACTTAATTAACACTCTTAGCATTGAAACTAAAAGCTGTTTCAAATCTAACTACTATGGTTCAACTCAGCTACTATGTTTGAGAAAGCTTTGTGAAGTTGCCAGTCTTATGGAATCAGCTGATGTAGAGAAAAACAGCTTAGACAATGCAAAAGAGCTCCCACAGACAATGCAGCAAGGGTGGTCTTAGAAGAATTTTCTATTCCTATTGTATTTAAAAGGTGTCACAATTTATCACAATGAAAATTGTGTCTGTGTTGATGCAGGTGGCGCTGAGTGTGAGAACCTGTCGTGTTACTTTGTGCTGAGTGAGCCGGAGAAAGATGTTATCAGCTTGATCTGCTGCCTGGCTGGACCCGTCACTTTCCTGGAGAACATGTTGGTGCTGGTGGTCATCGGCACTTCCAATAGATTACGGAAGCTGCCCTCGTTCCTATTTATTGGAAGCTTAGCGGTGGCTGACATCTTGGCTAGCTCCTTTTTTCCCATCATTTTTTTGGATTTCCACCTTACTGATCGCAACGACAACCCCAGTATGTACTTATTCAAGTTGGGTGGCGTCACCATGGCCTTCACTGGCTCCGTTGGTAGCTTGCTGCTAACTTCAGTGGATCGCTACATTTGCATCTACCACGCTCCACGCTACAAACTTCTGTTGACGCGTCGCAAGGCCCTCTTTGGAATAGCAGCACTATGGACTATGATTCTTGTTATCTCTTTCCTCCCTCTTCTGGGCTGGAGGTGCAAAAAAGATTTTCCATGCTCTTGGCTTTTCCCCTACATTGATCCGCTCTATATGGGCTGCTGGGCAGGCCTGATGCTGGGGGTGCTTTCCTTCATTGTGGTGGTATACATGCTAATCCTGCGGAAGGCCCACCACCATGAAGCAGCCATGGAGCGTCCAAAAGTAGGCCGATCAACACTGGGACGTCAGGCCAGAATGCGTTTGGATATCCGTCTGGCGCGGACTTTTGGCCTAATCCTCCTGATCCTGGTGCTCTGCTGGCTCCCTAGCCTCTCCATCATGATGGTCGACGTCACTCGGAAACTAAGTCTCAAGGAGCAGCGGGCCTTCGCCTTCTGCGGAACTATGTGCTTGGTGAACTCAGCCGTGAACCCACTGCTCTATGCGCTTCGCTGCCGTGAGCTGAGACGGGCTCTCCTAAACCTGGTGAGGCGTGCGAGCAAGACATGTACTCAGAACAGCACTGTGTGTGCTTGCATCCAGAAGGACGGTGATGCTGGACAGGCTGATAAGAAAGACGGAGAAACTATTTCCGAATCCCTAGATAAAAATCTGGAATAGCTGGATGTTATACTGGGTGACCTGGGATCTGTACATGATTTTGCCCTTACCTGGTGGAGATTGTTTAAAACAAAACGAATTTTCTTACTGTATTTTGACTGATAAGCTGGTCTCAATGCTCAGTATCTTTGTATAACATGGGGAAAAATATTTTTTTCAACACCAAATTCTGAATCAATAATAACAAACCATAAAAACCATGGTTGGATGTAAGAGGGCATTAATATAATAATCTTAGGCCAGTAAACCTGTGTTACCCAAAGAGTGGTTTATAAGCTGAGAAAAGAAAGGGGGCTACTCTTTCTAAATCCCCAGAGAGCATCTGGATTAGCTAAACCCATTTCATTGTGCACTGAAAAACGCTGATTTCCGGGGACTTTTTTCCCTTTCTTTGTGCCTGTTGCTGCGGTTTTTTTGTGTTTCTCTGTTTGTCTCTGTTGCAGCGTGAGGATATCTGTGTTTGGCCACAAGAGGGAGTTCTCCGGTACATAAAAAGAAAAGGGGCCTGCTGGGCCCTTCAGGGCATGATCTGGAAACACACTGGCCCATTTTATGAATTCTGGCTAACATTTTACGTGCTTCGTTAAATCTAGCTAAATTTATGAAAGGTTAGTTAGTGAAACTCTTGGATATTTGGGAAAAGTGTGTGTGTGTGTGTGTGAGTGAGGGGGGCATTTGTTTTGAGTTCAAATAGCTTTTTGTATATTTGTTTACTTTATTTTCAGGTTTAAATGGGCAGCTTTATTTAAGTGTATTCTCATACCTGAACCTACAACCTAACAACTTGTCTTGTTTAGGAAATAAGCCTACATACATAGATAAACATAGATGAGCTTAAGCTGTTTTATCATCAAAATGTCCCCCCTTTACAGCTATAACAGAGTCCACTCTTCTTGGAACGCTTTCCACAAGATTTGGAGTTTCTGTATCTACCTATGGTAGGTGGCAAATACTGTATCATTTCTTTTCCTCTCATTGTAGAGCCTTATACTTTCATGGTATAGTGGGTCATGCTTTGTAGATATGCTTTCAACATAATTTTAATGAGAATATTTTCTTAACAAAACCTAGTCTGCTATTTGAGCTACATTAGCAATTCTAAGAAAAAGGGCTGCTGTTAAGAAACAGGGAGATCAGAGAACATTCAGATTAGTGTTGTATAAACTTGTACAAATATGATACTCTGGGTGTATTTATTTTTGTATAATACATGCTGCATCAGCCTTTGATGGCAATAATCGTACAGTGTGATATACTTATTTTTGCATTGAATCCTGTGTTGTGGTGAGTAGATGTGCTGTCCAAATGAAATCTGCTAAATTCTTGGTAAATACTGTGTAATAAAACAGAAAGTAACTTTTTGTGAGCTACTATATCTGTTTCCGACTGTAAATCCTGAATGTATAACCCACTATTTGGCCAGTTTGTTAAAACTATTCAGACATACTGTGTAACTAGACTGGTGTCATAATTTAGTAGTACAGGCCCCAAGGTGTCTCCCACAGTCCATTTTCATTACAGGACATAAATATCAAAACACTGTTTAAAAAACACACAAACACAGCACTCCTATAGCTTTCTCGGAGTTAAGCTAACAGCATTGCCCAGTGATTTTGGCCTTTCTAACATGGACATCTGTTCACGAAACTTAATTTTTACTTTGTAAGAGGCATTGACTCCTCTGCAAAGAAGAGGCTGCATTTGCCACCTGAATATTATAGATTAGTTGGTGAAACTATATCATATACTATCATATACTAAACATCTTGTGGGAAATCATGGCCTGTGGCCGTTAGGTTTTTAAGAACTTTATAAATAGCACTGGCCTATCATAGGTAAACCCAGTGATAGTTTCCTTCACAAAATTGGCCCCATTCATTTGGAAATCAGAATATGATTGGTAGGTTCCTCTGTCACTTGCTAACTATGCTGGCGGTTAATCATTAGGCCTACATCCAAATAACTGTATTAGGATTCCTTTCCTATTTACTTTACTTGTCTGGTAGTCAAGTGGATCCAATATACCAATATTTAGGAGGCCATGGGATTTGGATCAATCAAAATCATGGCAAGCAAATATGAAAGGAAGCTTTGTTCAACTAGGGCCTTCTGATTGACTTCTGAAGGCTTAAACAATGAGAGAGCTTGCTTGCTTATCTACAGGGGTCAGAGTGGATAATTTTCCATGAAGTATTTTAAGAATGTAAGTCTATCGTTTTGAGGGTAAGACCTTAAAGTGACCACTCTGTCATGCGTGAACACACCACAGCACACAGCGTGAAGAGCACTAAATTCTTCCTCTGCATTTAACCCATTCACAAAGTGAAGCAGTGGGCAGCCAGGACAAGCAGTGTTTGGGAACAGTACCTTGCTCAAGGGTACCTCAGAGGCGCTTAGCATTCTACCTTTCAGGAATCTCTATATTTTAAGAGCTCACCTGAAAAAGCTCATGAAGGGCTAAATTGTTTTATATGTCAAGTGTGTTTGATTTGGGAAGCAACTGAAATGTGCAGAGCAGGAGTGGGCTAAAGAATGACTGTTAGGTTTAATGGCTGTTTCAGAGCAGTTCTGTTTATCTGATATAATGTATCCATGTTGTTCTGCTGTGTCTGTATGGTCTATATCACTTTTGATTATTAAAGTACTAAAAATTCTGTTATTGCAGTGTGTTTTCATGGTACAACCACTGATGTTACAGCTGCAACATTCTGCAGACAACAGTAACGTCCCATGCGGGAACTATTGCACACAAGTCCAATCAGGTAAACACAAGTAAACCACTCAATACAAATGATCTGAGCTGCACATTAATATGAAATTGTTTATCATAGGGTTAGATGGAGAGTTGCCCCTGTGATTAGTTGTCGATCTGATCCCCGGGACAGCAAGTAAGGTTCTGTTCCCACACACTTTATCCTTGGCTGGCCACTGCTTCATTTAGTAAATGGGTTAAAGAATTTTATATTAATTCATGCATGACTATAAGAGGCCACTTTACTTACTTTACTTTAAAAGATAAAAAACATCAGAACTCAAAATCAAGGATCAGAAATATTACTAGAAGAAGGCTTAAATGCACATTACTAGCTTGGTTGTGTATCTCAATGCATGTCTGTCCTGTCAAGCCCTTCAGAAGTGGCCTACATTCATTCTTTTGGCGCTCAGTGGTTCCATGATGGGGATGGAATGCAGAAACAATTATGATGCAAAAACAAACACGATTACATTTAAACCAACTGGAAGACCTCATAAGGAAAGCTTCAATGAAACAAGCTCTTTAAGGAAGAATACTGCTTACAGTACTATGGATGCTGGCAGGGAGAGAGGTGAGAAATAAGAACAAATAAATAGCTTTTAGCTTTTCTTTCAGAATAAGTATGTTTTAGAAAGAACGTAAGTCTACTTATTTCACACACTCATCAAATGTATAATACAGAAGTGGTCAGGGGAGACTGTGGCCACACTACAACTGTTAAAATCTATAAACGGGGAAACTGTACAGTAGCCTTAACACCAACACTATATGGACGAAAGTATTGGAACGTCTGACCATTACACCAACAGGGACTTTCACAGCATTGCATTCAATGTGCTCATTTATTCTGTAAAACATTTATGAAGTGATGTTGGACGAGAAGGCCTGGCTCGCAATCTCCGTTCCATTTCATCCCAAAGGTGTTGGATGGGGTTGACGTCAGGGCTCCGTGCGGGCCAGTCAAGTTCTTCCACACCGAACTCATCCAACCGTTGTCTGCAAGTAAAGAGGACACCTAAATTCCCTAATGAAGAGGTGTACCCCGATACGTTTGTCTATGTAGCATATTTTAAATACGTTAAGGAATTAGAGCTCCCCTATGGAGTAGAAAAGGGCCTTCCCCAAACTGTGCCCACAAAGTTGTGTTCAAAATGTCGTGGTATGCTGAAGCATTGCCCTTCTCTGGGGGTAAAAGGGACCACCCGAATTCAATTATTATGAGGTTTGTCCCAATACTTTTGTCCACGTTAAAGGATTGGCGTTCCCCCTTTGTTGGGTACTTGGTATAGTCCGGCCTTGTGACGTTTAGACGATTTGAGTAGAGATTGGCAGTTGGGAAATACGAACCGGTGCGAGTAGGAGGGGGAGGTGAAGTGTGGGCTAATAAAGAAAGGCAAGGGGAGTGAAAGGGAAAGGACTACGAGATCGGGTGTTTGGCTGTTTCATCGAGAGCTTAGGCAGTTTTAAGAGCTTCGATTTGGTTGTCTTTTTGTTGTCCGTTCAGTCATCATGGCCTGTGGTGCTACGCTAAAACGATCCATGGAGTTTGAGGCCCTCCTCAGCCCTCAGTCTCCCAAGCGGAGAAGGTGCAACCCTCTGCCGGGTAGTCCTGCCACCCCGGGCCCCCAGAGATGCAGCCTTCGGCCGGCTATAGAGACACCACCCAACCCTGTATCCCCTCAGCCCACGGGAGGAGAGCACAGGCTAACCCCAGGTGAGTTAAAACTCGAATTATTTTCGTCTGAATAGCCTCTAGGTTCCTGATCTGAGGCCCTGGGGAGGGGGAAGATCGCCATATCCTAGCTTACTGACTATGCTAACCTTATGTTTTTTCTGTACGAATTGGGCACTAAAGTGTTCAAATTTACATATGTGGTATGCAGAAACAGCCCCAGAACAATCCTATGAGTATTCCCAGGTGTCAAATGTTATATGGTGTGTTTTCTTTTGAACAAGCTTCAAAATATAAACCAAATGTGCATCGTTTCTGATTTCTTGGTGCTCTGTACCATCGCAGTTGTATTTTTCTGTGCTGTTTGGCCACTAAAGTGTACAAATTTATATGTCCTGGTAGGTAGAAACACATTTTAAACATGCACATGGGTTTTTCTATGCGTTATAAATGCTATAATGTTGATTTCTGAATCCCTGTGTTTCTTTTGGGGCCAAAAGTTGAGCGTTTCTAAGTTCGTTAGTACAGGAAAAATAAAACGGCGATGTTTGTTT
This sequence comes from Brachyalestes nurse, assembly GCA_037974405.1. Classification (NCBI taxonomy): domain Eukaryota; kingdom Metazoa; phylum Chordata; class Actinopteri; order Characiformes; family Alestidae; genus Brachyalestes; species Brachyalestes nurse. Next base: position 29,349,879 of record JBBPCY010000039.1, read on the forward strand.
GGCCACTAAAATGGGCACTTTTACATATATGGGGTGTAGAAAGATGCTTAAAACAAGCACAAGGCGTTAGAAAAGCTGGAATGTTGATTTCTGATACCTTTTGTTAAAAATAAAAAACTACAACAAATTTGAGGCTAAAAGTGTAGCGTCTGTGATCTCTTGGTCCTCTAATACAGTCAGTTTTATTTTTCTTATGGTGTTTGGCCACTACAATGGGGACTTTTATATCTCTGGTGTGTAGAAAGACCCTTTAAACAAGCCCAGGTAACGTTATATTTCCAGGGCCCAGAAATGCTAGAATGTTGATTTCTGATGGGTTTTCTTTTCAAAAAGACACAACATTGAGGCTAAAAGTGCAGAAGAGAAGGGTTTCTTGGTCGATCCAATACTGTTTTTTATTGTTAGAATGAATTTTAGTGTAGGGGGTGAAATGTCTGGGTTTTTTGGATGGACACATGAAGCAAATCTCTGTAAAAAGGAACTCGAGCTCAAGAGGGGAAGGGGGACTCCATTTTAGAGGAAAACGGATTTATCGCAGAAAACAATGAAGACATTTGAAACTTTACACATTCAATGCTGTTAAGTGGAAACCCAAGCTTAAATATCTGTGTGTTGTCCACGGCTGGCGAACATTTTCTAGCTGAAAATCGTCTAAAGCCAACAGTTTTGGATGAAACTCGTCGATTAAGGGGCTCCGTTAGCTGGTGGTGTCGTTTTAAAGCTAAGCTAATAGCTGAACTTGTCCACTAACGTTGACACCTGATTTATTCACTTTCTAGTGGATTTTTAATCTCTGTAAAACCTTTTTATATTCTTATTTCATCTATAAATATAACCCCACTCTCATAGTGTTCGACTTGTCGCCAAATGTCTTTGAATCGATTAGCTAAGCAAGATAAGAAGCTAAGCTAGCTGTTGTTAGCATCGTCCTTTTAAGTGGCCTTAAAATGGCCAAGAATAAAACAATTCAGTTAATCTAGTTTAAGAAATAAGAGGGGAGGAAACCCCGTCGAGGTAGACAACGGGGAAGAAGTATAAAAAGGAAAGCTGGAAAGAAATGGGCCATAAATAATAAAGCTAACCAGGTAATTAGCTCCAGCTGTACAGGAGCTAATGCTGTTCAGTCATGTCCCTTTAATTACCACAAAGTTACAGGGCTGTTTTATTTGTGCACTTTATTTATGAATAAGATACTAAATCCAACAAAGTAGCACAACAAAGTAAAATCCAACAAGGCCTTAGTGGCCTTTTCATTAATCTTCATAACCATTAATTTTGGTGCCTATTGTTTGTATTGGGTTATTCATTGCAGGTTAAAACCAGACAACTGGTGACTAAGGGAGAGCTGTTGGAGTGCAACTTTATAATCAGCAGCAAAACAGACATTAAGTGACTTATTACATGAGATTTGTGTGTTGGAGTTTTGTAATGTAGAGAAGACGCAAGTAGAAAATTGATGTTATCCTTTGTCTGTATACTGCGTGGGATTGTCTCTTTTTAAAGACATGTTGCTTTGTCCTGTGTGTTTTTGTGGATGTGTTTCCAGAGGTAGCTGGAGAGACTGTAGAGCTCTGAAAGGCAGTCACCCCACCCATTTGGGAAGCCCTGGCCTATAGCGTAGGGACCAGTGGATCAATAGAGATGATCATGTTCTCAGCGAGGCCTGTTAGGGCTGTTCAGCTGCTACCTGTTTGTTTATCCTCTGTAGGTTTTGCATCTTTTTTTTTTAAAGGCAACATAATGAGACCAGCTGTGTTGTATAGTTTGGAGACAGAGGCACTGACAAACACAGGAAGCAGAGCTGGAAATGTCAAGATTTGCCTTGGGAGTGATGAGGATGGATGGGATCAGGAATGAGTTTGTTAAAGGGACAGCTTGAGTTGAAACATTGTAGGAAAAGTCAGAGAAGTGAGACTGTGTTGGTTTGGATATGTACTGAGCAGAGACTCTGAGTGTCTTGGGAGAAGGATGCTGAGGGTGGAGCTGCCAGAAAAGAGGAAGACCTAGTAAGAGTTTTATGGATGTAGTGAGGGAGAACATGCAGGCAGTTGGTGAGAGAAGGTGGTGCAGAGAATAGAAGGAAATGGAGGCAGTTGATCCGCTGTGATGACCTCTTTGCTTGCAATGTGCAATTTGAGGTTTTCCTGGAGAATCTGCAAATTTTAGGTTTTTGAAACACCTAAATGTGATCAGTTAAATTTAACAAGCCCTTTTTGTGTTAAAGTGGGTTCATAAAACATGTGCAGGACGGGGAATGTTCCAGGTCTGAGGCTTAGAAATCTGTGGATTAGTGTAACTAGGGTTGGAACCAATGATGCTTTCTGTAACTGAATAATTGCTTGATCGGGTTTAAAAAGTATTAAAAGGTGATAAATTAAACTTGCCAAATTTAAAGCCGCCAGAAGTGTCAAATTTGGTTTTAGAGGTATTTTAAAAAATGGTTTTTTTTCAGGCTGTAAGGTTTCCTATTTTGAGTGAAATTCTGTCTGCTAAAGTTTGCATTAGTTTGTTTAAATGTAGGCTTTAGCGTATTTGGGCACATGTTCAAATATCCTTGTCTCAATCCTGAATTCTCACATAGATTAAAGTTTTCTGTCGCTATGGCGGGTTTCCGTCAACGAAGGGCACTAAAGTTCAATTTTGAGTGACCGGTAAACAAGCTTCGGCAGACAAAATCTGGTAAGGCTGTCTTTTTCCTTGGTTTAATTACGATTGTTATTCTTCCTAAAAATAAACACATTATGGTTTCGGCAGTTTGCTTAAATATTGATGGCTGCAGAGTAGCCTACAGGCAACAAGCTGTTCCCGACGCTTGTTTAAGAAGCCAAACTTCATAGTAAGGAGAAAGGAAGGTACAGATCCGAAAACTTTATTGATCCCTGAGGAAACTGCTTTATAAAGGCAGAACTGCCCTCGAGCTGGCCTGTACGGGGATTGAACCTGCAGCCTTGGCGTTATTAGCCCCACGCTCTAACCAACTGAGATAATCGGCCTTTGGTTATGTTGGACATCGACAAAACAGTGAATAAGTGGAGATGGGCTTTGCTAAATTGGGCAATAATGGATGAAAAAAGAGATGAAAATGGCCGGTGTATGCTTTTGTGTGGTATCTCAACTAGGGGACAACACAGCGTTAAAATTCCATGCATGGCTGAGGTGGTATGGGCCGCACAGAGCATTTGTTAAAAAAAAAATAAAAAAAAAATCCATCAGATTTTTTTTGCCTTAATCTAAGTGAATGCTAGCCAGTGTGTTGGAACTATATCTTCGTTGCACATTTTATGTAGTTTATTTTTATTTACGAAATGAAATAAATGCAGTTTTTTGTCAACATCGGTGAGTCTGTAAACCTATTGTTGTATAGTGTTATGTCACAATCTGCATAAACGTTTGATTAACACTTGCAACTCGGTGTCGTGATGGATTTTAAAAAATGCCGAAGGTAGTAAAAAAGGTATTAAATGTAACTTAAGGATTGCTGTATATACCCTGAATGGAACAAGATATGATCATGAGATTTCCTTTATGCTTTCCTTTCTCATATGGTATAACTCAATAGAGGCAACATGACTCCTATATTTCCTGTAGTGTATTGCAATCTGATTATTTTATGTATTACCAGTTGGGGTCTTAACAAGTTGTACTGTAGCCTTCCATGAAGGACTTTCTATGGTTCCCAAACATGAATATGGGCAATTAATGGCTATTTTATAGAGACCATCCTAAAAAATGGGATTCAGTAACAGTAACTTTTCCTGATCTTAGCCATTACTTTTTAACAAGTTATTTCTTTTGTGATTACAGTAAGAAAGCAGCCAAACCACACCGAGAGAGCATGTTACTGACTGGGAATATGAGAATACTCTTGTGAAGCAGCCTTTTCCTTTTTTATCTCATGGTGTGCTGGTGGCATGTTAGAGCAGCAGCTCTATTAGAGTTTTTTAAGTAAACACTTGTAATCAGTGTTGTCTTGTCTTTTGCAGACCAGTTGTTGCTGCTTTTATATGGCCTCACTAAGCTTGTCTTAGTTTATGTGAAACTGTAATGTTTGAATTGCAGTTGGCTTTCATCTATTCACCCGGATGTCTTGGTCTTATGATTCAGAGGCTGGTCTATGAAACTTGCTCTATATGGCCAAAAGTATTTGCACAAATGACCATTACGCCAACAATGTCTTTAATGGCCTTGCATTCAGATACTTAGACTTGAATATGGAGTTTGGTCCCTCTTTGCATCTTCCACTCTTCTTGGGAGACTTTTCTGCAAGAGTTTCTGTGGGAATTTGTGCCAATTCTTGCTGTAGAGCATTTATGAGGTCAGACACTGATGTTGGACGAGAAGCCCTGGCTCACAATCTCTGTTCCAGTTCATCCCAAAGGTGTTGGATGGGGTTGAGGTCAGGGCTCTGTGCAGTTCAGTTAAGTTCTTCCACACCGAACTCATCCAACCATGTCTTTATGGACCTCGCTTTGTGCACTGGGGTACAGTCATGCTGGAACAGAAAAGGGCATTCCCTAAAATTCCCACAAAGTTGTAAGCATGTCTTGGTATGCTGAACCATTAAGATTGTCCTTCACTGGAAGTTAGGGGCATAACCCAAACCCTGTAAAACGGGTTTGTCCCAATACTTTTGTCCATATAGTGTAGATGCCGATGTGTGCCCACGCTGCTCCAGGTGAACTGCTTTAGTACTCAAATCCATAACGATGCTGTGCCTAGCAAATGGTTGAATGACTGTGTTTATGTTGGAACATGACCGGCCATTTGGTTACAGCTCCATGATGCTGATGCTAAATTCTGCTGCTTTCCAGCGTGCTACTTTTGCTTTTGTGTTCGTGACCTCACCGTCTGCAGTTAAAGGATTGAGGTGTTTGCTCTGATCCTGCCCGTGGCGGCCAGTTAATACTGGGATTCAAAAGAAAGTGAATGTGGGTGTGAAGGGAAACTGCTGTCCTTTCATGTTAGTGCCTGATAAGTTTGCTGAAAATTGAGGTGTTATTGCCTCAATATTGTAGAATTTGTCAATGTCTGTTTGTTAATGTGGTCTCAGATGCTGGAAATGTCATCATCTGCGTGGGAGTTCTTTCAGTTTCATCAACAGAATTGCGGTTGAAGTGTTTATGTACATTGTGGCACTTTCAATCTGGGATTGATCTGTTTCAAAAACCCGTTACTCCTGGAGAAAGAGCATAAAGAGCTAGAATTGTTACTTGTGTCAAACTCACTGCATAAATTCCTGTGAGTTATTGGAAAGTTATTGTTCATATTGACCATGTACTCTTTTATATACATGCCTTTCATAGATCATTAAAGAAAGCAGTCTGCGAATGAGAAAAGCCCTCTTTTTCTAGAACAGAGGATGAAGTTCCTGATTTCATTGCACCCTCCCTCCCTTCTTTTCAGGCCTGTCACCCAGATTCAGTTGCCATAAATAGATGACTTTAACCACAAAACCTAGCATAGTCAAAACCAGATCACGCGTTGGTTATTGAAGGCTTGCCCTGAAGGTGTTTTAATCAGGTGTGTAAAGAGCATCTCGCCCATTTTGTTGTTTGGTTTAGATTTCCTAGTTTTGTGTAGATTTGAGTTTGGTAAGGATGAGTTAACCTGTTAAATACATAGTATTTATCAACAGAGGTTTGAAATGGGTCAGTTTATTTGTGTGCATAACTAAAATTAAATGCTAAAATGAAATGGAATTAGTTCCTTTTGATACAACCCCTAAAAACTGATTCCTTTTAGGGGGTTTGTAATGTGATTTATTTCCTTCTTTATCATCGATGGTGTCTTGATAAGCAAAAATTCAGTCGGACTTATCTCTTCCTTGTCTGACAGAACATAAGCTCACCTTTCACCATCCAAGTCTTTCATCGTGTGAAGGAATGTACTATTGTTTTCATGGGCAGTATTATTAACTACATATTCAAGCCAGTCTTCTGAAACGTCGAAACGTCAACAATTAAAAAAAAATGCTATTCAGGGCAACCCAATATAACTGGTATTTGTAGCAAAATGTTTTGGCCTGTATGGAGACTTGATTAGCAGTGGAATGTATAGGCTTAATGGTTGTTGCATAGTCTGAACATCAGTTGGAAATTCCTTTTAGTAAATAATGAAGTTACATTAATTTTCTTTGTGAAAATAAATAATTTCCCTGTTTTCATATGATTTGCTGTCTCTATTCCCCCAAAAAATGAATGAAACATTGTGTTAAGCCTGTAGCAGCACATCTATACTATTTGTACTTATAAAATAAGTCTTGATTATTTAATGATGCATTGATTGTCTTAAATGAATTGGAATAAAATCTTGTTACGTAACTTGCATTGAAGTCAAGAATGCTTTTTCCCCTCCTATAAAGCTATCATTTTTAGAAAGGCCTTTTTTTAATACCTGTGGCAATGTGTTTAAAATCTGATGCATTTTCTGTATGTTCTTGACCCTACAGAGCAGATCTTCCAAAACATCCGCCAGGAGTACAGCCGCTACCAACGGCGGCGGCAGCTGGAGGGGGCCTTCAACCAGACGGAGGCATGTGGCTCTGCTGAGGGTTCGAGTCCCTGTCCCGCCATCTCCTCCCCCAGCTCACCCTCAGGTCAGTGTTTCATTGAAGACCACTAGCTATACGTGTTTCTAAGAAATAAAGCAATTAAAAAGGTTTGTCTGTAAGGCTCAGCCAAGACTTTACAATTTAAAGTGAAACCTGGTAGGGAATAAAATTGCAGTAAAACAAAAGCGCTTTGTGCTATGAGCATAAGACTTGGTCATTATTGTAGAGTAATGGGTATGGTAGAAAGTGTGTATATAGGCCTCTGTATGCTCAAACTGGATGAACTTTGGTCTGTTGAGCTGGGCTAGAAATCCCCAAAGCATGCGCTTTCAAAAAAAAGGCACCCAGACTCAAAACACCTGCATTTAAGCAAAGGTAAACAAAGATGCACCATTGCATGCGTCCTAAAATGTATTATTATTTTTTTAACGACCCATCTAGATCGGGGGAAAACCGAGATATACTCTTAAATGCATGCAAGGCTATCAGCAGGTCAACACCTGCGCATTAGTGGCATCCAGTTTGTAGATGGGTGAAGTTGTAGATAAGAGAAGTTAGTGTCCACTAAGAGTTTGCAGAAAGTGCATGCCATTGAAGATTTAATGGATCTGTAATGAGTTTTCTTAACTGTATCATGTCAAATGTGCCAGGATTACCGTGGTGAACCAAACTGGACATAGGTTTTTGTTTTTGTTTTTTTTTGGGGAATGGGAACATGGCCAGCTATGAAGTAATGGTAGGCTGGGCTTTTACTTATTCGTAAAGGAAGGGAGAGGGCAAAACAATGAATATACAAATACTCATGTAATACTTATTAGTGGAATACTGTGGTGGGAAGGATCAATGATTTCTTATGCCTAAAAAATACCCGGCTCAAATCGAGCTGGGGATCCTCCCACTGGGCCATGAGGCTGGTTTTTCAGTAAACCAGCTTTGAGTTTGAGAGGTGTGATTTTTTTTTTTTTTTTTTTTTGTGTGTGTTTTGTTTAATAGAAAAAGTTTCAGACTTAGGCTCTTTCTCCATGATATGGATAACATGGTTGGAGTAGTGTAGTGAGTAACACAAGATTTAATATTATATTGGCCTACATCTGTGATTTGCATAAATTAAGTTGTTTTTAGAAAAAAGCCGTTTGTCAAGTGGCATACAAGCAAGTTTATTTAATGTGTTTTGGTCTTTTTCAGGTGCCTCGTCATTGAAGAAGGACCAGCCCACATTTACGCTGCGGCAGGTGGGTTACTTGTGCGAGCGCCTTCTCAAAGACCACGAAGAGAAAATCCGCGAGGAGTACGAGCAGATCCTCAACACAAAACTGGCAGGTAAAGGTGGTTTCTATGTTTCAGGCAATGATATTTAACCTATATCACTCTGCCTTGATCAAGACATTCATGCATCATAGTGTTATGTATCAATCCGAAGATTGATTCAGCTGCACGTCTTTTGAATGGTTCAAATTGATTATAATTCTCTAGTACAATTTCTTGCAGCTCACCCTTGTCTCTTTTTATTGCAGAACAATACGAGTCGTTTGTGAAATTCACACAAGATCAGATCATGCGGCGGTATGGAGCCAGGCCTGCCAGCTGTACGTATTTAGTGTTTGTTAAACTCCTTATTAATTTTCACTGACAGCTTCTGCACATTTAAGACTCCACACCCCACCAATTTCTATCACATTTCTATGACCGTGTTATTGCCATACAGGAATGTACACGTAGGTCACCATCAAATTCAGATCTTCATGAAATTTCTTCTTCAACACAACACAACACAATGTGTTTGAGGGTGTGAAATAATTCATATAAAATAACAAAGTGGTGTGAATTCTAAGAGTTAAATATCATTAAGTAAAAACGGAATTCATTTGGATGATATTTATTCTATAAATGTGATCACATAATAGCCTCATTACTTGTTGCCCCTGCAACGTACTTCTGTTTCTTGAGGGGAAACAAGTCCTTGATTTTTATGGATTTCCTTAATGGAAGACTGGAATAGCAGGATTCCTCAGGCTTGAAAATTGAGCTGTTTTAACCTCCCACACCTAAAGTTCAGCAGAGGATGTCTAATGCTGGTTTTTGTTTTAAATAATTGCTTGTGATGACGATCAAATGGTGTCTTCAGTTTACACAACACTGACGCAAGCAAATCAGCTGCATCAGTGGAATCATCATTTAGGGGAAAAGGAGTGGATTTCAAAAACAAGCTCGACTGACACTTGTCCTGACACGTTCTCTATTAACTGTGTGTAGTGTCATTTATCTTGCTTGGCTTCAGAACCTTAAAAGGCCCATGTCATGCTCTTTCAAAATAAGCTGTATATATGTAAGTGTTAGGTACAAAGCATAACATTTACTCACCAGTCTTTGTACATGGGGAATTAAGCTGCCAAAATGTCCTCCTTTTTAATTGACACTGTGTAATGTCACCAGTAGTGACGCATTTACACATTAGTTGATTCAGCAAACAGCATTTTAGCTCTGCCCATTTACACCGAAGTTATAAGTGGTGTTTCAGTGTGATGATGGCTAAAATTATCAACATTTTTCTGCTCACCTATTCTGAAATGGCATAAAAATGACATTGTGCTTGTAGTTGTTGAACAAAATCCTGTAATAAAAGCTAAAGATATTGAACGGTAGCCGACTGGCCGATTGTAAACATTCACCAGTTTGACAGTAATTGAGGAAGTCACTTCTTGTGTACTGTGAGGTCAAATCAAATGTCAGTTCTGGAAAAAACACACTTTGTGGTGAGTGAAACATTAGTTTAGATTGAACCAGCTTTTAGTGTGCAGGCTTAAAGCATTTCCTTTCAACCAAATAAAAGTGTCTTTTTGAAGAAATGTGGCGTTACATATGCAACAATTTTTTTTTCTCTTCCCCCAGACGTATCTTGAAGAACCTCATGGATGGGTACCAGCCAACTCTCCTCGTCATGGTTGCTGCAGTACCAACTTCCCCTCTCCAAACCTTAAACCCGCCCCCTCCCCTTTTTAAAAAGTGCTCGGGTGCCATTGGTTATCCACATTTAATCCCCCTGTACTTCTCTCTTCTTACTGAAGGCCCAGCTCCGTCTGAGTAAAATAAGAATAAGATCCGTTTGGATAACTGTGTTCTCTCCTTTTTCGACAAATAAACACATCAGCTGACGGCGGGACTGCGCGCCGCTGTAGAAAAAGCTCAGCTAATGTCTGAATGTTTCTGTATAATCTGCCCTCACTGGGGCTGCAGCAGCTGTACCAGACTCTGCCTCTCTCCTTCTGTCTCACTTTATTTCCAAACTCTACCTGAGGAATGTGGATTTTTATGTTTTTTTTTTTTTGGAAAATAAAGGATCTGTGATAAACCTGTAGTTTTCTCTTACTCATATTCCATGTATTGCCTTTTGTATGACTTTTTGAATATGTAAATATATGTCTCTGCTTCTCCCCCACTGGAACTGCCTTTGACTTAAACCTGTTTTTCCCCTTTGTTCATACGTGTGGTGCCATCTAGTGGATTCAGGTGGAAAAACTAAATAGCTTGACGAAGTAAACCCAGCAGCTAGTAACCATATTGCCCTCTCAGTCCCTGGGAATGTGGATGGATGGTTTCATGCACCTGCTTTAGGCCTAGCATTGGAGTAAATTGCATTTCCAGTGGTATTTCATTGCTTAACCTGAAAAAATGTTTTGTCCAGGTACAGGCTTAATCTGGGTTAAAGATGAACCTACCATTAGAATGATAGGTAAAGTGAATGACCTCATTTTAGGCATCAAATAAACAGTTGGCAAATAAACAAAAAGGTTGATGTGTTGGACGCAGGAGAAATGGACAAGAATCACTAGGTCAAAGCTCTCCAGAACTGCAGGTATGGTGGGATGTTCCTGGTAGGAAGTGGTTCATACCTACCAAAAGTGGGCAATCAGTGAACCAGTGATGGTCATGGATTCCAAAGGCTTGCTGATCTGTTGGAAGTAAAGGCTAAGCTATCTGATCTGATCCCACATAGGAGCTGCTGTAGCACAAAATGCTATAAAGGCTTATGATGGATATAATGGAATTGTGTCAGAACAATCAGTTCATCACAGCTTGCTGCCTAGACGCAGACCAGTCAGAGTGCCCATGCTAACCTCTGTCTACTGCCAAAAGTATGAGTGTCAGAACTGGACCATGCAGCAAAGAAGGACTGATCTAACACGTCACATTTTCTTTTACATCATGGCCGGCCACGTCTATGTGCATCACTTACCTTGAGAGGATGGCACCAGGATGCACTATGGGATGAAGACAAGCCATGAGAGGCAGTGCGATACTCTGGACAATGTTCTCCAGGGAAACCTTGGGTCCCGCATTAATGTGGATGTTACTTTGATATGTTGTTGACCAAGTACACCATGAATGATATTCCTTAATTACCTTGTCCTTTTACTGCAGAATAATGAGCTCTGCCACATTGCAAACACTGTTCAGGAATGGTTTGAGGAACATAAGTTCATTTGTTGATTTGGCCTCCAGGTTCCCCAGATCTCAGTTCGATGGGCAGTCCAATTCATGGAGGCCACAAACGCAGTGCCATTCAGTGTCTGAATGATATTTAAAGTGAAACAGGAAAAAGAGTAGGTGTAGTTCTGCAAAGCACCCCACCCATATTTCCATTATTAATATTAAAATTTGTACAACAGCGCAGAAGCAAAATGATTTTTTTCTGATTAAACGCTAGGGGGAGAAGAGAACTACACAACATGGACATACGTATTGACACACACCTGTTTTCTAAGGTTTGGGCTTGACCTCTTACTGCCAGGGAAGGATAATCTTGATGCTTCAGCATACCAAGACATATTGGACAACGCCGTGCTTCCAGCTTGGATGAGTTCAGTGTGAAAGAACTTGTGGCCCTCACAGAGCCCTGGCCTCCACCACCTTTGGGAGATTGTGAGCCAGACCTTCTCGTACAACATCAGTGCCTGACCTCATACATGCTCTACAGAATGAATGAATGAGCACAAATTCCCATAGAAACTCAAAAGCCTTCCAATCCGAGCGGAAGCTGTTATAGCTGCAAAGGGGAACCTGCTCCATATTAAAGTCTATGTGTTTAAAGGCAATGTCATTAACGACCATGTCGGTGTGATGGTTAATATTTTTGTCCATATATATATATTTAAACACGTAAAATTGAACGCTAGGTGGAGTCGAGGACTATATAAAGTTTCAAACAGTGCAAGCTGATCCAGTATATTGTTGTTGTTTTAGACAGTATTTAATTGAACTTTGACCACTATAATCAAAATGTATAATAATAAACTACAATAATATACTGTTTCCTGGGAAAGCAAACACCAAAGTTTTTTCAAAAGATTTTTTATCACCATTTTCAAGCCCACCTAGTCCCGTGAGGCTTTGCCCCGCCCCGTGACGTCACGACAGGTGTGCCGGTATTCGGAAGCTCAGGTAGTGGGAGGAATGGCTGCTGGAGCTCCTGAGCTGCAGAAGTTTGTACACTTTGTGCTCTAAGAGTAGAGGAGCTCTTGGATGAGGTGGAAGTTTTTTGTGGTTGATTTGTAATCTCAAGCCCTCAACAGAGGAAGGAAGAGCAAGAGAGGAAAAGCAGAGGCTGCCGATTATAGCTAGAAACGGACTGGGTGGTGTTCTCTCTCTCTCTCTTTCACACACACACACACACACACACACTCACTCCCACAAAAAGCCCAAATACATGGTTGGTTTTTAAGCAGCTGCTCCCTCACCCAGTCCTGAAGTCCTGGAATAACTTTTTCTAGTCAACTCCTTTGGAAAAAGATTTGAGATAAAAGTGGTAAGTCTGGATTTTCTTCTTTTCTTCCTCCTGAAAAGTTCTTCCTGGAAATATCTTTATGATCTGTGGGATGTAAGTTCTGTTTCTGGACATCACATGCGGCTTTTATTTAGTTGGATCTAATTGAACCAATATACAGCTGAATAGATAATTATGTTTAACTATATAATGCATTAAAGTGTTGGTTTGTTTTCCCCGAATGCTGAATGAGGAATGTACAGGATGTGGCTTTGTTTACGTGCTTGGCAGGAAGAGTCCCAAAGGAGTAGCCCAGAACTTCTACAGTACAGTGCACTGTAGATCTTTTCATATTTAAAGAGGAATTCCACCCATCAAAAGTTTTTCATCCCATTGGTTTTTACGTCTTATATATTTATTTCATAAACTGCTGTTTTTTTAATTCACTTTAAAAGTTGTTGAGTGAACAACTATAAATGAAAACATGTCAAGTTTCCTTTATAAGATGAAAGAATATGTAAGTGCATGTCTGACATCCTATTAACTGACATCCTATCAAATTCTAAACTGTTCTTTAAGCCACTCGTTAATTGTTTTAGCACTAAATAGCTCATTAAATATTTGTCTGGTGAGCCATATTATGATTATAATTCTAATTATATTAGGTGGCTTTTTGTAGGTCAGTAGTCATGAATAAAAATTAATATGACCTTTACTGTCTTATAAGGGTATTCTGATGGGGAACATATCGTTATTGTATTTGTTAGTAAAGAATGTATTTTTAGTAAATATTAAGTGAATCACATGCAAGTGTAGAAAATCTCAGTCAAAGTTGTTAAGTCATTAAAAAGTTTTGATGGTTTATTTTGTTGATGCTTTCAGACTCGGAAATACAGTGGTGGTGAATGGAACCAGGAGTCACGTTGTCCTCTACACAAATATTACATTTCATTCACGATCTAGAACCACCTGTAAACACACTCTAGTCCAGTCTAGAATTTTATAATGTTAATTATGGCAAAATAGTGGTAAAATCAGAATATGAAAACTATTGAACCTGGAGGAAATTGCTTAATTTTACCCAGAGGGTTGGATTGGATTTGAACTTGTGGCCGTGGTTTTTGTAATTTTTTTTTGTTCTATTTTGCCTCACTATGCCCTACACATACCTCTCCATCATTAATTCATATAGAAAATATGTCCTAAAAACAATGATAAAACAATGCATCAGATGCATATTCATAACCATTTCTGTGTTAACTTTATGTGATTAGAGGCTTTAAAGGCCTTTGGACATCTGGTTCCATTTACCACCACTGTGAACAATTTTCTAAAATAAAGCATTTCACAGCAAACCACTTTACTGGAAAGTATTTATAATGGTAAAATTATGGAGAAATGAGGATAAGATTGCTTAATAGAAATATGATGTCTGTTTTGAGTAAACACTGGAAATTTTTTTATTTTCCAGATTTTCCCTGATTTTAATGGGTTCATGATTTTTCGTGATTTACCTCCACACAGTTTTGTCTTTCAGCTGATTCATTTTGGCATTAATTGTCCTAATGTATGTATTTTATTTGATACAAATCATGTTGATTCGGCTTGGGGCTTTACGATATGGACAAAATATTAGTATTGTGATTATTCTGCTACATATTAGGAGTGTGATGCCTTTCAGTTTATTATAATATCATATCATAATGTTTCTGAAATGAAAAAGCCATGAATATTGTCGAAGTTTCAAAATGTACGTTCTCTCCTCCCATCCAAAATCATTTGACTGTTTTTGGAGTACATGAAGAACTTGATTCATTGAAACACTGAGTAACACTCACGTGGAGCTGTGATTGGCCACTCTGTCACAAACACTGATTAGTTTGAGACACATTTGCATATTGCAGCCGTAAGCAATATTACATTCATTTACATTTATGGCATTTAGCAGACGCTTTGATCCAAAGCGACTTCCATTCCCTGGGGTTCTTAAAAACCCTGGGGTTAAGGGTCTTGCTCAGGAACCCAGTGGTGGTAAGCTGAAGGTAGGATTCGAACACATGACCACTTGGTCTAGAGGTAAGTATCCTACCCACTAGGTAGGATATTAGTATTGTAAACACTGATATCGCCATGGTGATTAACAGATGAATGTACAACCTTAATTCAGCTGAATGCATTTCTGTTGTTCTTTACTGAATGTGGGCTTGGTATATTCTCTTTTTTATGATGATAATAATAATAATCATTGAAAGGTCTGAGGTCCCCTGTTCTTTTTGTTAAGGGAGAGAAATGGGGAACACTGACATCGACGAGGAGGCCGGCTTTCCCGTGGAAAGAGACAAGCAAGACGAGGAGCAGAAAGATGACGAGCCGAAAGGATGCTGCGACAGGTTTCACATCCAGGTGTCCAGATGGATGCTTCCAGAAGATCTTCGAGAAACATATTTAGAACGTGCCAACTGTCTGCCACCCCCTATCTTCATCATCCTCATCAGTATAGGAGAGGTTGGTCTCATTTTACTGTATAATGAAATAATAATAATAATAATAATAATAATATATTTTATTTATAGTGCCCAAAAAAGATCTCAAAGGGCTACAGATTATTAAACAATAGATGTTTTTCTATATTTATTGTTTAATAATAATATATTTTATTTATAGTGCCCAAAAAAGATCTCAAAGGGCTACAGATTATTAAACAATAAATATAGAAAAACATCTAATTCGGGGAACCAAAGGTTTTGTTAAAAAGACATGTCTTAAGAAGTTTTTTAAAACAGTCAGTGGATTGTGGTTCCGAAATATTTCTTTAAAGCCTTTCTGTGGAGCCTTTCTTTAAAAAGAGCTCATATCACTGAAAAATATTGTCTTGGCTTTGAAGCAATATTTCAAACGCACCATCCCCTCCCAATCAATGGAAGCTAATCTATATCTTTAAACCATGTATATATAATCCTGCTATTTAGCTATGTGCTTGGAGTTACAATTTTTCTTCTTCAGTTTAGAACCGATGTCAATAGTCACCCAAATCTTTTCTGTAAATATAAAGCCCTAAAACCTGTTCACAAAAATCTTATTCTAGATCAGATGGGTCTAAAATGACTACATGCAGTGTTTGACCATCTAGTGTAATTTTTTTGTTTTAGTTTTACATGGTACATGAGCATGGGTACATTTGGGCATGTTTTTATGAAAAAGATTTGGGTGACTATTGACTTCTGGTCTTAGCAATGTTAGCCCCGGCGCTCCAGCGCTAAACAAAAGAAGAAAAAGGTGGATTCCAAAGCATGTCTTGGATGATTAATGGAAAAGGGATGGAAAAAATGTACATTTGATTTTTCCCTAATCATTCCTTTAATCCCTCTAGCTAAAGTTCTCACAGGTGTTTTTGGGGTGAGGCAAGATCCATGGAAGCCAATCAGAACAGTGATCATTTACATATCAGTCTTAAAGCCACAGTCAGTCATAACATTATAAGTTATATAAGTGGATTAAATGTTGAATATTGGTCACCTTAAACAGCCATTTTTGTACGAGTATGAAGAACAATTTTTGTTTACGAAGAACAACTTCAAGTTTAAAGAACCTTCAACGAATATTAAGTTTCTATACCAATGAAAGACTTTTTCCTTGAACAGTATGTACATCTCGAGCCATTTAGTAGTCCTTCTGTTTAAAAGTGTATTGCAGTGGCCTGTCTAAACGTTAGTAGCACTGTTTGGTTTGTGCCCAGATGTGTTTGGTTTGGAAGTTTCCTACTGAAGGAGACTGAGAGGTTCTTGTGCTTCAGCAGGCAAGTTTTTCCTGCTTATGAGGAGTTTGTCTAAATGACGGGATTCAGGTCTCCAGAAGTGTCCCTGTAAACCACGTCTCACCCACAGACCACAACGCTCACTAAATATAGTCTTACTAAGAGTAGAAAGTCTAGGTAATTGTTTATATTCCATCCACAGTGGGTGTGTGTAGAAAAAATAAGCTCCGGAAAAAAATAAGACACCATTGAACTGAAATGCTTTGCCTTAGTTTTTAAGAACTAGATAGTACATCAACATAAGAGAAATGATGCAGTGTTTACAGAACTTGAATAATTCAAAGAATACAAATCTCTCGTTCTCTCTTAAACAAAATGGCAATAATTACCTTTGACGTACTTCTAGTAGTATTTTCCATCCAACTGGTCTCATTGCAAGAGGAGAGTGTTGATTACAGCAGTGTTTGATTCAGGTGATCACCTAATCAGAATGAGCATAGTATGATGTAACATATTGTCTAAGTCCGGTAGAACATCATTAAACCCAGTCTTATGGTCTTGTAGCTTAACTCTCATGGTAACTTGCTCTACCTCATGGCAGTTGGCCGTGTTCATCTACTACGCTGTGTCGAAGACTCAGAAGCAGTGGGTGACGCTGGGTGAAGGCATTTGGAACAGTCCCCTCACCTACAAACCCGAAGAGAGGCAGGAGGCTTGGCGCTTTCTGTCCTACATGTTTGTACACGCTGGGTAAGAGTGATTTTATCTCTTTGCTGGATTTCATTTCAACATGCACTTAAAATCCAAAAATAGCGGTTGCTAAAGAATTATGTAAGCTGGTGACTAGCTGCCTTGTTAGCTTCTTCTACTAGTTAAATGTTAAAAGCTAGCACTGTTGATATTCTATTCACAGTTAAAACTCCATCAGAATGAAAAAATAATGGTGAAATTCGAGTTATTTCACCGTTATTTTATTATGTCTCAGCGTATTATGTTGAGTTCCACTTGTCCGGTCATGACACATATCTGAGGGAATGAACTGGGTTTTGTGCTCCAGGATTCAACATATTTTGGGGAACCTGCTCCTGCAGCTGCTGCTGGGTATCCCGTTGGAGTTGGTCCACAAGGGCTTCGAGGTGGGGATGGTTTACTTGGGCGGTGTTCTTGCAGGTGAGGGATGAAATATGTCTCACGCCTCATTTTGCATTTGCATTCACGACATTTTTCAGGCGCCTTTATCCAAAGCGAATTCCATTCCCTGACTACAGGGGACAGTCTCCCTGGAGCAACTTGGCGTTAAGGGTCTTGCTCAGTGGTGGTGTGGTGAAGGTAGGATTCAAACCCGTGACCCCAGTAGGGCTGCAACACATTGCATCTGTTGATCATTATTGCAGAATTAGTCTGCAAAACTAAGAAGGTTGCAAATGACCCTGTAACCAATCACAGTGTGTCTGACATGGCGACCAATCAAAGCTCCAGGTGAGCTACTGAATGTGGTGATGAATTGAGGTCTTCATGTAAGCCAACAAAAGTCTAAATATTTTGGGCAACCTTTAACCATTAATGACCATCACTAAAAGTGTTCTGAAATTGCCCATATTGTACACTTTGCTTCCATCTCCTTTTTCCAAACTGATGTTTGTGTATCACAAATATAATTCATAATTCATACTTGTATATGACCATTTTCCAATCTCTGTTTATCTCTTTGTCACGTGGGTAGTGGGGGTGTGGTGCACACAACAGGTGTGAAAGGTGTGAAACCAGATTTATTGCAGATTACAGGGGAAACAGGGAGCAAAGGAGGTATGGAGCACTAGCTAATGCAGCACAGAGAAAACAGGATGGGAAATAAATAGATGTCAGAAACCACAGCGGCTAGAAGAGGCAGGCTACAGTTCTTTCAGAAAGTAAAGACAGGAAATACAGATTTTATCAAGATACAGGAATCAGATTGTAACAAGCAGGCTGTCGTTCTTTCAGAAAACACAGACAGGAAATACAGTATTTACCAAGACACATACACGGACCATAACAGTGAGGATGTCCCGGGACAAGGGGCCAGCCAAACAGCTCACTTGCATGTGGGACTACACAAACCAGCCACCCAGGGAACCATGAGCTCACTGGTGGGCAGGGCCGTCAATCCCTCAGGAGGCACCCAGCAACCCACATGTGGCTCCTAGCAAGGCCCCATCATGGAACTCGCCTTGGGGACCGGCCACGCTTGATGAGGCCCATTGTCAACTCATCCATGCCATCAAAAGACTTAAGTGAGGAGGCACTGCAGCCACACACACACGTGTCCACAACAACCCTTTACTAGGACTGGCTTAACACCCCTGATGAGAGAGGCCCACACACTGCTTCTTTATGGGCCAGGGCAGTCGAGAAGGAGGCAGCCACAAACAGTGAGGGCTGGCTACCTGGTCCTAAGAAAGGCATAAACAGAAACACAACAATAAAACAGGGAAAGAACGGAAAGGAAGGAGAGAGGGTTACATGAGGGTGGACAGATGTCTGCCTCATTGTAGAGGAAGCTTGAATACAGGGACAAACAAGGGCCGGGTGAAACTAATTGGAGTCATGGTAAAAACTAATAGAAGTAATAAGAAGGGGGAACTCAAAATAAAAGTTCCACAAAACCTGGGAAAACAGGGCAGGATTTTACACCCTTAAAATTCCTTCAGCTCCTTTGCTTAGAGAAAAGTGATGAAATGGTCCCTTTAATGTATTGAAAGATACTAATGGTGCAACGGATCAAAAAACTCACGGTTCGGATTGGATCAATTTTCAGATTAGCAAAAAAAGAAAAAAGACAAGACAAATTTATTTAAGTATTTTTACCCATTAAAAACCTTCGGCTCAAGACTCATTCCATGCTTTTATATAAAAACAAATTAAGGTGCAATATAGGGAATGATAATTATTTCCTTTAATGTGGACACAATCAAAAACAACTTAAAATGCTGTTTAAGGTATCATTGCTTCTTACTGGAGAATGAAATAAAAACTAGCTTATGTGCACATCATTAAAAAAGAAAGAAAGCAAAGCAGACATGAGCTTATAGCTTTAAACAGATGAGGATGTCTACATTTTGTGGGGAGACTCTCATAGAGGGGGCGTGTCTGCAGTTGCCGTTGGGTGTGCGACGGGATATCATAGCGCGGCTGAAGCACATTCATCATCATTTAAACCCCTTGTTTTGCACAACAGAATGAGGCTTCATGTCTGCAGCTATAAACACCCCAGTAGCTTTTGTAATAGCTTTAGCTTGGTTTGACTGGGCAGCAAAGGCCTGCTTAAATGCCACGGATATCAGCGGTTGTTGCTCAGCCTTTTGACCACGTGCACTATACAGTGGAACTTTTTTTTTCTCGAATCTTCGGATCATGTGCCGAACCGTGGAGAGAGATCGGTTCGGATCACAGATCAACAGTGATCTGTTGCACCACTAAAAGATACTATATATTGCAATCGCAATACAGAGCAGTGTTATCACAATACTCCTATTTCATCATGAGGCTGCATGTTCAGTATAGTCCAAAAGTTACTGAACAGTGGTGTTTTGCCTGTTGGGTAAAAGTAATTGTGGAGGCAGTGGTCTTCTGTGGTTGGCTGAACTCAGAACCCCCCACCCCCATCAATAGCGGCCCTGTTCCAGTTCACTTCAAGCAAAACCTGTCATTGGAACAACCATGTGCCATATTGTCATTGACACTTGGTGCCACTTATGAGCATCTGGGCTATAACCTTTTTTTTGGTTTTGTTTTTTTTTTTTAATCCAAAGGCAACACAGCTTTTGTCACTGTCCTGATGTCTTTGACATGCACTGTAATAACAGTTTCCTGGGGTTGGATGCAAATCACCAGAAGGAATTTGATCTGGAATGAGGCTTCGTTTGTTTTTCAAAACTCTTCCCATAGACTGTACTATCCTGTAATCAGAGGTTTGCAAATAAGAAGCAGCTGTAGGGCGCTCATGCAACTGCCATGTTCATTTTCAATCTTCCTTCAGAGTAGCAAAGCCTCTTCACTGGTGTAGCTGGGTGTGGGGAGGCAGGGTGGTCTTTTGTTGGATTTGTTGTGTAGTGATTAAGGTGATTATGTTCTGTTGTTTGGGTCTCCAAAGATATGTATGGAAACAGTTTGGGTACGCCCAGCTTCTCAAAATATTGTGATGAAAATGAACATTCATTATCCGCTTGCAATTGATTCACTTATTAAAGGATTAAAGTTTGACTTTACTTAGTCCCATGTGCTCTTTGAAAGATAAATGTGAAGTGCATCCAGTAAATAATGTGTGTGTGTCTGTCTGTCCCAGGTTCACTGGCCAGTTCCATTTTTGACCCATACAGTGCTCTAGTGGGTGCGTCCGGAGGAGTTTATGCACTCATTGGTGGATACTTAATGAATGCTTTGGTGGTAAGTTGTGTTTTAATTGCACTCTTTTTGTTTTTAATGTACTGAGTCTCTCTTTATATTTGTCTAAAAATCTAGATAACCTTAAAATCTCTCTCTCTGTCTTGTTCTCTCTCTCTCTACCCCCCACTCTCTTTCTTTCCTTCTTTCTCTTTCTCTCTCTCTCCCTCCCTCTCTCTCTTTGTCTCAATTTCTGAAGAACTTTAGGGAGATGATCCCTCTGCTGGGAATTGCCCGGATCATGATGATCGTCCTCATCGGTTTGTTCACACATTCGTCCCGACACTGAACTTCATTCTGTCCCTGTAAAGCAGCTGCTGGTTTTCTAATGTTAGCTGCTCTTGTCTTTAGTGGGAACAGATGTGGGCTTTGCTCTGTACAGGCGATTTCTGAGTGATGAAGCTGGACTGAAGGTGAGTGGACCCTTTTTTCGCCACCTCATTAAACCTTCTCAGGTCTTTCAGTGCGATGGCTGATTGTTCAGGCACCACGTTGCCCACACTTTGTAAAATAGTGTGATTAAAGGGTGCCCCCCCCCAGTATTAGTTTTGTATTAAAACATTCTGAACTTAATAAGTATCACTCTTATTACTGACAATGTAGCTGACCCATAACGCCCCATCATTTTGAAATTTAGTCACATTTCAATAAAATGGAATTTCACCATAACTCAGTGGTGGTGAATGGGTATGGAACCCGTCATCTGAAGAGTTTAATTCTTGTAAAAGCTTCCTTGCAGATAGCCATTACATGATTCTTGGTTCTATTATTTTGGTTCTAGAGAAGGTTTTCATCTTAAACATTTTTTAATACATGGCAGAGAGATACAGGCCGTGTGTTGTATGGCAAAAGAGTCCCAAAAGAAAATGTGCTTTCTATTAGGAAATTGTATGGTAACACTATTGCAGCAGTTAATGTATTTTTTTAATCAATGCATTTTATTTTAATTACTGAATTAGCTAATTAACATTACACATGCATTTTTGTTATTTTTAACTGTTGTTATATTCTGTATTTATTAATAATAACAAATTATTATTATTATTGTCAGTAGTAGTATTAGTAGTAGTGTTGTTTTTACAACAATCGTAAATATTGTAAACAATAGCATGTTAAACATATAAAAAATAACAATTACAATTACATTTTTGTTATTTGTCTTGTTTTTAGTTCATGTTCTGTATTAAATATTATTATTGTTTTTGTTGTTGCTGTTTTACCATACTGTCACATTAAAATAAAGTGAATGAGATTTTAAAAACAGATTTTATACTGAATTTTGGAAACAGATATACCAAACATAGGGGCCTGTTTACGGTCCTCCTCTAATCTCAGGTTGCTTTATTGACCTGCCTCTCCTGAATGACCATAAGTTGCTTTTAGGAGCATTAAGGAGCACCGTGTTCCTTTTCATTCTGCACCAGGTGTCTTTCGTGGCCCACATCGGTGGAGGTATAGCGGGCATGACCATCGGTTACGTTTTCTTCAGCAGCTACAACCAGAAGCTTCTAAAGGATCCCCGCTTCTGGCTCTGCATCGTGGGATACATCGTCTTCCTGATCTTCGCCATTTTCTTCAACGTCTTCCTCTCTCCAGCTCCTCGTTAAGTGCCAATGTCGAGGCCAGATGTCGAGTAACCATGCATGCACTTATATTGCACTGGCAGATTTTAGGTAGTATGTAAATGTGAAAGGTAAAAATCCAATTTGCGCAATTTCCCCCTTAACACAAAGACAGTCTACCAGACAAGGCTGGATTCGGGTCTAAAGTTATAAAGCTAACAAAGGAAGCTCTGTGCCGAAACCATCACCTCCAGCCATATTGTGGAATCTCAAATAGACTTGCTTAAGTTGTTTCTGACACATTATGGCATACTGTCAGCTATAAAATGGACAAAAAGTATGAAAACAAGTGTGGCTATAGTCGCATGTAGGGAATGGGTACTTTTCCAGATACCAATATCGCTTCTAATAGTGGTATTGGGGCAGCTGGTGGCCTAGTGGTTAGGGAGTTGCCCCTGCGATCAGAAGATCATGGGTTTGAATCCCAGGACTGGTAGCGGCACCACTGAGGTACCCTTGAGTAAGGTACTGTCCTCACACACTGCTCCCCGGGCGGTGCGTCGCTGGTGTATAGGTTAAATACAGAGAAAGAATTGTTCACACTGTGTGCTGTGGTGTGTTCATGTATGACAAATGGACACTTTAGCATAAAATAGAGAGAAATAGCAAGCTAAAATGTTTTCTGAGATCCTGTGTATATGTAATAAGCGAGGAGCAATCGCTACAAATGTGTGCTGGTGACGTGCAGAGTGCCACTCCCGTCCCTCCCACTGATCCAGTCTAGCATCAATCAGTTGAAAAGGCTGTTATGTTAGAATGCATGAACTTTACATACTTATAGCAGCTCTGTTTATCCAGGGGCTTTTCCATATTTCAATATGGATCAATCAGAAATGAGTATCAGTTCAGCACCCATTCAGATACCCATCCCAAGTCATATATTTAAAGGTTTGAACACCAGCAGTTACATGACGTTTTGCTTATAAAACCAAATTTTCTAAATCAACCAAATGTAATTTGACAAGGCTGTCAACCTTTTAAATACGACTGTATACTGAAGCCTGAATTCGTCTTGTCCAGTTTCAGGTCTCTGAAATAAGGGGGAAATAGTGTAAATTAGATTTTTTTTGATTCACTTCTCTTTTAAGCCTCTCAGGTTAATACCAAAATATGTTGTAAATACTGCAGGGCGCTGACTGTTGTGTTTTGGCGTCTTCGATGCCTTTATTGTACGCCAGGGGCCTGTCTCACGATGGTGGCTCACATTTACCCACACCGTCATGGCAGGTTATGTAACATGACTAATCTACTCCAGGGCTGGTCAAGATCAGAATGATCTGAAGGGATCTTAAGCGGTTTTTGGACCAATTTGGGATTTTTTTTTATGGTTTTGGGGTGACATTCACATAAAACGTGAATAAATCAGACCACCTTGATATCAAGAATATAAAGAAATTATTTCTCCAATAAACACTAACATGGAGTTGGCAATAGCACTGCCATCACTACCACCTTGAACCTCAGTCTAAATTGACTGTACTTTGTGAGATAGGCCCCATAATATGGTTGTCTTTCTTCATACCTCAACACAAAAGGCTACAGATATTTATATACAGGTATTTAAGTCATATCATGTAGCGAAGCAGGAATTTCAATATTTTATACAGGTTGTAAAAACTTATGTATTTTTATGTGTGTTGCCATTTGTTTTTATTTTTTGAATCATCATGCTACCTATAAGAGGACTTTACTTGGTGAAGGGTTTATCCATGGATCTTTAAGTGATGACCACTTGTTGAACTTATGGATTTGAATTCATGCGGCTAAACCAAATGAGATCTAATGGCTCAGGTGTGGTTGCTGGGTGTGGTTGTTGGGTGTGGTTGGGTGGGGCTTCCATCTTTTAGTATTTCATTTTGTTTGTTTAAGGTCAAGGGTGTTCAGAAGTAGCATCCAGTAAAGAGATGCCATTCAGGATTTAGTGGGAATCCAACACTTGAATATACTTTTTAATAAGAGTTGTGTAGTATGTAATTATTCGTGATGTCATAACCCTCAGCATATTCACTGGCCATTCATCCTGTAGCAGTTTGGTTCTGCCCTGTCTGGGGTGATGTTATATGGAGTGTTGTTACTGCAGTCTGTTCTAATGAATAAAAAGTAATACATTGTAATAAATAATTAACTAAGGAATAACAAAAACATCCGACATCAGGGTAGAAAAATGGAATAAGTAGAATATGGGCATTTTAATTACTGATGTTTAACACTACGGTAGAAGGTCACTTTGAGCAGCAGAGGGCAGCACGAGAGTGTAAATGGTCAGTCTTGTTTCTCTTTTCTTTTTTTTTCATTTTGACCCAGTCTGAGGCGTCAGCTGTGTAGCCAGAAGGACATGGTGTTGCATAAACAGTCGATATGAGCTTGATGTGAAATTGTATCAAATCACTGAGGACTATGTGCTTGTGCCATTACCCTGTGTCAGCACTGTTTCCATCATCATATCACTGTGTTAAATCCTTATCTACGGGTGAGTGCTCCATAGTTTCTATGGATCAGTCGAATAACACCTTATTACCATCATTTCATAGATGTGTTTCTATGATTTTATAAAAAACTTTTTTTTTCCAAACTGGGACTGTTGTTGGTATTCTTTAACATAAGATAATCTTTAATATATCCAAAAATGTACGTATAAAGCAAGCCTTATGGGACGATTTCACAAGCCCATCTGAATTTAAGTACTTAAAAGATTTTAGGGATATTATTTCCCAGGAATTGCCTGAATGCATCCCTATGAGTTCCATGGACATGGTTTATCATGAGTCGGTGGTTCCCCATTGAACAGGCCCTTATTCTAGATTTTCAGTCCACTTTTGACAATGTTATGTAACATTTCATATTTATTTTACTTTACAACCCGTCAAACTATGTGCACTAAAATTTGCAGAAAAGCCATGTTTAGGCATAGAAAATCAACAGAACCTCTTTTGAGGGTGAGTCTTTTGCACATGACTATGAAAGTGTGTATCACTTACTTATAGAAAGTGAGTTTTTATAAAGATACAGTATGTTATTTAACGGGGGTATCAGCTCTCAGCCTTGTGAGCAGGTGTCCAGTGCAGTTTTTCTCTTGAAACAGTTGTGATTTAACTCATCAGTTAATTGCCAGATTTGGTGGGTGTGTTCAAGTAGGGCAGTCACTCAACTGTGCTGGACACCGGCCCAGAGCTGAATACTTCAATCACAGAGTACCAGTGACCACATAAACAAGTCCATTTGAGTTTTTTATATTAGGCATCCAACAAACAACTAATTGGAACTTCCCTTGGAGGTTACTCAGGTGTAATCAGAGGGTTTTGGGGGGGAAACAGCTCAGTCATTGTCGTCTGGTCCTTTTGTGGCCGGTACTGTCACCCAGGCCACTAAAAGACTGGTACTGTATGTTCAGTGTGTATCTGTGTGTCCTGTTCTGATGCTACTCCTGTCCTGCCATTGCCTTTCCTAGTCCTAATTAGCCAACAGCAGCTTACAACAGAGAGCTCATTGATTGTGACCCAATGGTGAACAGGCGATCCAGCTTGTCTGTCAGGCGGGACATTCCGTTGTTTTGGCCCAAACAAATCAATATAGGCTTTATTTAAACATAGGTGTTGATGTTTGGAATAAGTTACGCTGTGATCCCTTTATATCTTAGGTAACATGTGGGAAACAAGCTACAGAGTGTCTGTGTATCAAGCAGGGCTCTCACACTGCGTTGGACTGATGCGTGCACTAAAGTGCTCTTTTCTTCATGTTAGAGTGAAAACTGCAAGGTGTTGAACATATTTTGGCTGATCTACACTGGGGTTAGAGAGGATAGGGTTAGAATTAAACAGGCATATCTGATGACCTTAGAGGCCTTTCAGGTCAATGGGGGATGTGACCTGGTTACTGTAGCTGTCCATTCTGATCAGCTGGAGCTTTAATGACCCATAAGGTCAGCCAACCTGCAAACTGCTAGATGTTCTTTGACCAAACTGTGAGCCAAGTTGTTATGTTATTCATATTTTTTTATAGTTCCAATAATTTACACACCAAGACTGGAACTACCACCACTGGGATAAAAGCTAGAACCTTAGTCCCAAGTTGCTCCAGGCAGACTGTCCCCTGTAGTTAGGGAATGGAAGTTGCTTTGGATGAAAGCATCTGCTAAATGTCATAAATGTCATTTCCGTTGACTTTAAGAGAGTGAAATAGTTAATTCTAGTGAAAAAAAATAGCCTTGTTTATATAGCATCCATACAAACCCAAAGATGCAGCAGTAACAAAATACACCATCCACAATGAACCCAGAACACACACATACAAAGTCCTCAGACCATGGCACAGAGTCATTAAACTGGCCCAGAAAGATGACAGCCTCAGGCCTGTTATGTAACAGTGTTCATGCAGCCCGAACTGGGAGGCCTTGTAGCTGTGGTGTACCATGACTCAGATCAAAACCCTGTTTAGCAACATTCAAAGATTGGCCTGGAAAACCTTGTAGCCTCTTATGTCTTGCCGACTCATATTTCTATACAGTGATGGTGATAGGATCCTTGTGTCATTTAAACATATATTTTTCTCCTGTTTAATTACAGGTTGCGAAGTATTGGTTTGGTGGTAGCTCAGTGGGTTTGAATCCTACCTTCAGCACACCACCACTGGGTCCCTGAACAAGACCCTTAACCCCAAGTTGCTCAAGGGAGACTGCCCCCTGTAGTTAGGGAATGGAAGTCGCTTTAGATAAAAGCGTCAGATAAATGCCGTAAATGTATTCCTATTTTTGTGAGTATTCATATTTTATAGACTTTGTCAGTCTGAAAAATACATTTAAGAACATTATTTTAAAAAGTACCGGCATACTAAACAACATGAATGAACATGTTGTCAGAAGCATGTATGAGTTGGCCTATTCTATATTGTTGAGTAACCCTGAATTGTGTAATTGAGGGATGTATGTAGTACAGTTTGCCTGACATGAACCTAAAGAGTCAGCCAGCACAACCAGCCGGAGCTAGTAAAAGCAACAAGCCTCAGTATTGATTTCTTGTAAATGGAATAAAATATGGCTACAACTAGCAGTGGCAGCTTAATTACACTGGGGTGAAACCAGCAGGGTATGAAATCGGACACGACCGATTGATTTATGTTACCAAAAGAAAAACAAATAAAACCCAAATGTGCCAGTGCCATTATGAAGAGTGGCATTTAGCACAGCATTATTGATACTATAACAAAGAAAACAAAATCAACTGTGAGATATCAGCCTTTATGGGCCTGTGCAAACAATCTATATTTTAACATTTTTACATACCAGAGTACCTTAATTATTGGCACCCTTTGCAAATAATCTGATTGTCAACATAACGACCATGTCTTGGCATATAATTTACTGAGATTGGAGAACCCAGAGCAAGCAAACTGAGACCATTACTCAATACAGAAGCTCTCCAGATCCTCCTAGCTTGTATAGGCTCGTCTTCAGCAACAGTCCCTCACCCAACAACAGGTTTTCAGTGGGATTTAGATCAGGGGACGTGGATGGTCATGTCAAAAGCGTGATTCTACGGTCATTGAACCATTTTTATGTGATTATTGTCATGCCTGTACATCCAACCATTATCCAGTTTTAGCTATTTAGCAAGCAGCCAGGTTTTCTTTGATGCTCCACGGAGGCCATGATGATGTTTCCAGACAAGGTTCCCCAAGGTTCTCCAGTTGCTTTTCTTCTGACACAACTCCCAACAGGTTGTTGATATGAAGACGGCAATCATTGTTTGGAGACTTGGTGACCACAAAATGCATCTTCTGCAAATCTCTAACCATGATTCTTGGAGAAATGTTCTAAGTGTCCTCCTCAGGAAGTGCCCACTTCCCGGCAGGATCACTACAGCTCTAGAAGCGGACGCAACCTCTTCATTATTGGGCATTTTTAACAGTCATGGCCTGATTTAAGAGTGTCAACACACATTTGTCTCGTTTTATTTGGGTGTTCTAAAATCTTACCAGTGTTGAGGATTAACTAAGGGAAGTTGTCAAATATTTTGTTCATGTTTAAATGGGTTGTGGTGACCTAGTGGGCATGTGTTCAAATCCTACCTTCAGCATATCACCAATGGGTTCCTGGACCCCCCGAAGTTGCTCCAGGGAGACTGCCCCCCGCAGTTAAGGAATGGAAGTCGCTTTGGATTAAGGCATCTGCTAAATGCCATACATGTAAAATCACATGAAATGTATTTTAAAATGATTTACCTACAAGTGAGGCTGTACGCCTTCTTCAAGCTCGTGGCAAAAGCATCCTAGGTGGTTTCACACAAACCTGCATGAGAGAGCTGGAAGAGTGTATAAAACTGGATTACATCAAAGGTTGCAGAAAAAAAACATGTAAGACTAAAGTTTGGATTTGCTTAACATTTTTTGGTCACTACGAGATATGAAAACTTAGTGGAAAATTAATGAGTTTAATCCTCATCAAATACACCAAACAATACTAATAACACAGTTAGATAAATTCATTGCAATTAAATACAGTTAACACATAACTGTATTGTGGCCACTTATCACTCATTTAAGCAAAGTGGTGAACTTTGGTGTTTTAAAGCACTGGTGTGGTTGTGTGCCTCTCTTTACAGCTCTAAAGCTCCATTAAAGGTGCTAATTGAAAATCAAACAAGCAGCTAGAGGGAGAGTGTTAAAAGGGGCATGCGAGCACGTGTGGGTGTAAATGAGGGGTGCATGTGCAAGAAGCATTCCCATGAAACTCTAAAAGGTTTATTCACACACACACACACACACACACACACACACACACACACATATATATATACACACACACACATATATATATATATATATATATAATAATAATAATAAATTTTATTTATAAGCGCCTTTCATGACTCTCAAGGTCAATATATACTCTCAAGGTCAAAAATAATTAAGGAACACTTTGTAAACACATCAGATGTCAGTGGCCTCCACCCGTTAAACCATTCTGTCTCATTGTTTCCCCTCTAGTGCACCAAAGCAGCTGAAACTGATTAACAACCCCCTTTGCTTCTGCATTGACCAGATCAGTATTTGAGTAGTTTAATTGACTTGATGCTATACTCTGATTACAAAGTGTTCCCTTAATTTTTTTTGAGTAGTATATATATATATATATATGAGGTGGAGGGCCATGTTTAAAATTTCAGATTCAGAGTGGCCAGTTTTCAGCTGTGTACTGTAAAAAGTCTACTTTTTCTTTTTATGCTGAACTAGCTTGGCCTGCTTGACCCCGAGGGACCACATCACAACTGGCCATGCCCCACACCAATTGCCCCTCCCACATTCTTACCCATTTCTGTAGTCACGCCCAATTCTTCAATCACACTCGAATTCATATACATGGCCAAAGCCACCCATACAGACTCCTGTGATCAAACCCACACCAGTATCCACGCCCACATCTGTGCACATGCCCATTCCCATGTCATACCAGGGGTGGGGGTGGGGTGCATTGATTTTTCTTGCTGGACTATAAGTTGGGCCAGAGAAGAGATGTTTCATTTTTTGTTAGAACAGATTCAGTAAACATGAGTTCCTACTGTAGTTAACCATGGAGAGTAGGTGGGATTACTTTAAGCTGCAATGAAGCGCTTTGTTGTCTTTGTTTTGCATTAATTGATTTAAGGTAAGCGACCTTTATTTCTTGACTCTGACTTGATCCCTGCAGTTGTCCACTGCTATTACAATAAATCTTGAACCAAACATTTGGATTATTATTGACTATAATTGTTGATTTTTGGGCAACAAGCTTGTACTCATTGGGAATACAGTCAAGTTAACAGTCAGTAACTTCTCATTTTTAATGTGTAAGTATAGCAAATAACGATAGTACATAAAGTGCGTAATACTTTCAATAGCGCTTTACTGAATGGCAGCTTCATAAGGCTTCCATGTAGCACTGGTTTCAAGACTGATGGTTTCCAATCAGAAAGGATTATTACAACTAACCCTTGTTGCAATACGCCTTTATAAATGTGTATGTCAGTTGTTACTGGAAGGACCAAGTAGTTGTAATGAAAGTCTTTTTAAATGTTAACGTCATTTGTAATGCGAGGCCCATGTTGGTGTCACACAGCCTGAATATAATTTGTTCATTCTATAAGACATGTTAGCTAGTTAGCCTCAGCATTTATTGCAGATACATTTACAGGTCTCTGTAAATGTAAATACAACTCTTTTGAATTTAAACTTTTTGTACTGATGTTGAGACCTAGCATTCTCCCCAACACAGTAAGATCAACTGTTTTATCATTTGTTCATGCCTTCTGTTGAACTTTATTCCAAACCTTTTCAAGTTATTATTATCCTTTCCCTACAGTAGTGCCCCAGGGAAGATGGGTGACTGGAACTTCTTGGGTGGAATTCTTGAGGAGGTGCATATCCACTCCACCATGGTGGGGAAGATATGGCTGACCATCCTCTTTATATTCCGCATGCTGGTGCTGGGTGTGGCTGCGGAGGATGTGTGGAACGATGAGCAGGCCGACTTTATCTGCAACACAGAACAGCCAGGTTGCAGGAACGTCTGCTACGACCTCGCCTTCCCAATCTCCCTCATCCGTTATTGGGTGCTACAGGTTAGTGATGCTAGGTGGTCTGATGTAATAGCTATGCTACAATGGTTCCCACTTGCCATTGCCAGGCTGGTTGCCTGGGGCAGAGTACAAATCTTGTCAAAGTAATTCTAGTTGTAGTGCTAAATCATAGCCTAATGCTATGCACAGTTTTGTGTCTTCCCATCATCTAGCACATTCAAATCAACAAGCCCCTCATGTGATGGCTCTAATATGTTAGAGATGGAAAGAGTATTCAGAGTATTGAGTTTCCTGGAATCAGGAACCACTGGTCTACTGTGCCTGGATTCTAAAGGCATTAACCATCTGCCTCAAACAACCATACAGGAACTAGTATTACTTTTGGGTTTTTTTTTACTTGTCAGTTTGTTACTGGTCTTATTTCTGTGGATGGATTTGGAATTGGACTTCTTTGCTGATTTGCAACTTTTCTTTTTTTAAAACAGTATATGTAAACTGTAAACAATGCCTCTACCACAGGTTATCTTTGTCTCCTCGCCCTCATTGGTCTACATGGGCCATGCGCTGTACCACCTCCGTACACTGGAGAAGGAGCGTCAGCGGAAGAAAACAGCACTTCGCCGGGAGCTGGAAGCTTTGGACACCGAAATGGCGGAGGTCCGGCGGAGGATAGAGCGAGAACTTCGTCAGATTGACCAAGGCAAGCTAAACAAAGCCCCACTGAGAGGCTCTCTTTTGCGCACCTACGTGGCCCATATAGTGACTCGTTCTGGTGTGGAAGTCGGCTTCATGACAGGTCAATACCTTCTTTATGGTTTCCAACTGGACCCTTTGTTCAAATGTGAGCGAGAGCCTTGTCCAAATGTTGTTGACTGCTTTGTGTCCCGTCCAACTGAAAAAAGTGTCTTCATGGTGTTCATGCAGTGCATTGCTGCCATCTCCTTGTTCCTCAACATCCTGGAGGTCATGCACCTGGGCTACAAGAAGCTCAAAAAGGGTATCCTGGCTTTGTACCCGCACCTGAGGCATTCAGACCTGGATGATGGCTATTACCCAAACAAGGGCAAGAAGGATTCTGTAGCTCTGCAGACTTGCATAGGCATCTCCACTGGCCGCAAGGCCACTATACCTTCAGCCCCAAGCACTTATAACCTTTTGATGGAGAGACCACACGACGGTCCTTCTTATCCACCTCTAATCAACCCTTCTTCTGCATTCTTGCCAGTGCAAGGTGACCTTCCAGCCAAGAGTGGATTAGATACACAAAAGGATTCCTTGCATAGTCCAACAGAGCATAATAGCAACTCCAACAACACGAGCAGTGAGACCACACGGTCCCCAGCTGGAGAGTCCACACCACCGAAGCAAGAGGACCTGGAGGACAGCAACCAGCAACAAACACATGACGAAGAATACCAGGGATGCGACAAGCTTGAGTCATCAGGCATGCCTAGGGATCCTTCTCATGCCTCATCCTACCCAACAAAGAGGCCATGGAAGGTCACAGCCCCCTGGAACTGTGCCCCTGTGGCAGAGGGAACCGCTTCAGATTCAGACTCAGTGGGAGATTCCAAGCCTCGGTGTATGCCCTCCAATATTCGGCCACGAGCCTCTATCAGGGTGGACCCTAGGAAGAGTCGACCCAGCACTCCCGATTCTATTGAGGAGTCGAGCTCAGAGTCTCATCGAAGTTCAAGGCCACCAGCATCACCCAGCCGCCGCACTTCAGTGGCCAGTAGTGCCAGCAGCAGGCGGGCGGCACCCACTGATCTGCAGATATGAGAAGTTTTGTCCTGCACCACCATGGCTACAACACCCTGAAACATTCACCAGCAAATACCAACATTCTGGTATTGGTAACTGGCTTGAACCAATATCTGAGTTTCTTTGCATGTGTTGGAGAATGTTTGGTGTGTTTAAAAGGAAGCTTTACTTTGAAGTCATCTTCTCTGGCATCTTTTTTCACAAAGAATTAACCCGATGAAATTGCACAAACTGTAATAAATAGTGCTGCTATGAAATGTGCTTTAGCTCCTCCTCTGTTGTTACTGGACAGTCATATGGACATAAAAGTCTTGTCTGACTGCCAAGACTCACATTTTGGTTCCAAGCAAGGCAGTTTAGGTCTTCAAGGAACTTGTACCTTTACTTCAGCTCCTGGACCAGCATTCGCATGTGTGTGTACATACATACACAGAAAAATAAATAATATTCTTAATAGCAATTTTATATATGCTGACTTGTTGGTTTAACCATTTCAAACCTCTCTGTAGGGAATCCCGTGGTTTTTTCATCAAATACCTTGTCAGTGCTTCATTAAATGACATCTGATGCTAAAGGACTCGAATAAATAAAATATGGTGGATGGGGGCATTGAGAAATCTGGAACCGAATGTTTGTTCCTCTGACTAGCTCAGATATCAGCTACTCTTTCTGATTTGTTTTTTTTTTTTATTGCACTTTTTGTGTATTTAATTCTCATGTTATTTAGTGTTTTTTAAAAGGAAAAACACATTTTGCCCAGATACAACATTTTTAAAATTTATTTATTTATTTATTTATTTATTTGGGGAGGGGGTGGTAGGGAGTCTAAAACAGCAAAGATATGGATTTGCACTGCTACATTTTGTAAATAACTCTTCTTCACTGCATCCAGTAAATTGCAAACTGCTTTGCTCTTTCTGTAGGATGCAATAAGATGCCTGCCTGCATTTGTGCCTGCATTAATAAACTGATCTTCAGTGTTTATAGTTTATTGTATGTTTTGATAATGATAATTGTGTTACATGCCATGTGTCCAAATTGCAGTGTCTGTTACAGATTTGAACTGAAAACTTTCCATTATATCGCTATTCAATTCATTTATTTCAAGGTTTTTCAGTTATTTTACTTCCTAAATGTGTTTATGCTGATTTGTTTATTGTTTATTTGACCCCATCAGTGCAGCCACATATTCACATATTACCAGTCAAACACTTTTACTGGGAGCAGTGCGCCATCTGCTGGACAGTTCAGGACTGCACATGTAGACTAGATCATTCGTATTTTTTTTTCTCTCTCCAGAAATCAATTTTTTATTTTGAAAAACATACTCCAACACATCTGAATTACTTCTGATGAAATGATAATTACTTTTAGACAAATTACAGACATAATTTAAGACATAATATCCACTTTTACACATAGCAGCATGTCACAGAGTTCCAAATCTATTTAAGTTTTGACGCTTATAAACTAGACATAGGTGTGATAACATCTGCATGCAGATTCGCATGATTACATTATCCCCATAACTACAGCAGGTCTCAAAAAGAGGACATGTCCGGGAAAAAGAGGTCGTCTGGTCACCCTAATTTAGCTTCATAACTAAAGAATAACAGACAGCAAACAAGCCTTAGTTGATCAGTTTGTGTGTGTTACATGTATACAGTTTGAACCAGAAGTTTACATACACTGTAGAAAAAGACACAACTTTTCTCACAGTCTGACATTAAATTTTTATTGGCGGTAGTGCCTAGTGGGTAAGATACTTGCCTCTAGCCCCAGAGATCATGAGCTCGAATCCTACCTTCAGCAAACCACCACTGGGTCCCTGAGCAAAACCCTTAACCTCAAGTTACTCCGGGGAGACTGCCCCCTGCAGTTAGGGAATGGAAGTCGCTTTGTATAAAAGCGTCAGATAAATGCCGTAAATGTCAATCAGACTAAACCTCTCTTATTTTCGGTCAATTAGGATTACCAAATTTTTTTTCTATTTGCTACATGCCAGAATAATGAAAGAGAGAATATTTATTATTTTCGTCAAATTCAAAGGTTTATATACAATTCATTAGTATTTGGAAGAATTGTCTTTAAACTGTATAACTTGGGTCAAATGTTTTGGATATCGTTCCACAAGCTTCTTACAATACTTGGCTGGAATTGTGGCCCATTCCTCTGGACAGAACTGGTGTTACTGAGTCAGGTTTGTAGGACGCCTTGCTCACACACACCTTTTCAGCTCTACCCACAAATTTTCTATGGGATTGAGATCAGGGCTTTGTGATGGCCACTCCAAAACATTGACTTTGTTGCCACTTTGAAACTAATTTGGCATTATTGTCCATTTGGAAGACCCATTTGCTTCCAAGCTTTAACTTCCTGACTGATGTCTTGCGATGTTGCTTCAATATTTCTATTGATAATATTGAAGTATATAGTCTGATTTTATGTCAGTGTGAAAAAAAGTTATGTGTCTTTTTATACAGTGTATGTAAACTTCCGCCACAAGAGGTAACATGAGGACAATAAAGAACACCTCAGGCTGTATGAACACAGCCAGGTCGTTTATAATGCATGCTGAGTGTGACACACCTTAGAGTGTTGAATCTATCAGAACTGAGTGCACGCTGGTGAAAAACAGGAAGTTAAGCTCGACAAGGAACTGCTGAAAGGTGAGTGATTATTTATGTGCCTTTTCCACTTTGTTACTTTGTTTTAAGTGGGTGAATAAATGTGTGAATGAAAGGTGAACCACAGTCGTGTTTGACTGGACTGTATTAGCCATCACTGTGGTCATGTGACAGACAGTATGTTGCAGTTGTTGATGTGGACCCTACACCTTATTATATTATGCCATTCGCACTTATTATATTAGTCTGTTTATAAATTTCACAAAACTTAATTATGAAAGTCCAGTTATTTTGTATTAAACACACCTGAGCTAAGTCGATCACGAGTGTCTGAGCAGGATAAGAGTAAACTCATGTGGATGTAAATCATTAAACAAGTGTTCAGAGTTCTCTCCAGAATAACCATTAAACACCAATATAAGGGGAAATTTGGAAGAATGGTCTTCCATTATCAGCTATTCAAAGGTGCATTTAAGATGCAGTGGTGGCCGGTGGTGTTCCAGCACATTGTATGTGCATATTTGTCATTTTTACACAGTTTGAAAACATCATGTGATTTTTATACTGTGTTAAAATTGTGATGGTCCAATATTGGAAAAATATATTTTTAAAGTGAACATCATGAAGACGCTTTTTTCATATATATATATCATACCTTTGTGTGTGTGTGTGTGTGTGTGTGTGTGTGTGTATCCTTTATGTGTCTGTTTGTGAGGACCACAAACGCTGGAAAATCTGTATTGGGGGACAAATTAAACTCAAAGAACAAAAAGTTTACCTTTGGATTACTGAGGTTTAGGTCAGGGTTAGGTTAGGAGTATTACACGAGTCAGTGGAACATTTTCACAAATATTACTAATTTGTGTGTGTGTATGGTCACATGAACAGTTTATATTTTACCCAAGACAACTTAGGTTTCACTATTATAAACCTTAAAATTCCTTAAATTCGTTTTGAAAATTGTTTTACTGAAATGTATATAAATCGTAATTGGCTAATTAGTGGCCTATCAGATAATTGGTGGACAATATACATCAAACAAGTCTTTGCTGAATAACAATAATAAAACAAAAATATACACACACACACACAGACACAAACGCACAGATATGTATCAGCAGTCAAAAGTTTAAGACCAAAAATTCATATTTTGCATGGTTGGATCTTAACATGGTTCCAAGTAGAGCTTGAACATCCAACAAGAAGAAATGGGAGTGAGACAGAATTTTTGAAAACAATTTACTGAAAACAAGCTTAAACTGAAACAGGCTGTTTTACAGCTGATCAAAAGTTTAGGACCACACCTCCAAAAAACCCCATAAACCCCCCAAAACAGAAATCAAAGTTCCAAACAT
>JBBPCY010000039.1:29396893-29421397 GCA_037974405.1 Brachyalestes nurse
TTGTGATATATATCGTTATCGAGGTAGAAAAT
This sequence comes from Brachyalestes nurse, assembly GCA_037974405.1. Classification (NCBI taxonomy): domain Eukaryota; kingdom Metazoa; phylum Chordata; class Actinopteri; order Characiformes; family Alestidae; genus Brachyalestes; species Brachyalestes nurse. The sequence continues at coordinate 29,396,926 of JBBPCY010000039.1, forward strand.
TGCTTCTACCGTGATGGAAGATTTTGGTTATATCGCCCACCCCTACTTGGTAACAATAAATTAACCATTATAATAACTGGTCTGTCATTTTTTGCCTTTTTCATCACATATGCAGTTGTAAATGTACTGATGAAACCTATGATATATTCAGAAAAGCACAGATCACGATGCACACAACACGTGGTACTGTATGCTGCAATGCAAACGTATAGGATAAAATACATTAAGTTTGCTTCAAATGAAATCTTCACTCAAATATACAAACACTGATACCAGCGACTGCTTTAACCAGAAATGCAATACAAACTAGACTCTTCCCAGAATGCTCACCTGGAGGGTGCAGTTGTCGCTCCTCTTCAGGAACTCCACAAACCTGCTGACGACGCCTGGAGTAAGGATCACCTCGTCAATAGGCGGATTGGGCTCTGTGAGGAAATCATATGTGTAAGCTCATGTCAGCTGTTTTAACACACTTGACAAAAATTACAGCATGAATACTAGAAGAGTCTGAACCTTTGGAGAGCAATTTCCTGAATTTCTGGGTCGCTACTAGCTGCTGGTCGGGGTCTTCAGAGAAGACCATCTGTACCATGTCTTGAGTTATAACTCCTTCCTGCAATCAAAAGACACCACCATGAAGACCTGAATGTAGCTGATATAGTTGTGACATAGTGATACAGTTCTAACTGCGATACTATACATGAACAGTTGGAGAAATGAAAATATACATCAGCATCATCATGCAAACCAGCAAATTCATCACTACCAGTGTGTGGAGAATGTAGATTCAACTAATGACATTGCTACAGGACAGTCTTAATTACAACGAGAAACTTTACCTGAAACGCAACACTAAGACCGCCAGTAACACACTTACTCCAGATATAGGGACGGTGGAACTGACGTCAGGATCCTGAATGGGGCACTCCAGCATGGACTCGTCACCCGGTGGCACACACACATTCCTCCTCTTGAACAGCTGGGGTAAAGTATTGACATTTTTTATCACAGACTCAACACAACAGTCTCGTATTTTAGCATCTTTAAAGAATATTTCCCCAAAACTTTAACGGATTCTAATGAAGCATTCAGAAGTCAACCAGTCCACATTAAGTTCGACATATCAGCTATAGTTAAGGATATAAAAACACACTAATATACAGTAACACACTGACTGAAACGCACTGATGTGGATTACTGTAGAGATTACATTGTATTTCAAAAAGTACGATACAATGCATAGTTCCAGTCCTAAAATAGGACTGGCAGAGACATATGACACACACAGCTATGACCACCTCATAACAACTGAATCCTGTGTTATTCAGTATATTTGTAAAATCTGATTCCAACAAATAAAAACAGTGTAAAACCTATGTTTGCTCTCCCACACACCTGGTCACTCTCTGGACCCCCCTCCCTCTGCGGGGTTCTCCACCCACCTGTGGACGGAGACTATCCTGAAAGTTCTCCCGGGTTCAAAGACCTTGTGTTTTTTTCTGTTTGTGTTTCTACAACCTACAATAAAAGAAATTTGGTTCTTTATGGTCATTCTTGTGTGACGCCGTTTTTGACTACCGGTTATTATTATATGTTTTTAAAAAATAACTTAGGTTCTACGTGACATAGGAACACCAAACAAAGCTCAGCATGACGTCTGACAGCTCAAGCTTCAACACAAACTGGGGGGACTTCCATATGAGGAGTCGTTTTGCCGTATGGAGGCAATTTACCATTTGTTGCGCCTCTGGAACAGATCCGTTCTTGCTACAAGTCACTAAATATCACTGAGTTGTTAGCGGAATTATATTTGACTATTAAGCCGCACATATGGACCATCAAATGAACTCACAGATGATGTAAGAACCCAGTTGAACAGACTGAAATATAGCTGATTCACAGCAAAACCAATATAAAAAGTAAAGATTTTGTCCTACTTGCAAATGTCTGTTTTAAGCAGAGCTGCTTTAAGGAGTATAAAGCTCTATATAATGTATGTATGTAAAATTCTGGCTTTCACCCAACGGTGGAATTGTGCACATGTGGCTGAATGTGCACAAATGGTTCTTTGTTGGACATATTAGTCACTGTGTGAATGCAGGAGCCAGCATTTTAATTTCTGTGTGGAGAGCAAGGAGCCATTTGAGAATCAGCCCAGTGGGGAAAAAGGACATACAGCACTGATAGCTTTGCGCTGATATAAGCTGGAAATTGCATTGAGGCGCCAAGAGAAATAAGCAATATCATTGCAGTAGTAATCTGGTAAGAAAACAATAGTCTGTAAAGCCAATGTTTTCACGTTAAACAGTCCTCTTCTTTAAAGTGATATTTAAAAAGTTTTTGATATGACTGCAATCACAATAGATGTCCTTGCTCTCCTGGAGCAGTCTGTGGCTGGTTGACATACTTTAATCCACATTTCTAGGCAGAAATTTTATTATTTACTGAAAAATCATATTTTATGTTATTCAACATTTTACAGAAGCCGTAAGTCCCCAGACTGCCCACGTCTCACTCCTTCCACTTCTTCGGATGTTCAGGATGTTAAAGGGCCTACCTGTTCTTCTCTCTTCTGTTTCCTCAGCTGAATCCCCTCTTCCTCCCTCCGTCTTCTCATCTCCTGAGGGTTCAGGGCCTTATTCTTGTAGCTTTTCATTCGATAGTTATCTTTTCCTGGGCTCGCCATTCTGTCGTCTGCCATCAGAGAGGAAAAACGGTTAGATTTTAAACACCTACTCAGTTAAAAGGAGTATTGCAGTCTAGACTGTTTCTTAACAATACCAGCCAACAAGCCAAGAAGAACATGGTCATTCACTTGTAAGTTTGGGCGCCCCGGTCAAATGACAGGTTTTGTTAAATAAATCTACTGTTTTCACTAGTAACATTCCTCAGTGGCAACTCAGCATGCCAAAGCAAAATTCACATATAAATCAGTCTTAAAGGCACAGTATCAAAAACAGCCTTTTCCAGTACAGTGGGGTCATGAAACAAAAACTCACTACATAAACTTACCCAAATATCGCAGATCTCAGGCGGGGAAAAACAGACAACAATATATGTGCCTTTTAAGAAATCTGTGGTCCTGCATAAAGGCTAATCCACATCATCACGATGAATGATTATTCTGTATCAGTACAAATCTGTCAACTATGTGCACCTGGGACTGCTTCAGACATGGCAACTCAGAAGAAGCTCAAGTCACTAACTCCCGTCTACAGAGTGACTTCAGGGTCTGCACCCAGCTACTTTAATCTTATCATTTAGCCTGTTCCTATTCGATCCCTCTGCTTCTCCAAGGAACGCTGTCTGGCTCTGCCATCCCTTTGCACAAGGCAAACCCAGTCCAGACTCTTCTCACTGAAGTTTCTCTGCTGGTGAAATGAGCTGCCAAAGGCGACCAGCGCAGCAGAATCTCTCTCTATCCGTTTAGAGAGCCTCTCCTAATGCACTTTCTATCTTCTTGCACTTCTGATGCATAAAGATTTTAGCACTTAGAACTCTCCTCTGGTTCTCACACTGTTGTGAAACTTGAGTGCTTCCTCAAATTGTAAGTCACTGTGGATAAAAGCGTCTGCCAAATTCATGTAATATAATGTAATGTAACGTAAGAACACCACAAAACAGCTGTAAACCATCGAACCACTTTTGGCTACATGCTTTTCTAGAGACTTCTCAACTGGAGAAGGAAAATACATCAAAAACACAATTGTCATACATACCAATAGTGAAGCTACAAGAATTACATGACCAAAAAAGCAGGTGATGCTCAGTACTAACCTTCCTCCAACACATCTGACTGCTAGAAAACAACAGACCTAACAGTGTTGTGGTCTGGAACTGTACCCAGCTCTGTGTAACACAGTCTGTTTATTCAAATTCTGCCCTGAAGGGCCACAACAACATAGTGTTTCCTTCCTCTCACTTCATCAGCTGATGTGTTGAACACCTGATAGAAAACACAGTGCTGATCTAATGGACTGGATCTGCACCAGGCAACAACAAACACAAGGCCAGGCAGCTCAGTATCACTTCAATGACCAATCTTACCACCAAACCAGCAGCATTACAACCCATGGCATTATTTTTAAAGCATAAACCCTTATTTTGAAACTACACATCAATAAACTTTTACAGGCATTAAACACTGCAGATATCTGGTTCCATTCTAACGTTGCGAGTTTCTCAACTCCACACCTTTTCTTGCATTGAAAGGAGAGAAATATATTAAAACGTTATGGATAAAAAGAATGGATCAGCATTAGCCTAATTGTCCAGGAGTGCTGATTAACTGACACATCCAGGGTCGATTTCCCAGACATGGATTAAGACCAGTTCTGGACTAAAATCCTTCAACAGCAGCAATAAACCTTCAGAACCTATTTTAGTCCATGTTTAGGCTTAATCTAGATCTGGAAATTGGTTTAGAGGTTTTACTATTGAATTATTAACAGCTGGTTAGTTAGTAAGACCTGTCCTGGACTAAACCGCTTCAACAACAATAAGCATCTCTCAAAAACATTTTAGTCCATGTTTAGGCTTAACCTAGATCTGGAAATCAGTTTAGGCTTAATCAAGATCTGGAAATCGGTTTACAGGGGTTTCTTTTGAAACCAAGCTGGCCACCAACAACAGTCAGTAGGTGGGACAGTTCAGTTTTTCACCAAAAGACCTTTCCTGGACTGAACCCCTTCAACAACAAAATGCATCATTCAAAACCAATTTTAGTCCGTGTTTATGCTTAATCTAGATCTCGAAATCCGTTTAGGCTTAATCTAGATCTGAAAATCTGTTTACATGGGATTATTATTTTCCAAAAAGCACTGAAGTCTGTCCACCAACAGCTGGTTAGTTAGTAAGACCATTTCTGGACCTAAACCCCTTCAACAATGAAAGGCATCCTTCAGGAACCATTTTAGTCCGTGTTTAGGCTAAACTTGAAATTTGGAAATCGGTTTAGAGGGTTTATTACTAAACCCAAGCTGCCCACCAACAGCTGTAGCAATAGGTGGGTCAGCCACGTCTTTCACCAAAAGACCACTCCTGGACTAAACTCTTTCAACAATAGCAAGCATCCTTTTGGAACCATTAAATCCCTTGTTTAGGCTTAATCTAGATCTGGAAATCGGTTTAGAGGGGTTATTATTTGCCAGAAAGAACTGAAACCAAACCATGGGTTTATTATTGAAGCCAAACTGGCCACCCACAGCTGGTCAATCAGTAGGTGGGGCAGCCAGGTTTTTCACCGGAATGCACCCAAACCAGGAAGTCTGGGAGAAAACAGGGAGATGAAAACAGCCCAACGAAAGCCACATGTCAGATGTAAGTTTGTTAAATCTGCAGAAAATGTCAGATGTGTCTGGTTTTGCTGCTCCTGTTTCGCAACTCCAGACCTGCCCGCTTTGCTCGCTACGTCACGGAGGCTCTGCTGCCCATTCACAGACAGAATAAACCACTAAAACACCCCTTACCGACCCCAAACAGGGCTCAAAAAATAACCAGGACCCACCTGTCCACCTTGAGCCAACGGTCGTGCGCGTCTCGTTGCGTTACTTCGTGTTATTACTCGTTTTTCACGTCCTCTCTCCTGCTTCACTCCGGCTGAGGAGGGCAATATGGCGTCCACAGGTTACGCTCGAAGAGCGCGTCACTTCCTTCGCTACTTCCGTCCCCTTCCCGGTGACTATTCCAGAATCGAAAACGAGAATTAAAGTGTTTTTCTTTTTGAAAAACAGAAACCAACGCCAAGCCCAGCCTCCTGTCGACAGAGTAAGTATTTTACCCTTTCTTGACACTGACAAATGGGAGGTTTGTTGAAACATCTCGCTATCAGTGCCTTTTTTACAAAAGTGCAGCTTCACAGAGGAATGTAAACAGATTAGCAACCGAAGGGGGTCAGTTATTTTATCACATTTTTAAAAAAGTAAAACATTTTTTTGCTGTTCGGTACTGGGACCACATTTGTGGAGTTTTTACTGAGCTTTACGTTACGTCACGGAGCTGAAATGTTTTGTAGGTGGGCACGGTTTTGGGGGGAATGTTCCCAAAAAGATATCTGTAGAGTGTTTCAGTCCGGCCGGCGGCTCTGAGCGCATGCGCACTAAGACATGGCGTGAATTTTGATTTGAAATGTCTAGGATTTCGACTTGTATTATTTCTCGTGTGTTTGTTTTTTGGTGCTTATTGTAAAATAGTGATAGGTGCTGATAATACGTGCACACTGTTAGATTTTTGGTCGTCCTAATAAAGTAACGTTAGTTTATTCCTGTACATGTGAACAAAGAAATCCCTCGCATTATTAAAGCCCACAGTCGAGATTAAATTCAAGATGATCGAGCCATATGTTGAATGCTATTAATTATTTCTGTTAATTAAGGTATTAAAGTTGTCGCATGTCTGATTGTGTAGCTTACCTTGGCCACCTTCAAGGGAATGAGGTGCTTTTCATCATGCTAACTGACAGCCTATTTGTCATGTTCTTTTTGCATAATTTTCAAATGATGCAAAACGAACAGCTAGGCTATCAGTTTATGAAGAATGCATGAAGTGTCCCATATTGCATGTCGTGTGTGTGTGTTATATATATATATATTGAAGATCGCTTGGTTTTGAAGTCACCAGCAGGCCTCTGTAGTTGGTTAAGACGCAAGAGATACATTACAGTTATGTGACCTGTCTTCAGAATATTACAAAATGAATACATTACTTTATGGGGAGAAGCAATGCAGGGTAAAACAGTACTTTTCTTTTTTCTCTTTTGGATGTTCTGGCTTGAATACCGGTCCTTATTGGATGGTCAAGTATGTTGACCTAAACCTCTGTCCGTGATGCCTCACCAGAAAAAAGTGGTTCCATCTTACATGTATTTTATTAGGTCTTAATCTACTAGTGTGCTCAATATACAGTAAAATTCATTAAACTTATGAAATATTGCTTTTTGGGCCCCTGTGAAGGTACTATTTTCTAACCAAAATTTTTGTAATATTAGCCTCTATCCATTAACCTCTAGGAAACTGATCCTTGATCTTGCTGTCTCGTTTTGTGAAGCTTTGTGAATACCCACAGAGTCCACCTGTTTCTGTTTATTCTTTTCTCCATTGTCAGAAGGTGTCCTGCCATGCTCATCTGCGACATCTGCTGTGAAGAGCTTGCGTCCGATTCGGACATGAAATCTCATCTCCTCCTGAGCCACCTGGAAAATAAGATGAGCTGTCCGTTTTGTTCGCTGTCAGGTGTTACCTACGATGAGCTGAACTTCCATATTGGCACAGCACATCAAGAGACAGACATGGATGTTCAGGATACCCCCGTAGCAGACGACAGCGCTACAGGAGGCAGGCGAGGAAGCTCGATGGACCTGACAAATCCAACGCCCTTAAGAACAGACATTAGTTCTTTTTCAAACTCAGGGCTAACTCTAGCTTCCCCTTGTCACGTGTTTTCTCCAGCTAATGGAACAGCTACTCCCAGTTCAGGAATTGCACTTACTCAGGGTCGGGGGGCCACATCCAGGACACAGGCTTCACCCCCCATGGCAACCACACCAAAACGAATACAAAAGCTACTGAGACAAGCACCCAGCATCCACACGGACAAGACTCAGGAAAACACAGAAGAGCATCGCAAATCAAAACAGAAACGCATATCCTCTCCTAAGAAAGGTGCTCTTTATATTACAGATCTGATGTCTTGAATGTCTAGAGGCTTTTCTTCAAGTTCAAGGTTACTTTTGTGTCATCAGCAGATGTGAATACATACATAATGTGATGAGAGTTTCTCTAGGGACCACGGTGCAACATATATCACCATTCAACAAAGTGCAAAATAATAAATAAAATAAACAGATAATACAGCAGTGGAACAGTATAGCGTGAACGGGATGCAAACCTTCCAGAGTGACTAGTATTGCACTATAAGTATGATCATTGCACAGGAGGCAGTTAGCAGCACTGAACCACGTTGGGTGAGTGTAAATTATACGTTTATCAAATAACAGGACCTGCCTCTTGTGACGGTGAACAGAAGGTAAAGTGTAGGTGCTACTGAAAGGCCAGAGTGTAATATGAGAAGTATATCAAGTTTAAAGTGAGGTTGTACACTGAAATGATACTTGATCAGAATAACTTTGGTTATTTGTGGATCTTCTCTGCATTTTGTTGCAGAGAGGATGCTTTCTTGTCCCTTCTGCAGTCTGGTCTGCAGTGACTGCTTCCTTCTTCAGGAACATGTGGAGCTTCATCTCCAGGACCAGGCTGCATCTGAAGGTACCGGAATTCATTCCATACAACTTATGGAGATGCCCATAACTTCTCGTCTTGATTACAGCAGTGCTCTTTTTTATGGTCTCCCTGCTAAAACCATTGCTAGACTTCAGTCTGTGCAAAACTCTGTGGGCCGTGTTCTAATCTTTACTAAGAAGCATCTCCACAACCTTCTTCACCAGCTTCACTGACCACCCGTATCTTATCGTATTCAGTTTAAACTACTTCTTGGTATCTTTAAAGCTCCCACAATTTTATTGAATTACTTCACACATACTCATACCCAGTCTTTAACTTCAAAACCCAACTAAAAATGTATCTTTTCTCTCAGTGTTATGTTATGGATACTGTCTTCTATCTATACTTTCCTGCTATTTTACTCTGTCATTGTAATTTGGGCTGTTAATATTATTAGTCTGCTACTGTCTGTCAAATGCTGTTTGTTCTATGTCTGTACTACTTTGTAAAGGGACCTTGAGTTTGAGAAAGACGCTATATAAAAAAAATAAATAAATAATAATAAAAAATTATATATATATATATATATTGTAAAAAAATGTTATTATTCAAGTGGTGGGTCAAAGTAATAGTTTATCAGGAAAACAACTCAGACTCATACAATCCAGTTACTCCAGTTTTGGTTGATCAGCCCAGACATGTTTGGAATCCAGATTGTGTTTCTTTTTATTGCACATTTAGCTACACTGCTAACATGGCTTACAAACACTAGAAGTCAAAAACTCTCCCGCCCAAACTGCATTTAGCTCTTCATGAAGGTTGTGCAGACTCGTTAGTGTGGTTTAGGACACAGTATGACTTACTTACACAGTATGAGTTATAAAAATGAACATTACTTCAGCTTTACCAACAACCATTTTAGAAAAGCACACTACTGCTGATGTGGTTTGTACAAGCTGACTCTGTGCCTGCAGTGTTCAGATACACATCGACATTTTGTACTGTGTTTGAGTCATGCTGTGTCTAAACCACACGAGCAAGTCTGCACCACCTTAATGAGGAGATGAATGTGGTTTGAGTTAGTAGAGTGTTTTTAAAGATGCATGTTTTTATTGATTTGCAAAATTTGGACTCCAAAGGTGTCTTGGCTTGGCTTAACTACCTCAGGGTACATAGAAAATTGTGTGTGTGTCTATATATGTGTATTGTCCTATGTTTAATTTTGTTCAGCAACCATGCTTATTGTGTTGTATTGCTACTGGGTTGCATTGTTGAGGTCTGTAGGAAAATAACTCTACTTGCACTTAGTGAGTTTTGAATCATCACAATGCATTTCTTGACCCCCACTGTTTATATGTAATTTTTGTTTTAACTGTTTTAAAATTTTAAGGAGATGTTCCTGAAGCAGGGACATCAATACAAGCATGTTCCTCAATGAGAAACGAATCAGGTGAGTGAATATCAGAAAATGAACTATAACAAACTGATGGTAAATACTGGTACATAGATGTATCATATATGGCAAGCTGTTTTAACATTTAATAGTCAGAGTGGATATGTACATTAGATATCTGCAATTCAGTTCTTCTCAGTCAAAATAAACATTACAGATATCCAAAACGACATTCTTCCTATCTACAATGAACATACAGATATGTCAAGCGTCATTCTTCCTAGTACAAATGACGTCACTTTCCCCATTCATGTCTATTGTGTTTTCACTTTTAGATATCCAGAACGACATTCTTCCTATCTACAGTGAACATTACAGATATCTGAAATACAATTCTTACTAGGAGAAACTTTCATTTCAGATATCTTCAATACAGTTATCACTAGTCATAATTCTCATTTCGGATATCAAAAACTTATAAAGACTATTCAGATATCTATAATGCAATTATGACTAGTAACAACTATATTGTGACGTCATTTGTACTAGGAAGAATGACGCATGAGATATCTGTAATGTTTATTGTAGATAGGAAGAATGTCATTTTGGATATTTGAAATGTTTATTTTGACTGGGAAGAACTGAATTACGGATATCTGATGTACATATCCACTCTGACTATTAAATGTTAAAACGGCTTGCCATACTCATATGCCAAGCTGATATATGCCAGTCTCACATGTGCCATCCTCTGACTTTCTTTTATCTGGAATGGACAGGTTCACAATTGTATGAATGTCCATTGTGTTCTGTGAGCTTTGTGGACAACCGCTCACTGCAGGAACATGTGGAGCTCCATCTGGACTACAATACAGCTGCTACCTCAGGTAAACACAAACATACACTATATGGACAAAAGTGTTATTACACCAAAAGGTGCTTTAATGACATTGCATTCAAATACACAGACTTTAAGATGGAGTTGGTCCCCCTTTGCAGCTATAACAGCTTCCGCAAGCTTTCCACAAGATTTTGGAGTTTCTGTGGGAATTTGTGCCCATTCATTCTGCAGAGTATCAATGAGTTCAGGCACTGATGTTGGATGAGAAGGCCTGGCTCGCAATCTCAGTCCAGTTCTTCCACACCAAACACACCCAGCCATGTCTGTATGGAGCTTGTGAACTGGAACTGGAACTGGTCCTGCTGGAACAGAAAAGGTTCTTCCCCAAACTGGGTCCACAAAGTTGGAAGCATGGTGTTGTCCAAAATGTTTTGGTTTGCTGAAGCATTAAGATAGCCCATCAGTGGAAGTGAGGGCCCAGCCCAAACCCTGAAAAACAGATATGTCCCAATACTTTTATCCTCTTATCCAGAGCGACGTACATCAGTGCATCAGTACACGTTTTTGCCTGTAATCCAGCATTCAAATGATATGCAGTGTTATGCAAATAGCCTAAAAAAGTCAATACTATTTCTGAGTGTTTTGGTATTGGATAAATGCCGTAAACGGATAAATTGGATAAATGCAGTAAACGTGTTAAGAAACAGGAGTAGAAACTATTCATAATTCAAGAAATTTGTAGGCGAACACAACTTTAAATCAAATACAGAGTGGAACACAGGGTCAGTCACGCTTTCCACTTCGTCTCTCTTATCTCATGAACCAAACTCAAGGTGTACACACTCAATGGGCAGAGCAGTTTGTATTTATCTCATTAATGTGAGCAGGTAGTAGGTTTTGAATTAATGTTGTGCAATTTAGAAATTTGTGTCATTTTGTGGGTTTTTGAAAAATTGAAATATGCACAATTCTGCATTAAACGGGAAATAAGTCAGAACCGTTAAAAATGTGATGACCAGTTCTATCTTAAGTATCATACTTAAAATAAAGCAGTGATGGCACACTTTTCTTCTTTACCTTATGTTTAGTAACTATGTTGATTTTGGGAGGCACTAATCATTAATATCACAAAACATCTGAATCCAAAATACTGGATTATAATTATAGGAGAGGCTATTAAACCACATTTTATAACATATATTATAGAAGAGGCTATGAAAGACATTACAGAAGTTAAGACATGCACAAGCTAATTAATCAGTACTGTGGGTTTTGTACTGTACTACAGTTCTGTTTGTGGAAAAAGACTTTGTGTGATTATGAGCTCTCTATTATAACCTTTTTTGTCTTTTCAGGTGATGTTTCTGGAGACCTGAGGCTGGCGAGGCAACTCCAGGAGGAAGAGGAGACAAAGAGGAAGGTGGAGGAGGCCAAGAGGGAAGAAAAAGACTTCAAACAACTGCAGGTTAGCTGCACAACACATGAACATGCAGAAGCATGCAGACTGGTGGTTAGGGAGTTGGCCCTGCGATCAGAAGGTTGTGGGTTTGAATCCCAAGACTGCTAGTGGCACCACTGAGGTACCTTTGAGCAAGATACCGTCCTACACACATAATTTAGCCGCACACACTTTAACTGCTTACTGGTTCCTTTTCGAATTCAGTATAAAACATTGCTGTATGTTTTTAAAACTCTTCATGGTTTGGGTACTGGGTATATTCTAGAGTTGCTTTGTCCAAATTCTGCCTCTGGATTCACAAGACCATCCACCCAGCAGCTCTTAATCATGAGATATTCTTTAAAATTTGCGTCTGCAGATTGTAGAAAAAGGTAAAAATACACATCTGTGTGTTTGCATCCAAAAACCTGTTGACATATTCTGTGGTTTGATGTGGTTGTATGTCTAATGTATTATGAAGATGATTCGTTTTATGCCCTTTTATGTTTGTGCTGCAGTTGTATAAATGTGCATTGTAAATAAATGTTAACTTTAGTCACCGTGGCCAACGACTTTTCAGGCTATGACCCAAGAGCCAACTTTATTCTGAAATTGAGCCCCATTTGACCCCTGATGTGTGCAGAAGGTGTTTGGGCTGGATAACAGTGGTGGCTACCGCAGGCAGATGGAGCGCAATATGGAGCGAGCCGTGAGCCGAGGTCGCATGGCCCCCGCTGAATATCACTGGAAACGGGCAGAAATGATGGAGTCCCTGGCCTCTGGGGTGGACGACGGCCGGTCTAAAACCACCGGTGAGTCCAGGGTTGGTTGGAAGATTTAGGTCGGCCTAAAAGCTCATTTGCATGAATTTCTTCTAATACCCAATTACAGTAAAACTATGAAGTTTGTGTTAAATCACTTTTTTCCAGCCTCTTTTTAACATAATACAACCAGTGGCACAGAACATAAATAAGCAACACTGGAATGCTACATATCTCTAATTCACTTGGTCTGGTGGTTAGGGAGTTGCACCTACAATCAGAAGGTTGTGGGTTCGAATCCCAAGACTGCTAGTGTCATCACTGAGGTACCCTTGAGTAAGGTACCCTCCCCTCACACTGCTCCCCGGGCAGCCCTCATTGGTATCAGCCCACTCCTTCACTTGGTGAAAGGGTTAAATGCAGAGAAGAACTTCACATTGTTCCCACTGTGTGCTGTGGTGTGTTCACATGTGACTATAAGGGGCCACTTTACTTATGTAGTTTCTGACCTTTACTTAACACTGTATGATTATCCACAAAATGGAGAAAATAGTCAGAATTTAAATTTCAGATTTGGCTTATGCTACATGACATCTTTGTGTACCTTATGGATAAGAGCAAAAGTGCCAATTTGGTCTGACAAGGGAGGTTGAGACCTTAAACTTGATGTAAAAATACTCCTACAGTTAGAATATCTGCTTCAGACATATAGACTAAGCCTTTTGCTATGAGCTTCTAAATTACTTATGAATTATGTATGTTGTTTATATATAATACAATAGTTTTTGTGTAACATTTTCATTACATAGTTTTTGAGTTGTAGTATGTTTAGTATGTGTGTGTTGCTGTGTTTCAGGTGTGCTGGAGGCGCTGTATGAGTTTTATCAGCGAGAGGCGCGTGATTGCGCCCACGTGTGGCTGTGTGCTGAAACTGACCATTACTCCGCCTCGGCTGGAGACAGGGGCTGGGGCTGCGGCTACCGAAACCTCCAGATGCTTCTGTCTGCCCTGCAGAGGATAGAGCAGTACACTGCACCAAAAACACTGCCAGGTACACGCTCACACATTCCACACACTTAAATCAGTGTAGCTCCTGTTCTCATTATTTGGCTCGTTTGGCCTGACTGCTCTGTCAAAACAATAGAACAACACTGCCATTCAAACCATATCGGTAGATCTCCAGGAGACCTTTCCAACGAGCCCTCATTTGTATTTTTAGCCCGAGTAGATCAGGTTTTATTCTCTAAAACAACTGGGTGTCCCAATACTTTTGTCACGCAGCCTTCCGAGTTGCATATCTCGGTGGGGAATTTAAATTAAAAGACGGGTTTACCTTGAAAAGAGGCGAATTACTGTACACACCAAATCCACTTCCAAATAAACTCTGGTGCAGTTTGTTTGAACTATAAACTGGCCAAACACAGGATGAACCAACTGCTCTCTTGCATACAGACCCTCTTTGGCCATTTCGGCATGTGGATGTTTGATATTTTCATGAAGCAGTATTTATAGAACAGACCATTTTGATTTGAAAACATGGTGATGGTGAAGAAATCGGTCCAAAATATACATCAAAATCAGCTTCAGCTACTTTAACAATGAAATTATGGGTTTGGAATATCTTTTATTGTCCCAGACTAAAGAAATCTGTAAATATTTCTGAATAAGACTCATTCTGCTAAGACAACTGGGAAATATCCTAAGTCAAGAAAAGAAGCCCTCTTTCCTTTTCTGTGTGTAGGTCTCTTTTTACAATCCTTTTATTTAACTGTTTTAGACCCAATACCTAGCATCCCACGGGTGCAAGCTCTGATTGAGGCGGCCTGGGCGGAGGGCATTGACCCCCAAGGGGCGTCCCACTTCAACGGGAAACTGCAAGGAACCCGGGCCTGGATCGGAGCTACCGAAATCTACAGCGTCCTCACTGCCCACAGAATCAAGTGTGTAATTACACCTTTTTCCTAAAAACGCCTAGATCATAGTTTCCATGGGTCTTTGAAAATGGACATAAAAAGATCTTGGTCACTTAAAGTGGTTGGACTTTGTGCAATTTTTTTTTAAACTAAATGTTAGTAAATAGGCTACATTCCAATTCCTATATGTATCTCCCACAGTCTTTGCATCCCTGTTTCACATGCCATCTACCTGCATGTTTGAAAAGTCTTTAAATTTGATGTTTAAGAAGGTGAGGGATTTGATTTATAAGACATTTCGCAGAAAAAGCCCATTCAGTTCAGCTGAGCGTATTATAAACACCGCCCACTCCAGACCTACATTACACTGATTAAATGCACACAGGTGGCTGATTTCACAATGTGTCTTCTGTTCATACACACTCGGACATCCTTAGTTCTGTTCAGTTCAATGTAATTCAGTCTCAGTGTAACAGAATGATGAAAGATTTTCTCCCTGTTTCTTTATGCATGACAATAAACTACAATATAAAAGTACAGGACAGTACAGTGTAGGCACATAGAACAGTGCAGGATCAAAGTTTTTTCACAGAAAGGGAACTAATAGTACAGATTTTTCTTGTTTTACCACTTATTTAATTTGATTATTCTTGTCACTTGTTATCTTAACATTCACTTTACGTTTTTAATTAGTTTTACTTACTTACGTTTTTAATGAATATCATTACTATACACACCATTTTTATCTTGAACATTGGTTTGAATGATGTCTGCCCTGTGGGAAAATCTCAGCAGATAGAGTGTAACGGGATATTGAGTTCATGCACTGGGCAGGGGGCCAGGGTCACTGCTAGTGGAGGCAAAAACATCTTTGCAGATGAGCAGACCATTAGTGGAACATGTAAATGGAAGTTCAAAGGCTTCTCTATATATTAGAGGATAATTATCTACATGTATATGGTAGTAAGTGTTATCCTGTCTGACCTTGGAGTTTTTAAAGAATTTGACTCTCTAGGAAATGGCGTGGTTGCATTATATCACCTTACTTAAGCTTAAAGAAATTAAAGAAGTCTTCAGAGGTCTTCCCCAGTGACTGGGGTTCTGTATTTGGAAATTGAACATTGAACCCTAGGTGGATAGAGAATTTCGATCACAGAAGATAAACACAGGACTGGCTTACACTGATACTGTTAATAGAAGAAGCACCATAGCTATAAGAGTGAGGCATGGTTTTGTTGTCCTCAGATGTTTGTATGCTCTGTTTCTCAGGGCCCATATTGTAGACTTCCACCAGCCCACTGGTCCAGGAAAAACTCACGCCAGACTGTTTGAACGGGTGAAAAACTACTTTGCCCTTGACCCTAGCAGGGGCGCTAGACTACCTCCCAGAGTGGTGAAAACCAATCTACCACCCATTTACCTCCAACACCAGGGTAAGGGATTGTTTGGCAAAGAATCAAATTTACACAGTGGTGTAAATTGTACATAACTGACTTCAAGCCAAATGTTTACATCCAGCTATATAGTGCTATATAAGCAGTGCTATACTATTCTAAAACCACGCCCTTGCTCACAGGCCACAGTCGCACCATCGTGGGCATGGAGGAGCGGAAGAATGGGAGTGTCTGCATGCTGCTGTTGGATCCAGGCTGTCCTTCAGCAGAGATGAAGAAGCTTCTGACCTCGAGCTCTGCGGCAGGGTCCGTTGGTCGCATGCGCAAATTCCCCGGCCACCTCAAACACACACAGTATCAGGTGGTGATGGTGGAAGGGGTGTTATCTCCAGAGGAGAGACAGGTGAAACACAGCACTTCTAATCTTTAGTATATATTACTGTACCAATGTTGTAAATCAGGATTCAGTATTAACCTTTTAAATGCACTTAATTAATTGTTGATTATTATAATAATATTTATTGATTAAATAATTACACAGGTCAACTGGTCAAAATCATCAGAGAAAGATTATGTGGGATTTGTAGTGTTTTTCATGCTGATTCCTGATATTGAACCCTGTTTATATTAAAAAACAAGTAAGTGGTCATTTGTCATGCGTGACCAGCTAACAAATGCGCCCGGGGAGCAGTGTGTGGGGACGGTACCTTGCTCAAGGGTACCTCAGTGGTGCCATTGGCATTCCTGGGATTTTAACCCACAACTTTCTGATCACAGGGGCAAATCCCTGACCACCAGGCCTCCAGCTGCCTCATGGTTAATACTGAAGCCTGTTTGAAAAATTCATGTGGAACAGTTGTTCTGTACTTGACTTGGTGGTACTAGTGAAGAGATTTTGCCAATTCTTGTTTGTTTCGCCTGTTTTTCAGACCCGTATTCTCAACTCCAGAACACTTCGCTCCGAGAGAATCCCCTGATGTTTCTGTATTGAACTGAAAAGACTGGTGGCTTGGAGATTGTAGTCAAACAAATTGTGATTTACTCTGCTTTGGACAGAGTTGTAGTGTGTGAGAGTGTGTGAGAGTGTGTTTCTCTTAATATAATAAATAACTGTTTTTAACTTTATGGTGCCCTATTCATTTGTGAGCAATAAATCTCCCTCCTGCATTCGAAACAAGAAAACTACGTCCTTATCTCTTAGAGTTTGTGCTGATTGTTCAATGCTGGGTCAAAAATCCAATACCCTTTGTAGCAGGTCTGCCTTTCTATAGAAGCACAGTGATCAGCTGTTTCTCAGTAAGAGATAAAATGATTGGGACTCCCAGGTGGTGCTGATATCTAAGCCTTAGCCCTATTATTGGTATGACAGTGCACAAAGATGCAAGACACTTTCACTGTGGTAGCCTTCCCAGTCCAAGCACTGGTGGTGTTCTGTGACTGGGGGAGTCCTAGCTAGCAGGTGGAATTGTACGTGGAGGGGGGAAATGGGAAAATTGTTTCAAATATATGGACAAAAGTATTGGGACACACCGGTTTTGCAGTGTTTGGGCTAGGCTCCATATTTCCAGTGAAGAGCAATTTTAATTATTCAGCAAATCAAGACATTTTGGAACGCCATGCTTCCTTCTTTGTGGACACAGTTTGGGGAAGAACCTTTTCTATTCCAGCATGACTGTGCCCCAGTGTACAAAGCAAGCTCCATAAAGACACGGCTGGATGAGTTCGGTGTGGAAGAACTTGACTGGCCTGAACAGAGCCCTGACCTCAACCTCATCTAGCACTTGAACTGGAATGGAGAATGTGAGCCAGACCTTCTCGTCCAACATCGGTGCCTGACCTCATGAATGGTCTACAGAATGAATGGGCACAAATTCCCAAAGAAACTCCAAAATCTTGTGGAAAGCCTTCCAAGAAGAGTGGAAGCTGTTATTGCTGCAAAGGGGGGACCAGTTCCATATGAAAGTCTATGTATTTGAATGCCGTGTCATTAAAGTCCCTGTTGGTGTAATGGTCACGTGTCCCAACACCTTTGTCCATATAGTGTATATTTTTATAACACATAATACTTAGAACCCTGGTGCAATTCTGAAACAAGCCTTTCACACACCCCCCGCTGAAAATGCCCCATGAGTCTCAGTGATGAGAGCTGAGGCAACAGGCAGGAAATCCCACGTGCCGGTGGGGCTAAGCCACCCTTACCCCGCTCCTCATTATACTGCTGCTCTTCTCTTTGTCCTCTGCAGACTGGATTTGCTTCTGCACCAACGAGTCTCTCCGCCGATAACAAAATCACACAGTCAGACTCAAAGAATGCCACATATTCGCAATTATAAGCTGCCTAATTATATAATGGAAAGCAAAGCAGTCTATCTATGCTCACAATGGGCATGTTGTACTTACACACTCACTCTTTTGCTATGTATGGTAATATCAAAACACCACAGGCTCTAAACAAAAGATGTCATCTGTGCGGTCTTCCATTCACAGCAAAGTCATTGTGGTGTCAGAAATATAATGCAACTGAATTTCTGCATTAATCTGTTTTATCAACCTTTCGCTGCTGCTCAGTTCAAGGAATTAAGCGTGTGAAGAGTTTCAATTAAAGAGATTTCAGTCCAGTATTAGACACTTTCATTTAGAAGCTTCCGCACTTCATGCCTCCATCTTTAATAAGGCCTATGATGTGCCAAGTTCCCAGAACACTGCAGGTTTGACACTCCGTGCCGTAAGTGAATTCCCTAATGCCTCCCAACCGCCTGTAGAATCAAGAGGGCACATCCTGAACTCAGTGGGGCTAACATGTTTCCTAAACATCTCCTAAAGAGATGTGTTGTAGCGCCGTAAGTCTATTATTATATAGCAGTAATGTCTACCATGCACCTGAATGCACTGTGTACTGTGTACATACTAGATATGGCACGATACCACTTTTTTTATATGTCCGATACCGATACTGATATTGTAAATTTGGATATCAGATACTCGAGTAAGCAAAAAATAATGCTTTCAAAAAATGGGCGGATATATTTTGCATACCTTCACACAAATACAGAAATCATAACTATGATATAACTATGTGCGTTTGGCTTTTTCTTCTTTGAGTCTGACGAAACTCCAAACTGCTGACATGTTGGCAAATCTCACATGCAACAGAAACTCTTATCACGTGATGCATCTTCTCGCGTTATGCACGTCACAAATCACGTTATGCCACATTTTTTATTAGATCGGATTACGTCTTTTAGTCCTTCCCGATTTCGGATCCAGTAATTAAGGTCAGGATCGGACCGATACGGATCCAGAATATCGGATTGGCGCATCTCTAATATTTACTATTTTGCACTAATAAAATAGTTCTAAAAATGCACACAGTAGAGATTTCTTTGACCTTTTCCAAGCCACAATTAAAAAAATACACACAGTCACACAGCTGGTGGTAACCAAAAACTTTTGTCATCTCTTATGACAAGTGAAAGGGGCTAATAACAGTGTTCAAACACCTCAAAAGGGTTGTCTTTCATTATAGACCAATATAATGTATACAGCTGAAGTGGTTGTGAAGTGGTAACCAAAAGGTATTTTGGACTCCCCGAATGGTAAAACGTATGTCTGTCTTTAGTAAAACAGCTGTAAATGTTCTTTTTTTTGTGTCTTGAGCTCAGATTTTGAACATAAGTGGGCAAGGCCTGCGGCTATGACCTAGGGGTGTTTTCAAATTTCCCAATACCAGGAGGATATGGGCCAGCTGAATTAAAATATGTTTGACATAAGCGTTTATAAAATCCATAATAGCATTTTGTGTTGCTTTGTGACAGTAGGTTGTACATTTTTGTGGTTGGGCTCATTTGAAAGCTAAGACCCTGAAGTTTCATTTGCAAAAGCATTCAAAAAGACCAAAGTATGAGGGAGCTGTGAGCTTTTAAAGCTGGATACTACAGTCCGGAAAATGGTGGCAGAAATGGGGGTGAAAGCGAACAGGTTAAGAAGTGCATTGTGTCTCCATGATGCAGAAAAACTAGTCCACGCCTTTATTACCTCCAGACTTGATTATTGTAACAGCCTCTTGTTAGGCTGCACCAACAAAAACCTAAGCAAGCTTCAAGTAGTCCAGAATGCGGCAGCTAGAGTACTCACTACAACCAGGAAAGTCGACCACATTAGTCCAATAATATCCAGACTACATTGGCTTCCGATCAAATTTCGCATTGACTACAAAATTCTAATAATGACATATAAAGCCTTAAATGGCTTTATATGATTACCTCAGTGAACTTCTCTCTTACTATAAACCTCTGCGATCACTGAGATCTCAAGGTGCTGACTACTTACTTGTTCCCAGAATCATGAAAGCTTCATCAGGGCATTCTACAGAAGAGCATTCTCATATATAGCCACCAAGATCTGGAATGCTATGCCAAGCAACATTCGGGACTCAGACACAGTCTCAGTTTTTAAGTCCAGGCTGGAAGGTGTAGAGCTGGGAGGCGGTGGGTACAGAGAATTCCAGTAAACTGGGATACTGGTGTTGTCGCCCCACCATTCCTCACGTTCACTCAGGTTTGTGACGGTGGAGTGGACGCTCTTACCATCATACCTCTCGGTTCTGCCCTTTCTGGCTAGGCTGCTCTAGCTAGATATGCCGGAGTTACAACTTGCACTCCTCACAGATATTAACAGTCCTTTGCAAATTTAAACAGAACTAACTCTCTCCTCTGATTTCTACGAGGGGAATTGCTGCACATCTGCCGGAGTGACCTCCGTGGGAAATCGCCCTCGCCTGATCCCGCGTCCACTCTGGCCCTTCCCCAAGCTGGGACAACTGCTGCCTAAAGCTCCGGCGGAGATTCTTGCTCCTGATCCTGATGCTTATGGACTACGGACTCTCAGTTTCTCTTCGAACAATATTTACCTCTCTGGACATTTAGTGAAACCAACTCTGTTAGCCATAGAGGGCCTATCTGTCTATAATCTTGTTAATTAAGGCCCTCTTTTGTTATTTATCGCCATAAATATTGTCGTTCCTTTCCCTCTGGGTCGACCTGTGGAGGATGGGTTCCCCTTTTGAGTCTTGGTTCCTCCCGAGGTTTCTTCCTCCAGCTGAGGGAGTTTTTTCTCGCCTCTGTCGCCTTTGGATTAATCACTAGGGGCTCGGACCTGGACTCTGTAAAGATGCTTTGTGACAACCTGGTTGTAAAAAGCGCTATATAAATAAAATTGAATTGAATTGAATGGAATAAATAAAATGTGAATGCCCTGCAGTGGCAAATAGCTTTGGTTTTATATTTGTTTTGATTACATTAATGTTTAATGATTTATAAGAAATATTTGAACTGTAACTGTGTTAAAAGGAACGCTGCTGTTAAAAAGCTCCTTATTTGTTTAAAAATGTTTGCAAACCAAATGTAATTGCATTTTAGTTAATATAGCAGTACTTTAAAAATAAAAGAGCGCAAATCACTTCTTTTTAATTCATTTTTTAATATGAATAACTGTGATTAATTCCAGAATCCATGCGATGAATCATGATTAAAAATGTTAATCATTGCCCAACTGTAACTGTAAGCTCGCCATTGGATTTTGTGTTATTTTAAAAAAGGACGTCAGAATATTGCTTGAAGCCCAGCAACAGCTGGTGAAGATTTGAGTTTAGATAAATGTTTTCATTCATTGGTCGATGATTGTGGTTTTGTATATACAGTTCCTTAGTTCATGTGTTATTTGTCAGCCCTTCATCATGCTACCCCAGGTGGGGGTAAAAAGAGTATTGGCCATCATGTCGTCTTTGTTTTGTGTTAGCGTTTCTTAAATATAACCCTAGCAAGAAAGAATGGAAATCAGCACACGCGCCTCATTCTGGGATGGCAACGCAACCGACGTAACACCAGCATTACTACATGCATGTATATGCTACACACGCATCTATATTTACAACTTGTTATTATTTGTATTGTATACTCTTTTATTTTGTACTGTTGTGTATAACTTTATTCTATTGTTTTTGGATGCTCTTATTTCTGTACTCTCCACTTTCTGCCGTAACAATAGAAATTGCCCACTCTTGGGACTTATAAAGGCTTATCTAATATTATCTTATCTTATATTGTGCTAAAATTATGAATGTTTTTCTCCCTCCAGTGCGACTCCATTCATACTGCAGAATGTCCTCAGCCAAGAATACAGAAGTTTACATCCCTAAAGATGCATGTGTCAGTAAAATCCTTGTGCAGTGCCTTCCTGTGTCCATCGCCAGAAAGGGCATCCGACCTTCAATAGGTGATCCAGAGAGGTCAACAAACAGCTTGTGTCACTTGGCCATGTGGATCTGTCCAATGGAACTGCGAGAAAAAGGAGTGCCGGACTTCAGGATGTCACAGACGTTTTCTAAACCAGGGCCATTTCAATTTGCTCCTTTTGAGTTCCAACCCCATAGCCTCCAGAGTCTTGAATTTTCTTACCTCATCTGAAAGCACCTCGCAAGGTGGTGAGCCAGACATTAGAGAAGTGGTTCCCAAACTGGGGGGGCGCAGAGGTATTGCAGAGGGGCACGCGAATGGGATAACCTGTGTAGTTTAAATTGGGGCGGGGGGCTCATTAATTTTTTATCTAGAAAAGGGGGGCCCTGCAGAGAAAAGGTGGGAACCACTGCATTACAGTGAGCTGTAGTAGTGTCCAGCTCCTTGCTGGACTGACCCTATATTCAGTGAGTTTGCTTTGATGTTGTACTGGACAGGAGCCCCCAGACTGATGGACTTTGCTTTGACTGCTTTTAAAGACCCTGGACTTCATATATGTGTAAAAAATAGTGATTCATAATTTATTTAACCTTTTAATTGATCTTACTGTTCTGATTATTATTGTGGTTACTTCTGATGAAATGACTGCAGTTACCAAGACAGTTATTCCAATTACAAAGCTCTATCAATTAGCTTCATATATTCATGATGTTTGTGTGTATGATGTGTGTCTACTGGTATGTTTGTATTATTTGTTTGTTGGTTGGTTTGCTGGTGTTGCTGTCTTTGTTTATGTGTCCTCGTGGTCTTATGTTCTCTTTCCATCTCTGTGCTTTGAGTGTGTTGTGTATGTCCTATTAAAACTTATATTATTAATATAAATAAACCTAGAGCTACTGCACATAGCGATTGTTTGGGACAGTATTAGCTAACAGTAGAAGTAAAAGACAAAGACTGGAAAAAGAGAAGATCAGTGGTTGGCCTTTAATGAGAAAGATACATATGGATTTCTTTGTGAACAGACATGTCAACCAGTGTAATTGTTTGCAGGACAGTTTAAAAGAAAGTCTATTTTTTTTTGCTTTACACTGAACTCTAGAATGTAAATAACGATGTTACCTCTGTATAGACTGCACTGTAATTCATACTTTAAGAAGAACAAAGCGAAAAACACGAGAACACTCGAGACGCTCCATGGGGGAAATTCTGGACTGCAGCATCACAGGGCAGCAGCCATTCAGCAGCAAGGAGAAATAAATGACATTCAGTGGTATTTCACCATCCCAAGATGCCTTTGTGTTTCTCTCCACAGGACTAAAGCATTTATAGTTTTTTTTATATGGAAATGTAGCTGAATTTGCATTCATATTTATGTTACAAAATTAGTAAATTATAGTTTTTCTTAATAATTTTGCACTAAAATGCATGAACAATTCTGTATTGCCGCAAAAAAAGCTGTGATATCCGGACCAAAAAAATGCGGAGGAAATCTGCAGTTTCCACATTGTTTCTGTGAACAATTATTAGTTCGGTTCTCAGAAAAAAATTGCGATGGACAGAAAACACATAAGGAAGTCTGTATGAGATTACATAACTTTTGAGGCATGCGTGTAATGATTAGATAAACGTTATGCTATAGAAAAGAGCTTCAGACAAATGTACATGTGTAAATCTGTCTTTTCATCAAACCGACCCTTTAACCCAGTGTATATTTCAAAAAGATAATCATGTTTGACTTGTCCTGAGGCAATCAGTGGCTCTATGCAGGACGCAGCTTTGTTTTCCTCCTTCACGTTAGCATCTTGCGGATGCTAAAACCAGCTCATTAATAATGCAGACGAAAAGGCCTAAAAGAGATGAAAAAAACATTGGGGTGGGGGGTGGGAGTATCATGCAGAAAACACACATCAGTATAGTGAACTTAAATATGAATGATATTACTGTTCAACAACTTGGGGAGCTAGTGGAGTAGACAAGCTTAGTCAGCTACTCTTTCGCTCCCCCAACAAATCATATTTTTTTTAATTTCATTGAGGATGTACAAGTTCATTACAAGTACAGTACAGTGCATCATTTGGCAGATGCTTTTATCCAAAGCCACTAACAATATGAGGACACGTTCAAGTTTCAGGACAGTGTAAGAATCTTTTTGTATGAGTAATGCAAGTGCATAAGGAGAGTAATTCTCTATTTCCAATCACACCATTATACAGGTGCTGGTCATAAAATTAGAATATCTTCAAAAAGTTGATTTATTTCACTAATTCCATTCAAGAAGTGAAA
>JBBPCY010000039.1:29442893-29454979 GCA_037974405.1 Brachyalestes nurse
ATTAGTAAATTATATTTTTCTTGATAATTTAGCTCTAAAATGCTAAAAAATATATAAATATTGCCACAAAAAGGCAAGAAAAGTTGGAGGAAGTTTCGTAGATTCCGCGTTGTTGTGGATATTTCCGCGTATTGGGGCAAGTTCGGTTCTCAGAAAAAATCTGCGTGTGCCTGAATCCGCGACTGCTGAACCGCGTAAAACTGAGGGATTAGTGTGTGTGTGTGTATATATATATATATATATATATATATATAAATAAAAGTCTGATGCCAGAGAATGAGTCAAATCTACAGTAAGTTACACTGAGACATTATCACAGTGTATAACAGAGTATTACCTTGACCTTACTGACACAGATCCCATCATTGATAATTGTAAAGAAAAGCATTTCTAGCAAAATTCAGTGTCTATTATATCTGCAACGCTCAGTGAATGATGTTTACAATGTCAATTATGAGAACAAAACAAAACATGGGTTAATACTGTTGATGTTCACTAATATAAATACACTCTATAATGTTCTCATGATCCTTTCAGTCATTCTAAAAGACTGTAATTCACCAAGAGCCTTCCAATTTGCGACATAAGAATGAGGAAATTACCTCCTTCTTATGTGACAGCAAAAGAAGAAACTGTTAGCCACAGGCCCTCAGATCCTCTCACCTCTATCTTGGTGCGGTAGAGTATGAGGCGGCGGAGGTGTGTGAGTTTGGTGATGTGTGTGAAGGCCTGAGGCTGTAGCCGATCACAGGAGGACAGGTCCAGCTCTTGCAAACGCGGACATGTCACACACACAACCTCCAAACATATCTCATTCAGGAAGTGACAGCAGGACAGCTCCAAACACACTAAACCCATTCCACATCCCCTGATGAAGCTGGGGGAAGGAGAACACACGCACAAACATGCTGACATTAACATATATACATATGTCACCAGTAAGGCTAATACAAACTATGTACACAAAGATGTACACTTTCAGCTAAGCTTCTTATCAGCTTATATGAAAACTAATACTCTTGTATCGACAAAATAGCAAAATGAAGTAGGCATTATAAATAAATGCAATATTTTACTGATTTCTCATAAGCTACAAAATTGATCGCTCACAGATGGAAAATACAGATTAAGGTGGAACTTTTTAAGGTGGAACGAAACCTATTGTTGCTGGTGTATAGCCATCGAAAATTAAATGGGGCCACGCAGTCCTTCTGTTTTCTTTGTCTCGGAGAAAATGTAGGGAGTTGTGCTGTTAGCTCCTTATTCACAGCTCCTTATTCAAATTTTCCGTTCCACCTTAAATACTTAAAGTGGAACTTTTTAAGGTGGAACGAAACCGATTGTTGCTGGGCCACGACCGTCTAAAAATGAAATGGAGCTACGCAGTCCTTCTGTTTTCTTTGTCTGGGAGAAAGTGGAGGGATCTGTGCTTTGCAGCAACAACACAACACTTCATGTGTGACTTGCCTCTGCCTGTAGCGCTCGCCTTATCCGTGCTCGTAAAACTAGCAGACAACATGGCGGATCTTCAACTAATCTAGTGGGTGGGGTCTCGACAGATGAGGGGCTGTTCTATGCAAATTGGCCCAGTGGGACGTCACACTGGGCCCTCTTTCTAAACGGTTCGTTTTAAAAGGGACCCAAACTGTGAAGAATAAACCTGTTGATATCTCTTTATATGAGAGATGTTTTGTATAGCCCATAGACCTATTATAACTAAAGTGAGTTTTGCATAATATGTCCCCTTTAAAAAGTGCTAAGTAATACTGTGTAATGTCCAAGAGGTCATTCTCACACAGCGTAAAGCACTACAAACAACAGAAATACAACATATCATATTGTATCAGGTTACCGTGTAAGATTGTGGCTAGTGGGTTAGATTGGATGTAGCTTGACATATGGTTTCAAATATTGGTCTTTAATAACACTGAATTTACTTACTGAAAACTGAACATGAAAACATCAACATATGAATTCAAAGCACATTTTCAATCACTCCTTATATTTGTAAAATAGACAAAAAAAATGATGAAAATATTGATTTTTATATGATTCCTTGGCATAGCTTCTGTTGTTTCACTGCACCATAAAAGAAGAAATCACTTATCATATAGAAAGAACTGCTAGTGGGGTGGGGGCTGATGAAGACAAAACAGTTAGAATCAGCCACTTAATCAAAAGCTACACTAAATAAACACTCACCTGCAGAATCCTGCGGCTGTCACTGCCCCTCTGTTTCCAGTCCAGGACATGTTAAGCCTTTGTAGAAGCGTGCAGCGAGGCTGCAGATGTGTGAGCGCAGCATCGCTGAGGCGAGACCAGTACGGCTGCAGGCTGAGCTGGACATACTGCAGCGGGTCAGAACAATGCTGTTGCAGGAGCTTGGAGCATTGACCTAACCGACACAAATCAGGAACCGCCAGATGACTGACAATCAACTGAATCAACTACAGACAGGAAAGAAGAAGATATCCAGAGAAAAGAGAGAAAAGAAAGAGAGAGAAAAAAAGAAGGAAAAACAAGAGAAAAACTTATGTTTTATGCTCATTTTTTAAAAACAACTGTTGACATAAGTATCGCTCAAGAAACGCAGGTCCATAATTTTAATTTTTTCGGACAAAGGCTCCAGTCAGTATGATGAAATGCATGCTTAATTAACCACACATGCATAAAATGTGTGTTTGTTAATAATCTCTTACACCAGGAAAACCTGTTATTTAAGCAAAAAACTGTCAAAAACAATATTAAAGCACCGTAAATTCACATTAATGAGAAATCAGAGATGACATGAAAGAATACACACTAAACACCTTCAGCTGTGGCAGTCATGTTGTTTGTTGAGGTGTTCAAATGCGTGCGTGTGTGTATAGGAGGCCCCTTTAAACCCAGAGAAGTTTGAGTGTGTTAAACTGAACATCAGCTAGCAGATAATGACTGTATAGATTTACACACACCTTTCTCAGTGACATGGCAGAACAGCAGTGGTTCGGCCAAGACATCTGAGCTGTTCCAGCATAACACATCACTCAGGTATTTCTAAATTACTCTCTCATAAAATGACAGTCTAATTATCCAAAAATGACAATAAACATGATATCTGAAGACCTCAAGCTGAGCATGATTCTTATTCCCATGCCAAAAACATCTGTGAGAGAAGCAAGTGGGCATGCATTTGATCTTTCTCAGGTAAAAGAAAGATGTCTACAAATAATTGCCCACACTAATGTGTCTTTTTTCCTTGTTTTGATGCATAGTTTGAATGAGAAAGTACAATATTCTACTTTTGTATATGTCAGTCTTAAGGATACAGTAAGAAAATAGTTTAGTTAGGGGTAGGAAAAAGTCCCTGTAAAAATGAATTTTGGTTGTTTCTTTTTAACAACCATTTTCCAACCCTTAGAAATTGTTGGTTGTGCCTGTGCCTTTAAGTATATATGTAAATGATCTCAGCTATGTCTGGGCTTGATTTATGCCTCCAATTAAAAAAAGGTCCAGCTCAAACACAGTGGATTGAAAACTGTTTTTGCTTAGTTTCCTAACACTATGTTAAGATTTTTTGGTTAGTTAAGAAAATCCTTGGTAGAGAAAATACCTACAAACACTGGATTTAGTATGAGTGAAGCGGTATTCACCTCATATGGCAGTTTATCGAAGTAGCCATTGCACAGGTTGTGTTTGTGGTCAGTCGTCCTGCAGCACAGGGCTCCACCAGTGTCACTCAGTTCGTCCTCACCGTCACTCAGATCACTAATGTCTATCATAGGCATCTTATAGTGTGCAAGAATGGGTCTTTCTCTGACCCCTCTCAGGACCACCGCATCTAGTTCGGTGTAGTAATCCAGCATAGAGCTGTTCACCTCTAGACGCAGCAGGTTGGTTGGGAAGCCGATGGGTTGGATGGTGGGGGAAAACTGACGGGCCTGGGGGCTCAAGGCTTTGGTAGGCTCCCCTGACCATAACACCTCCCACCTAAACACACATACACACACATTTTTATGTGAGGACATGGAATCTCTACAGTCTATTCAGTGAGGGATGAACAAGTATTCAGACACATTTAGTTATTTAAAATATTACCAGTGTATGTATCTCCTTACTAGCACAATACCTTGTAACTTTAATATAAACAAAACAGTAAGTAGTCTTAAGCGTTTGAAAACTGTTGGATTAAAAAAAATTTAGATGTATTTCAAAACATTAAATAAGAAATCAGGAGATGAGCTAGGCCTTTTTCCTTTTTTAGAAAGAAGTCTAGAGTTATTTTTAGTTGATTTGTAGAAACACCAGATATTTAATTCTTCTCTAGTATTATTCCATTCATAATTCCTTCAATAATGTTATATACCAGTACTGTTTGCAGAAGCATCTCCATATCGTGATGCTCCTTCCTCCCCATCTTACTGTGGAAGTGGTGTTTTTTGGGATCACACGCACACAATTCCAATTCCTTCTCCAGTCATTTCTGCAAATTATAGATGAGCATCTTTGCACTTTTTTTTAGCAGAGATATTCACTACTTAGTGTTCTTGGTGTAACTGTTGTACCTCCTGCTTTCTGGTCATGTAAATTATCAAGAGATTGCTGACTTTTTCTTACTTTCCTCCTCATTAGTCTGAGATAAATTTTGCATGTTGCACTTATGGTCAGTTGTGGTTTTTTAGGAAGCTTATTCCCCTTTATCATGCTACATCTTACATAAGTCCTTAACAAACAAGGGGCTACGTATTTTATCATGACAGCATATGCAATTTATACATTGTTTTCTGTGGCAATAATATGCAACAATTATTTATTTAAATCTGCACATGAGTGACTATATATGCATTGGATGTTACAATAAATGACAAAAAATACTTTTTCACAAGTCTGAATACTTGTTTCCCCTCATTGCATGTAAATATTGGTGATGCACAAAAAAATCCATGGCTGAAACTGAAATTCAGGACACAGTGGACTGAAAACTGAATTCAAATAACCAAAAAAGCTGAAAAATATCTGAATTTCCTTCATAAATATATATTTGTTTATGCTTAAGAATACACATTTTTTATATATGTTCATATTTAAAAGTACAGAGTCAAAAGACATTGTGTGTAAAGCTGAAAATATACTGATAATTTATTAAATAATAATATATGTAGTTATAACACATGCAATGTTTTTTTTTTTACTCAAGTACCTACAGCGCGCATGTCACATATTTATTAAATATACGCAAGTACTAGGGTTTACCCATTTTAGGGTTCCATTCAGTCCCCAGTTTCTGTGCTATGGTTTGACTTGTCATGGTTCTGCTAGGAAAAAAACTTTAAACATATATTTTTTTAAACATAAGTTTAATGCAATACATACAAAGCACAAATGAAAAATATTTTCCAAAAGAAAATAAAATAAATTATTTCCTCTTCTATGAAACTGTTGCCAGT
Organism: Brachyalestes nurse; assembly: GCA_037974405.1. Lineage (NCBI taxonomy): Eukaryota > Metazoa > Chordata > Actinopteri > Characiformes > Alestidae > Brachyalestes > Brachyalestes nurse. Next base: position 29,448,320 of record JBBPCY010000039.1, read on the forward strand.
GTGATATGAAAATAAAGCTATATTACTATATCAGCAAAGGCAGGAATTATGTTTCTATTCAGTAACAGCCTCTTTTAGCACATCTGCCAACTGCTCACTCGTGTGATTCATTATTAGGACCTGTCTGGAGTACTAGTACTTAAACGTATCACCATTTATCAGACATGTATCATTAGTCGGTCATGTAGTGTGTTTTTACTGAAAACCCTCTCCGTTGCATGAGAAGTCCAGCTATGTGTGATAATGGGCCTAAATTGTCCCAGCCCTTATTTCTTGATTCATCTTTCACACCATATGTGTGCATGTACTGTACTTTGAATTTCATACTATGAATCAAGTACATTTAACAGCATTCTGAACCAGGTGGCTTGAACACATTCAACAGAGATCAGAATTTATTATTTGAAACAGGCAGAGAAGTGTGTACCAATTTAGCCTGTATACTCTGTCACTGAACAGAGAGCAAAAAAAATCTGCACTTCACAGCCCATGCACAGTAAACTGCTGAACCAATTATTGAGATTCAGTGCAGAATCTTACATCACTGGAAAGTACCATTACAAAACAATTATTCCAAAATGAATCATAATCCTAACGTTAACCTTAACCTCAACTAAACAAAATCACATAAAGATGAGATCTATGTGTTACGATTAAATATGGAATTAAATGTAAATAAATGCAAATGAAATGACTGGTGAAAACAACAATAAAAGAAGCCATTGTGCCTCAATGAGAACAGAAGTTATATCCTCATTGAACTGAGGCTTATAGCTGTTACCTGACATCAGCAGGTGGATTCTGTGTAAAAGGATTAAGTGAGCAGGCCATGATTTGTATGATAGCACCAGGGTGGTATGTCTCGAGCACTTCCACAGCAGTAGGGTAGACTTGTTCCTCAAAGGACAACTCCAGGAAGTCTCGGCTGTGGAAGGAGGGTGGCGTGCGGCAAAATGGTGCAGGGGCGCTAACACACTGATCCCACCAGCATCCGTAAGTTCGAAATACAGCCGTCTGGGTGAAGTCTCCAGAGCTTGGGTAGACGTTAGGCACTCCGGCCAAGTTCCACATGGTGTAAGACATGCTGTTCTCACTCCCGTAATGTGAGCTGAAGTCTAGAACCTCCTTAGCGTACTGTTCTACCTCCACAGTGACTGGCAGGGCAGAACGTTGACCCAAATCGACGAGTGCACGCCGGCCACCCAGTGACTCTCCCCGCGACCCACTCCTGCACCGTCGCCGCAGACAGATATAGTAAAACATGCTGAGAAGGGTTAGCATAGGGAACATAGGTATCAGAGTGGACAGGGGTGAGGGTGGGAGTGGACAGGGGTGAGGGTGGGAGTGGACAGGGGTGAGGGTGGGAGTGGGGGTTAAGGACAGATAGTGCCCCCCTAGCCACACTGCGCAGGCTACAGGCCAAGCTGCATGCACAACCTGTGAGGTTAAAGAGAGAGAGCACACAAAACAGCAAAATTAGCAAAAACACTCGCAAAAAACAATTTTTGAAACAGTGTATAGGAACATGCTCTCTTCTGAGTTCCTCTTATTAATCTTTCATGGATATCAGTAATTTAAGCTACATTCTCAAGACATTCTAGTCAAACAAGGTTGTGATGCACATTGCACATTTGTTATAAGTGTGTTCATGGGCAGAGGTCAATGTGAACAGAAATGTATTTTATCATGAATACTCAAATTAAAAGTCATAAAATGAAGCAACGACAAAAAGTATATTTTAATCAAACTAGCCACTGTGCATTGTTTTCCAAATATACATAAATAGATAAAGCTTTTATACAAGCATCATCTTTTTTTGACACATGGGTAGAGAGTGCATCAACTTTCTCAACGTACAATCAATGGCAACTGCAATGTAATTTTCAAGCTCTGTTATGCATTGGTGTCTGTTGTCCTTCATGGCATAATTTTCACAATGGCAAAAGATGCCAAAATGCATCTGGGTACATTCTATCAGAGTGAAGTTGGTATGAAATAATGTGTTTTTTATAGGTTGTGATTTCTGTTTTATTAGAGCACTGCATGTCTGCTGGACAGAAAACAATAAGTTAGGTGTATAATTAGAGCTCTGTAGAATTGAGATACTTTGAATCTAGACCTCACATCAAAATCATGCACTAATCACTGACAGAATAAGAATGGCAAAATGGCCTGACCTTTGGGACCAAAACTTCATCTAACCTACATCACAGCTAATTGTTGTTGCTCATTTAATAATATAAAGAATAATTATTCTGTAGCAATTACTATGATATTAATATAAATCCTTTAGTCATAACTAGGGATGTGAACCGAAATTCGATTCCAAATAAGAACTGATTCGAAAATACCCGGTACCAGGTACCCACTCGGTTTATTTTTATTTCGGTTCTGGCTATACCTATAACCGATTTTGCACAAGACGCTTCCTGATCCGACCGCTGCTGCAGTATGTTCGGGTGTTTAGTCGGTAGACATCCACGCAAGCTGCAGCCAGCAGGCACAGCAAGGGTCCAGTGGACTTTCCACCCAGAGCCTGTCGTACAGCGCCAGTTGCCATATCAGAATCAGAATCACGTTTATTGGCCGAGTATGTGAGCGAATCAAAGGAATTTGATTCCAGCTGATGGTGTCTCTCAAGCACAACAGTATAAAACAACAACAATATGTAAAGATACATGTGTACATGTGCCTAGACCACACCCATATGTCTCTTACAGAGCATACTTGCTGCACCAATAGGCCAACAGACGCGATTCTGATTCTGAGCCTGATGAAATGATGTCAGTTGACACTGTCAGCCGCATCTGCTAGGACGTGTGTGGTTTCTGCCAGGAAATTAACGGGAGATTCACTAGGTTTGTTAAAAAAAAAAACACTTTATTTCATGTGGTGTTACTTTCTTCTGTTATTTATTTAATGAAAAATTGCAAATAGTTTTATTGTTAACAAATCAGTTTACTGTTTGGTTTGAATCATTCTGAATTTGTTTTATTTAAACAGTTGTCCTCTTTTTTGTTTGTTACCTTTGTGGAATCTAAATAGGGAATCGATAAGAACGGAATCAAAATCGGAATAAAAAATTCAAGAATCAAATTCAAACAATTCCCATCCCTAGTTATAACTCTGGATCTTTCCCCTCAATTTTGAAGGGACAGCCCCAGATCAGATCACAACAACGAACATAACACTAAGGCTGCAAAAGAAAAAGACCTACACTATATGGACAAAAGTATTGGGACATTCTTGTGTTTCTGGGTTTGGGATAGGGCTCTTACTTCCAGTGAAGGGCAATCTTAATGTTTCAGCATACCAAGACATGCTTATCCAACGTCAGTGCGTGACGTCATGAATGCTCTATAGAATGAATGGGCACAAATTCCCTCAGAAACACTCCAAAATCTTGTGGAAAGCCTTCCAAGAAGAGTGGAAGCTGTTATAGCTGGAAAGGGGGGAACCAACTCCTTATTAAAATATTAAAAAGTCCCAGTTGGTGTAATGGTCAGGCGTCCCAATATTTCAGTCTCTGTGATTCAGTCTCTGTATGACCCTTTAACAAATTATAGGTCATCTAGCTTCGGCTAGTCAAATTACCTGAAATTTGAGAAAGTGTCATAGTGTGATAACGTGCTACACAGAATATGCTGATATTTTGCTTATATATTAATAAGACAGGCAATCAGCTCTCAAATGGGGTTCACCTGAGCCAGAGAAGCAGCTAGTTTAAGGTGAACATATCCAGCTAACCACTGCGAGCTCGGCCAAGTAAGCTGGTGAGCATGAAAGTGTTGGGACTTGATTTGAAAACACCATCACTGCCAAACATGCAACATGTGTGTAAGTGCAGGTTAGAGGCCGAGTGCAAAATAGCTTTAGCCTGCTATGCTACTCAGAAAAGGCAGGGCTGAGATAAGTTACACTAAATAGCGAGGGTGCAGCTGTAAGTAATGAGGCTCAAGTACAGTAGTTTTTAGTTAGACCTGCTAATGAAACAATAGCAAAATAGTGAAATAAACAAATGCCATGTCCGGATAAAATGCCCAAGCACCGTTCACGTTAATGTTGTGCAGCTTTGGAGAGCCAACACAGCAAAATGTTAGCAAAACAACGTCTCACTCGCACTTGGGTCAATGAAACCATCCAGCTATTTACACAAAGCAGCAAAAAATAACTTACACAAAATCAGATGGCGAGTGTGTATAAGGAAACCGTCCTGCTGCCATTGGAGTGTGAGTGTTTACACTAGACAATAACATCCGGTGAAGCTTCCTGAATGCATTGTGGGTATTGAAGTCCACAACGTGCCTCTATGACAATGAACCTGCTCCAAATCATACACTATATGGACAAAATATTGGGACAAAACTGCTTTTCAGGGATTTGTGCTAGGCCCATTACTTCCAGTGAAGGGCAGTATTAATGCTTCATCATACCAAGACATTTTGGAAAATGCCATTCTTCCAACTTTGTGGACACAGTTTGGGTAAGGCCATTTTCTATTCCAGCATGTCTGTGCTCCAGTGCACAAAGCAAGGTCCATAAATACATGGTTGGATGAGTTCAGTGTGGAAGAACTGGCCCACACAGAGCCCTGACTTTTATGACGAACCGAAATGGAGATTTTGAAACAGGCCTTCTTATCAATTCTTATCATCGGGATTTGCAGATCATCCCTAAGGGCAGCATGTACAAAGTAAATAAAAGAGGTCCTAAAACAGAATCTTGTGAGACACCATATTTTACTTTGGTGGGTGTTGAGGATTCCCTGTTAACTCTTACAAACTGATAGCAGTCGGTCAGGTATGATGTAAACCAGAATAAGGCAGTTCCACTGATTCCGACAAGGTTTTCTAGTCTGTCCAGTAAAATAGCGTGGTCAGCCGCGTCAAGTGCCACACTGAGGTCGAGCAGAACCAGCAGAGAGACAAGACCTTTGTCAGCGGACAGTAAAAGATCATTTACTATCTTTACTAAGGCTGTTTCTGTGCTATGATGAGGCTGGAACCCAGATTGAAAATTTTCATATATACAGTTTTTGTGTAGTAATGAACATAACTGTTGGGCCACGACTTTCTCTAAGATTTTAGATACAAATGGAAGGTTAGAAATAGGTTGATAGTTAGAGAGCTCACATTTTTTTTTACAGCGGTTTAATAACTGCTAATTTAAAGGATTTCGGTAGAAAACCAATACTAAGTGAAGTGTTTAATATTGATAGGAGACCCCCAGTGATTACTAGTAGGACCTCTTTAACAAGCTTGTAGTAATAAGAGTCGAGCGAACAGGTAGAGGATTTTGGAGAGAAAATAAAAGTTCTGTTTGTCAGACTACAGATGACAGACTACAGCTGAGATTTGAACAGTATCTGTGTCTGCTGAATCAGGTGGCAAATGTGTTTGAGTCAAATTTCTAGACTGAATTTCTTCTAATTATTTCTACTTTATTACTGAAAAAGTCAATAAAATGCCACTAAAAAGATTTGCAGGAACCTGTGGTTCTGCACCTCCCTGGTTTTTAGTCAGTTCAGAAATAGTACTAAACAAAAACCCGGGGTTGTTTTCATTAGATTCAATGAGAGATGATAGATAAGCAGAGCATGCTTTGTTGTAGTCTCGGTGTGGAAGGATTCCAGATTTGCGTTCTAGTTTACGTGCATTTTGCTTTAAAGCATGTGTTTGATCATTGTACCAGGGAGCCAGTTTTTTCTGTCTGACGTTTTTATGCCTTAAAGGTACAACGTAGTGTGGATCAAGAGAGTTCTCGAAGCATTCAGTTAAGTTATTTAGGTCTGCTGGACAGGATGGAGTGCCAAATGGGATTCATATTTCTGGAAGATTCTCAATAAAACTATAAGCTGTGGCAGATGTAATTGCACGATTGATACGAAAGCGAAGGGGATGTGCTTAAATTATTATTAAGATGAAGATCGTATGTTATGAGGTAGTGATCTGAAATTACTGTAGGCAGAGGAAGAATAGCTATGTTATCCACATTAACGCTAAGAGTCAAGATAAGGTCAAGTGTATGGCCACAGCAGTGAGTAGGCCCTGTTGCATAATGGGTGAAGCCAACTGTATCTAGGATCGAAGTAAACGCAGATTTTAGAGGGTCTTGTTCTTTTTCGAAGTGAATATTAAAATTATGATTTTATCGCTGCAAACAGCTATATTTGCTATGAAACAACAAAAATCTTGTAAGAACTCTGTATATGGCCCTGGTGGCCTGTAGACAGTAATTAGGGAGATTTTATTTGTATCTAAATTAGTTAAATTAAGCAACAAAGTTTCAAAGAACGAGAACTTAACTATTTAATTAAATTAATTATATAATTAAATTATTTAAACACACATTTTTGTTATTTTCTACTTTTCTGTTTAGTTCGGTGGATAGACACAGTCTTGATATTATAAAACTTAGGGTGAACCTAGGTGACGACTCAAGGCAGCTCGCAGGCGGTCGGTTAAGCCATTTTGTCTGCCACCTGGCCCCAGAACTGGTTTGTCAGCAGTGACTACCTGAGCTGCACTGCCGGCTAGCTAACTGACTGTGGGCTATGGTGCAGGAGATGAGAGAAGCACCACAGAATGCAGCCGCCAGGGTTCTCACTAGGTCCAGAAAATATGAACATATAACCCCAATATTATCATCCCTGCACTGGCT
>JBBPCY010000039.1:29496919-29511983 GCA_037974405.1 Brachyalestes nurse
ATTTTTAAATCGATTCAGAATCTTTCATTTCCGCATCGCGATGCATCTAAAAATAGATTTTAATTCCCACCCCTAATGTCTACTAGTGAGCAGTAGTGGTGTTTAGCACCATGCAGAACCATAAATGCTCTGGGGTGCTAATAAGCCATAGGTGAAAAGAAAATCATTAAGTCATTGGAAGATATAACTATTGATTTCAAACCAGACAGAATCGGGGATATTAAGCAAATAATGCTTACTATATAATAAGAAGGTTGTCCACTTTGTTTCAAGGAATTGTTCAGAGGGAAAGGCATATTTTGTTGCTAATAATGAGTAGTCACATGTACGCATTCAGCAAATGGCACAAATGACATTCAGTGGTGGCTACAAAAGACAAATTTAATGGAAAACTGGTAAAAATCCTATTCATGTCTAATAAGTGTAATAATAAACAATATTTATGTTGCACACATAAAGGGAACACTGATAGTCAAAATGTTGATCTTAGAATAGTAACATTCATTCTAATTGCTGATCCATCTGGCTTTGATTAATCCAGCTTGATACATTCTTAAAAAATAAGTTGCCAAATGGAAGAAAAAGAGTTTTTGAGCAAAGCCATAGAAAAACATTTTTCGCTCCCTACGAGTCAGTGGATGGTTCTTTAACAAACTACTTGTAGGAGTATGAATGGAAGCTTGACCTATTATAACATTTCATATCAGCAACATCCTAGAAGCCATGCCAAGAACTTATTTTTTACGAATGTAGCATTTAAAACTTTAAAATCTTTACTAATGTTCTGTAAAGCAATTCCAGCCTTGCAAAAGCTGCATGCCTGCAGCATGGTTAGGTCAGTTGGGGCCTAGAAATGACAAACCCACCCACTGTCTGCCATTATGTCTTATTGGGGCTGATTGCCCTTTCCATGCAGTCAAGCCCAGTAGAGATAATGCAGGTGACTGGCTCTGTGTCCTCTGCTGTAATAAAGAATGCTCTGTCTCATGATTTAACTCCATGAATGGTGGTGAACACCACCTCCCATTATACATCATTGTACTGACGGGCCATTTAGGACACACATCCGTCAGCCTCCTCTAATGTCCCTGCCATCTCTCCTATGTAAGCATACTCACATTTACAAAATGTCCCCACTTTTCTCTTTCTCTCTCACTCTCTCTCTCACACACACACACACACACACACACACACACACACAGACACACATACTATTGCCCGAGTACACACCAACACTCACATGTCCTCATTACACTATACATGTCCTCACCTCGCTCTTTCTCTCTTTTTAACTCACTGTCTCTCTGTCTCTCTCACATATGCACACAGCAGTCTAATAATCCCCCAAGTTCTCACACATTCCCACTGATTAATGACAGGAAAGTGCAGTCTGCCTAAAATATCCCCTTATAAAGCCCCTCATCCATCGGAACGAAATGGGTTTCTATTAAAGGGCCAGGGTCATTAACCTTTAACTACTGTATGAGAGAAATAGTACTCAGAAGATTAACATTCTCTCACACACACATGAATACTGGTTCACTGACATGTTTGTCATTTAAATTTGCCTCTTTTTTTTAAGATCTGCATGCATGCTTCCACAAACCAAACCGAAATGCAGCTATTGTGACTATAACTTTATAAAGAATAGAAAAATAAACTTGGTAGTACTATCAGTAAACTCATGTACTGATTTTCCTATAGAACATCTTAGTGCCCCCAGAATCTAACAATATTAGCATGATTCTTCTCTTTTTCCCCCTTTTCATGATTACTGGATGTCATTACTTTTTGTGGTAGAAGGGCCCATTTCATTTTCTCTCATTTTCAATAATATGCTTTATTGTAATACATAAACACTATTAAAAATGCACTGTTTACTTCCCAGTCCATTTGGTCAAAATAGTGTGTTTCAGGCCCCAGTGCTTTTTGTGTGACACACAGTACATACATGACTGATATCAGTCATATATAGTCATATAGGCTTTTTTGTGCAAGCCACAAAATGTAATGGATGTTGGAGAAAAAATAGAGAAAATGGTCTTGGAAAAACGATTTTTTTAGCACATAAAACCACCAAAAATTCAATACAAGAAAATGCAGGATACGGCCCTTTATGTTGCTTTGACCCAGTTAAAGCAAAATGATCCAATTTCTTTACTTTACTAAAAGTCTGCTTTTATTTCTGTCTTCTTTTATTCTGTTCCCTTCACTTGCCGGTGCATATCCTGAATCACAATTGAGGTTGATTTACGTATGTGTGTGTGTGTGTGTGTGTGTGTGCTTATTTTAGGATTATGATGTTCCTGCTGAATAAAAAGCATTTTAAGGAGACTCTGAGGCCCTATGATGTAAAAGATGTGATAGAACAGTACTCTGCAGGACACCTGGACATGCTCTGCAGGATCAAATACCTCCAAACACGGTAACACACACACACACACCCACACCCACACACACATACTCACTCACACACACAAGCACACACACACACAAGCACCGGTATTACCTCATATTCATGGGGTTTTTCCACTGATCTGTATCTTACTGTATTATTAATCCTCATAGGAAGTATTAGAATGCTACCAGAATTTATTATACATGCTACACACAGGAACTTAATGTTTGTTTTCTGTTTCCATCTCTCCAGAATAGATTTGATCCTGTCACCTGGACCACCGCTGACTCCAAAACACAAGAAGATCCAGAAAACACCTTTCCCCTATCCATCTCAACAGTCTCCCAAGTGAGAACCTTTAAGTAACCATCCTGATTATGACAAAATAGTTTTCCTTGGTATAAATAAAGTTATTTCTTATCTGTGAAGCTAAACTGTATCTGTAAAATTTAGCATACAATGATGCATAAACATACAACCATTTAAGGGAAATAAACTTACTGTTTTTATGGCATAAAAAAGAAAAGGACCATCTTGGCCCAGTCACAAGCCCTATACATCTTGCATCCATTTTTCATCCGACATTTTAGGGAATATATTGGTCATATTATTTCCTGTTTCTGCATATTTAAAAAGGTTAAAAATCATAAAACAGCACAGATTAGTATATTTCGAAATTACACTGTGGCCTCTATCGGGATATGCCTTGAGGCTGCGTTCCTCCTCCTCCCTCTCTGCTGCACTCCAGCCCTGCCTCCAAAGCCCCTCTCCACAGAGTTGAGCATCAAATGTTTTTTGTATGTTTGTTTGTTTTTCGGCTATACTTTAGCTAGAAACTTGCTCAAGCAGACATGTGGTTAACTCAGCCATGGGGGAGGGGGGTTGCCCATAGCATATGCACGAGTAGTGATTTATGCTCTGCTAGACACTCCTGGCTCAGCTTGGTCATTTTGATTCGCCCGTAATGGATTCTTGCAAATGTTGATGTCTGTTGATGCACATGGGGAGTGAAGGCAAGCCTGTGTGGTCTGATCTCACAGAAGAGCTACTGTACCACAAATTTCTGAAAACGTTAATGCGGGCTGAATAGCAACATACTATCAGTGTTACAGCCATTTTTATATTTTGTTTTGTGTTTTTGACAAAGTCAGAATTTTGGATTTGGTCATTGAAAGGGTTTTTTTGTAAGGAGAATAAGGTAATGAATTAGCATTTAATTTGTGTTTTATGACTAGCGACTATTTCCATTGCTAAATCCACGGTGATGAAAAACGCTGGGCCTGGTTGGGATTGATACTTTATGTTACGTTTAGAACCAGCCATAATACTTTCGTTAAGTTTGATACCACCGCCTAATTTACAATCAGTTTTTATTCACGTTTTTCTCACATGGACTCAATAAATTAATTTTTCTACCGTATCACTGAATATGCGTTCAATCCCAACCAGGCCCAGCGTTTTTCATCACCGTGGATTTAGCAATGGAAATAGTCGCTACAATCACACTGACTCTGTCCACTGCTGAAAGCATGGACACATGAGCAACTGGACCATGAAACAGTAGAAGAAGGTGGACTTGTCTGATACTTTCTTTTACATCATGTGGGTAGCTGCGTGCATGTGTTGCTTAACTGTGGAAGAGATGGCACTAGGAGACTCTATCTGAAGAAGTCAAACCAGCAGAGAGGCATGGCATTCATGTAAGTAGCAGTGTGTGGGAAGGGTACCTCAGAGGTGTCACTTGAGCAAGGTACCGTCCTCACACACTGCTTTCCGGGCACTGGGTCCCTGGCTGCCCGCTGCTTCACTTGGTGAATGGGTTAAATGCGGTTAAATGCAGAGGAATGGTATTCCCTAATGGCCTCTTTTAGCAGGGTAATGTGGCCTGCTACATTGTTCAGGAATGGTTTGATGACAAAAACTATATGGACAAAAGTATTGGGACACCATGACACCAACAGTGACTTTAATGACATTGCATTCAAATAAATAGACGGAGTTTGTCCCCCATTTGCAGCTATAACAGCTGACTTTCTACTAGATTTTGGAATGTTTCTCTAGAAATTTGCGGCAATTCATTCTGTGGAGCATTTATAAGGTCAGGCACTGATGTTGGACGAGAAGGCCTGGCTCGCAATCTCCGTTCTAGTTCATCCCAAAGGACCAGTCAAGTTCTTCCACACTGAACTCATACAAGCATGTCTTTATGGACTTTGCTTAAGGCCCCACCTCACAGCCTACAGGAATTAAAGGCTTCTGGTGCCAGTCATCACAGCACATGTCTAGTGGGGTCCAGGCCTTGACCGATCAGAGCCGTTTTGGTGGGACAAGATGGACTTACACAATATTATGTCTACATTTACGTATTATCCTAAGTATACTAGACTGGTGGTTTGAATGTTATGGTTGATCGCTATATACAGTAACCCCCGCTTATATGTGGTTCAGCAGCCACGGCTCTCACAGATATTTGTTTGTGGAAACCCCCGTACATGCACGCAAAAGATGCACATGAATGGAACGAGCCTGATATAACAACCCAGCACGAGGATGAGGGTGCGTGGCGGGCGAGGCCCGGACGTCACAGGCAGCTGTACTCAGAGACGCGAGGTTTGAAAGTATCTGAGACAGTTATTTATTTCTCCTTCCTGCTGGTTGGCTGCTTCCCTGTGACGCTGTAGTCCAGAATTTTCCCCGTGGAGTGTCTCGAGCCCTGTATTTTTATTATTATAAATTAAATTACTTTATTACTGTAATTACCTGCTTATACCAAAGAAAACACCCATTCGTGAATAACAATACAGGGGTAACATCCGTATTTTACATTCTAGCATATTTGGCTACATATTTTGGGTTTACACTATAAAAATGGGCATTTTTAGGCATTTTTTTTTACCACATCACAAAATCACGTTTTTTAACTATACTTATTCCGCAATAATAAGTATTACTGTTTACTGTTTTCAGGATTATTTAAAAGGCCAGTTACTCATTTATTTGTACTTGCAGAAGATTTCAGAAACCGAATCCAGAAATCATCCAAACATCTGAGGAATTTGCAGTGAATCAATCACAAAAGTCTAAATCTAGCCAAAGCGTTACCATAATTAAGCCATTACCATAATCCTACAATAATTACATGCTTGATAAACCTAAAATAAATCTAATTATAATACAACATTAATCATAACTATGAATCTTAATAAGTCTTGATGTGAGTCTAAATTAAGTAAAAATGTCATCCTAAAACAGCTTTAGATTGTGATTGTAATCCTGAAATGGCTGTCACGCTGCATTAACCCTGATGCTCCTACTGTTCTCTCAGGCTTACTGCCATTCAGAGGGTTTTAAGTCTCTCTCTTTCTCTCTCTGTCCCTGTCTCTCTCTTTCTCTTTCTCTCTCTCTCTCTCTCAGGCACGAGGCTTATCTGTCTAAAACAGGCCTGCCGGATGCTGAGGACCAAAGCATGATGAGTAGATTTGTGCGTGTGGAGAGACAGGTACTAACAGTCCCAGTTCCACACTACTTTCGGCCTTTTGTGCTCAAACCTTTTAAAAAAAAAAGCAGTTTTTATGTGTTTTAGCTTGTTTATTTTTGTGTGACAAGATGTTTTACGATGTACCTTTTTGGTTTCTGTCAAAATGGTTAGCCCTTAAAATTCTGTTCATATGTAAGTTTGATCATTTACAGAAGCTTGAACCTTAAACAGTGAAAGGCACTTTAACTAAAAAATAAACCAGTTTTTCTGAAACTATGAAAATTAATGTAGGAATAACATGATAGTGATAAATGATCACCGTTCATTTTTAACACTGTTAATCCATTTTCCTTGGAATGGTATTTTCACATGCTGAAGCCCAGCTACTTGTATGAAGTATGTTGCTACAATAAAATTTGTAAAAACTGTAGCTCTCTTGTTCAAAGGCTTTTAAAAGTGCTTACTGTTACTGCTTTCCTTTGTGTTGCTCTGCTTTTATGAAAGGTCACTGACATGGAGAAGAAGCTTGACTTCCTGGTGGACATGCACATGCAGCATGACCTCACAGGCCCTGCCCACATTACCGTGGAGCGCCATGACCCTTTGGTCACTGTCAGCGTCGCCGGAGACCGAGTGTTCTGCAGCTACACTCCACCTCTCCACTACACACCGTACTACACACACTCGCCGCACACGATGTCAAACACACACTCCAGCTCCAACCCGGCCAGGCCCACCGTCCTACCCATCAGTCCACTGCCTAGCCACTCCCCTTCTGACCGCCTGGACCTATCAGAACATGTTTGCGCAGGCCAGGGGGCAGGCACTCCGCTGTCGTTGCTGTCCGTCACACATGAGGAGCTGGAGCGGTCACCCAGCGGCTTCAGCATCTCTGCAGAAAGAGAGGAAGTCACAGGTAAAGGCTCAGGGGTCCTGCCGGGGTCCAGCTGGGGCCGCGAGCGACGTTACCTGGCCGAGGGAGAGACTGACACGGACACTGACCCTTTCACTCCAAGCGGACCTGTTCCACTCTCCTCCACTGGAGAAGGATTTGGCTCAGAGGGAATGTGGAGCACACCACCGTAAAAAAACACTCTCTTTTGCTCACACCCACACACACATATACATTCTCACACACACACACACACACAGAAAAAGGTAACAACATACTCTTTATAAAAACTAATGCAGTCTCTGTAAAGCACCCACAGACACACACACAAACACAGGCACACACACACACACAAACATGAAATTCTTCAGAAAATATATAAATATATATCAACATCATGCTTTACCGCTGCAAAGCAAAGAGCACTGCATGGAATGCATGCGTTTTATCTTTTTTGTCTTTAGTGGTAGACACTGCACAGGGGCAGACCAAGAAGGGACTTAGGAGGGGGGTAAAAAAAAAAAAAGCAAAACAAAATGCTATGCCATTTTTGTACACTTATTTTTATATTTACAACCATCTTGCTTTTTTCATATGCATGGACTGCATGACGTTCACCTATAGAGCAGCTAACGGTAATGACGTCTCTTCAGCTTTGCACTTATTTTTGTGTTCTGGATCTTATGTTACAGATCATTTCTCATTGCAATGGAGAACGTTTTCACTTTTTCGTGGTAAATGATGAATTGGTTATTTTACTGCCGTGTTACAGTCTTATGGTTTTACTGTTGTGTTTGTTCACCTAGAATTCGTGACGTTATTATCTGGCGTGTTCGATTTCTCCAGTTTTTTTTCCGCTCTGATGAATAGAGAGTTTCTGACTGATACAGAGAGCGCGTCCCAAATCTCACCTTGATCACTACTAAGTGCACTTCCTTGGACATCACAGAGTACACTCACTTTGGCGACAGGGGTGTGGACGGGAGTTACGCACACAATAGACAAGACCAACGGGACCAAATGAACCAGGCCACTGACACTGCTCTGTCCAATCAGGAACTGTTCTATGGCATCACCACATGGCTTCAGCCCAGCCAGTCACCATGGAGATCTGCTCTGAGTCTCTAGCTTTCACAGCTTCTAAACTGCCAGCTCAAAGAATGTCGCTTCTGTAAGAGTGCCATGGAACTGTCGTCTCCATGGTTACCATCCATAAGCCTCACAAAGTCATTGCAGTCCAGCACAGAGGTTGTTGACGCTAAGTGTGGCTGTACCAGGCAGGTTTACGCTCCCTAATTAAACTAAACACTGTAAAGGAGGTGCTGTAAGTGGGTGTGTGGATAGAGGTCTTCCTAAAAAAGGCGGGTTACTTTGCTTGCACAGATCACAAATGTTACACCCTTAAGGCCCTTGCACTGCAAGAACGGCATGAAATGCGAAGTATTTTTTTTTTCACATCAAAACAAATTTCGAATTTTATTGCCAGAAAATCAAAAAGGACATAATTTGCTCCTCACAAAGTAAGCAATGGGTGACATTGCGTGTGCTACTTTCTAACCTGGAAAGGGAAAACAGCGCAGTTTTGCTGCCTCATCCAGGAGCTCAGTTTTGAGACACTTGAGATGCTTCTGCTCCACATGTGATGGAGCAGAAGATGTTTGTCAGACGATTTTTTTGCTCGTTGCCGTCATACCCCATAACCGAACCAAAAGCGACTGGTCAAGTGAGCTGATTTTAACTGCCAAATTTTACAAAAATCAAACCAAGGACCAATAAAATAGTTGCAGTTCATCAGTTATACACATGTGCGGATTTATTTACTGACATTTGAATAAGTTGCATGTGGTGTCTAAAGGCCTTTAGACTCTGAAGGTCTGTATGTGGGTCCTACACTTCAGTCCCTCTCATACCTGCATATTAGTTTAATTGTGTTTATTAGAATACTACTAGATATATTGTATTTACTTGATTCTAAGGAATAATTTCCACACGAGTGAACTATACAACAAGTTGGAAATGATTTGCCCAACAGAATCATGTAAACTCAGTGCATTCATTTTTAAGTAGTTACTGAATTATGTCTTTCATTCAACTGGGTAAGAAGTCTACTAAAGGGATTAAACCCAAAAATGCTAATCATCATTAATAATCGATAGCTAATTATCTCATATAGTTTGTACTGGGATATATGGACAAGACAGGGCTTTCCCTTTAAATGTTTTTGACATGGTTTATTAGGCACGATAAGAGTAACATAGCTTGACTGAGGTGTAAGATTACACATATTATAGTAGGAGGAATGATATTCGATAAACTACAACAATATGATATGGACTATGTTAAGGTACCTGATTAGAACTACAGTACGGTTCAAGAATGGGTCACTATTCTAACAACACCGTGACCTTTTAGATTTTGAAATGAATAACAAGCTATTAATAAAAAGCTAATAAATCCCAGTGCTGTGTAAAGCTTGTCCAAGGTGGCAGCGGTTGTTACGAAGTAATGCATTAATGGGGAAAAACATACAGGCCAATTGCAAGCCAGATGTAGACCTTGAGAGGAATACATTGTGTGTTTTTTTCTTTAGACAGTTACAGAGATTAATGGCATTCCAGACAGCTCTAATATGCAGAAGTGTGTATAAGCTGGAACAGGGCTAAAGGCCTGGACACAAGCACAGTTCTCAAATCCAGTCATGAAAAGTCATGTAACCACATAGTTTCCTGAAGAAGCTGAGTTTGCGGCGAACAGAAAGCCACACAATCCTCTTACACTAAAGCCTGATATCCCTGCCCGAAGCTGACTGCACTGCAATGAGATAAAACTGAAAAAGTAATGCTTGGACATAACTTGCTTGGTTCAAACATGCACTTCATTACCATGTGAATAAAACATTACATCAACACGGTTACTGCCAAAAGTAAAGTTGAAATTATATTTATGCAATATACGCTATCTGGAAATGATTCACACCTTTGAATCAAGCATAGGAATTGTACTTTTTTAGTGTGTGAGATCTGACTTTGATGAAAATCTGACTGGAGTCAAGTACATAACAATCGCTCAATGACAAAGGTTCCTTTAGATTAGTATGTTGCAAGAGGGTTGCATTTCAGTATCAAACTAATTGACACTTACACATTTCTGCTCCATTTGGCTCAGGTGTCTTGACAGTTTTGCATTACATATTATTTAAAAAATCTCCAAAAATGGTAACTCCATAGGAAAAGGCGAAACATTCTGAACCCTTAACTTTCAACGTTTATTCAGAGCAATTTTGGAGCAGTCTTTTTCTTCCAGTTTCACTCCATGTAAGGAGAGAAATTGGACAAAAACAGAGAATATGATGACGTTCACTTTCCTCTGTGTATGTTTTGTGCACATTCTCAAAAGGTTTTACAAAAATGGTAGGAAACTTCAGTCCTGCAGGACTGCCCCCCTGAGCAATTTGGTGATTACCACACCAGACTCCAATCAGCAATTAACTGACTTAGTTTCATCACAGTGTCAGAGCAGGGAGGCTTCCGAAATCAAACTGGGGCCAATGAAATAGTCACCATTTTTGTGTTTGGTCTGAGAGATACAGTATCATAAGTTAAACACATGTTGAAACTTATTTACTGACATTTGAATAAGTTGCATGTGGTGTGCAAAGGTCTTCAGATTCTTTGGGCCCTACACTTCAGTCCTTCTCACTTGCATACACTGGATATTAGTCTAATAGTGTTTATTAGAATCCATCTAAATGTATTGAATATACTTGATTCAAATAAAAAATTACCACACAAGTGAACTATACCACATCAACACATCTTTCATATTATCTACATTTGGCAAAATGTGTGTTGATACCACAAGTTTTATTCAGATGGGAATGATGAATCCAACTGAATCATAAAATCCCAATGCATTGTTTACTGAGTAGTTACTGCATTAGACATTATATTCAGTAATAGAAGAAGTATACTCAAGAGGCCCCCAAACTGGGCAGGAACAGTTCCCCACCCCCGCCTGGACAAGTTCACTGGACTATCGCCCACATATCTACATAGAGCATGGAAAAATCTTTCAGAAGTGATGACTTCCCCCTCAAGTTTATCATTACTTGTAATCTCTGATTTCCAGGGAGTCACTGAGGAAAAACAGAAGCCATATTGATGCATTTATGCTCTGTAATATTTGAAGTTTTACAGACTGTGACTTCTGATTCATCCCTGATCCCCATTACCAACCCCGCCGCCCCCCCCAGCCCCTTTCTCTCCTATTTCTTTCTCAAGGAGCACTTTTTTGGCGTAAGGACAGGATTTTTGTAGGGTGGTGTAGGTCAACGTGTATAAGGCGCATAGACTGACGGCACTCGTACTGTAAAACTCACAAGCAACCCGCCATCACTGACTAATGACTGCTATTCATTATTTGTGCCTTGTCATTTTGAAGTACAGCTTCCTCTTAGTCACACGTTTGGTTTGTGATTAAAACTAGCCAGTCCATTTCATCTCTAGGTAATTGACCAATCGTGTGTTTGCTTTAAAAACCCAGCCCGTCTCATTCCAGCTCCTCGTTTTTGTTTCAGACTCGATGATTTCACACTAGTGGCCTTCTGAGCTCTGTATTCATATTCATTCCAGTTTTTTGAATAACTTTTTATTTATATTCTGGTCTAGACCAGTTTTAATAGATTGATTTACTGAAATAATATGCAAATGTTCATTTTTTATGTTAAATTGCACCAGTTATTAATAAAGATATATCAAATGATTTTCTTAAAGAGTTTTTCTTCAAGAAATAAACAGTACTGTACAAACATAAACATTCAACCCAGTCTGAAGCTTTATTCGTTTAGTAAAGACTTACAAAGATAAAATATACACAGTAGTGCTTAGAAGTCTACTTGACCCTCTCAGATATAAAACCATTAAGAAATCAAACTGCATAGAGTGAGATAAGACACTTAATTTTTTTTGTTGTTTCATGCAAATACATTTCATAAAAAGCAAAACACATGCAACAAAGATTTAAACAATACAATGAATAACATTAATACTGTTGCAAGGCCGTATAATGCTGTGGTATAAGGTACTTTTTGCAGCTTTTTGCAGCATTGTAGTTCAGTTTTGGCCCATTCCTCTTGGAAATGCCCCCCCTTCAATTCCTCAAGGTTACTTGGGTCCCTCTGATGGACAATTTTCAAAAACTCCATAAATTTCAAATGTGATCCTAGACAGGAGATTGATAAGGTCATCCAGGTACCTTTACCACTTCAGTGATTTTGGATGTATGTCTTGTTGCAGTCTTCTCCTCTTTCTTGACTGATGAGATGAAATATTTTTTTCCGATATTTCAAATAGTCTAATATTTATTTGTGCATTTCTCCTTTTGTGTTTTATTCAATGATGTGTATCTCTGAACCCTAGGAATCTCATAGTTCACAAAAGGACGCTATAAGCACCCAAACTACTTTTGTGAGCATCACTGAATAAGAGGAAACACGCGAATATACTCCAATGCAAATGATAATATGAGTAGTAGTATAGTTTAAGAGTGCAGTCAGGGAGTAGAATTACCATGGGAATGGTCAGTTACCTGGTTTTTGGTCTCCATGGTGATGGATTTTCCCAAGCCCTTAGAGCTGTTTGGAGTCCAGAGCAGTAGAAATGTTGCTCTGGCAGAACACACAAGACGCAGTATTCAAGATTCTTCATTTGTCACATACACAGTTATCCAAATGCAACACGTTGTGAAATGTGCCCCTCCGGGTCGCCCAACGAGACTGTGCCTTAAAGTTTACAAATATATTCAATTAAAGAGAAATCGTAAAAGGCTAAATCTAAAGGTAATAAACATATATTAAAAATATATAGATAAATATACATTCCAAAAAACAAACATTACAATTGTAAGAGCGATTAGAAAGACAGATCAATAGATCACTTTTCTGATATCAATACTGGCACTTTTAAACTTTTTATTAAAACATTTTATTTAAAGCACATTACTTAACAGGATTCTTTAAAAATAAGTTGGTCGTGTAGTTGGTAGAATTATCCTGCTGAAAGAGGCCACCCATGAAAGGGAGTATTGGGTCTACAACAATCACTATTTATGTGTCAAAGAAACATCCATTTGAATGCCAGGATCCAACATTTTCCATGGGAACTACTGTATACTGGGAACACTCCTTATCAAAGTCGCTGAGAATTTCATATTTCCTGCTTCCAATACATCAATTTTAAGAACCGTCTGTTCACTTGCTGACTTAATGTTTCCTGACAGTGATTTTAAAGCTGTTAGCAACGGTCAGTTGGTCGTTGGAGGTCCTCAAGTTGCGACACAGATGCGTTCCTTCGACTGCGATGTAACCTGAAGTCGAAACACACCCTAGCCTAAGTTACTTTCCTATCCTAACACAGTTGTAAAAACATAAAAACAAAACTAAACCACAGAAAAAGAAAAAGGAAAACTCCCTCACTTATACACCACGTTACTGCGTATTCTTCCGGTGGTCAACCAAACTAGTTCACCCATGTATATATATATATATGTGATGTGTGATGCAAAAAGTGAAAGGATTTCTCATTTACTTTAAACTTTAAAAAGAGTCTTCTCACTCACAGATACATGCCAGAAAAGAACTTTAGATACCCAGTAGTTTGTCTATGGCATTGCTCCAAAGAACCTGTTTTGACCCCAGTATTTTTAAGAATGGCCTGTAAATGTAGATGTGATGCCACACATGTGGGTGAGGTGGCTGTTTTTGCCTGAACAGTTGTATAGGTGTGTGCGGGGACGACCAAATCTGTGACTCTATTGGAGTGTGTGTGCGCAGTGTGAGAGCAGGTTCATTCTTTGGGCCAGTTGATCTCAGGTGACACACCAGAGGGCTATTATAGCTTGTTTCACTCTCTGGGGACCATAATGGCCCTGAGTTTGTGTGTGTGTGTGTGTGTGTGTGTGAGAGAGAGAGAGAGAGAGAGAGAGAGAGTGGACAGTAACCAGAGTGCTGTCTGTCTCTCAGAGTGTCTGCGTCTTTCTCCCGCAGGTGAGTTATTCTGGTCTTTTTTCTACTTTACTGACACTTCATTTGATCTTTAATGCTTTCAATCGATTCACTGCCGTTACATCAGCTTTCACTTAAAATATGAAAAACATTTTAAAAAAGGTTTCTTTGTAACTGACCGCATGTGTTCAGTTCATTATCGTAGCTGCACTGGGGTTTAGAGAGAGGTTTGCAGTGGAAGAAATAAATATATGAATTACATTTGCATTCCCTGAAGAAAAAACTGCGTTTTGCATGGCAAAACAAATATTTTCATAGAAATATAAACAATAATCAGATTATCAGAATATTATTAATTGAAATCTTCAAAAGTTCAAAAATTCATTAAAACACTCTAAAAAAGGGGAATAGAGATAATAACAAGACAAAGAAATGAGGAAATAAAGAAATACTGACCTGTGAAAAAGAGAAATGAGCAGAAAAGACTGTAGAAATAAAGGAGAGCTGAAGTACGAACAATTGTGAGAAGAAAAGACAGGAAATAAAGGAGAACTGAAGTATGAAAAAGAATTGTAAGGATAAGAAAAAGAAATAAAGGAGGACTGAAGCATGAAAAAGAGAAGCGTGAGGATAAGAAAAAAAGAAATAAAGGAGGACTGAAGTATGAAAGAATTGTGAGGATAAGAAAAAAGAAATAAAGGAGGACTGAAGCATGAAAAAGAGAAGCGTGAGGATAAGAAAAAAGAAATAAAGGAGAGCTGAAGTATGGAATCAAGCTTAAATATGAAAAAGAGAAGGGAGGAGGAAAGAAA
The DNA here is from genome assembly GCA_037974405.1 of Brachyalestes nurse. Lineage (NCBI taxonomy): Eukaryota > Metazoa > Chordata > Actinopteri > Characiformes > Alestidae > Brachyalestes > Brachyalestes nurse. The sequence goes on from JBBPCY010000039.1 coordinate 29,511,500, forward strand.
TAAGAAATGAAGGACTGTTTAAGCAGGAAGAGGAGAAGTGAGGAGGCTGAAAAGCCACTAAAGGCTTAAAGGGAGTGCAGTGTTCAGCGCAAATCACCTTAAACAGGTACAGCCAATTAGCTGCAAGGACATTATGACATCATCAGCAGTCATAATTAGAATTTAAATGATCACTTTAAAAGATTCAAACACAAGTTTATGGGATATTTTACTTTTAACTAATTTTTTAAAAATCAAAAGTTACTAAAGTGAAAAGTAATAATAATGCCCCACCAAAATAACTGGCAAATCTCATTTATATGTTAAGAGGTTTTGTTACAACTGGGGCAGGTCTCGTCAGCGACCACCAGGGGTCGCTATTTGAGTTTGGGGTTTTTTTATGTTTTCCCTGGGGACTTTTATGTCATATTATATTCAGCTGTGTTTAGTTTAAGTTAAATGATTGTGTTTTGTGATTGGGTCTTGGTTTGGTGGTTTTAGTATT
>JBBPCY010000039.1:29512083-29524230 GCA_037974405.1 Brachyalestes nurse
GCTGTTTAATGTTTCCATATGAAACTGTTACAGAGTCTGTTCCTTTAAGGAACCATGCATGCTGGGATATGTAGTTTCAGGGGTGTGTGTGTGTGTGTAGTAGTGCGGGGAAGTTTTTCTGAGTTTCTTTCCATGGCCGCTCCGTTCATGAGTGCTTTTCGCCACTCGAATGCTCTTTTTGAAGAAAGAAAATAAATTCTCCTGTTCTGAGGGACGAAAGCGCAGACCTAGCTCCCCGTATCGTCTCATTTTTGGACCTGCCGAGCGAACGACGCCATCAAAACTCACGCTTGTACATTTAGTTCCGCTTTACTTTAATCGCATCTTCTCGTCGTACCGTGTATTCTCCGTACGACATCATGTACCGAACCGTGACCCATGTACCGTGATGGTTTGGGACGAATACATGTACAGTTACAGTCCTACATTAGACAGACCTTATATAAATTGCACAAATTGTGTTTACATGAAGTAACATATCTGAAATTATACTGAACAGATCTAGTGTGAGAATGTGTTATTGTTTAGTTAATAAATAATTAACAGAATAAGCATTCTTTAAATAACACTGAGTTAAGTATTTCTGGAAGTGTTCATAGAAAATAAATGCAAAACAATGTGAACGGCGTGTTACATGTGTGTCTTGAGAGTTTAAATCAAAGTCAAAGTCAAAGTGAACTTTATTGTCATCTCAACCATATACAAAAATACAGAAAGATGGAATGGTGAATCTCAGGTTCACACAAAACTAAAGAAGTATAAAGAGGGATCCATAAGAATAAGGTAAAAATGTTCTTTTAAGGTAGTAGAATTTTCTCTCCATTATTTTTGTGATGAATTTACTGTGAATTGGTATTGACAGGTCATATTTTCCATTGTTTCCTGTTCAGTTCGATCACAGTTGGTGATGTATTTGTCAGCTTGTCACAAAGTTGATTTTGAAAAAGAAAACAAATTATACGACTAAATAATTAAGAGGAAACTCCATTATCTTTGGTCTATACTCACAATGCCAGCATAGGGTCAATGACACAAGACTAGAAAAGACACACTGAAACATAAAGGCTACTTGTAGATCAGATGAGACTCGAAACAAACAGGAGGGGGCAAGGCATTCTGTACAGGTGAGAATACTGACGAGGCAGGGTCAGGGTGGAAACAACAACAACAAGCACATGCAGATGTAAACAAGGAGATGTAAAGACAGGGACAAGACAGAGCAGGTCAAGCGTCACACAGCTAGAGCAGAGCAGGGAATGGCTTTGAGGAAACTCTGCTTGTCGCGCAGTGTTCCATTAAACATGTAGTCTGTCCTTTCTCCAGCTGCTGTAATACTGGAGAGCTCTCCCTGAAAACTAGACCACAACTGAAAGCGCATCTTTTATGAATGTCATGTCTTAATTCCAACTATAATGACCTGTCTGATACATGTGAACTCCTGCTGGAAACTAGACCATAGCTAAAATCACATATCTTTTTGGAAGTCATGTCAAAAGACAGCATCAACTCATAATATTTAGCATTAGTATGACCTCTGATTCTTAGTTGGTTAGTCTGGTCCACCTTAAAATACTTCCGCAGTTGAAATGTTACTTATAACCCAAAATTAGGCAAACAGTTGTTTATGACTCCTGTGTAAACAACTGCTAATCTGTACAAATTTTGGATAAAACAGTGAAATGAATGGAGGCGTCAATACTGAACAAATGAGTTTTATACATTTTGCTTCATTATCCATATAGCCTGTAGCATATTATATATTATATATTGCAGATTTATTAGTGTATAGTTGCATCTGTATTGTTGTGTTATTAGATTTATTGTTGTTCAGTCTTGTTTCACAGAACAAAGAATATTTTTCTTTGTTACAATTTTTGCTGAAAATACAGATACAGTTTCCAACCTGATTTGAGTGTTTATGTTTGCAGAAAGATATTCCAAGTATTTTCCTGTTTGAACATTATGAGAAGATGTGGAGTGACTGAGGATCCAGAGATGCTTATATTATCTTTCTTTAACATTTAATTTTGTAAGAAATGTAAGAATTGAAAAGTTTCTTTTCATGAGGGGCCACCAATCCTCTCCTTAGAGGTGGCTGCAGGTTTTCATTCCAACCAAGTAGTCGCACGTCTCATATAATCTCAAATAACTCAACAAACTGTTTGAAATCTGAGGCCAGCTGACTGAACAAGTTGAATCAGGTGTGCTTCTGCTTGATTGGAACGAAAACCTACAGCCTCACCAGCTCTTTGTGGATAAGACTGATGAGCCTGCTTTACATTTTCGTTTGATGGCACTGCATATTCTGGGCTTCTTTTTTGCTGCAGTCTCGATCTTTGGGGTTTGACTACAGCATGTGCTGTGCTGGTGTTCTGTAAAATGGGTCACCTTTGAAATAGGCTAGTATCATCGTAATACTAGTTTCATACTTTCTCCTATGGAGGGAGAAAGTAAGGTAGAGAGAGAGAGACAGAGATAGAGAGAGAGAGAGAGGGAGAGAGAGAGAGAAATGGAATAGCACACAGATGGATGGAAAAAATAAAATTACATATATAGGAAGAAGGGGGCAAGCTAGGCATGGAGAGAGAGAAAGAAAGAGAGAGAGAAAGAAAATACAGATAGAGAATGTGAGAAAGTTTTTACAGGAGGCAGGTAGAAGACTTCGCAGTATGTGTTTCTCTGCGGGAGGCGAGGTTGTCTTAAGGTCAGTGCCAGACACGGCTGCAGAAAACCCACTTTGATTTCAGCCTTCACTGCCTGGGGCTTTTAATTTGGCGTCTCACATCTAGATATGTTTAATTGCCTATCATTTGGTGTTTGTGCACATTTGATGCAGCCTTTCCATGTAGACTGGTCAAACCATCCTCTGCAGTTCTCATGCGAGATCATGTTAATCAAGCACTTTGTTTAGACATCTTAGACATCAAGATCAGGGGCTGGGAAATCTGGCACTTATACAATGTTTACTACTGAGACCATCATAGAGGATTGGTTCCCTGTTGCACCAGCCGAGTTATGCCTGGCCACAGTTAAGACTGGCCTTAGTGGTAAACATCTGTTGGAGACTGAATAAGCAGCAAGATGTTGGAAGACTTTTCATGCAACAGTTTTGATGGCACAAGCTGATCAGTTGAGAAGCGCTCTAACAATAACTTCATCATGATGCTGAACACCAATTGCTCATTTAACAACTCATCTTACACTGCAACCAACCATTTTTCCTAAAAACAGAAGATGAATACATCGGATAATGTCTGCTAGACTGCATTTCATCTCGCTTTTGGCTTGTGACTACGACCAAATCCTTAAACAACAGTGATCAAACCTCAGGTCTCTCGCCCTCTTAGAGAATTAAGCACAGCTTGACTTAACCCCCCCCCTCTTCCCATCAGTTAAAGACCTGCATCAAGACTCTTGTCAGTTTTGGGACCTAAGTGGTGGAACAAACTTCCCCTGACTGTTAGACTCTAGCTGTTTTGAGAAGGCAACTGAAGCGGCACCTCTTCAATGAGTTCTTAGGACAGTAACTACATATCTATGCCTTAGGCCTCGTTCACACGGGCGTCTGAATCAGGCGTTTTTCTGGCGTTCGTGGCGCCAGGTGAGCGCGGACTGAGTGCCGACCGTTTTTCTGCTCATTGGAGTAAATCACAGCGTCCACGCGGGTGTTGAGCCCTCGGTTGGCACTCAGTCGGCTGCGCGTTCGGGCGGCGTCAAAAAAACGCTGCATGCAACGTTTTCTTGGCGTCAATTTCTGCCGAAATCCTGAAGTTTTGAAAGAAAATGTAAAACTACAAATCCCAACACGTAAACAATCTGGAGAGAATGATTACTGCTCCCACAGGTGAAAACACAAAACTGCACATTGGGCTGCAGGCCGGAGTTAAACAGTGTCAGACGAACACCAGTGTAACGCCAATCAAGCGCAGATACAAAACACTACAAAAACGCCTATGGTGTTCAGAGCGTGTTCATTTATCCAACATTCAAACGTCCGTGTGAACGAGGCCTTAAAGGGACTATAAACAATATTCCCTGGAGTTTATTTATTGCTTTCCTTTGCATTGTTTGCATGCTTTACAACTTTGCTTCTAGAATACATTATGTCATCATAATGTATCCACCCAGAGTAGTGCTGTTACTGCTCCAGGTGACTGCACTGTATGCTATCTTGTCCTGTAAACTATTGTACTGATGCTAATCGTAGCAGAACAGAAGGAAAAATGCATCATTTTATGTTTCAATTCAGTTAATTTTACAAATCTGCCATCTGCTGAGGCATAGGACACTATGTACGTTATCCATAATTCTCTGATTTTCTCTTACTGGTGTTTTCTGCTGTCTTTCTCTTTGTACCCTTTCCTTCTTTTTACTTTACACTTTTCCCTTGCCACCATCCTCTCTTTTTCCTTCTCCTACCCTCCTGCCTGCCTGTAGTCGCCATGGTGACGTCAATCTACCACCCTCCCTCCCTTCAGTCTGAGCTATTTTTAGAATGCCTGGAAGAATGCCTCCCCAATCTCTCCCTCTAAACCTGTCTCTGTCTGTCTGTCTGTCTGTCTTTCTCTCTCTCTCACGCACATACACACACTGCAGCTTTATTTCATATCAGAGATCCAGATCTCTCCCCTGAAGCTTAAAACCCCTTTCTTTCTGCACACTTCAAAGACCTCCACCTCAAATACACACACAAAAGCTCAAACACTAGAGCCGCACTAAAATAAAAAAAAAAGGCTTTTCACATGCAGACGCCCACCTGACAATGTGAAGATGTTAACTAATCAATACACACACATATAACACAGAAAGAGGCAGGGACATAACTCTTTAATAGGGGTGGGTGTGTGTGCGTGTTAAAACGATGCGACAGAAAGCCTAAACGTGAAGCTTTGATATTCTCCTCTCACGCTCATCCAGCTTGGCTCTAATTGGCCCGTGACTGAGACGAGACAAAAGCGTCTCATTAGTGAGCCCTGAGAGCACAAACACAGAGCATTAGCCTCAGCTGCATCTGTCAGAGCTGAGTGCTAAAAAAGCCCTGATGGAAGAAGGGTCTGCTAGGTCATACAGACAGTAGTATCAGGTCTATCATCACAGAGCTTCAGTCCTAGGGCCTGACCAATTTATCAACTGGTCTAAGCTGGGTGATACTGACATTTCATGGATTATAGGCAATCTTGGGGTAGTAAGTCGAAAAAGGAATCCACTACAAATGACTAATTACCTCTGTAACTGTAATGGCAAGCTCACTACATGGAAAGTTGTCAGCAGTTCTTTTAGCACCTTATTTATAGAAACAGCCAATTGCACTCACCATTTAAATGGCATATCACTCCTCATGTCCAATTCCAAAGGTTTATTATTCGGAAACTACACAAACAACGCATAGGTAGTTATCATTTTAGAAGAGGAATAAGTTATTGTGGAACTGCCAGAGTTTAAAACATGGTTCCTGCCTCTCCTCTGACCACATTAAAACTAATGGTTTATCTTAAAAGTAAATTAAGATAGAGAGAATGATATATGTTGTTAATCTTAAAAGTAATGTTTTAGATTGTTAAACAGTAATGGAAATTCTAAGGGGGGTTCTAATTGTTCTCCCTAGGGTACTAGTCAAGAGCACAGAGAGGCAGTGGAATGAAGGTCCTGTATTTTTTCTTATATTTATGGTTGTAAGAGAGTCTATGAGTTGTAAAATCAAGAGCAAACAAAATGCTCACAAACACAAGCCACAGATATCATTTTACACAGTAAAGTATTTAACATTTAATAGAGCTACAACATGTAATGTACAATTCTAGTTCTGCAAAGTGAGTGTTGGATTTAGCGTTAGCCACCCGCATTAACTGTTTTCAAGTTATCTCCCCCATAGTGTTGTTTTGGTACCCAGAATGGAGATGCTTAGTAGCAAAGCTCAAACTGTGGTATTGTGACAGCTCTACTTTTGCGCGGTAAACACTTTATTCACGCTATTTAAGACTCAAAATGTAAGACAACGTGTAAAAATGTTGACTAGACTAGAAAGACCAGCAGACATTTCCGCTCCCAGCTCAATCCTTCAGCTCGCTGTCTGATCGTCGGGAGTGAAAAATCCTCCCATAAGCAGCCTGCCTCCTCGAGGAGTTCACACAGCTGCTGCCTCTCAAACACTTTGCCAAACAGACAGGCTGATAACACACCCCAGCGCCTCTTACTCTGCTTGTGTGCATGTGTTTGAGAGTAAGTGACTAAGATGTATTAAGAAAGCAGAGCATGGAGGTCAACTCTCTGCAAAATCTTTAGCTTCTGGCCACTGTGTCTGTGTCTGTGTGTGTGTGGTGTGTTTTACTGGCTCGGTGGTGTCGAGTTGTTTACATTTTCAGGCCAACTGCACACCATACTACATGCCTAAAATGTGTGCGAGTCACTTCTGCTCAGTATGAGTGTGCCTTCAGGTAAGGGTTTCAAAGTCATGCGTGATTTATTCAGAGATTCAATCTCGAACTGCCTATGTAATCTCCCGCTGCAAGCTGTTCGAGTCACCAGCCATGTAGCCTCGACAAGCTGAGACAGCCTTGAGTTTCATCAGTGATGTCTGGATTCAGTTTCAGGGCCGAATTCACGAGGGGCAAACTACTGAGCGGCTGTTCAAAACACAAGTGCAGTCAACATACTGTTTGCCCGATACCACCGGACGATTCTGCCGATAGTTTGAGCAGTATCGGTGAAAATATTGCTCATAATGCAACACCTACGTCACCTATTACTGATTTTTCTTGGCCGAACAAAACTTTAAAGCTCCATCCAACCTAATAAAAAAAAAAAAAGGGTTACAGCCACGGCTGCTTAAAGTCTATTATACAGTCTCCTACATATGGTGGCACAGGGATATATATATAGCCCTTATATATTAGATCATATTTTGCAATTTTGTAACCAATCAGAGGATTTTGAAAACCTCACGTGATAAAAGAATGAAACATGCTTAAATTTGGCACAACGTACCACTTCTTGTGGTACATCAGTGCGTCATGGATAAATCGGTTGGTGTCACACATACGGAAGGAAAAGAATGCAGTGATTTTCACACAAGAAGAGGAGATGGTGATTTTTCTTCTTGTTATTAAAACCACCATGTCCGCAAGAAAAGTCCCTTTAGGTACTGATGTGTATCCACCGAATTGTTAAAATTGCTAGACAACCTTGTCTAAGTTGTGTAACTGATTCCTGAGCAACCTGGTTTCAAATGAAATGCATGAGTAAGCTGGATGTTTCACATGGACCTGTGTGGGCAACAGTGCTCTCATGAACTACGAAGTGTACTTACACCAGTACGGGACGAACAGCGTTGTTCATGTTACCATAGGCAGCACGACCAAGCAACTCCCGAAAACAGCTTTCAGCCAGAGCTGCAGGGTTCTCCTCTCCTCCAGCTCTGCAAAGAATGGAAGAGAACAAAAGAGAGACATTTTAAAGACACTTAGAAAACGTAGTAGTTTTGTTTTTATCCAAGTAATTCAAGTGCATGGCCAAATTCGATATCAGGGAAAAAAAAAGCTGAAACGACTTGTTCATTTCCAAATAAATTTCCAGTAAAAGGCAAAAATAAGCAGTTAGCCATTAGCCACAGCTCCCATCTTTTCTTTAAAAGATTGTGCTGTCCCATGTGGCAGAAATAACTGCCTGCAGGTGTTTCTTTTAACTGCATTAGTCTTTGTCAGTCTCTGGTCCAGGGGTCACCAATCTTATCTGCAAAGGGCCGGTGTGGATGAAGGTCTTCACTCCAATAAAGCTGCAAACCATTTGTTTAATCTGTCACTGTCAGTGCTAAAACAACTGATTAGATATAAGAGGTGAACTCCTGCTTGTTTAGAATGAAAACTTTCAGCCACAGAGGCTCTTCATGAACAAGACTGGTGACCCCTGCTTTAGTATCTTTCACTGGCAGAAATTCAGAGACAGTATGAATGCTCTTGATGATGGAAACTACCAAGATTTAAAAAACGGGGAGGGGTAGCAGGAGAAGGGGTGAGCAAGCATTAGAGAGAGAGAGAGAGAGAGCAAGAGAGAGCGAGAGAGAGAGAGAGAGAGAGAGAGAGAGCGAGAGAGAGAGAGAGCGAGAGAGAGAGAGAGAGAGACGGAAAGAGAGAGAGATTAAAATTAAACCCACACCCCACATACAAACACGCACACACAGAGCCTGATGCACACTTGCACAGCCCTCATGGATCGATGAAGAACTGTTAAGAGAATAAAAAATTCATGACAAGGCAATCTGTATTTAACATTTAGTCAGCAGGAAGAGCTTAACATAACATAAAAAGCGCACACACACAAATCTGTAATCTGTTACAGAAAAGTTATGGAGCATTTAGACAAATTTCTTCATTAATTCTCAATCTTCTGTATGTCTCTCCCGCTCTCTGTGCGCGCGCACGCACACACACACACACACACACACACACACACATACATTCAGCTCACGTTCAGCCCCTGAAAAGCAATTAACAGGCTCAGATGCCCTTGACCAGGGAAAATGCACAGCTACAGGAGAAGAGCAAAATAAAATCACACTCTCAATTTCCTCCACTACACGAGTATGTGCCTGCACTTTATATTCCTACATTTATACGACTGCTCAGTCAGTCGCGAATAACATACTTAAAGGTCCAAAGCCAAGGATGTTGATTATAGTCACTATGATCAGATTGAAAACGAGTTACTGTTTCTCCATTCACACCGACATTAAAGCATTTTCCCCCATTACAGTGAAATCCTTTCAAAAGTTGCAAACAATTCTGCCATAAATGGGGCAGAATTCAATCTAATCAATCTAATCTTGACTCTTACTGATACTAAACCTAATTTAGGTAGCTGGGTGTAAACAAGGAGGTAGTAAAAGTTGTTTTTTATGGTATGTATACTCATTTTACTTCAAGTAAAAAGAAAGAAAAGCAAAGACATATAATATCGTAAATGATGCATAACTGGTCTGTGCTCAGTGACAGTTCATGGAGTGACTGAAGTAACATTTAATTTGTGACCTATTCTGGGCATTTTCTGAAATGAATAATAATGTGATGCCGGCATGTTTTTCTTGACAGTTGCAGGTTATAAAAATTGTATTAATCTGAGAAAACTTAAATGAAAGCAAATGCTATACAAATATTCTCTCATTTCATCCATTTTAGATACAGACTATTACTACAGATAGCTTTGAGGCTAGAACAGCTTCTGGCATTGCAAGTTCATGTTTCACAGCTGAAACTGACAAACACCAGTGTTGTTATTGCAAACATCCTGATAAATGTGTTCAATAAATCAGCGCACGGCGTGCGGGTCAGGCGACGCTACATGGCTGTGACTGTTCAGCCAGAGATGTGCAAACAAACTCTTCGTATGTTTTACAAGATATATTCTTTTGAGGAAAAAGAATATCATTGTCACTTAATTGATGTGAATTCTTTTAGCATGTTCAAATGTTCCTGGGTAGACATTATGCACTGTGGGCAGCCTCAGAGTCTTTAACTCCCCCACTCCTGACACACACATACATACACACACACACAGCTGATCAGGAATCGATAAGGGAATCTATAAAGAATCGGACAAACAAACAAAGTTGAAAATGGCCTCCGTATCAATACAATCTCATCAATTCCTAACACTAAGTCGGAATGGCTTGTTAAAATGTTAAATCACGTAAATGATGCTGCACCCAAAGATCCATAACGTTAATCTGCATTTATATCACTTACTTTAGCTATTACTTCTGTATCTGCAAATAAATTACTCGATACTTACATAAATAGGCGATGAAATAAAAAAGGGAATATAAGGAATTAGAGGAAAAGAATTTGCCATGGTTACTGGCACAGGCTTAGTGCATAATTAAGTCTACCTCAGAGTAGAATACCCACTAAATATAAATATAGAAAATCACTTCAAAACGGGATCGGACTGGATTTATACTTCGTTATGCAGGCCCGCTTATTTCAGCTGGTACCATCCCAATAGCAATAACCACTATCGCACTGTTCCCATCTTCACTACAGATCAATGAATCTGATTTGCTTTCAATCCCTTATCATAAGCCAGGGCAGTAAGACTGACACGCTTTTACACACACGCTTCATTATCTGGACTTTCCATGCCCATACAAACGCGACCTATTATCCAAGGCCCACTCGCATTCTAAACACTCGATTCCTCAATGCACACAAAAACATGCAGCAGACACACAGAAACACAGAAAGACAAGGATCCGCACGATCCTAGATCTCTGAATGCTCCTATACGTGCATTTATGCTTCTGTTATCAGTGTGATCTGTCTCTCTATTCTTCAGCTCTCCCTCTGTTGCTGTGACACACTCATACTCACTTTCTCTCCTGCAATTTCAGCTTTTGCGGGCTAATTCGTTCCACTTCTCCAATTCGACCTGAAAACGCATTGCGCCTCCAACCACTATAAACGGCTCGGAATAGCAGTCCTAAAAGGAGGCCCCGGTGTAACACGGCACAATACAATAAGTCTGTGCGATGCGCTCTGAATTTCCACCGAAGCACAATGAAACAGAGCTAATGGAATCAAAGCTATAAAAGGGGGCCTTTTCCCCTGATGGGAAAAAGGCCCTGGATTTGCAGCACTCTTTTGAGACTCACGTCATGCCTTTTTTTCCCCCATTACTCACAAAAAAAAAAGATCATTTTGGTGTGCAAAAGCAAAAGGCTGTAAAACTGTAGCTGATGGCTTTTAATTCTTTTTTCCTTTGTATTTCTGTGCTAACACAGGATTCTAATCAGTGTGATTAATGAAGCACACTGGCTAGTTTTAACTGAAATCACACTGGAAGGAACTTTACTTTGGGAATACAGCAGTGTGCTGAAGGTTTAGGCGCCTCAAATGGCCTTTTGTTGATTTTCTGAAATTAAGTACATATTCTACGGTAAACACACGAGAAAAATCTAAACCAAATGCTGCCTGTACAAAACATAAGGTATACTGTATGTTTTATTTTTTTCCCCAATGTGTAAACGAACATAAATTGTGAATCTCTAGGTGTATTTGAAAAAGATATGTAATTATGTTCACTTAGAAAAGTCAGAAAAACACAAACTGACGTAAACTGACCTGGTTGTGCAAGTTATTTTCGAATTCAGTTTTTTGTTAATAAATAGCCCCTCGACTCATGGTTTCATATCCTAGCAGTCGATGATCAAAGTCAGTAACTCAGTAGGGTTGAAAATAATGATTGCTTTGAAAAAATAATATTTAAAAATAATGATGGAATCTTTCAATGATGACAGTGTCAAAATTCAATTCCTTGTCTATTTAGTAAGCAGTCAAATACACGTAGCCAAACACACTGATTGTGTGACATATGTTATATGTTAATTAATCATGAGTGCCCAGACATTCATGCTTTATTTACTATTATTTGATGTCTGGCATGCTAGTATGTGCAATACCCTGTATGTATCTGCAATAACTGTCTTGCCTATTGCATCTCAGTACCATAAATGTAATTTTTAATGTATAAATACACACACAAATGAAACTGCAAAAGTATGTCATAATTATGTCTTACCAATCCAAATATCCAAACTAATGCCATAAACAATGTTTAGTATGTAGAAGTGAACCTAAACCTTAGTTAGCATTACAGACAGATTCCCTTTCAGAGGCTAGCAAAACTAGCATTGTTGCAAAGATAAAAATCAAACATCGACTTTTCAGAAGAAAAATGCAAATGGTTGAGGAAATATCAGGAATGCTAACTTCCAGGTAATATGCACCTTTAACATTGTGCTATACATTCACTGCATTCTAAATACATGATGAAACCTTAAAACTTGATTTTTGTGTGTGTGTTTGTGTGTACCGGTCTGAGTCGTCATTATCCTGCATGTTGAACAACATCGAGGGAATGAGCTTGTCCATGTGTTGTGGCTCCCAGATGATGGCCTGCAGTTCATCATTCACAGTTTTCCTCACCACTCCTTGCAAGCCTTTAATGCCGGCTACACGGATCCTGCAAACCCACACACAAACCAACACAAATACAGACGCATGTGTATACATAGAAACATATAATAATAATAATAATAAATTTTATTTATAAGCGCCTTTCACAACTCTCAAGGTCACTTTACAGAAAAAGAAGGAA
>JBBPCY010000039.1:29527096-29556742 GCA_037974405.1 Brachyalestes nurse
ACACTCCTCTAAAATATTCCTCTAAAACCTCATCTTAACACCTCTCTAAATAATCCTCTAAAAACTCATCTTAACACTCCTATTAACACCTCCAACCACAAAAAACCATCTAAACACTCCTCTAAAACACCCCTCTAAAATCTCATCTAAACACTCCTCTAAAACACTCCTTTAAACACTCCTATAAAACCCATCTAAACACTCCTCTAAACACTCCTCTAAAAACTCATCTAAACACTCCTCTAAACACTCCTCTAAAAACTCATCTAAACACTCCTCTAAAACACTCCTCCAAAAACTCATCTAAACACTCCTCTAAAACACTCCTCTAAAAACGAATCTAAACACTCCTCTAACACACACTCAAGCAAACACTCCTTAAACCACTAATATAAAACACTTGTCTAAACACTGCTACTAAAATCCTCTTCTAAATAGTCATTATAAAACACACACCTCTACAAAACCCTTTCAAAACTAAAACAAAAATCGAAAACAATCTTCTTAAACACTCCACTAAAAACTACTCAAAAATTAAAATCTAAAAGTCTCGTCTAAAAAACTTCTCTATAAACTCCTCTAAAGCTCCCATCTGGTAACCCCTCCAAATAAAACTCCTCTAAAACACTCATCTAAACTGAAAATAATGCCCCTCAAAATGAAACTCCCCTGAATAAAAGTGCTCTAAACACTCTAACTGGGGAGCTCGCACCACTCTCTCTTCTCTGTACCAGCTGAAAAGTGAATAAATAAAAGCAGCATGGCAGCGTGGGGGCCTGAGCGGGGCTGAATCACTAGAGCTGCTTTGATCAGCCGCAGCCAGAGTCTCGCGCTATAAAATATCTGTAAAAGACGAAGAGGCGGTGAGTCAGTGTGGAGTAACGGCGCATAAAGTTCCGCCTGAGTCACACCCTAGCTAACACACACACACACACACACACACACAGAAACACACACACATACATACAGCCTTGAGTCACATCCACAGACACACACACACACACACATACAGCCTAGAGTCACATCAGCACACACACACACACAAACACAGCTCCTCACTCACCCAGTCAGTAGTCATACCCCAACCACTCACACACATCCACAAACGGGCCAAATATATAGCCTACATGATAAACAAACAAATAAACAAGAACATAAATCAGTAATTAAACAGGTTATTCTGTAAGCATAATAGGATGATAATGGTGCTTAACATTGTTAATTTTTAATGTTGTTTTCATTGCTGTTTGATCCATGACCTTGTAATATCGTTAATCATGAATGGCTACAAGACAAGAAATATGCCTGTCACACACACATACACACCGCTGCACAGTGCAGAGAGACAAAAGGCGTGTGGGGGGGGGGCAGAGGCAGGAACTACGTGACGTCATACATACTCAGCTGACACACGCTTCTCCCCATGCCTCAACTGGCCAGGACACACACACAAACACAGCGCGAGCAGTGGGATGCTGTAAAATGGCAGAGGGTTTTGTGAGCAGCGCGTGAGCCGGTATGTGTGTGTGTGTGTGTGTGAGAGAGAGAGAGAGAGAGAGAGAGAGACGTTTGCCGTCATTTGCCCATTAAAGAGGCTGTTTTCACCGCCCCACCAACCCCCCCCCCCCCCGACGGGTTTTCACTGTTTGACTGACAAGACTCGACTCATGTGCGAGCTCTCCGCACCCGCGCGGCTGAAGAGCTCGCTCCACTCCTCACACGGATTCCTGGACGCAGCATCGATCCGCCTGCACTTCTCGAGACACACACACACACTCTCACACACATACACACACACAGACATACATACACACACACATACGCGCGTGCACACGCACGCACGCGCGCGCATAACGGAAGGTGACCGACCGGTGTGTGTGCGTTTGTGTGTGTGTGTGGGGGGGCGCGCGGAGGCAGAATGGCGCCGCGGGTAGGGCTCTTGCAGATTCTTGGGTCGCGCGAGAGGAAATGAAAAAGCGCGTGCACCTGCTGCAAGCGGCCGCGAGGAAGAGTCATCATCACCATCATCCACATCATCATCAACAGCTTTCTTCTTCACCAGCATCAGCCAGGCTCGCGCTTCATGCGGAGCGGAGGACACGCGCGCCTCTTCAGTCAGCGAGGCTCGCGCGCCACTCTCGCACTGAGTAAACACGCTGGAGCGAGCGCGTGCCACCCGGACAGACGCACATGGCATGAAACGGACAGTGCGCGAGAGGAGCGCGCGACGATGAACGCCTTTCTCAGCAGCCTGCGCGGGCAGACGAGGCGCGCGCGCCCCAAACCTCAGCCGGCGCGCTGAAGACGTCCGGCTAGACTTTATTACATACTCTCACACACACACACACCCACACGGATACACACACAGACCACATAAAGAGAGAGAGAAAAGAAAAGAGTGGGGAGGATGGAGCTCTCGGAAGTGCGGTGCTCGAGCGCGAGCGAGGAGCTCTACACCATCAATAGGACGCCCGCGAGCTCGAACGGCGCGCGGCCGAAGCGCCTGCTCTGGCAGAACGCCGTGCGTCACATCACGGAGCAGCGCTTCATCCACGAGCACGTGAAGGCCGCGTCTCCGGACGAGGCGGCGCGCGCGCAGGACGGCGGGAAGGCGGCGGGGGGCTCGCGGCAGGCGCAGCAGCAGCAGCAGCACAACAACGGTGGCACGCGCGTGTTCCCTGAGCGCTCGAGCAGCGACCTGGGCTTCGTGCAGCTCGACTGCGCGCCCAGTAACTCGGAGTTCTTCCTGAGCTGGGGCTACACGTACCGCGGCGTCATCTTCCCCACGCTGCGCTACGCCTTCAAGTCGCGCGAGCTCGAGCGCCTCTACCAGCGCTACTTCCTGGGCCAGCGGCGCAAGTCCGTGGTGGTGATGAACATCCTGGACGTGGTCACCAAGCTGACCCTGCTGGTGCTGCACCTGACTCTCGGCGCCACGCCCGTGGACCCCATCCGCGGCATGCTGCTGGGCTTCTTCACCGGGGTCGAGGTTGTCATCTGCGCTCTCGTGGTCGTGCGCAAGGACACGAGCTCGCACGGCTACCTGCAGTACAGCGGCGCGGTCACGTGGGCCGCCATGGCCACGCAGATCCTCGCCACGGGACTGGGCTACGGCCTGCTGGGCGACGGGGTGGGCTACGTGCTCTTCACGCTCTTCGCCACCTACAGCATGCTGCCGCTGCCCCTTACATGGGCCATGGCGGCCGGGCTGCTCACCTCGGCCCTGCACGTTGCCCTGCAGGTTCTTGCGGCGCCCCACGCGCAGCTTTCCACCAATCAGGTAAGAGGCCGGACAGCGTCTCCACAAAAACTGAAGTTTTTTTTTGGGGGGGGGGTATTTTTACGCACTCACCTGGACACCCTGGCAGTGTGGATTCGAACATAATAATAATGATAATAATAATAATAATAATAATAATAATAATAATAATAATAATAACAAACAGGCCTGAGCAACAAGCACCAGCACCACAAACTGCTTCTGAAAATACAAGCACACACAAATTTGCAGAACAGTTAGTATAATCATGTATAATCATGTATAATGTAATCATAATCTTGCAAGTTTAGTAGAATTACCTCACCTGGACACTGGGACACCCTGGAAGTGTGTATTCAAACATTATTGTTATTAAAATGATATAAAATAAGGCTGAGCATCAAATATGAGCACCAATAAACAGTTGAAACAGTATCATTATGGTCTTGCAAGTTGTAGAACTTGCAGGATTAAGGTAAGTCAGGTGTGTATTCATACATTAATAATAATAATAATAATAATAATAATATTAATAGTAATAATAATAAAAATAATAAACAGGGCTGAGCAACAAACGTAAGCAATGTCAAACTGGTTCTGAAAACACAAGCAGAGCTGCAACAGTTATAATCATAATCTTGCAAAGTAATAGAACTTGCAGGGTTAAGGATAGTCCCATGTTCTCACCTGGACAGATGACAGTGTTAATCGAACATTAAAAAAGTAATAATAATAATAATAATAATAATAAACAGGGAAAACACGAGCACGCATCAGTTTGCAGAACCGTTGGTATAGTTGCAGAACTTGCAGGGTTAAGGATAATCCCATCTCCTCTACTGAACAGACGGTGGATGCTGAGGCACCCTGGCAGTGTGTATTCAAACATTAATAATATAATAATAAAGTGGCCCGTTATGGTCAAGTGTGAACACACCACAACACTTAACTCATTCACCAAGTGAAGCAAAGGGCAGCCAGCGACGCAGTGCCCAGGGAGCAGTGTGTGGGGACAGTACCTTGCTCAAGGGGCAACTTCCGATCACAGGGACAACGCTCAAATCACCAGGCCACCCGCTTTCCCAAAATAGTCATAATAATAATAATAATAATTATTATTATTATTATTATTATTTACTGTTGTTGTTATATTAAAAATAATAAACAGAGCTGAGCAACAAATGTGAGCACCAGCAAACTGTTTCTGAAAACTAGGACATACATTTGCAGAGCTGAAACAGCCAGTTTAATCATGATCTTGCAAAGCTGTAGAACTTGCAGGGTTCTGGTTACCTCACCTGGTCGGAACAAAATATCTTCATTATATTTTCATTGCTTTACTTTTCTTCTAACTCATAATTTTAAAACAGCTCCTTAATGCCCCGTGCCAAAATTTCAGGAGGAATGGGCCGGTAGAAAAATGATAAAAAAGTAAGAACAACAGCCATGGTGGGAAGTTACTACATAACGTTTCAGCAACTTTAAAAAGTAGAAACTGCAGCAGATACTTGATATACTCACGGCCTTATACAACGTCCCTTGTCGAATTAAACAGTTTTGTTTAATTTGCTAATTTGGCGCGCGTTTTTATTTATTTACCATGTTTAACATTTTGAAAAAATATATAGAAAACATATAAATGTGGAATAACTTTGTTCTTTGTTAAATTAGACAAATAAACAGTACCTTTATATTAAAATGTGCAAGTTCTCTGTTAAAGGTTTATTTTAACCTTGTACTTTTGTCAAGAAGTTTGCAGATGCCTGTTTCTTAAGAAATCAGGGGTATTTAAGGCCCCATTTGTGGCAGCAACAGCCTCTACTCATTGATTGGAGTCATGAGAATTATTGAGGAGTTTAGGCTTGTGAGCAGCTGCTCCAGAGTGTCCTATTGTATTCTCAATGCTTTTCAATGGAGATTATACACACTGTGACTGCACATTCGAACATTGTTGTTAGTGATTAGAAGTGGTGTCTGCAAGTGTTCATACTAATGTACGTATATTCTCACAATCTGATATTGTGTGTGTGTGTTTCTAAGGGTCTGTCCTTTCCCCACATCATGTTTAGCCAACCCTTAATTGGCCTAACTTAATCCCAGTGCCGCATTCAGATCCTGGCAAACACAGGTATCTGTCCACCTTAATTAGCATGCCTGTTTTTTGGCAGTGTGCTGAAAAGACACTGTTCTGCACCATTAAAACGTCAGCAGATTTCCACCCTGTTTAGAAAATCATTTAAGGTTAAAATGGGTAAAAATGGCAAAGTTAAAATGCATCTCAGCTTTTTATTCCTGTGATTCTGTGATTATACTGGGACACGGAAGCATTTCAATGAGGCATGTGCTCCCAAATTAGGTCTAGCAATGCCCCTGCTTCACATATGATCCTGAAGGTGTAAACATATTTCCAAACAACTAGTTTCTGTTTGTGATTGATTTTATTTTGATGTTCCAAAGTCTTTGCCATTCGTATGTAGGGGAGTATTGATTTGCATTACTACCTGTGCTAGTGTTGAAAGTGTTTACTGTCCTTATTTACTCTGAGTATTTAGACATGAGGAAAGGAGTCTACGTTAGCTGTTCTGTTACAAAACAAATACGTATACACACATACATGCAGAAAGAGAAGGGTGTGAAACTATGGGGTATGAAAGATTTCAGGTCAGTTGTTCACATGGGATGTGATCTAATGCAGTCTGATGTTTACACGTGTCAACACATTTAACCACAACAGCCGTGTGACATCATGCGTTCATTTTTCTCAAGGGCTTTTTTGGCACATTATACTGTATCGACTCAAGATGGATTTTCCCATCACTTTGTCCGTAATGTCGTAAAATGGAAAGTTGTGGGGTTGGGTGCACTTTTGTTGCTATGGGATTTAGCTTTGTAATGTGCAGTCTTCAGAGTTTCCAGTGCGTTTTTATTTTTCACTGTTCACTTTAGTCTACCCCAGCTTCAATATTTAAAAGACTTCTTTGAAAAGCTTATTTTCAAATATTATTTCTTACTTTTTATCCACCTAGTTATCCAGTAATTTTCAGTTCCTTCAGAGTTTGTATTTAAAACTCTCCACAGAGGTCCTGTTTGGAAGCTGCCATTTTGAGAAACGTATGGCATCACATGAAAGACAGAGGACATGCTGAAAACGAACAGAGCCAGCAAGTCATCCAGTTAAATCATTTACAGTATACATTTTTTTCATTTGATTGAACTACCCTGCAACAAACTGAAATTTCAGTCAGTTTGGGCATTTTTAGGTGTCATTTTTATTCGGTTTGGGCTGATTATAATCAATATACTAGTCTCCATTGCAAACCAGTCTATGAAGCTGCACGAGTTAATTATGGAGTGTGAAGACTATTCAGGGTACAGTTGGGAGAAAAAAAAAACAAGTGATAGAAAGAGAAGTGTAAACAGTGGTGAGAGACAGAGGACAATTCCAGAAAGAGATGGAGAGAGAGAGAGAGAAAGAGAGAGAGAGAGAGAGAGAGAGAGAGAAAGGGAATGGAGATTGATTGGTTGATATGGTTTGTTTAGTGTAGAAAGAGTTTAGTTGAAAGAAATGTTATAAACTTTTTTTTAATGTTAGGAGCATTCATTACAGTCTATTGAGCACTGTTGAATTTGTGCAGTGTTAATCGCACTGTTGGCCTGGCACTGTGTTTATTGCATCACTGGACTGGTGCAGCATTTATCAGCCTGTTGGACTAGAGTAGGTATGGACTGCTGCATTGTTTATTTAGTGCAGTGTTTTTTTGCACTATTGGACTGGTGCTGTGCTTTTTGCACTATTGGACTGGTGCAGTGTTTAGTGAACTGTTGGACTGCTGCAGGGTTAAGTGAATTGTTGGTATGCTGTAGTGTTTAATGCACTGCTGTACTGGTGCAGTGTTTATTACACAGTTTTGTAATAAACTGTTCCAGTGTTTGGAGCATTGATGGAATGGGGTAGTGTTTGGAGCACACTTGGACTGGCGAAGTTTTTATTGCACCATTGGACAGCTGTATTGTTTAGTGCACTTTTTGCCTGTTGCAGTGTTTAGCGCACCATTGGACTGGTGCAGTGTTTAGCGCACTATTGGACTGGTGCAGTGTTTAGTGCACTATTGGACTGGTGCAGTGTTTAGTGCACTATTGGACTGGTGCAGTGTTTAGGGCACTATTGGACTGGTGCAGTGTTTACTGCACTATTGGACTGGTGCAGTGTTTAGTGCACTATTGGACTGGTGCAGTGTTTAGTACACTATTGGACTGGTGCAGTGTTTAGTGCACTGTTGGACTGGTACTGTGTTGAGGACACCGTTGGCCTTTAATACACTTTTTTAATGCACTATTTAATGCATTTAATGCACTATTCACAGTATAGTTCACTGTTGGCCTGTTGCAGTATTTAATGCACTGTTGGACTGGTGCAGTGTTTGGAGCACTGTTGGACTGGTGCAGATTTGAGTGCACTGTTCTAGTGTTTGGGGCATTGATGGACTGGTGAGGTGTTTATTGCATTGTTTCTCTGGTGCAGTGTGTAGAGAAATGAGTAGTGCAGTGTTTAGAGCACGGTTGGACTAATGCAGTGTTTAAAGCACTATTGGAATGGTTCCGTTTTTGGTATAGTGTTGGATTAATGCAGTGTTTGGTGTAGTGTTTGAAGCGCTGTTGTCCTGGTGCAGCTTTTGGAGCACTGTTGGACTGGTGCATTGTTTAGTGCACTGTTGCACTCATGTAGTCTTTGAGTTATTGTTCAGATGATGCAATGTTTGGAGCTCTGTTTGATTCTGAGTGTAGTGTTTAGAGCTTTGTTGGACTGGTGCAGTGTTTGGAGAACTGTTTGAAGCCTGGCTATAAAGAGTTATAAAATGATAAAGGAAAAATAAATGATGACTGTTTCGATGCATAAACCTACACACATAGTCTAAGTTAGCCTCAGAAAAAAAATACAAAAAACTTGTAGGATATTGGCCCTTTAAGAGAATATGAAGCCCTAAGGCGATACATTCACATTGATGAGGCTGAGTTAAGCTTGACTAAGTAGAAGAGATGGGGAAGAAATGTCATTAGGCAGCGGGCAATTGTGCAAGTCCCTGACCAGCATGGGGGAAATGTCACAATGTGTGCAGCAATCAGCCAGCATGGAGTCCACCACCATCAAACTGCCCCTATAAGCAGCCCATCACATCACTTTTCTTAACAATCTACGGAACATTGCGTTTAGCAGCCTGGTAGGCCAGAGCAGCTCATGCACGCTGTAATCCGGGACAGTAGCCATGTTTCCATTCCAAATATTGAATTAAATTTACACAACACATTGTCGTAAGCGGATTATGGGAAATAGGCTACATTTCCATCGGCTGTTTAGGTGAATAAAAGCGCAAGGTGTTAAATTCTACATGGAGAGAATGCATGTAAAAGTTAGTAGCAATGAGCAGTTTTCAGGTGAAGTTCCTCTTGATTCAGCCGATAGCAATATCAGTTCTTGTCCAAAAGCAAGGGAAAAGTGCTCTAGTCAATTTCTCAGCAGTAGACATTCTTTGGAAGTGGTTAAACCTTTGGTGCTGTTGGAAATGCATTTGCTACAATTGATTAATGTAACTTACTTCGATCTTTGGTTAGTATAATCATGGCATCAACCCATGGCTTCAATAAAATATAATAAAATAAACAGCCGATCAATCATAACAAACAGTTTTCTGCTCAATTTATTGTTTATATGATTGCACAATACATCTCTCTCTCTCTACATATATAGTACAGAAATGAGTCAACCAGGTAATAGTGTTTTCCATTGTGCTGCTTTAATCTGCAACTTGTTTTCCAACAATGTCCTTTCTTCATATTACCTTTTCTTAAACGCTGTTTTCTCAGCAAAAGAGGGGGTGGTATGAAAATATATATAGCAGAGATGGATGCAGGATGCAAGCTTACTGCCCCTACATAAGGTGAGCACTGAATATGTATGCTGATGAAACCGGCTGCCCTGATACACAGGATAATAGGTGAATAAAACATTGCCTGTGTGTAATACATTTTGCAAAAAACATCTAGGCTACCAGGATATGTTTTAACGAATTTTGTCTTGACAGTAAGAGTTTATTAAAAAAAACTTTATACAATAAGCAAAGTAAAGTGATCTTAAAAAAAAGCACACGCCAGTTTTTTCATGCATTTTTTAACATTCAGTGAGCCAAGTCAAATGAATGCACCTAACCTAATTTAAAAAATTGTATTTAATAGTATATCACATGTAATAATAGGGGTCAGTTAGCCAGACTAGGCATCTAGATGCTACTGTTAGCGAGACCATCTGGAAATAGATAAGATTTCCATGTCAAGTTCAGTGGGATTGTCTAAGTCAGGGGTCATCAACCTTTTTGAAACTGAGAGCTACTTCACGGGTACTGAGCCATACGAAGCGCTACCAGTTTGATACACTAGTACAGAGTTCTATAAGAGTTCATGTACAATAAACATCTTTTAAATGCGTATTTTTAGATATTGTCATTTTCGAATCTATAGAAATGTGATTTAAGAAGAATAGCAACAGGATACAATTAAATGTTCGACACTGCTTACTGGTGAGCTGTGCTATTTTTAGAAGCGGTCCGCGGGCTACTTATATGGCCCTTGGGGGCACCATGGTGCCCACGGGTACCATGTTGGTGACCCCTGGTCTGTTATTTTTAATTAATTTTATCATTATATAGCATGAATTGTTAATTTGAATGAATGTAATGGGTAAATGGTTAAACTACAATCCGGGCACTAATTAATAAAAAAGAGGACATTTCTGCTGGCTAGATTCTGTCAGACATAACATTTTGTTTTATACCTTACAGGGCCACATGCAGATGGACAATGTACAGTCTGTAGAGTTCCATAAAGTGAGGTTTGTGGAGAGCGGATAAATCAAGAGTTGTTGGACAAAGGGGTTACTGTGGGCCAACTGAAACATCAAAACTATCAAAGAAACTGAAAAACTTGCTGGTGTCCGCCACGTTATTGTATGCCAGTGACTATTTGAAATCCAATACTCCATCCATTTTCTATTCTACCACATTGTCCCGCACTCAGAGTCGGGGGAGCCTGGAGCCTATCCCAGCTGCTATGGGGTACACCCTGAACAGTCGCCAGCACATTGCAGGGCCACATACAGACAACCATTCACACCTAGGGGCAATTTAGTATGCTCAATTGACCTATCCCCAATGCACGCATGTTTTTAGTAGTGAGAGGAAACCCACGTAGCCACGGGGAGAACATGCAAACTCCACACAGGAAGACACTGTGCCCAACCCGGGAGTCGAACCCAGGACCTTCTTGCTGTGCGGCAACAGCGCTAACACCTGCACCACCGTGCCGCCCCCAATACTCATTTATTGGATATTCAAATAGTCACTGGATTTCAAATCCACCATTATCACCATTATCTTATTTTATTTCACCTTGTGGCAATGCCTTTGGTAATATAATATTAAATAATAGTTCACTTTTTTTCACAAGAAATATATTTTCTTGCCATTTTTTTAAAATATATGTAAAATTTGTCTTGGATATAAAACAAAAACACCTCCCATGAGCTTTTAAAAACAATTAAAATTATTGACATTATTGATAATCAGAAAACTTTTCAGAATCAAAAAAACACTGACCATAATGTGGTACCTACAGAATCCTGACATTTACTGAAACGTTTAACCTCTAAAGTTTAACCAAGTTCTTCAATACACCTACCCATATGTAGTGATATTGGACACAAATCTTCTATCTGAGTTCAAAGCTAGAGATCCTGTCCACCTAGGAAGCATAACTGGCTCTCGGGGTGGAAATGATGGCCCTCCCTCTCCCCCATCACTCACCCAGAGCAAACGTCTCTTAGCTGACATAAGAGAACTGGCGGTTACTGGTCTGTCCAGGTGTGCTAAGCTTTCCAGTTACGTTACATTAGCAGGGATATATGTATTCATGTTCCTGTGTGTTGAGAACAAATGAGACAAATCCACAACACAAGTACAAATAAAACAGTTCTGACATTTTTAAGTGAAAAAGTAAAACATAAGTAAAAGTTTAAGTAAGTATTTTTGGTTACTGAGCTCAAGACTAGGTTTGGGCTTAAACTTAAAAAATAAGGTATGACCCAGCATCCTGGCAAGGTATAAAAATCTGTATGTGTCTGTGTGTGTGTGTGTGTGTGTGTGTGTGTGTGTGAGAGAGAGAGAGAGAGAGTATTTGCTGGAGTGGTATGTGTGTGAGACTGTAAAAATAGCATGCGTGGGAGGACGATATGGAAAAGGGTCCTCTGACTCACACTCGTCTGCTAGCATCCCTTCCTTCCTTTTCCCTTTCCTTCCTTCCTCTTTCTGTCTTCCCCTCTCTCGCCTTTCTCTCCCTCCTCTCTGTGAGTTCATTTCTCAGGAGCAGACAGAACACACACCCACACAAACACACTTGCACATGCACTCCCACCCACATAACCACATTTTGATCCATTTTTTTAACATGACCTGACTGGATTGGAATTAAATATTTAAATATAATACAAGTAGACGTCTAAGGTCAGTAAAAAAAATCAATAATAAGCATTTTGCAGTCAAATCTCTAGGTGCCACGTTTGTAGTGTTTGCTGTAGTTTTCACCAATAGGGGCCTTTAAAGCAATTACCCAAAAAACTTCTAAACTGATGGTTGTTGAAAGAATCATTTTTAATAGATGTGCAAGAGCTAAGGACCTTTTAAAGAACTCTCACAAAATATAAAGCTTAAAAATCAGCTCAAAAACACTATATGTTTTGACTCGTCAGGTTTTCTGCTCTTTTCTGAACGCACCAATTGTCCATGGTAAGCAACTGTATGATACAATTGCAGTAGATAGAGGCTAAAAAGGCTATTTTTCATTTATTCCTTTAAAGCGGCATGATCTGAAAGGTTCTTTCTTCTATAACAGTGCTCCAGAGTGACCTTTATTTTTAAGAATGTTGAATGTTCATTTTGTGAATCGCTCCCAAGTGTAAGCACACTTCTCCCACATTAAGGTGCTTAATTGCAATAAGCGGGGGCAACTCCATATTAAAGTCTATGTATGTGAATGAAATGTCATTAAAGTCCCTGTTGCTGCAATGGTCAGGTGTCCCAATACTTTTGTGCATGTAGTGTATATTTACAAATGTAATTTGTATGGACCCTGGCTCAATTGTTTACTATAAACAAATAACTAGTCATGTAGTTATTATGTGAGTCATGTATGAAGAAAAATCTATAAATAATATCCTGTGGGTCCTTGAAAAGGTTAAGAAGATTTTGTACCTAAATATGTTATGTGTACCTTTTTGTCTGCAGCCACAGCATGCTCCGCTAAATCCTGTGAAAACATCATTAATAAGCAGCACTTTAAAATATTGCTTTAATTAAGATTAACCACTTTTGCATTTCATTCCGGGTAGTGATTGTGCTGGGCTCATTTCTAAACGAGGCTGTCTCTCAATGGGATTTCCCTACAAGATGAGCGAAGCAGCAATTATTAAAAGTGTTAGCACTTAGCAGCGTTAAACTAATTTAAAGTCTATTTTCGGACTCGTCTTTCTAGCTGATCGTTTCCTGACATTGTGTACTGCGGCCCTGTGGTTTGGATTAATGGTGGAAGTGATTAAATTTACTGTGGAAGTGATTAAGTGTTGGTTATGGGTCAGTAGTCAGAGCTGCCGTTTTGTTGATCACTTCATCAATAACGCACTCATTAGAGTGGAAGAATCTGACAGTTAATCAGTCACATTTACAATTATCATCAGATGCTATGGAGGGATTTGAGCTGTGCTCAGTGTTGTAGAGATTCCCTTAAAAGTAAAGGTACCAAACAAGGTTTTTTGGACAATCACTTCTTGTTCTCCAGAGAACCTTTCATAAGATTATTCTTCTTCTTTAGTTGTTGGAACAGCTGTTTTGTAATGTAATGTGCAAGAGTTCAGAATATTTTTAAGTTTAAAGAACTTCTCCTTGACATCAATGTCCTAAACTTACTGAAGTTGTTTTTTCTTAAACCTGTGCTTTCAAGCCAGAAAAAAAAATCAATTGATGTTTCTTCACCTTTCAGTTAATAGTTGTTCATCATTTTTTGAATGAGATGTGTCTCAGGAAGGTTTTTAATATATGAAGAGCTTCTCCATAGAAAGTTTTCTTGGGACTGTTTTGTGAAAAACCTAAAAGCGTTTTTTGGAGTAGTGATATATAAGAAACACATTCAGTTCCCTAAAGAGCATTTTAGTTGGAGTTCAAATATCCTCAGCTTAAAAAAGTTCCTTACAAATTAATGCTTTTGCCTAGACCCATACATCCACATAAACAGCCATTTAGGGGGTTTTATTTTGGGAGTGTGTCTTAATGGTTAAGAGTGTTCCTTCCTCATAGTTCATTCTATGTTCAATCTGTTTTATGTTTCAAGGACTCTTCTGTTGGATATTAAAGATTATGATTTGAACGGATGCCAGTTTGATATTAGTATAAGAGAGTTTAGAACTGCGGTGAAGCCATCATAAGAATATGGTATTTTCTGTTTTTCTTCGTGATATGTAGAGCTATACTTGGGGTAATTGCACAGAACTGGATTTCAGTTAAATAACTTAAACCAAAAGTAGGAACCATACAATGGAAAATGAAGTAATGAAAAATTATATTGGCAGTTTTCAATACTAGCTTAATTTCATGCTCGACAAGAAATCCTTCTGTGTGATATACACTTCAGTTTCATGGCACCATCAATGCATCACTACCATGAATGTATCACTGTGAGCGTCTTTTTCTGTTAGTAGTGCTTATAAAGCAGTGTGAACTGAGGCTGCTGTAACTTGGGTATAAGAGGCAGAAATGGGGCATAGATTGTGGGCTCCAGAATTAGGACTAAGAAAAACTGAAATAGTATGAAAACAGGAGTTTTCTTTGTGATGTAAATCAGTACACCAAAAGAGAAAACGTGGTGTTTTCTTTTATAAGTTGTCATGCTTGGATAGAAAATGTAGAACTTGATAACTGGAATTTGAAGCACATGTTTTATTTAAATAACACATAAATGATGCCATAATCCTTTGTGAAAACTGAAATTAAAGACAGGTGGCATTAAATAAAAAGTATCTGAGAGTAAAGTGGCCCCTTATAGTCAAGCGTGAACACACCACAGCACACAGTGTGAACAATGTGAAGTTCTTTCTCTGCATATAACCCATTCTCCAAGTGAAGCAGTGGGCTGCTACCAATGAGGGGCACCTGGGGAGCAGTGTGTGGGAACAGTATCTTGCTCAAGTGTACTTCTGTGGTGATACTAGCAGTGTCGGGATTCGAACTCACAACCTTCTGATTGCAGGGGCAGTGCCCTAGCCACTAGGCCACCATAATTACATAATTATATCTCACTCACGTATGTAGTCATGTGAATAAAACTACCTCTTTTAAAATGACATATTCAAATGATAACACTATAGGCTACAATGTGTGCTATAAGTTCAACACCCTTGACAAACATTTATTGTTAGTTTATCCAAAGCAATGAATTTATTAGCTTTTGAATTCATCATGAATTTTTTTGTCATTTCAAACAGTCTCCAATGTGTTGTGGAGAAGTGGTGAATCCCCTCTTGTTAAACAGCATGAACAGTGATTGCAAATTGCTTGTCTAATGCTCCGTGTAGAAACTGTAAAATAGTTCCACTTTTGCTGCTTTTTCACTGTTTTTTCACAGGGTTTTTAATTATTACGAAGACAATGTCTTACGTATGGTATCTTTGTAAATTTGTTTCTCTCTCCCCAGAAAACCAAAAGTGCCACTTGGAGCCAAAAATTAAGTACCCTAAATTTCAACGCATCCCTAATTATTTTAAGCGTAGATGGCTTCATCACCTTTGTAATATACAAGATACTCTAATTGTAGTCTACTACTGCTAAGGCCTCTTGGCAAAGCTTGCTGCTTGCTCTGTGCACTGTTTTTGGTGAGGCTGCTAGTTTTAAATGTGCCAAAATGTAAGTCCAGATTTTGCATATATGCTGCAAAATTCCTGTTTTGATTACTTAACAACCTCATAATGACACATTTACAAACAAAGTAAGACAAATTAACACGTTTTGGAACTGGAGTGTAATTTGGTTCGTCCAAATTCTAATGGAGAACTTCAAAGTGATAACCCGCCCTGCAAAGTATTTTTGAATTTGTGTCTTTATATAAAGAAACATGATTAAACAATCTGCAACACCCATAATATCAGACACTGGAAACCTATTAAGACTCAAGTCATAAGACAATGGTGTGTGTTTATATCTCCAAGTTTCTCTTTGAAGATGCTGTGAAAACATTATAGGTTGAAAGGTTAAAGCATATAACAGTGCTGTAATTGTTCCATAATACCGTGCGTGTTCTGACAGAGGAACTTTTCGTGTGAGGCCCTAATGAAATGACGCACACACACACACACACACACACACACACACACACACGTGAAATCATATGAATGACGCAGTTATGATACTCTTATGTTCTGTGTAACATCAGCACCCAGATCTCCCCACCACATATCATACACACACACACACACACACACACACACACACAAACACAGATACATAACAGAAATCATATGAATGATACAGTTATGATAGTCTTTATGTTTTATGTAACATCAGCTCCCAAATCTCCCCACTGCATATCACAAACACACACACACACACATTTCAGTTTGTTTCCTATAGACAATGTGTTAGAAACAGCGAAGATGAAGCCAGGGAATTTACGTAAAGAAAGTGTATGTGTACTTAGAAAATCAACTATTGAATTACACACATATTTTCATTCCACCATATATAAACTTTGTTGTCTTCACAAAAAATGCATGTTTACTAGCTCCATTGGATTTGGGTGTTTGTGTGTGTGAGGACCAATCTGTGAAAGACTATAGTGGCTTTATAATCACAGTGGCAAGATGGAGACAGAGAACCTTTTGCCTCATTGTTCTCTTAATCATTAGGTTAATACAGTGACCCATGGGATATGCCATGCCATGCACACACACACACACACACACAAATCCTGTGGGGCTTTTGGAGTAGCAGGTGCACAGACATGTCTGGACTAGTCTATATAATATCTGGTGGCCTGTGTGTCTCTGTTATGTATATTCACTTGTGCCTGTGTATGTGTGTGTGTGAGTGTGTGTGTTTGTGGTGTAAGATGTAATTGTTTGAATGATCAATGATTGCAACTGGTTACAGCACACTCCGGAGAGCATGTGTGGTGTTTTGGAGTGTTAGTGTATTTTCAGAGTTCTCCTGGGTTTACTGTAGGAAACAAGGAGCAACCTCCATCATCCTATAAACAGCACACTATACCAAAGAGACACACTTCTAATATTGTTGGTGTCATACCAGGTTTTTCTGTTTTCTATTTTTATTTTTCTGCATCATTTAAACATGGAACAGCCCTTTAAATTGTGTCAGGTTGACTAAACCAATAGAAAACCCCAAATGTAAATGACCTCTTTTCTCATCAGCTGCCACGTATTGTTCCTTAATCAGAAAGCAGGCCAGGCTGAAAGATTCCTTATGACTTCACAGTGAACGGGCAGAGCTATACAGTGGGATGAATAGGCGTATATACACTATATGGACATATATACACTATATTGGGACACCTGACCATTACACCAACAGGGACTTTAATGACATTGCATTCAAAAACATCGACTTTAATATGGAGTTTGTAACCCATTGCGGTTATAACAGCTTCCCTTCTTACTGGAACCCAAAGGTGTTGTGTGGTTGTGGTCAGGGCTTTGTGCGGGGCAGTCAAGTTCTTCCACATCGAACTCATCCAGCCATGTCTTTATGGCCGTGTCCTTGTTTTGTGCACTGGGGCACAATCAAGCTGGAATAAAAAAGGGCCTTCCCCAAACTGTGTCCACAAAATTGGAAGCATGGCATTGTCTTGCTATGCTGAAGTATTAAGATTGCCCTTCACTGGATGTAAGGTGCCTAGCCCATACCCTGAAAAACAGGTGTGTCCTAATACTTTTGTCTAAATAGTGCAGGTAATACTTTGCAAAATCACAACCACAATACATTCAAGACTTTTTGCAGCTTACTTTCTATAATTAAACTATTTGGACCATGGAGTAAAGAATTAGAATCAGAAAACTTTATTGATCCCGGATAAAATTGCTTAAATTGCTAAAGTGTGCATTTAGAAACTTATGAGCTCTTTATAAGCATCTTTGTCTTGTCTCCTGCAAATGTTCTGCTTTGGAGATCCATGGTTTTGTTAACACAGCTACAACGTACCGGCAAAACAAACTTTTAGAGCTTACCTACATGTGGAATCATTATAAAAAAATTAATTGAACCGATTCACCAAGTGAAGCAGCAGGCAGCCAGGAACATAGCGCCCAGGGAGCAGTGTGTGGGGACTGTACATTGCTCAAGGGCACTTCAGTGGTGGCTCTGTCAGTCCTGGGACTAGAACTCATGACCTTTCAATTGCATGGGCAACTCCCTAACCACCAGGCCACCAGCTGCCTGTTAAGGAACATATTGAGAAGAGATATATCAGCTCACCATTAAGAAAACAAAGGTTATGAATATAGCAAAGTCCCATCCTCAGCACCAACATACTATAAGAATCTCATGGGGATCTAGCAGAAATGACCATTTCTAGGTTTTTTTTTCCTCAAGTTTTAAAAATTATGGCCCCCACACAGAATGGCTAATATCATAATAGTTTTGTTTTCAACTGGTTATTATATCAGACTAATATCATACTGACATTCTGAGACAGCAGCATTGAGTTGTACTCTAATAAAGTAATTTTAGTGTTTCAAATTCACTTATGCTACACTTACAATACTCAGGTTACCTTCATTTTTTGATCGCTTTGATGTCTAATTTAATTTAGGCCTTGTTTCCAAGGCTACATGTCTGCATATTGAATTTCAGTTCTGAAACCACTTTTGATCTTTTTATATTCAGCTAATTATAAACTAAATTATAAAGATTTCAAGGAATGGAGCCTTTGACTACATTTTTCCCTTGCAGAAAGGATGAAAATACAAAAACAGTGGGAGTGGGAGGTCAGGACTGATTAATCATGTTTTCTTGACCAGAGTTCCGACTGTTTCTGTTCATATTTACTTGAAAACTTTAAATATACATATTGGTCACTGAAAGTGCAGTCTGCCAGATATAACTGATTCTCTCTTTCTCTCCATCTCTCTCACTCTCTCTCTCTCTCTGCAGCTTTGTGCACAGGTGTTGTTGTTCGTGTGTATGAACACTGCGGGGGTGTTTATCAGTTACCTGGCAGACCGCGCCCAGCGCCAGGCCTTTCTGGAGACACGCAGGTGCATCGAAGCCCGTCTGCGCCTGGAGACCGAGAACCAGAGACAGGTGTGTGTGATGGGAAAGACCTTATGAAATGTTATTACAGTACTGCCATTCGCAATACAGTAAACTGGAAAACAGTTACATTCCAAGAGCACCCACATATAGTGAAAAACTACGAATGTGTGATGTGTAAAAATAAATTCCCTAAAAATGCCTGTTTTTATTGTGTAAACCCTAAATATGCTCCAAAATATGCTCCCAAAACACTTTCATTTTATTTTAAAATGAATACTTAACCCTTAAAGAAAATGTAAACGTTAACCTATATCCGTATTATACAGTTTATATTAAACTGCTGTTGCAGTGCTTGGCTACTTTCAAACTTCCCGCCTCTGAGCACAGGTAACTGTGACGTCCGGGCCTCGTCTGCCACGCCCCCTCGTCCTCGTGCTGGGTTGTTTATGTTTGGGGAGGCTCATTCCATTCAGGTGCATCTGATTGCCTTTCACCCAAACACAAACAACCCAGCACAGGACGAGGGGGCATGGTAGATGAGGCCCGGACGTCACTAAAGCAAAAAAATGCAGAGAATACCTGCAGTTTCTGCGTAGGTGCGGGGGTTTCCACGAACAATTATTACTTCGGTTCACAGAAAAAATCCCTGCGAGAGAATGAAGTCGGGACTGCTGAACTGCGATTAAGTGGGGGTTTACTGTACTACTGTATCCAATATGCAAATGAGGCTTATAACTAGTCACTTATAACTAGTAACTAGTCAACTGTTTACTGTGTACTGAACATCCTGACCAAGCACAGACATCCCTCCTGTTTTTGTGGGTGTTTTGATGAAGAAGCACATTATTTGACAAAACCAACTGTATTTGGTCTGCAACAAGGGTTCACCAATGTGTTTTTGATACTCCAGCATAATTTAATATGGTCTCTGTCCACTGCTTCAGTAGCACATTGTCAGTTACTGCAGACAATAATTTAGGATCATCTCCCTGTCCTTAGGAAGGATAGAAGGTCCACTGACTTGGAAAAGAAGCCAATGAGCAGTTGCTTCAGCACCTGCATATTGACCCCTAATATAACAACTGTTTTGAGTCAGTGGGTTTTCTCAACAGGAAAAAGAACCAAAGATGTCTGGTGTACTTAAACCTAACCAACAGATCAGAGATTGGAGCTGGGATGCACAGCTCCAGTCCTTAAGGGCCGATGCCCAGCACAGTTTGATGATTTCCATGCCAAAACACTCATTCAACTCATCTCTGGAACTACCAAACTGTGATGGACACTGGCCCTCCAGGCCTGGAGCACTGCACACCACATTAGAGTGTTCCCATAATATACTGTAAAATATATAGTGCATTGTCAAAATGCACTATATGTTACTTTCTCTAAAACATAATCTTTAAAACATAATGGAGCAAAGATAATCATGCCAAGACACTGAAAAAAAGCTCATACACACAAACATATGCATTCTGGCACCAGCATGGGCTCCACTTGACTGGCAAATGAAACCCTCTTCAACAAACAGCCTGAGAGCTCTCTGTTAGAAAGTGAGAGTGAGAGAGAGAGAGCGAGAGAGCGAGAGCGAGAGAGAGCGAGAGAGAGAGAGAGAGAGAGAGAGAGAGAAAGGTAATATTCCCTAAGGAGTCTGCAAACCTTTTCCTCTCTGCTCCTCTGTCTGCCTCTTTCTCATGAGATTGCCCTTCTCATCTTTAAATCAATTACTTTCCCTTCCCTCACCCGCGGGAGAGCAATTCCTGGAATAGGCATGATATAGCAATACGATGTGCATGTGTGTGTTCTGGTGTATGATTGTTTCTGTGAGTGTCTGTTGTGTGTGTGTGTGGGGGTGTAAGGAAAGAGAGAGAGAGAGAAAGAGAGGGTTTCCCTAGCTATTTTCAAAGAATTCCCAGAAAATGTCCCCTTGTGTATATATAGAGAAGGATTTAGACTGCAATGTTACCCATTTATATTATTTAAGAACTAGAAATTATATTTCATATTGGAAATGGGCACAAATAAGTACAGTGAGACTTCAAATGTACTCAGATTTTAAATTAGATTTTAGAAGTTTGCAGGTATAATAGTTTTGGTATTCATTTAGTGACGCAACCATTATTTAAAATGATCACATTTTCAGTAACACTTTACACCAAGACTGCCCTGTAAAGTGTTTATAATCAGGTTGTTATTTAGGTTGCAGACAGTTTATACATTACATTAATAAGCAGTTATAAACAAGTTGTTATACATTGATACAGGCGCACTATCTGGAAGATCTCAGGTTGCTGAGCTTATCTCGTCACTTTCTCAGGCAGAATGTTAAGCTTCATCAGGTGTTTGTTAACATGCTAGTGCAATTAATTTCGTTAGTCTGCTTCAATGTATGATAACAGTTATAACTTGCTTATAACTGCTTATTAATGATTTGCCTGCATCTTTATTAACAACCTTTTATATGAACCCTCATTGTAAAGTGGTACCCAATTGTACTCTTACCCCAGATGTAGTTTGTTTAATCAGGCAAGTGTTATAATTTTAAAAAGTTTACAATTAGCTTTTTTAGTTTAGAAATGGAGCTGCAAAATGAACAATGACTTCTAAAAACTCTAGAAGTTAAAATCATTTCTGAAAATATGTCCCCAAAATGTTTCTTAACTCACACAAACTACAGCTTTTTTAAGGTGGTTTATTAAGCTTGTGGATGTGGTTTAGGACATTGTATGACTAATGTGCATGTGCACAGTTGATATGTATACAC
This sequence comes from Brachyalestes nurse, assembly GCA_037974405.1. NCBI lineage: Eukaryota > Metazoa > Chordata > Actinopteri > Characiformes > Alestidae > Brachyalestes > Brachyalestes nurse. The sequence goes on from JBBPCY010000039.1 coordinate 29,548,473, forward strand.
GTACACTGTGAGGTCTCTTCATGTGCCTGGTAGCAGCAGACATTTGATTGCAAAATGCAATTTCAGCTTTGAGTTTTTGTTCCTCAAGCCCAGTCTTAGTCCTGAATGGGGGCATCACTCTTAAGAAGGATGATGGACAAAATGAGGTTCTTTATAAGAGGACATAGTATGTACCATCACAGTAAATAAATGGTGGCACAGTAATAATCAAACCCATGTCCTTGAAACATTAGAAGCTGTGGGAATTTATCACGCAACATGCATACTGTCCTTGACAGTCGACCCAATCATGATGTACAGTTCTGGTTTAATAAAGGGTTAAAGGTGAGAGTGTTTGTGTATGTGTGTATGCTCTTGATATATGCATTTGGAAATGAGTGACTGTTGAACCACATTACCCACATTGCCCTTGTCCCAGGAGCGGCTGGTGTTGTCAGTGTTGCCTCGGTTCGTTGTGCTGGAGATGATAAATGACATGAGTACCGTGGAGAATGAAAACCTTCAGCACCAGTTTCATCGCATCTATATCCACCGCTACGAAAATGTCAGGTAAACACCAGCAGACCACCATATCAAACAGCGCTCCATTGTCTCCTTACACATATGTACAGACATGTATTGTCTTGTTTAAACAAGTTGCCAGTTTATAAAGTGGACCTACCTTCTACACCTTTTTTTATACATACCATATACTTTATATGGACAAACTTATTGGGATGCCTGACCATTACAACAACAGGAACTTTAATGACATTGCTTTCAAATATACTGCTCAAAACAAATTAAGAGAACACTTTGTAATCAGAGTATAGCATCAAGTCAATTAAACTACTCAAATACTGATCTGGTCAGTGCAGAAGCAAAGGGCGTTGTTAATCAGTTTCAGCTGCTTTGGTGCACTAGAGGGGAAACAACGAGACGGAATGGTTTAACAGGTGGAGCCCACTGACACTGATGTGTTTATAAAGTGTCCCTTTAATTTTTTTGAGCAGTATACGTAGACTTTAATCTGGAGTTGCAGCTTTAACACCTTCTACTCTTCTTGGAAGGCTACCCACAAAATTTTGGAGCGTTTCTGTGGGAACTGTGGGAAACATGGTGTTATCCAAAATCGCTGGGTATTATGAAGCATTTAGATTACCCTTGACTGGAAGTAAGGGGCCAGCTGAATTCAATAATGAAGAGGTGTGTCCCAATGCTTTTGTCCATATAGTGTACCTTGCAGATTTATGAAGCACATCCCATACCTTCAGATACTGAACTTGGAGTTTTTTCAGCTTTGCAAACCTGCTAGATGTGTACCATGCTCAAGTCCAACTGAACCTTGTACAGGCCCACCTCTTCAAGGATGCTGAACCTGGGCATGGCATGGAGCAATCACACTATCCTAACAAACTGGGCTTTGTGGGTCAAACATGCTTTGGCACGGTTCTGATCGCCTAGTCTGGGTACTAGTGTGTGCTGGACTGTTATATCGCTTAAGCACTGTGTACAAGTCCAATTTATAAGAAACACCTAATTTCTAGTTGTACATTTAAAGCACATAATTTTCTATGTACTGTCTGTGTTATGCAACATTTTCATATTCTTGGGGTAGCAATGTAAAACTATATATTCAATTTGTTTTCAAAGTGACATAGGTTTTGAATTAAGAGGGAGTTGAATGGGTCCCAGTTCTCCCATAATAAAGACAAAATTGAACTGTTATATGAATTTCATAACAAAATAAACATGCTCACATGCTTCTCTTCTAAGTTTTCATTATGTTCAACATTATATTTGGTCAGTTGCCAACCCAGCAGTGAACCTAAAGTGTTAGAAATGCTAGCAACACTGCTATTCCTAATACTAGTGCCCACCACCCATAATATCTGGTGGTCCAGTTGTGGAGCAACAACAAATGGGCAACATTCAGTAACTGTGCACCTACAATGTGCAACTATATGATAGGAGTTTCTGAAAAAAATGGCCAACAAATGTAGGTATAAGCTAGGTGCACCTACTTAACTGACAAACATATACAAAGTGAGGTGGTGGCATGTTGAACTGCAGAACATTTAAGGCCAGAGATTCAGTGTAGGACCAGCAGTTGGAGGAAACAGTAGTAATGAAGTCAAACATTCCACTCTGAAAGTGAATAGACTGTTCTGCTGTTCTGCCTGGATGTCCTGCCGCCGTACTGCAGGTTATCCTGAAATGACACCACAGTTTATTTACTTTGGCGGCAGACATTCTGTTGACTTCAGCCGTCTGTCTGAATTTGGACTGCCTGTCAGCTGAGATCATACTCGAGCATGAAGAGCAAGAGAATGAGAAGTGTGAGGGAATTGCTAAATAAAATAAATAAATAAAGGAGGGCGATCAAATATGTCATAGGAGGGAGAAGACGGGGCGGCTGAATTCATCATTGTGTTTTTCTTCAGTCTGCAAATGTGCCGTAGTTTTGAAAAGATGTGTAAAGATGGGGTGCCCTGGTGTGCGTTGGCCTAAACATGGAGATTCAGCAGTGTCACTTTTGATATGTTACAGTCGATTAAAATCGTGGAAAGTATGTACAGATTTTGTTTTGCCCAAAATGTGTATTGTATTTTACTGTCTGTATTGCTGTTCTGGGTAGATGGTTCCTCCAGTCACTTTGTACATTCAGTTTAGAAAAATCTAAATTGTACCAAAAATAATTATATTAAATCGGTTTTGGAATGACATATGTACTATATTATATCCTAAAGAAAATCAAAAGGAATTGTGGTGAAATTTAAGATGAACTAAATCTTTTCCTGAAGAGTCAGAATCAAATCAAATCAAATTGTGGTGAAATGTCAGTTTACATGATAAAGAATCAGAAAATGTCTAAATGGTATGAAGAGATTTACATAAATTGCACAGGTAAATACAAACGTGTGTGTGTGTGTGTGTGTGTGTGTTTGTGTATGTGTGTATCTGTTTTAGTATTCTCTTTGCTGATGTGAAGGGCTTCACTAACCTGTCCACCACCCTCTCAGCTCAGGAGCTTGTCCGAATGCTCAATGAACTCTTCGCCCGCTTCGACCGTCTTGCACATGTGAGTGACCCAACCTCACAAACATGCATACTCACTCACACACACACACACACACACACACACACATATACACACACACACACACATACACACACCCTGTAATGTGACATGATCAAACATGATCTTAGAAGTGCTAGCAGGATCTCAAAGACGATGAATCCTGCTGACACCATCAGGCCGTCCCCTCTTTGTGTGTGTGTGTGTGTCTTTAAACTTAGTCCTGTTCTAGAAGAACTCCTATCACACACAGACATTTTACACTCTTCGACTTAAACTAATGTACATATGGATGCTGAAGTGCATTTTTTCAAATGTAATTAAATTAATTGTCTAGCGTTATTCAACCTAATATCTCTCTTCCACTTCTCCAGCATACAATCAGTCTCTTTGGAAAATTATTTTGAATAGGTATAAAATAAGAGAAAGCCTGTTCACCTGAAACATGCTTATAGGTGCTGCTGATGCAATTGGCCATCAACATTTACTTTAGATATGTTATATAAATATATTCTTTTCTGCAAGAAAGAAGCAAAAAAAACTGTCTGCTGTTTACAGTATGACAAAAACAATGCTGAAGTATACCTTTAAAATACCGCCTCATATATATTTTTGAAAAGCACAGCAATGTGTATTTCTGTTCAGCAGGTCAGAGACTCTGCTTACAGGCCGTTAACACTTACAGGCAGAACACACTACTCCAGTACTGTGAAAAAGATTTCGTTCCTCTGTTTCTGCATATCGGTCACCCTAAACAGTTTCTGATTCCTGTACAAAATGTAATATAAGATTAATAGCATCATTTCTTTTACTAAACGAAAACGATTTTACACCCATATCACCCTTGCGAAAAAGCAGTTGCCCCTTCAACTTAATAATTGTTTGCAGCACCTTTCCTTCCGTGAAGGAACATTGGCTCATTTGTCTTTGTAGAATTCAGTCATGATGTGTCCATTTTAGGGGACAGAATGCACTCTGCATCTCCCAGAAGACACTCACAGCACTTTAAAGCCATTTGTATGGCTATGTTTTCACCGTTAATTATCGAGTAGGTAGTCAAATAGTGACGGACAGGTCATAAACAATTTGCAATACCATCAGAAAATAGTGCCAGCTACCACGAGCAGTATGCCAAGACACCAACAGAACCACCTCAGAACCACCACAGCTCCATATCCTTTGCTGCCTCCACTTCCCGAAGCATGCCTGTACACCCCTGCGATCTTTGTCTGAAGAGTGTGTGGCTTTTCAACTGCAGGAGACATAGTTAGCACCCGGAGGTCTCAACTGCTGCCAGAAAAATGTAGATATGCTTTTTTTTTCAGAAATATGACCATATCTTAGGGTCAGCTGTGTAGCTGTAATCATCTTAGGTCCAGAGCTCTCTATCATGTTTGAAGAAACATCTGGTCATGCTGTTCTTCGAGCACTGACAGTGTACTACTTTGATTTATGGTTTGCATATGTTTTCACTTAAAATATACTAAGAAAAGTTCGATTTATTTTTGTTAATTATACTGTTTTTATTTTTTATGTTCAACTCGTGAATAGGAGTTCATACATAGTAAGATTGGATGAAACTATTGAGAAGTCATACAAGAGAAGTCAGTCATTTGAGTTTGTAGCAGTGCGTGCATATTGTTCTGTCCAGTTGTTACTGCATGATAATTGAAGCTTAATGATTAATAATTAAATGTAAAACTGCAGTGATCAGTGACATCATTTCAAAATGCACCTATGTATGTCATCGACTTTCAGTCAAATGAAAGGCCTTTTCCAGTCGTCTATTTCATCTTTAAAGTTATCTGAAAAATCTTGTTAAAATCTTGTCTCGTCTTGTTCTCGTAAACCCAGTGTCATGTATCGTCTCGTGAGCTGAGCATCTCGCCTCGTCACACCCTTACTACTTGGTGAATTTAGTAACTAAGGGGGCAATTACTTTTACTCACTGGGCCTGCAGGGGTTGGAAAAGTTGTCCTCCAATAAATTAAAAACCATAATTTTAAAACTGCGTTGTGTTTCCTTTGAAGATCTGAAACAATTAAGGGTGACAAATATGCAGAATTAAGGGAAATTAAGAGTGGGGAAAATACTTTTTCACAAAACTGTACCTGCATCTTTTTACAAATGAGAAATATCCCCATCCCACCCCTTAACCCTCAAACAAAATCATTTTCAAAATGCTCATGGCAATACGTAAAACTAATGGAACCACTTTCTAGCATAGAGCTGATTAAAGTGGAAAATATTTTTGACTCCTTTCCCTGTACAGAGAACCTGTTCGCTCAAAACACAATGGTATTAAAAGTCAATGGCCGGTTGCTTCAAGACCTGCCCATTGGCTTTTGTTGTGGTGATTTACTGTAGGACAAAAATAAACTGCTGAAGTATAAAATATACTACCTCAGATACATTTTGAAAAGCACAGCAATATGTATTCTTGATCAGCAAGTCAGAGACTGTGCTTCTGCACACATTCACGCGCACATACCCATCTCCCTTTAACCCATGCCTGTAGCAAGCTACTGCCACGCTGCATCTGAGGATGCTAACTGGTCTTGGTGTGACAGAGTGTGAAGGAGCAGGCTAGTGATGCACTGCAGAATGATTGTTCACTGGTTAAATATGCTACAGGCACACAACAGCATGAGTGTGAATAGCCGTACTTGAAAATGCCACTTTTTATAACTGTAAAAATTGTAAAATATATGCTTTTTGAGAGGCTAATGTTTTATATAAACTCAAAATCAAAAAAATGTTAGGCTTGGATGTATAATTTATATGGAAATAAGTGTATCAAACACAACACAATCGCGCTTGCGGAGCTGTACATATACTCTTACTTTACCAACCCCCTCCACCCTCCACCCACACACACGCATGCTAATAGTCTCGGCCACATACCCCATGCAGTAGGGGGCCAAACACTATTCATGAGAATGCAAGAAAAATAACTTGTGTCCAACCAACCAAGAGCGGGCTCGCTGATGCATAATATAGATATTCAAATTAGGTGCATGCTCTGATAGGACGGTCCATGTGCTCGTAATAACCCACATGGACTATGTAGCATTGTCTGTATTAGTCTGTACTTCACTGTCACTGATGATATCAGTAATCTAATACATTTTTAGATTAGTTGTCAGTGTTCTTAAAAACTTCTAATTCTAATTGAACAAAAATAATCCATGTGTACCATTCCAACATACTGATGAAAAAAAGATGATACAAGAAGCCATCAAAAAGACTTAATTTGATGGAACTGCTTGCCAGAAAATCAGAGTAACACAATTTCCCACTCACTCCAGGTGTGGTTGATTAGCCATGACATGTTTGGAGTCCAATTTTGCTTCTTAGTTTAGAACGGAAGCATCAAGGCTAATACTAGAAGTCAATAGTCACCCACACTGTTTATGTAAATACACCCCCAAAACTTATCTCAACTGCAGTCAGGTCTTCATTAAGGTGCCGCAGACATGTGGACGTGGTTTAGAACAAAGTGTCACTTACTTTGAGAAATACCAAAATAACAAAACCTAGTTGAGTGCTGTGGGCAACTGTGTTAAACAACACGGTCTGTTTTACAAATCATAAATTCATTAAAAAAAACCCACATGCACTGTTCAGTCCCCTGTAATATTTGTAAATGTTTGCATTGGTTTGTTAATTTTTATACCTCATACTGCATCCTAAACTAGATCGACAAGTCTCATTACTACCTCGCAAAAGAGCTGGATGTGGTTTAAATTGGTTGTGGAAAGTTTTATGGATGTATTTTTTGGATTTGGGTGTCTGTTGATTTCTAATGTATGTTAGCAACTTATGACTTCTACATGCAAGGTAAGTTTTAAATATCTTTAAAACACGCATTAAAAAGATGCATGTCTGCAAGAATACATATCTGTGAATAATGCATAAAATGATGTGGCTCTAGAAGAAAGCAATAGAAGAGATGGGAATTGAATCCAAGGGGGGCTTAGCATTCTGCATGCGTGCGTATGTTTGTATTAGCATTTGTATCACTGTTTCAGGGTATTAGTGGCTGGAGAGGGTCATTACATTAGGATTTATCAGTATTTCTGTTTTTCTGTCAGACAGATGTGATTTGTTATGTATAGCGTAGTCTCTTTTCAACAGCCGTTCTGCCTCTTAGTGCAAAGCCTGCTAACACCTGGATTAGTTGAAGCACTACTACTGCCCACATGGTGAGAATAAATGTGTTTCCTGTTTATGTATGGACCTGAGGGCGGGTTATAGAGATAGTATAATTCAGTCAGGAGCTGCAATAGCACCTCATTGAAATAAACTCAATTTGATATTTATATTTACGGTGTTGTTCAATCACCAGTGCTGGGACTCAATATTACAGTAAGAGAAGGCAGACGATTCTCAAGCTGTCTTCTGAATGTCGGGCTTGAGATTGAATAGGGAGCGTGTGTGCAAGGGGAAAATGAACCTGTCAGTCATACTTGGGAGGCATGTATGAATGTGCTTATTAGAAATATACTCTGACCCAGGTGTTTTATTTTAGGAAATGATGCAATTCAATCCAGACTGAACTTAAAAGGCTAGGTCATCTGCAAAAAACATCACAAAATCTTGTGGCTATACACACACACACACACACACACACACATGTATATATATTAAGTAGGGATGTAACGATACAACAAACACGTTCGTATCACGATTTTTGACCCACGATTCGGTTCGTATCGCCATTTTGTTTCCAGTCCTCATGTTTACTTTGCTTTGACACCGCTTCTTTTGCATTCAATCTGTACAGAAGACCCCAAGGAATCACCACAGGCCGCCACAGAACCGATTCTTCAGCTACCAGTTCACCATTGTCCAAGACTAAAAACACACTCCACCCAGCTGACCAAAATTGCACAAAAACTCCCTCCAAACACAACAAAACTCTTACAAACAAACTCCCCAGCAGTTTAATCACAACCAGCCAGCTTATAGACACTTATAAAGCGAAGTGTCATTATTTCCTTTTACTTACATTTGAAGAAATTCAGCTCGACACGAAATATCCTGAATTTGGTCTTCTGTGTGTTTTTTCCTTTGTTTGAGCCTAAAAAAAAACAGAGTATGCTGTCCTCATGACACGCGACTATGTGAAGCTAGAACAAAATGAAAGAGATCTCCACACAAGGCTTACTTTTCTTGATTTTACTGAAGATCTCTTATATGTTTTTTCTTT
>JBBPCY010000039.1:29578818-29589922 GCA_037974405.1 Brachyalestes nurse
TCTCTCTCTCTCTCTCTCTCTCTCTCTGTCTCTCTTTCTCTCTCTCTCTCTTTCGCTCTCTTTTTCTGTTTCTCTCTCTCTCTCTCTCTCTCTCTCTCTCTTTCTCTCTCTCTGTCTCTCTGTCTCTCTCTCTCTCTCTCTCTCTCTCTCTCTCACACACACACACACACACACACATATGCTCTCAGCCCATAAAACTGGCACAGCTGAAGGACACCATTGTGTGGTCTATGAAATATTATTCACTGCCTTGTCAAAACAGGTATGTACTCCCATAGCTCTTTTAACAGAGGCTGCACCACACCCATAGAGTGTTTGTGTGTGTGTGTGTGTGTGTGTGGACGGGGTGGAGGCTACTGACTGGTAATGTCTGATGTTCTTGTCCTGGGACTGAGAGATGTGAAATTTGTGGTGGAACAGCACTGCCCTCTGGTGTAGTGTGTGTAGATGCACTGTAACTGAAACAGCAGGACAGTAAGGGTGGCTGCCTATTTAGCTGCTGTGGAGTACAATTTTGCTTTCACTGGGCTGTGTGTGTATCCATGTGTTCCCTTTTCTTGTTCTAATTGCTCATTGTATCTTAAATGTTGAAGTAGTTACATTCTGGCAGCTCAGGCCAAAAAGTAATTGACTGACAGTGACCTGCTCGGTGCTTAAGTTTGCCTCTTTAGCTCATGTTGAAAACTGAAATGTTAAGCAGATGGTGTTCATCAATAAATAGATAAATACCCACCCGATTTTGGTGGGTATCCCCAAAGGGTTTTTTAATTGTAGGCTGTTTTCTAGGGCTGGCCTGAACAGCATTTCATAAGATTTGAAAATTGTTTCCATACAAGTACTCAAATATCCAGTGATTTAATAATTAACCATAATGTTAAGTTTGTTTGTTTGTTTTGAATCGGTTTTACTCATTTATAAATCCATCTTTCTGATGGGGGTCCCAAAGATGGCCAGAGATGTAGTGTCAAAAACAGAGGAGACAGATGTACTGTAATATTAGGTCAAATACGGAGACAGACGTGCTGTAATGCTGTCTCAGATACAGAGAAAGACATGTAAAGTTATAAAGACAGATGTGCTGTAACATTATGTCAGAGATGAGAGAGATGTGCTGAAGTATTCTGTAGGATTTGGAGACAGATGTGCCATTATCTTAGGTTAGACAGCGAGACATATGTGCTGTAACGGTATAACTGATACAGAGACAGATCTGCTGTAATGTTATGTCAGAGAGAGATGTTCTGGAGCATGTCAGATATGAAGAGAGATGTACTGTCTTATGCCAAAAAAGGAGACAGATGTGCTGCGATGTTGTGTCAGATATGGAGCCAGATGTGCTGTAATGTTGTGTCAGATAAGGAAACAGATGTGCTGTAAAGTTATGACTGATACAGAGACAGATGTGCTGTAACATTGCCAGATTGGGAGAGCGATGTACTGTATTGTGTCAGATACGGAGACAGCTGCTCTGTTATGTTACGTTCTGTCAGATACGGAGACAGATGTGCTGTAGCGTTCTGTTAGATATGGGGAAAGATGTGCTGTAATATTATGTTAGGTATGGAGACAGATGTGTTGAGATGTTGTGTCAGATAAGGAGACAGATGTGCTGTAATGTGTCAGATATGGAGAAAGAACTTTTGTAGTGTTCTGTCAGATATGGAGACAGATGTGGTGTAGCGTTCTGTCAGATATGGGGACAGATGTGCTGTAATATGTTAGATACGGAGACAGATGTGCTGTAATATGTTAGATACGGAGACAGATGTGCTGTAGCATTCTGTCAGACAAGAACGTAAACTTTGCATTGTTGTTTTTTCTAACCTGACTAGTTTTGAACTTTATGAGTTATCATAGCTCATAAGTATCATTATGTGACTCTAAAACAAACCTATGTCCCATTAGGGTAAACCAGACTTTTACTAGAATTCTGTAAAACATGTTCAATGTAGGAATAGTTGTTACAAAAGAATGCACTTATTATATGAGCATGGATAGTTTCCTTAGATAAAATTTCTTTTGTTTTAGCTCTGTAGTCCAGCATATTTGACAAATCATTAAAAAAACTACAGCCATTTAATGCATATCCTTTATTATTTCAGACCAATAAATATCCATGTACAGCAACTAAATCGTAAATAAATTAATTGAATTATCTTGTAGTCAGGCCTGTCACAATAATGGATAACTTGTCACAGTAAGTTGGTAGCCTAGTGGTTAGGGTGTTTGCCCTGCGATCAGGAAGTCATGGGCTTGATTCCCAAGACTGCTAAGCACCTCTGATGTACCGTCCCCACACACTGCTCCCCAAGAGCTGTGTTCCTGGCTGCCCGCTGCTTCACTCTGTGAATGGGTTAAATGCAGAGGTTGAATTTCGTGCTGTGGTGTGTTCATGTATGACAGAGTGGTCACTTTCACTAAGTTAACTGAGCAGTTTTTCAGCTGAGCTGCAATTATTAAAACTGACTGCAGTTCTTTTCCACTTAACTTCACAATTGTGTTTACATTGCAAATAATGAATGCAGATTGAATGTGCGTTCATACAAATTGTTGAGGCAAATGCATGTAAATAAAAGAAAGCAGAACTTGCATTTCATAAGACATAGTAAGAAAGTAAGTCAAATGTATTTATAAAGTGCCTTTCTCAGACAAGAGTCACCAAGCTATGTACACAAAAAGGAGAAAAAGAGGAATAAAAACAGAACAAGTCAGAAATGTCAATAAAAGTTATCTAGAAGTTTTGTACATGCGCATCTTCAGCTTAGATTTAAATATTTCCATAGCCTTGAACAATCAGACTGAAAAGCATGATTCCCACGTGTCTTCAGTCTGGTATAAGGGAACAGAGGGGTGGTCCTGATGAGCAGATCTCAGAAATATGGTTGAGGCCAATGCATGTAAATAAAGGAAAGCAGAAAATGTGTTTAATTACACATAGTAGGTAAGTAAGTAAAATATGTTTATAAAGCGCCTTTCTCAAACAAGAGTCTCAAAGCTCTGTACACAAAAGGAGACATCTTCTCTTGTTCTCACATGGATGCTATAAGGCAGGGCAGCAGAAAATTGAAACACAACCATTATGTATTTTGGATGATTCATATCGAATGCGTAATGATGTGCTGTAATATACACATGTATTAACACATCAAACCACTGAACATCCTACACGTTTAGGTCTGTCTGTCTTAAAGGCTAGTGTTTAAGTTACTGAACAGTTAATCAGTGCTCTTTCACAGAGGGATATCTGTCCGCTCATTCCTGATTGAAACAGATGCCTATGAGCCCTAATCAGGAATTCAGTCTGTCCATTAGAAGACCATCAGGCAACCCATATCAGAGTTTACATATAAGACTGTGCTTCATCAGAACACAGTCCACTGTAGTACTGCACTGAATGAATAATTAATGAATAAATGTCTCTGTTTGTATGCTTTTGTATTTTTCACTCCTCCCTCCTAACTCCTAACACTTTTTCTCTGTCTCTGTCTCTGTCTCTCTCTCTCTCTCTCTCTCTCTCTCTCTCTCTCTCTCTCTCTGTAGGAGTTGTATTCGCAGTCCTATGACGCGGTTGGGGTGATGTTTGCCTCTATTCCTGGCTTCGCTGATTTTTATTCTCAGACTGAAATGAACAATCAGGGAGTTGAGTGTTTGAGGCTGCTCAATGAGATCATCGCAGACTTTGACGAGGTCAGGACTGAGCACACACCCATCTAGACAGCCATTTTTAGCTAGTAAAAATATACTGAAAATGAATCATATATGTCAGACTCGCATCCTTACGGGCCACAGACGTCATCAGTCTGCCTCTTTAAACACACCTGATTCACCTCTTCAGCTAATTATCCAGACAGTGATAAATCGAATTTGGGCTGTTAGACACACTGGAGTACGTCTGCAGCACTGTGGCCTTTGTGTGGTTTGGTAGTGTCACATTTTATATTAACAACTCAGTGTTACGCCACTCTAAAACAGAGTGCGCTACAGTTTCTCATTAAGTCGAATGAGAGCTTTACCAGCATTCTGTAAAGCTAGTCCAACCTGGCAGCAGCCCTAAGCAAAAAAGACCTTGCCCTGACACTCCAGACCTAGACCCTTAGCTTTTGGAGTAGAAATGGGACATGAAGACAAAGATCCAGCCATTCAGTCTCAGACATCCATGTTCCTAGACAAATCTCAATTACTTTGGCTCTGTAGTCCAGCAAAATAAAGAAACCACAGCCTTCTATACACATAGCCTCCTTATGCCAGGTGTTGTTAGCGGGCCGCTCTGAGTAGTGTTTGTTTATTTGAGCTGAACTATATCTGTCATCAGTATCGAGAACAAGGACGTAAGGGAGCTAATTAGCTAATTTAGCTTGGACTTTAATAGCTGAATACAAGTAAAATATTTATATTGCAGTTAAATGTCAGCAAAGTTAATTTTGTGATCGTGACAGGCAACCCAGAGAAAACTCTAGATACTTAAGGCATAAAAAGTAGAAGGCATAAAAAGGGAAACACTCACAGAAGCAAAACATTTAGCATGAACTGGATGTTTTTGCCTTTAGCCTTTCAGAAGTTCCATAGTTGCTTCAGCAGAGTTTGGAAGTTGTTGGGTGGATCTGAGCAGTTGAGATCAACGGGACCTAACCAAAGCCAACCACTGTTTTTTTTTCACTTATGCACTGAACAAACAACATTACAGTCTCTGTTGTTGTTATCAGTATATATTGATCAAATTAAAAATCATAATTATGTGACATTAGTTCCAGTATGCCAGTATATGTGGCAGTAGCTTGTGTTGCTTTATCTAGACAACTCTCTCATTATCTCATTACTTCCTTCTTTCTCATTCTTTTTCTTTCTTTCTTTCTTCCTTCTCTTTCCCCTCTCTCCTCGCAGCTACTGGGGGAAGATCGTTTTCAGGACATTGAGAAGATTAAAACCATTGGCAGTACATATATGGTAGTGTCTGGTTTGTCACCAGAAAAACAGGTAAAAAAGCTTATGTGATATATCTATATAAATTGTTGTACATGTCACTATTTATCATTTTTATTGTTTTTGAGGTAATATATGATTTTTAAAAAATTACTTGAACTTGGCGAACTTGGCACACTAACGTGTGTCTTTATGTTTCTGTGTGTGATGGTGTGTGTCGCTGTAGCAATGTGAGGATAAGTGGGGCCACCTGTGTGCTCTGGCTGACTTTGCCATTGCTCTGAACGAAAGCATCCAGGAAATCAACAAACACTCCTTCAACAACTTCCAGCTCCGTATCGGTAAGACTCTTGTAATTAAAACTACAAACAAGAGATTTTAAGTAAGTGTTTTTTGCAAATAGCCTTGGAGAATGTTTTGGGAGGAAAAGGAATAAGGCTATTCCAGCATTTTTCAACCCAGTCTCTCAAAACACTTTTATAATAAAAACAAATGGGCAGGTGTGTCTGAATCTCTGTTGACTTCTCTAATAAGTGAAGGGCTGGCCTGAATAAACCTGAAACTTCCAAATGTCATTTGAAGTTTCTAAAAGTCATACCTCCCAACCGCAAAATCTGCAGCCTAAATTACATATAATCAGAAAATGCCTTTTAAAAAGATAACAATTGTTAATATGTAGTAAAACTGACAAATAGAAATTATTATTGGTTTGCACACTTGTGTCAACTAAGTGGATGCAGAAAAAAGGCAGTGGCCAAGGAGAAGATGGTCGATTGCCTGCTCCTCCTGATGTTCAGATTTACTTGTAGCTCCAAAATTCTGGCCTATGTGTCACCTACATGTACATGTCAAGAAGCCAAATCATATGAACAGATTAAATGAACAGAAGTAACTTAATGGAAATAAAATGATCATTCCGATTCATTACATCCTTAACATGTAGCTCAGAACAGCTGCATTTGAAGGAGAGACTACAATCGCTGCTTCTGTGCGAACAAATGGAACATGAATAGCTTGGCCCCTATCAGTACACTGAAGCAGTCAACATGATTAAATATAAAATGTAAATAAAAAAAATATGATGTAACATTGTTGTTAAGTTTAAGAGTGGGTGAGGAAATGTGGCTAGTATTATTTACCAGGCCTTTTTTGTTATGCTCTCTTTTTTGTCTCCGATCTCACTTTTCCTGACCACATCTCCTCCTCTTTTCTTTTCTCCTCTCCTGTCCCCTCCCCTCCTCTCCTATGCCAGGTATGGCCCACGGTTCCGTCGTAGCAGGGGTGATCGGCGCTAAGAAACCTCAGTACGACATCTGGGGGAAGACGGTGAACCTGGCCAGCCGCATGGACAGTACTGGGGTCAGTGGAAAGATCCAAGTGCCCGAAGAAACCTACACCATCCTGACGGAGCGCGGCTTCGCCTTCGAGTACCGCGGTGAGATCTACGTGAAGGGCATCAGCGAGCAGGAAGGGAAGATCCGCACGCACTTCCTGCTGGGCCGCGTGCAGCCTAACCCACTGATCCTGCAGCCACGCAAGCTCACGGGGCAGTACTCTCTCGCCGCCGTGGTGCTCGGCCTTGTCCAGTCTCTCAACCGGCAGAAACAGAAACAGATCCTCAATGACAACAACAACTCAGGCATCATGAAGGGCCACTATAACCGCAGGACCCTGCTGGCACCTGGTGGCTCTGACACCAGCCACACTGAGATGGCCGTGGACAAGAATGACATGGCCTAGAGAATGCCTGAGCTATGTTTCCAGAAAGTAATAAATGGTATGAAAAAAAAAACAAAAACTACGGACTGAGCTGTCCCAGAGATGGCCTAAGAACAAAGGACTGAGCGATCCACAAAGATCGCCTGACTGTAAGACTGAGCTGTCCCAAAGACTGTCTGATGAACTGGCTGAGTGTCCCTCTTGCTGTCCATGTTTCTTTTTTGTATTTCTTTTATATTTCCAGCACAATAAAGGGTTTAATTTTTTATAAAATCTCATGCGAGCTGTGTGTGTGATTTGCTGCTCACCTCTAGAACACATCTTGCACCTGCAGAAGAACACGTGTCTTACTCACCTCTTCAAGAGCTCTGAATCACCGCATACCATCTTAAAAACAAGTGGGCAAGATTTAGAAAACTAGGCACTTCTGTAATTGTCATAATCGTTCCTAAACACCCTGTTGACCCGTTTTTCCTAGTTCGAATCAAATTCTTGCAAATCTGCCATAAAACAGATTTTAAAAATGTTAAGGTCGTTTTTGGTTGCTTTTAACAAACAGCAATTGTACATTAACAATTGCAGAAGTATGTTCTCTGAAGGGGATGTGTACTTAATTTCACACAGAAAATTTAATTTGGTGAGGGGTGGCCAAACTTTTACACACGACTGTCTATAGACTATCCAGTAAATAAAAACGTAAATGTTGTTAGCACCTTCATGGCTATGAAAGATACATGTAAAGAGTCCAAATGTTAGAGGCAAAGGTGTGCTGGTGGTGTAGGTGGTAAAAGTGCCCTAAAACTAATTACATTTAATGTTGACTTTACTGGATAGCTGAAAGTAACAAAACGTCACCAAAGCAGCATCAAATATTACAACACTTCTATTATTAAAAAAATAAAACACTGTTCAGCTCTTTCTAATAGTGGAATTTTCTCACTGTGTTTTTCTCTGTACATGTGATCTGACATGTTAAATATCATCGGTCACAGCCCAATGCAAAGCTCACATCTAGCTAAGAACAGATCAAATAAAAACAGAAGTGTCCTGTATTTGTGAATTGTATTGAGGGGGGCATTAAAAGAGAACTTGTGTGGATGGTAGTCAAGCTCCCAGAGGAACAGCCACACAACTGTAAGTTTTAAACCACTGCCCAACCCATTCCACATGCTTTCTTAAAATGTTTTTGTACTCCTCACTCAGCAAACACAAACTATCAGCACAACTAAAAGCTCTCACAATTATTTCCTCTAGTAGGCCCTTTTATAATCCCACATTGTGAACAATTTTGTATTTATATTAATATTTTAATTAATTCCCTCTGGTGTCTCAGAAACATTTTGCCCCGGCCAACTTTCTGTACAATTTACCTTGAAAAAGAATAATAATATACTTTATAGGAACATGTGAATTCATTTCAGATTTCATGCTTTTTTTGAATCAGTAATTAATTATAGGTTATTACAGTTTTTTCTTTCCAACTCCTTCACCCAACCTTGCTCCCTGAACACTTTCACCTTTATGAAATGTTTAGAATGTTTCACAAGTCACACGCTGAACAGGAGGCTGACTGAAAATTAACCAGAGGAAAAGTACATCCGCTCATTCTTTTTATTTTGATATTATGGGGTCACTTTGAAAGAACAACCCTGTTCCTCATTTTACAGATTCAAACCCTTTTACTTTCAACCCTGTTATTTAAGCTGTTATTAGCAAAGAAACCAAAAAATATTGTTGTTGTATTTTCTTCATAGTTACAACCTTCTTTCTAAAATTTAATGTTAAAACATAAATAATAATAATAATAATAATAATAATAATTTCTGAGTAGCAAGGGTTGAATGGCCCTATTCAACATGATGAAGATTGCAGGTGCGAGTCTTCTATGGCATGTTGTGAATGCTCTGTGTCTCGTCTTAATACAGTTTTCAGATTCTGATTCAACTCAACATAGCTCCGTCAATCAAGTGGAACTTGTTAGGTGTGCCTGTTTCAAACCAGTCTGTCTGGAAATAAAGGTGAAAAACGAATAAAAGATTACTGATTAGCCATTACTGATCATTCTCAACAGGGTTTTAGGCTACTGGAAATAAATCTGCCCTTGGTAACCTACCCACAGAAACTGAGCCAGAAACTCTACAACGATGACAGGGTTTCTCTGTATTTGATTTGAAGATACATCTAAAAAAAATAATAATAAATTATCAAGTGTTTTTGCAAAAAGGTTCAAATAGTTATTAATAAAATTCTAATTCTAATTCTAGTTCATCCAACAAAGCTAAGGAAGGATTAGTATTTACACTGTGGACAATTAAAGGTTCTATAAGACAATAAAGCACAGGGATGTCACAAAATAATATTACAGAAAAAGTGATCTAGTCATATATTTTTTTTATCAAGGAATAAATATACAGTTCTGTGCAAAAGTCTTGAGCCACCGCTACATATTTCTACATATTTTGCCTATTTGCATATTTTGGCTTTCTTGTATTTTTAATGCAGTCTTGAGGAAATAGTTCACCAGGCTTCCTGAAGTACTTTCAAAGTCTTTCATTTTCAATTCAGTACCTGAACCTGACTAGTTTCAAATGAATAATTTTTGTTTGTAAAGCCACTGAGGGGAACGCTGAGGGGTTGGAACTCCTTTATCTAGGCACCTTGTCGGTTTAGGCACTTTGCAGTCAGCAAGTCATCAGATATAATCGTGACAGATATACACTGAGGTAACTTTTTTACATTGTATGCTGGAGCTGTGTAGGCCTAAAAGAAAAGATATGAAGTTAAATTCTATCTGGGAATATTATCAGACAAGCCTGTTAGATATCTACTGGCCAGACAAACTTGTTTTTCAGGGTTTGGTCTAGGCCCCTTACTTCTTCAGCACACCAAGACATTTTGGACAACGCCATGCTTCCAACCTTGTGGAGACCATTTGGGGAAGAACCTTTTCTATTCCAGCAAGACTGTGCTCCAGAGCACAAAGCAAGCTCCATGAAGACATGGTTGGATTTGTCCAGTGTGGAAGAACTTGACTGGCTCGCACAGACACAGAGTCCTGACCTCAACTGCATCCTTTGGGATGAACTGGAACAGAAATTGTGAGCCAGAACTTCTCGTCCAACATCAGTGCCTCACCTCAAAAATGTTCTACAGAATGAATGGGCACAAATTCCCACAGAAACTCCAAAATGTTGTGGAAAGCTTTCCAAGAAGAGCGGAAGCTGTTCTAGCTGCAAAAGAGGGACCAACTCCATATTAAAGTCTACGTATTTGACTGCAATGTCATTAAAGTCCCTGTTGATGTAATGGCCAGCATCCCAATGCTTTTGTCCATATTGTGTATATATGCCAGGTTCCTTACCTGGTTGCATTTTTGTAGGAAATAACATCGACAAACATGCTTTAATACTGCTTTTATTTGCCATATTCATTTTACATCACAAACTATGTTGCTATGTGTAGTTGTGTACCTTTGATTCATAGCTCAGAATAACTGTTTTGAACAAACAGATGAAGGTAATATTTGGTATCACTCTCAAATGCATGATTGTTAGTCATACCTATATTTTTGTAAATAAGCTAAATTGCTTCAGTGGCTCAATCACAACACAGCTCAATGATGAGTTCATTTAATAAACAAGCACATAGATGGTTCTCAACGAAGTCTGCACTAGGAGCGCTTGTAAGCACCCCTTCAAACATCAAAATGAGAAATGAGACACTATACAGCCTCCTGGCTCTCACATGTTATTGAGGACCACAGGTCCACAAGTGTAGCAGCTGCGAAAGGGCCTAAAACCTAAAACTAGAATTTAGTATCTTATTTATCATGTTATGTAATGTTCTGTAGTGCAGATGTGTATCCCTAAGCCTCATAGGTTTGACAGAATTCATGGTTTCATTTCTGTTTTGGGTATTTGTCTACCTATGTTTTTTACTACAGTACCTAGTATCCATGTCTTGCAGCCAGTCGGAGTCATAATAAATACATTTGGCTTCTCAGGGATAACATGGGCTGTCTGGATTACACTGAGAAAAAAAAAAACATTCCAAACAGCACAACCTTAGGTATCCATCAAAGAGCGCCCGTAGAACTTTTCAAAAGTTCTTCCAACATTCAGGATACACTATATGGACAAAGGTACTGGGGCACACCTTCAAGGTTTAGGCTAGGCCCCTTACTTCCAGTGAAGGGCAATCTTAATGCTTCAGCAAACCAAGACATTTTGGACAAAGCCATACTTTGTGTACACAGCTTGGGGAAAATCCTTTTTATGACTGTGCCCCTAGCACAGGATACAAGGTTGGATGAGCTCAGTGTGGAACAACTTGACCTGCCCGCACAGAGCCCCGAACTCAACCCCATCCAACACCTTTGGGATGAGATCCCTGTTTTTAACCATAAGCCTAGCTCAGTCAGATACCACATCACCTTCCACTGGCTGTGTAATGAGCTAATTGAGCG
>JBBPCY010000039.1:29590550-29605346 GCA_037974405.1 Brachyalestes nurse
ACAGACTTCAACCAATCATAGAACACAATCATTTAACTAAAACACAGAACACCTGAGACTGTGACTGTAGACACAAAGAAAGACCCATAAGTTCAAAATAAACGTCCTATAACAAAACCCAGACCTGAAACCAGTAGGTTTATTTTAAGCCCCCCTGACCCTCCATGCATGCCTCATATTCACTACATTTGCCCATTACAGCTACAACAGGAGCTTTTTAAAGCAGTTTTATAAGCAGTTTTATAGCAAAGCTATATAACTCAGTAAGCATTTATTTGATCAAAAAAGGAAGGTCAGTTTTCACAGTTACCCTAGTTTAGCTGATTAATCCTTCATGGAACCAATCAAATCCATGCAATGGCTGGAGAGCACAGAAAAGATCAGGAACCAAGTGCTCTAACTATGTTGTTCTAACTAAGATAGAAACCTTCTTTTCCAAAGCAAATATGTTACAATCTTGATACTTTTTATCATACTTTATCATGTTTATATGTTTGTATTCTAAATGTATACAATGGCTTTGCTGGAAAACACACAGATAGATAACTTGGTGTTATGCTAGATGAAGATCTGTCTTTCTTGCCACAGGTTGACCGGATTTCCAGAACATACAGATACCTTCTCTACAACATCAAAAGAATCTGACCCTCTCTCACCACAAAAGCTATGCAGTTACTCATCCAGCTGATTCAGAATGCAGCTGCAAGGTTAGTCTTCAATTTTCCAAAGTTCACACACACGTTCACTGGACCCCTGTGGCTGCCCGCATAAAGTTCAAATCCCCAACACTTGCTTTCAAGGCCAAGAATGGCCTTGCACCCTCATACATATCAGCATTGATCAAGCAGTGTCACTTCTCGTCCTCTCAGGGCTTCAAGCACTGCTCATCTTGAGCCTCAGTCTTGGCCCCCCCAGTGGTGGAATGAACTCCCTCTTCCAAACCGATCTACGGAGTCCCTCACTGTCGTCAAGCATCGTCTGAAGACCCACCTCTTCAAGGAGCACCTTGGTGACTAACTATGCCTCTCGTTTCTGCTTATTTATTTCTTCCTTTCCATCACCACCCCCACCCCCAAAAAAAAACAAACAAACAAAATCTCCATGACTTCCATACTTTTGACTTTTCTTTGACAGGTGTGGTTTAGGTGGACTTAGCCAGCAGTAACTTGGATTTAAGTATAGCTTAAGTATAGGTTTGAGGAACAGATGTGGACTACTTGAGCACTGATGTACGTCCCTCTGGATAAGAGCATCAGCTAAATGCAGTAAACATAAATGTAAATGTAAATGTTCTTGACTACAATGTGATGTAATTTATCTAAGCACATTTATGGCGCCACATCAATGTCAAAACTAGAGCGCGCAAAATGGCTTGCCACAAAAATTCCGCTCTCATAAATTTCAAAGTTGCGAGCGCAATGTGAAACTCGAGAGCACAAAATTAAGAATTGAGTGCGCCGGTTGTGATAATATTGCGCGCAAACTGTATTTTTCCTCTCTTGAATGTCTATTTTCCTCTCGATGTGTTAAATGTCCTCGCGCACAGAGTAGATTATTGAGCGGCTTTTTTGCTCAATTGAGATTTCTACGCGCACGGTTTGAAAGGGGCGGGTTTTGGCAGTTTTGGGGCAGGGCATTGGCAGATTCTGCCTGAGAATCCCATTGGCTGATGGCTCCTGGTTTTGTGATTGGCTAAAGAAAGTTCCTACAGAAAACCCAAAGATGGCGGAGGAAGAGGTAGATCTTACATGTTTAATAAACATAATAAACAAGCCATTTTGCACACTCTAGTTTTGGCATTAATGTGACGCCATACTTAGCCAAGACTCCTGACATTGCATTTGTTTACAGCTGTGATGTGCAAAACTGTAAGTCACTTTGGGTAAAAGTGTTTTTCAAATGCTGTAAATGCAGGCAGGTGGTTTTAATGTTATGGCTGTTTGATGTCTCTGTTTTATTGCACCTGTCACCAGCCCCCTGTAGGCAGTACATAAGTACTGTTGGTGCAGGATCAGGTGCTAGGAGCAGTAAAAGCACAGGCGTTTCAGCTGAACCTTCTTCACTTTGCTTTCTCAGCATGTTCACTGAGCTGCCTGATGAAGGCAACTAGTCTAAAAGTGCTGTGCTTAGGTGTCTCCATGCTAAATATTTGTCAAATACCCACCATTCCATTGTTGCGTTTTATTTTTCATGGTCCATGAAGAATTATAAAAAACGAAGCCTTTTCAACTTCAATTTTCAATTTTTTTTTATCAGTCAAAAGAGAATAATGGTGGCTTATAAAGTGACACAGCTCCCTGTATTTTGTTTGCAGCTTATTTGCTTATTCATTTTTCAGCGTCAGTGACTTTGAAGTCTCTGTCACTGCTAGTTTGTATTTTTTCTGACCAACTGTGCTTGCAGTTTATGTCTGCTACAGTGCGCATGGGCATGAATGTGACACCAGCTCTGACAGAGGGATCAAGAATTTATCAAACCTGTATTATGAGTGGGCCAGCCTGTTAAAAAAAACGTTTCATGATCTCTTGGGGGCCCTCTGGTGGCTATGGGGCCCTGAAGCAGGTGCTTAGTTCTCAAATGCATTGGGCTGTCCCTGGTTTCTTTGTTGATACAGTCAAGCAAACTCTGCCATTGGTTAGTACTTCAGGAGCTAAACAGAAAGCCAAGAATCATGTCTTAATATACAGCTGGTGGGACCAATTGCATGAGAGAAATGTCACTTTAGGCTTTCTGGCAGTTCTGAATCAAGCACTGCTCTAGTCAGGTTTTAGTCTGTTATTGCAAGGTCTCCTGAAAGAGTGTACAACTGCAACCTTTAAGTAAAAAAAGATCTGTTCTAGGCTTCAGCTAAAACATACTGAAGGTGTTTTGCAAGCTTCCGGTATTTGTGTTCATTCCAGATTGGTCAAAAATATTATTGTACACCAGTGTTGCACATATTAGAAATACCATATGGCCCCAAGTACAATTATAGTTAGGTTTTTTTAATATTTATGGCCCAAACTGACAGACTAGCTTTAATAATCATGGCTTATGACTGTTTAGTAATAGCCTTGATCATTACTTGTAAAATAGTGAGGTCATTGTTGACTTCTTGATAATCATATTTTATAATTTACATGATTCCATGATATAAGGGGGTTGAAATGTGGCAGTTTTGTTTACTACAGAGTGTGATAGGGCATTTTTGGGAAAACTTTTTCATTTTTCCCATGGACAAAAACTGCAAGACATTATTATTGCATGCCACTTACTAACTTACTACAAAAACACAGTCTGAGAGGTCGGTGGACGCTGACATTGTAAGGTGTTCCCTGTGTGTTGTTATCTTGAATGTCTTTTATGTACATGTTGTGCAGTGTTTATGTACTGCAGTAACAGTGTAGATGTTAAATCTTAATGGGAAAGGCAACAGAATTTCAGCTCACTTCTTTCATCTTCCCTTTCTGTTTCCTCTCCTTACGTAGGAAGCGTATCCATGGCAACCCCGTTTTGCTCATCATGTCACCCTACAGTGAAGCCTCAGTGTGTGGGTGTGTGTGTGAGTCTGCGTATGCGTGTTCGTGAGTGCACCTGCATATCTATGGTCTGTGCCTGTGCGTACATGTGTGTAGGTGTGTTGGTGTGTGTGGGTGTTTGTCTGTTGGAAAGGTTTCTTCCTGTCTGACTGTCATTTGTTGGCCAATCAGAATGCTCTGCATTCTCACCCTAGCCAAACAGTGCCGACATTATTCTCATTGCTGTTCCATCCGACCAATGAAATCATGGCAGAGCAGTTGCCATGACGATTAACGGAATGCTTTGATGTTTCGACTTGAGTTATGGAATATGTGCGAGAGAGACAATGAAATTAGAGAGAAGCAGAATGAGAGAGAGAGAGAGAGAGAGAGACCAAAGAGTTAAACAGCCTGAAACCTGGCACAAATATGAGCTCAGCTGTGTCACTGCAGGCAGTATGTGCGTGTGTGCGTGTGTGTGTGTGTGAGATTGTGTGCGTGCATGTGTGTAGTCATGTTTATAATGTGAGAAGCCATCTGTGTGCAGTTTGAGTCCATCTTTTTTTTTGAAAGCTCATCCTTACACACACACAAACACACACACACACACACACACACACACACACAACATACTACACAGCACTGTTGTGAAAATAGGTGACACATTCATAGTGACAATCCTGAGCCGGCCGCACATCCTGTTGCTTGGCAACCACCCCAGTGCCTCTCCTAGTGTGCAACTGAGTCTGTTTGTGTTTGCGTTTCTGTGTGTACAAGTGTGTGCAATATTTGCATGGGCTCACATTTGTGTGCGTGTGTTTGCGCCTGCCTGTGCTTGAGCATTTCCGGTTCGTAATTGCTTATGAACATTTCATTGTGCATTAAAACCCAAGATGAAAATCAATATGAAAAGCAATATGAAAATCTCTCTGAAGCCGTCGTTTCCGTGGAAATGGAGGGAGGAGTTTGGGCTCTCCCCGTGGCCTATCAGCACACTAGATCACTTCACAGACTCTGCATTATTTATGAAGGCCTATGAATATTTAAATGAAGGACCTATGAATATTTAAATGTGCTGTTACAGACGGTGCTGTTGAGCCTCTTGAAATTGTAGCTGGCATGACTTCTGCTGTGCACTGAAATATAGTGTATAGTCCAGTGTCCAGTGTGTTAGTGATTTACTGTATTTTATGGAGTTTAGTGAATGTGATGTAATTGAGAAGTGAATTCGAAAACTCTTTTAAACAGTCGAAAGATGACAACATGATGGGCATTTTCTAATGCGTGATCAAAAATGATCCAGCCCGTCCTTAAAGTGAAGAGCTAAGGGCAGGTTGGGGCAAGCTATATCTTAGACAATGACTGCAGAGATTGGTAGCAATCACTATCTTCTAAAGAGAAGCTGAATCAAGAGTATTAGCTTTGGGTTGGAGCTAAAATTGCAACTCACGAACAGGAGCACCACAGGAAGACACTGTGTGATCAGCATAGACACATTTAATTCATTTCTGTGCACTTGTGTGTACATTCTCTGTGTTTTCTGGTTATGGTCCAAGTGTGCCCTATTTCTCGGAATGCCTGTCGCACTTGATGCACACTAAATTGACTCCTTCCTATAATGCCACAGTATTGAGCACAGCATGTATCTTACAATACATTTGTGTCCTTCTAACATTTGTATCCCTCTGTTTTACTAATGTCAGAGCAGATTTTTAACAAGCAAATGGGTTTTTCCTCGTGAAACCACCTCAAACCATGCCAACAAAATAAACAAAGTTAATGTAAATTGCTAGATCAATTGCATTAGGTCTATACTGCAAATACTTTAAAGTGTTTTAAACTCATTAATGCCATGTGATCACATTCCTGTTTCATTTTTTTAAATAAGAAAAAAAGAATTTGTTGAATTACTTAACATTAGTGCATTCTTAGCAAACCTTATGTGAACCAAACAACACAATGCAACTTTATGATTATTTTGGTTTTTTTTAACATGACATTTATCTAACCTATTTATGAATTTGTGTGACCTTTAGAATTTGTGTTTCTGTGAATTTAAGTCTGATATATGTAAATGGGATCTGCACTGATTAGCTGCCCTGTATTGTGCCTCGATCAATGTTATTGCAAATGGAAATTCGAAGTGTTGGAGGCAGGAAAAATGAATGAATGTAAAAATCTAAACCACTTTGACAAGGCCTCATTTGTGAACAACCGTATCCGAGTGTCTCTAAAAATGCCTGGTCTTGGAATGTACTCCTGGTACACAGTGGTCAGTACTTACCAAAAATGGTCCATTGAGGGGTTCATGGGGGGATTGAAACCAAGCCAGCCTGGGCTGATCCTGCAGAAGAGCTACTGTATCATAAATTGCTAACAAACATGAATGCTGCCTAAGACAGAAAGGTGTCAAAACACGCAGTTTATCACAGCTGTTAAGTTGCTGTATCATCTATCTATTGTACTGTCTTGGATTTACATTCCATTCACACTACTGTCACAGCGCTATATCGCTATCTTGTCTAATATGAAAGTGAACAGTGAAAGTGACCATTCTGTCATACGTGAACACACCACAGCACACAGTGTGAACAACATGAAATTCTTCCTCTGCATTTAACCCATTCACCAAGTGAACCAGCGGGCAGGAGGCACGAACGCCCTAACCACTAGACCACCAGCTGCCCCATTCACACTATATTCATACTCTTATACTGTTGCACCATGGTCCATGTAAAAACATCTTATCACACTATGCATGTGTTCACAGTTGCTAACCTTGAACATTGAACTTTCAGCTTGCTGTGTATGGGGATGCATTGCCGCACACAGGGAAAAAAGGCTTCATGTCCACAAACCCAACCATTAATATGTTATCTTAGCTAATTAGCTCATCCAGCATTAAAAGCCAGTAATTTCCCTTTGGTTATTTTTGAATAATTAAAAAAACCCTGAGTACAATCGTTCATCAACATCCGCCCACATCCCTAATATTTATAGTATTATAATGAAATAGAAGTATTTATTTTTCTAATGGCTCCACTTTCTCCATCCTTCATCTGTACAATCTGATTCCTGTATTTTCCCTCATCAGCCGCACTGGGGATGTCAAAATGGTGGTCCTGTGAAACGAACATATATTGGATTCTCTTTCAGAACTGTTTCTGTTTCAGTCGCACTACATAAAGTCCTGTTCTGTTCTATGGTATTACTCTTTTTACGCATTTTCTTTCATCATCTAAATCTAGCATGAAAAGAATGATCAATTGAAACTAAAAACAGTCCTATGTGGACCGTGTCCAACTTCATTGTGTCAAGTGCTGAAACCCCAGTCACTCCCCAGTCATTTAGTGCCATTTCAGTTTTTAATCCACACTGAAATATTAACAAATGACAGTTGGTTGTTCCTTGTAGCAAAGTCCATTTCTTGTAAATCACATCTATTGGGGAAAAAAAGATGTTAACATGCGCTGAAGATGTCTGTGCGGGTGATTCTTATTTTAGCAGCAGGAAGGAATCTTGTCTGAATATATAATATCATTCTAGAGAGAGATACGCCGTTGCTAAGCAACAATTCCACCTATAAAAGTGTGATGAACAACGTTTGACGCTTTGTTGAGATTTCAAAAGACCACACTTAGAGTTACTGGTGAGCTGTGTCGGTGTGTGTGTGTGTGTGTGTGTGTGTGTGTGTGTGTGTGTGTGTGTGTGCGTGTGTCTGTTTTTGTGTTTGTGTGTGTGCATGTGAGTGCATGTGTGTGTGTATTTATCCGAAAGAGAATGAGAGAAGGAGACTAAATTTTATCTCCTTATACAACTTTAGCCCTTTGACAAATGTCACATCAAAGAGCCATCATTTACACACACACATACACACACACACACACACAGTGCATAGCTAGTGGCAGAGACACCCAACTAACAGGATGTGACAAGTTTTCCACCACCTCCCTTTAGCACCCTCAGCTGAAAGCCCCCCCTAAACACACACACACACACACACACACACACACACACACACACACACACAAAACACACACAAACACATACACACACACATACACCCACACAAACACACACACACACACAAAATGCCAATCAAAGAACACTGATATCCATTCACATAGGGTTCTATAGCCATATACTGTACACATGTCTTCTAAGAATTAGAATCACCAATTGAAATTAAAAACATAGATAATATCATTATGATGCCGTCTGGTTGGATATATTAGGCAGCAGGTGAAGAGTCAGAGTATCTGCAGAATGGCAGGTCTTGTGTATTGTTCCAAGTGTATAGGGTGGTTCGAGGAATTATACCCAATGAACCGGCGACAGGGTCATACAAACCCCATGCATGTGAGGAGAGAAGACTAACCCAACCAAACAGAAGGGCCAATGTAGCACAAATCGCTGAAAAAAAGTTAATGCTGGCTGTGACAGAAAGGTGTCAGAACAGCAGTAGTGCCTGCAATGGAGCACCAGAACTGGACCAGAGGATCTGCTGCTAATGTCTTGGTTTCTGATGCCACAGCGCACCTTCAATGGTCTTGAGGCGTCGTCATGGGAGATTTTGTCACAGATACGTGTATTATTAGACATGGCATGAAGTGACTTACCTGTGATAAAGTGGCTTATTCCTTTAATAAAATGGCAGATGACATAAAATAATATACGATTCATCAATACTTTAAATTAGTTTAAATTATTTGTAGTTTTGTTATTGTTAACTGTATTTTAATACAAATAATTCTTCCTCTAAGAAATCTGGATTGCAATGGTTCTCATATTACATAAAAGCTATAAATTGATTTGCATGTCACTGAGTGAAATATGCATTTGATCCCCGACAACCCAGCCAGACTTCTGGCTCACATAGACTGGCAGTGTGCCCATGTAGCACACAGATTACAATCAACCTATTAATTACAGATACTCCTGATCTTAACTCGTTATGGGTATAAAGCACACCTGTCCACAGAATCAGTTTCTTCCATTCCAACCTCTCCACCACCATGGGCAAGACCAAAGAGCTGTCAAAGGACGTCAGGGACAAGATTGTAGACTTGCACAAGGCTGGAATGGGTTACAATACCATCAGTAAGAAGCTTGGTGAGAAGGTGACAACAGTTGGTGTGATTATTCGGAAGTGGAAGAAATATAAAATCACCATCAATTGCTCTCAGTCTGGAGCTCCATACAGTCTCTTGTCTCTTGGGGTGAGGACGATCATGTGAAAGGTGAGGGATCAGCCCAGAACTACACGGGAGGAGCTTGGTAATGACCTGAGGGCAGTTGGGCTCAAATAATTATTTCCCCCATTGCATATGGCAGTTATTTCATAAACTTTTTGTCATTTCAGACTGAAAATATCATAATATCACAATTCTGTACAATTCTGTACCTAACAGACACCTGGTCTGGCTAGCATTGTACTGTGTGCTGGGGAAAGGACCATCCAATCCACCCTGAGAGATAAACACCAACTCTTGGCTTTGGCATCACTGGGAATTAAACTTGAGATCTTTCGATGAATTTCATAATTTTTACAGCTTCTTACACATGACTAAAACAAGAATCAGAACTAGAATTAACAAAACTTTATGGTGGGATCAGTTGTATATAAGTAATATTGACAGACAGTAAGAAGTGATATTTGCATGGTAAGACTATAGCACATGATATAAAATCGCACAGAATGTTAGGCACCCAGTTAGAACATTGCACAATATTTCACATGGTAGACTATTGCACATAAAAGTAAAATTATAATGCACATAGTAATACACATAATGATAATTATTGAAGTCCCGTAAGAAATTCAGAGATTATTGCACAGATTATTGTGTGGGTTTGTGCCAGAGGGAGTTGTAGAGTCTGATGGGAAGGAAGGATTTCTTGTGGCATTTGGTTGAGCACTTTATGCTGGTGAGTCTGTGGCTAAAAGTTCTTTTGAGTTCAGCCACCACACTGTGGAGTGGGTGATGAGCATTGTCCATAATGGACTGAAGTCTAAACAATGTTCTCCTTCAGCCATGGTTTCCACACTGAAATCGTAGAGAATCATGCAGAGAAGTAATTTTTTCAGGGTGATATTTGACAACAAGAAATTATTGCAGTGGTTAAGAGAATCTTTACCAGCTGAGGATGATTTCCAGATTTCCAGGCAGTAATAGTGCATTCAAGATTCAAGATTCAAGATGTGACTTCTCTACATGATTCTCTACGATTTCAGTGTGGAAACCGTGGCAGTAATAGTGCATTTGTGCAGAGCCATCATAACTTTTTTTGTTGTCCACTCCTTGTGAGGGTAACAATAGTCTGTTTGCCCATGGATTGACGAAGTCTTAACTCTTTAGACATGATTTTCTAACCTTTTTCAGCCACATGAGCATCAACGACTCTTTTTGTGAGTTCCTCAAAACCATGATTCACTTCCAGAAACTTGAGCTGTGAAGATCAAATTTAAATGGAAAACACATTTCTCCTTCAAATGTTAATTCTAGAAGTTTAAATACTTTTGCAAATAGATATATAAAACTTGTTAAACTGAGTTCTCTTTATCTACTTTTAGGGTTTGCATAAACAAATTGTTATGTTTGAACATTTGTGCAGAAATATGCAAAATTCCAAAGGGTTCACAGACTTTCAGCCACCACTGTATTTTGTATCAAGAAAATGTCATTGTAATATATATTTTTACCGCCCACCCCATTCAACATTCCAAATGTGCTTGCAATGCTAGAGAGAATTGTTCTTTCGTGTGGAAATCTTGCTGCACTAGAACTGTAGGCTATAAATAGAGGACGACTGTTAGCAGGATGTATGGCTGCACAAACGTCCCTCTGTTATGTAAATTACCATACAGAGCTCCTCTTTTCCACTCATTTCCTGTGCAGTTGGAGAGAGTTGGATGAAGAAAAGGTTTTCTTGTTTAAGTGGTTGTTTATTTCTTGTTGCAGAAGAATCTTGCTAACCAGCTATTCTTCTTTTGTGTGACATTTTATGTGATTTTCTTTCTTACTCTGTTTTCATTGAGGTTGGAAGTAACACAATTTTTGTCTTGGCCAGTCTTGACCAGTTTTGGCCTTTGCTGTAGGAAATGGGAACATTAGTGTCCATCAAGACCCTCTTCATCATGAGAGAACAGACCCCTACAATCTGCTTAATCTGGTTTCATACTACTTGGTGACAAATTATAAATAGGGCAGTTCTTCATCTCCTCTGCAAATGTCCCTTTTGTACCTTTTTCCTGGTTTCTTTATCATGACTTTAAACAATGGTCATTGTCTCAAACCCGTTTCACAAAAAACAAAAAAAATTCTTTTTAAATGGCTTTTAAATGACTTTTAAATGGAGTTGGTCCCCCTAGAATGCAGTAGTTTATCCACCCACTTTGTTCTCTTTTGCATCCTCGTACTGAAGACCAGTAAGAGATATTGAGTTCAGCACTGGACAGCTCCTTTATGCTGTGGAACCTCATTGAAGCTTCTGTAGTCTACAAATATACAAGGACTATGAAAACACTGAACTTACTGAACATTTATTGAATCAATGGTAGATTATACCATTCCAAAAGTGATGGTTAATTTTCACATTTTTACATAGACAACATTATCTTATCCATACCAATGGTGTGTCTGCCATTGCATATGCCTCTTGTGAAGAAAAACATTGAAAAACAAAAGGTTTGGTTAATGTGACTAGATCACTAGATCATTTGGCTTGTCAGTTCTGTCTGAAGCTCTCTTGATTAAAGATCGGTGTTCAGTTGAAGAACAGTTTGATTGAAGAACACTGCTGAAGAAAGTTGCAGCAGAGAGCTTGAGTCAATTCTGCCAACTCTCACATACGCCATCTGTTGTCTAAACTGATCCCAAATAGTCTTTAGAATTCTGGGATCAAACAAAACAAAGCAAAACAAAATGATTTTTCAATGAATAATCACAATGACCTATAGAGTATTCAATGACCAATTTAATTGGTAATGACAGCTGCATCAAATTGCATTAGGAGATTCTAATTACTGACAATGGAATGATAGCCAATGTTAACAGAGACTGATGAGGCTACTGTACTTA
Organism: Brachyalestes nurse; assembly: GCA_037974405.1. Lineage (NCBI taxonomy): Eukaryota > Metazoa > Chordata > Actinopteri > Characiformes > Alestidae > Brachyalestes > Brachyalestes nurse. The sequence continues at coordinate 29,602,129 of JBBPCY010000039.1, forward strand.
AAATGTTATCCTATGGTTAGGTGTGGATTTGGTGTTTCTGGGGCCCCAAGCACAGTTATGTCTGGAGGCCCTAATCAAGCACATTGACTTTAATGCAAAATACAATAATTAGCTTGTAGAGTTTCTTACGTTGGTTACGCTGGTAAGTCAATTTCTGGCCAAAGTTCTGGGTCAAATGGGAATTTTCATTTCAATTATTATCTCATGTAGACTTAACTGCTGTGGCTGTAAAGTCATCGGGCAAACAAAAGGTGCTGTTTCGTTGTCTCAAGACCTAGTTCAGTGCCTCCATCAGAATTTTTTAAAGTGTCATCCTTGACACATCCTAAAGTGTCACTACTAGAAAAAGATTTTTTTCATGTGTGCTGATTTGGTAGCTAAGGTGTTATGGTGTCAAAATCAAATCCAAGCTTGTGATCACATTTTTAAACTCTAAATGCCTAGAGCACTATATGCGTTTCTTCCATGACAACAAAAGAAAACAGCCGCCTCTGTTTGCAAAAAAATGTGTTTAGTATAAACCTCACCTACATGCTTTGCAGAAATTATGATTTTGACTGCAGTGCTTTTATGGTACTATTTTTAACCCTAACAACCCGAGTGACACAGATCCATGCTGGCAGTGCAACAAATGGTAAATCGTCATCTTATGGCAAAACAACTCCTTATATGGAAGTTTCCGCAGTCTGTGTTGATGCTTGAGGTGTCGGACATCATGCTAAGCTTTGTTGGGTGTTCCTATGTCACATAGAACCCAAGTTATTGTAATTTTCAAACTAATTCAATTCAATTGTATTAATATAAAGCTTTTTACAACCAAGCAGCTTTACAGAGTCAAAGTCCGAGCTCCTAGTGAGGAAGCCAGAGGCGATAGAGGCGAGTAAAAACTCAGCTGGAGGAAGAAACTTTGGGAGGAACCAAGAGTCTAAAGGGGAACCCATCCTCCTCAGGTCGAATTTAAAAAACATGTAATAATAATAACCGATAATGGTGTCACACACAAATGCCCACAAAGAACAAATATTTCTCTTATTTTAGGTCCTAGAAAACTTTCAGGATAGTCTCCACCCATATTTGTTGAAGACAATTTTTTTAAATACACTCTGAGTTCTGAGGGTTAAAGCTACAAGAGACCACGCATTACAGTATCCACTGTGAAGCATAATGTGAGAACGTTTTAAATCATTTATTTTTCAATAAACATGTCTTGCATCAAGCAAGATCACTTTCCCACAGTTAGTTGTGTCCAGTTCTATTCATTATCTAGTACTCCTCCAGTCACATGATACCACCAACTCTGGGGAGGATGAAGGCTAGCATGTGCTTCTTCAAAGTCACATGAAGCCACCCCCACCATATCTTTTCAGTCTGGCACTAACAAAATGTCAATGGACAGTTCTTGGAGAGGGACACTTACTGCCGAATCTGTTCCTTCAGCTGACAGACTCCAGTGCTAAGTGACAGGGAGCGGGCCATCCTGTCCATCTAGAGAGAGCAAAGTCTGTTGTGCTCTCTTGGACACCTCTTCTATGAATGACTGTGACCTCATCAGGGATCAAACTTGCAAACAGGTAAACAAGCAATTTACACTTTGTTAATTTGGCACATTCATACAGAATTCATATCACATTTGTGATAATATGTGTGTATATTGAGAACAACGTTGAACCTTACTCAGGCGGGCATTTTAAAACTGGAACTACCTCTTTTTGAATTACATGTTAGAGTAGTTCATTAGTGTGACTGAAAGGGAAAAAAGTGGAAAACCCAAACCCGAAGTAACAAACATGGGGAAAAAAAACACACAACAGACTCATAAACAGACTTCAAGACACTAAAGCTCAGGTCAGTTACATAAAAAATATCTGTGTCACTGTTTGTTGTGCTTTGATTAAAGATAATCAGCCCATGAACCCTGCTACACGTTGAGCCGTACTTACCCATAAATGGCTTGCTAGAAGCTGGTGAACAAGAAGATCGTAAGTTCAAATACTTGGAATGCAAAGATTTTTTTTTAAACACAAAATCAGGGGCCATGTATTGATTATATAAAAATCTTTTTTTTTTGTTGCATCTCCATTGTAATATACAGGGGAGAGAGGGTCGACTTGCCTTTGAAATGTGTGTCGAAGTCTGTGACATCATGGGTATAGACAAAATATGGCGAAAGCAGAGAAACAGCAACATGGTTTTGTGATGGACTTAAAGACACTAAAGTTAAGGTCTGTTATGAAAAACGTGTATTGTGGTTTAATAAAATAATTTTTAAAAAGCCTGGGAATGTGGTTACGTGAGCTTGTAGCCGTCCTTACCCATTAATGGCTTGGTAAGAGCCAATTTATATCTTCTAGCTAGAAGATACAAAAATGTCATTAAATTAAGTCAAACAGTCAGTCAGTCACTAGCACCAATTGATGAGCAATGCTTAGACACAGGGGCGTGGCCTGCATGGGGTGTGGTGGGGAATGGGTGGAGCTGCATTGTGAACAGCAGTTTGGTATTCACAACTGTGATCTCTCTGAGGAAACACACCTGCATCTAACAAACACGCGCGCACACAGCTGTGTTACCATGGAGATGTGGCCAACCAATGACAGGCACTGATTTTCCCTCCAGGGACTCTGCTGACCTAAAAGGGTGGGGGGGATGCATGTGTGTGTGTGTTGGGGGTGCATTTTTTCCTGGTAAAGCCATCTTCAGTGACTCTGAAGTGTAAATTATACCAATCCTGCCTCAGCACTGCTAATTTTAGTTGCAAAGTGCAGCGAGATACAGATGTGTGAACGTGTATCCGCATCCGCAAGTAAACTATGAGGTACAGTACAAACAAACTGATACTACAAAGTGGTACTATTTTATGCTGTTATTATCAAGCATTTTGAGATAATAATATAACGCATATTTTCACATATGAGATGATAATATAACATAACGTTTTCTTTTGTTGTGTATATTTATGTAATTTCTATATGACTGTGTGAGTGTCAATGTATCTGTGTACGTGTGCGTGTGTGTGTGCGTGTGTGTGTGTGTGTGTATTTCTTCCTGAATTCTCAGTTGAGTTTATGCAGTGTGCAGTTGACTCTGTTGCTAGGCAAGACTGGTAAGTGTGGCCTCCTCTTGGCCAATCCCGTGTTGCGGCACAGCGCCTGTTTCAATTAGCCAATCAGAAGCCAGGGTGAGTTGATCTTTTAGTTCTTCTATGTTTCTGTCTGAAC
>JBBPCY010000039.1:29616276-29631920 GCA_037974405.1 Brachyalestes nurse
AATTTCTGTAGTGAAGCGCTTGCAGAAGGAGGCTGAAGAACAGAAGCAGAGGGTTCTCGAAGAGCAGATCCGGCTGCAGGAGCGAGTGTTAAGTGACCAGAAGAGAACCTATGAGGAACATACAACCCAGCTGCTGGAACACATGAAAAAAGAGATGGAGAGAGTGAAGGAGGATAATGAACGAGTGTTGGAGGCCAAACTCAAGGTGAGATGTTTCAGTAACTGCAGGGTCACAGCTCTTCTCTCCCTTATTCCAAGACCTGATTTCATCTACCCATGTTTCATAGTAACAAGTTTACATAATACAAGACTGTGTTTCCATGAGAAAATGTGAAGTGTGATAGCACGGTTGCTATGGTAACTATGGTAAATGCGTTGCTAGGTGGTTACTATGGTACACAATTATTGGAAACTGTCCCAAACGTTTTGCACAAACAGAGAGAGACCCAAACATTGGTTATATGGACAAAAAACTTTCGTAATCACTCTAATAAATACACACGAGAGGCTAAGGTGCTGTAAATTGGGTACTGAACTGGACTGAATTCCAGTTTTATTTTTTAACTTGACTCCATAGCCTCGCCCTGAACCCTGGTACAAGTGTACTCTTCCCCCTTGAAGATTATGCAGTTGTACCTTTAAAGTAATGCAGGGCAACAACTGTTTAAAAGAAAATTTAATGATTGATTAATCGCAAAGTTACACACAACATCAAATCAATTCTAAAGTAGTGTATCGCGCACTTTTATCTTAAAAGCACTGCTATAACAAAAGCGCAATATCATGTGACTTGCAAACACTTTAAAGAAACAAGGAGTTTTGTAACAGCAGTGTCCCGTTAACACAGTTAGTTCAAATACGTCTTATACAATAATGCAATCAAATCAATTATAAAACTAAAGCTATTTGCCACTGCAGGACAGTCACATTTTATCTAGTTCATTACAAAAAAACAAGTTCTTCTCAGGGTCCAGAGCATTATAGCAGCTGTAAAGGGGACCAGCTCCATATTTAAGTCTCTGTATCTGAATACAGTGTCATTATTGGTGTGATGCCCAGGCGTCGCATTACTTTTATCCATATAGTGCATGTTGACTTGTATTGTCCATCATAAGAATGTACAAGACTTTACTCCTTTATTTGAACATTGCAGTGAGGATTTGATCGTGCTCAGCCACAACAGTAGGTAGCTACTGATGTTAAATGAATAGTTCTGGAACATGGGGGAGCAGAACCATTATAGCATCTGTAAAGGGGACCAACTCCTTATGAAAGTCTCTGTATCTGAATTGAGTGTCATTAAAGTCCATGTTGGTGTAATGGTCAGGTGTCCCATATAATATAGACAAAAGAAATGGGACACCAGACGCAGCGAAAACCAGCCGAGACCTAGATCTGCGTGCTGCGGTACCCATGAGCACAAACAAAAAAAAAGATCTGCTTTAACGCGTGATAAAATAATGTTGCTGTTAAGTAAATAATGCATTAACGCGATAATAAGTCGTTACCGTGCCCAGGCCTACTTTAAAGTAATCTAAAGCACACAATTGCCTCTCAAGAACTATGTTTGTCATTGAAATGCTTGTAAATGTGTTGACTGGATTATTGCCAATATATTGTAATTACAAAAATGCTCAGTAGCACTAGTTTTCTGATTGTATACTGTGTTTGTTTGTGTCAGGAGCAAAAAGCTCTACTGGACAAGAATTTTCAGGCAAGAGCAGATCAGATGCAGGAGGAGATTGACGGGCTGAGAGCAGAGATGAAGGCCAATGATGAGTCAAAACACTCTACACTGAGTACGGTGGTGAACATTATTGCCACAGCAGTCGACATCTTTCGATTGGGCGCCCGCTTACTGTCAGTTTAGCTGTCTAGAGTTTAGTTGCCTTTTTGACAGTTTAGTTTTGAACAGGTTTAGTTGCCTAAGGCAGCGGTCCCCAACCTTTTTTGGCCCACAGACAAGTTTAATGTAAAACAATGTTTTCACGGACCAATACAGATACAACTAAAAACAAAGAGCGTAAAACTAAGAAGAAGCTCCCGAAGACGTTTGTGTTTTACTCATTTTTGTTTGCCTGTGGGCTAAATTTTTTTACATCAAAAGTGCTTGGGGACCTCTGGCCTGGAGAACATTTCTGTGGGTGCTTCTTAATCTGAGAAACTTTAAATTGGTTTTTAAAAAAAAGAAAACATGTACATTACTTGAAGGAGCTTCCCACTTCATTTTTTAAGAGTACAGTTTAGCTGCAGTGTCTTTTGTTAAACACTTCTGAAAATAAAAAGTGAGGTGTTAGTAAAGAGCCTTCTTAGAATGCGAGGAACCTTTACCAAATGGCAAATGCCACATTAAGGTTCCGTACACATGATGTGGAGGTTCTCGAAACTTTCTCGAAATGCTCCTCACACACTTTTCATTTCTCATTTCTCTTAGGTACCAAACCAAATAACTTAAAATAAAATAAAATATCACAAACTTCACGATGTTACGTTACCACTTCTGCTCGTGTTTAACTGCCTTATATGCAGCCGGCCTCTGTACCTATTAAAGTATTAAATACTCTTTTTCAAATATTTCAGGAACAGTGAATGCTGCAGAAGACTGTTCTAGCTAATTCTGACATGACTTTTGAACAAAACTGATAAAGAGAACCACCAAAACTATTAGTAGAGCTGACATAAGTAATAAGAGAAGAAAGTCTTGATTCAAATGCATTGTGTCAGAACCATAAGTGTGTGCTTGGAAAACCGTGTAATGGTTTTAATGCTGTGGTTTTACTGATGCAGGTTATAAAAATCTCAGAGAATTCAATTGACATTTCAGCTCACATTCATTTCCACCATAAGGGATTTTCTTTGTCAGCTTTAATCTGGAGCTTCAGCCTTTGGATGGTCTTAAACATGATTGACAGTGTTTCTTTGCTTTGTTTTGTAATTGATTGATTAAAGTGTTTTATCAATAAAGTGTGTTACTTTACACCCCATGACCTTTTGAAGCCCTTAATGAAGTTTTCCTGGAATGTTCTTGATTTAAATGTGCAGCTGAAATATGGTCCTAAATTTCTGACATTGTAAGAAAATGATCGCAGATTGTCTTTGGTCGCCGTGATGATGGACATATTATATATATATACCTTGATGAGTGTCACTAAAAACAGTTAAATATATAAAACAAATTAGAAACTTGCAGAAGAGATTTATACATTTTTACAAATAGATATTACAATAGGAACCATTACTTATAGTATTTATTATAAGGAGGATCTTTTATGACTCTGTGGTGGCATCAGCCATCTTTTACGGTGTGGTCTGGTGGGGCAGCAGCATCTCTGCTGGGACAGAAAAAGACTGAACAGGTTGATCCGGAGGGCCAGCTCTGTTCTAGGATGCCTCTGGACCCAGTGGAGGTGGTGAGTGGCAGGAGGATGGTGCCTAAGTTATCCCTGTTGGAGAACATGTCCCACCCCATGTAGGAGACTCTGGCAGCACTGAACAGCTCCTTAAGTGGCGGCTGCTGCACCCACGGTGTGGTAAGGAGAGATTCCGTAAGTCTTTCCTGCCAACTGCTGTCAGACGGTGCAACAAAGACTTTGATGACAATCGCACAAGCAAACGCACAAATGAACAAACACACAATACTATGATGGAACATGTGCCATTTTGATTTTCTGATGGAACATGCAATTTTCTTTCTTGGGGAACCACCATAACTGGGCAATATGTGCAATTTAAAACATTACTGCAAATGCCTGCCACTCACTGTGTACCTGTTTGTATACATTCTCATTGTGTACAGACATATCACTTAGTCAACCTGTATCCATATAGTCTAAAGTATATATTTTATGTGAACATTTACTGTACATATGTCCATATTCTATATCTCCATATAAGGTACATTTTATTCTATTCTATTCTGTATTTGTGCTCTACAGTTAGTAAAATACTGCATAGCTGTCTCTATTCACCCTCACATCAGTGCTGTAACATTTCTGTGGGTTCTTACCCTCGTATTCCTACTTTTTAACAGTCATCCTGAATTAATTTGCATGTGTGATGCCTTCTGGGGTGATTACAATCAGCCTCCTCTAATTCCAGCTGGATTCTCCAGAAGCTAGCATTAAATAAATTAATGTAATTATATTTATATAATAAATATTAGAAATGTCACGTGTGTCAACATGTTGTATTTTGTCTCCAATATTGCTTTTTCTCCTTCTTTTTGTTATTTTTCTAATTTATTCTTTTTTGTCTTTCAGGTTAGTACCAAAGACTCACCAATTTAACTCACTTTAAACTAACTGCGAATCTTTATAACATGCGGATGATAACTTCGTGTGCATTATTCAGGGTAAAATGGCTTTCAGATCAATGGTCAGTTGTGCCGCGACCGCCCCGCTCTTCCGTGCCGCTTTGCATTTTGGTTATTGTAGTTTAAAAAGGTGATCCCGTTCAATAAAAGCTTTACGTTTCTTCTAGCTGTATGTACGTTTCTGCCATCAAAATAAAAGAAGAACGTAATACTTGTAGTTGTGCCTATATTTGTATGTAGAACGGTAAAATATTTTGTTGTTAAGCGTATTCAACTTTACTAGGAACTACAATTCCCGGCTTGCGTTGTGCGTTCTAACACAGACAGTGGGGTCTTCCGTGTTGCTCTCTGAGGAGAAATAACAACAGAGGATTACACAAACCGGGGTGGAAATTATAATGGTTTTATAAACTGACACGACACTAAAGAAGTCAGTAGTCACGATGTCGACAGTGCAGGGGACGAAGAAAAGGGACAAGCGGGTTTTATCAGGTATCTGCCCCGATTCTAAGTGCCAGGCGAAGCTGTTTTTCCCTGCTTTCGGCTCGATTAGCATCGAGTGCACCGAGTGTGGACAGAGACACGAGCAGAAGAATCTCCTAAATGTGGAAGAAGTGACTGATCCTGACGTTGTCCTTCATAATTTGCTGAGAAATGCATTACTGGGTGTTACTGGTGCCCCGAAGAAGGGCACGGAGCTGGTGAAAGTGATGGGGCTGTCCAACTACCACTGCAAGCTGCTGTCCCCTGTTCTCACCCGGTACGGGATGGACAAACAGACGGGCAGAGCCCAGCTCCTGCGGGACATGAACCAGGGTGAGATCTTTGACTGCTCTCTGCTGGGTGACCGGGCCTTCCTCATCGAGCAGGAGCATGTCTCCACAGTGGGCTATGGTAAGGACAGGTCTGGCAGCCTCATCTACCTCCACGACACTCTGGAGGAGATCAAGAAAGCCAACAGCAACAAAGAATGCCTCATACCCGTTCATGTAGATGGAGATGGCCACTGCCTGGTTCACGCCGTGTCCAGGGCACTAGTGGGGCGCGAACTCTTCTGGCATGCCCTAAGAGAAAACCTCAAGCTGAACTTCAAGCAGAATCTGGACCGCTACAAGGCTCTCTTCCAAGACTTCATTGACACAGCAGAATGGGAGGACATCATCAACGAATGCGACCCCTTATTTGTTCCTCCAGAAGGTGTGCCACTTGGCCTGAGAAACATACATATATTTGGGTTAGCCAATGTCCTGCACCGTCCCATAATCCTCCTGGACTCTCTGAGTGGCATGAGAAGCTCTGGAGACTACTCAGCCACGTTCCTGCCGGGCCTGGTGCCTGAAGAGCAGTGCAGAGGAAAGGACGGCTCCCTCAACAAGCCCATCTGCATCGCTTGGAGCAGTTCGGGCAGGAACCACTACCTCCCTTTGGTGGGCATTAAGGGCATGCCACTGCCCCAGTTGCCTGCAGCACTACTGCCCAAAGCTTGGGGTGTTCCACAGGAACTCATTCGCAGGTACGTGAGTCTGGAACCCTGTGGCGGATGCGTGATTGGGGGTGACCGAAGCCTGCAGGAGAAATATCTGCTCCGCCTAGTTGGTGCCATGGAGGATGTCTTTATGGAGAAGCATGGCATCCACCCTGCACTCGTTGCTGATGTTCATCAATATGTGTACCGCCGTACAGGGGTGATCGGTATCCAGCCTGAAGAGGTGACCGAAGCAGCGAAGAAATCAGTGCAAGAAAATCGGCTGCACCGCTGCCTTATTTGTAATGCGCTGTCTGAACTCCACGTGCCCCCTGAGTGGTTGGTGCCTGGTGGGAAACTCTATAACCTGGCTAAATCCACTCATGGAAATCTCCGGGGAGACAAGAACTACAGCTTCCCCCTGAACAACTTGGTATGTTCCTACTGCCCTGAGAGGGACACTCTGGTGCCTGACTACAAACTCAGCTCGCTCTCCACCTGCACCTGGTGCCACGGGACCTCAGTGCGGCACATCCGTGGTGACGGATCAGTAGTGTACTTGGATGGGGACCGTACTGCCACTCGCTCACAGGGAGGGAAGTGCGGATGCGGCTTCAAGCATTACTGGGAGGGGAAGGAGTATGACAACCTGCCTGAGGCATTTCCGATCACGCTGGAGTGGGGGGGGCGTGTAGTCCGAGAGACTGTTTACTGGTTCCAGTACGAGCCAGAACCGGTGCTGAACAGCAACGTCTATGAGGTGTCGATGCGCCTCGTCACAAAGCACTTCCCCGGGGAGTTTGGTAGTGAGATTCTGGTGCAGAAGGTAGTGAACACCATCCTGCATCACACAGCCAAGAAGAACCCAGACGAGTACCACCCTGTGGCCATGGAGGGTGCCCACGTGCAGGGACAGGGCAGTGGAGAGGTGGTGGAGTCGGACGCAAACCCCCCGACAAAGATCATCCTTACGGGTCAGAAGGGCCGCACGCTGCACAAGGAGGAGTTAGTAATGAGCCGAGCCGAACGAAGTCTGCAGCACAGCATCAGCGAGCAGGCGGCTCTGTCCCAGCGCAGACGCACGCAACGGCAGCGCATGCAGGACCAGAGCGCGGAGCCACGCCCCACCTCCCCAGCCTCGTCCTCTTCTTCCTCAGCTCCACCCACGCCTACTAAAGTCCCACCCCCCAGCGGTGAGAAGAAGATCCGCGTGACAACGAGTGACGGGCGGCAAGCGATGCTACAGTTGCAGGCCCACACCACCTATGCAGAGCTGCAGGCTGCTATCGCCCAGGCCCTCAACCTGCCGCCCCATCAGCAGTGCATCCGGCATGGGTTCCCCCCAAGGGAGCTACCGCCTCCCCCACCCGAGCAGAAGGACATGCCTGTGGCCCTGCAGCACGGAGACCGCATCACTGTGGAAGTGCTCAAAGAGAAAGGCCCGGACACACAAACACAAACCGGGTCTGATACACACACATCAGATGCACACACTCACGCCCTAACAGAACCCCGGCTTAGAAGGACCAGCAGTCGGGAGATGCAGGACAACATCGACCTGGAGATGTCCTCACTCTGTCTTCTAGCAACTCTCATGGGTATGGTCCACTTCCACCCAGCAGAAACAGGACACCTTCACATTTACCTGTTATTATAGTATTTTTAGTTTATACAGAATATTTATACAGTTATTACTGTACATGTATGTACTAATTGACCTTTACCTGTAAAACATACGCAGCTTGGGTTCAGTGTTCATTCACTCAGACTCCAAAATAGACTCCAAAGGCCGTGGTGTTTAATTTTTAACATAGGTGCTGTAAATGAATGTTAGATTTACTTGAAGCTCGTAACAACAATGAAATAATACCCTGGGAGTAAGAGGGCTGTATTTTATTTGCCATAAATACAGAGTTTACAATCTAAGGATGTGACTCATCCTGCACAGCTAGTTTGAATATAGTTCAAGGGCCTTTTATGCAGAATACACAGGCTTGGAATCAGTAAATCTGTTTTTTTATTTTAACAGATTTTAATAAAATGTCACTATTCTCCCCAGTATGTTACATTGCAACAGTTAATTTTTACCATTGATGCAGAAAACTTTGCATCCAACCTTTACATCACAGAATTTCAAGAGAATAATATTTTGTGAAATAAAAAATGAATGATGCCCAAATAATTGTCCAATATAATATTTAACCTTTACCATGACCACATAATTTCATCAGCTCTTTTCTCTGATTACAGTCCTTCATCTAAGATGCAATATGTTTTCTTATAATGTCCATATGTCCTGTTGTCTCTCAGGTGAAGATGTGTGGTCGTATGCCAAGAAGTTGCCTCACCTGTTTCAGCAAGGAGGAGTTTTCTACAACATTGTCAAGAAAGACATGGGTATATACTTTTTTCTTTCTTTTTAGTATTTTATCTTGTATTTCAGACTCTCTTCCACACAGTGAGAGCACAGTCTCAGCACAATCAGATTTATGTGTGTGTGCACATGCAGGCGTGGAAACTGTGATTGGTGATGGTAGAGAATGTGGTGGCCTCACACACAATCAGCATAAAGGCTCATAACAGATCTTATTAGATTTTATTTCAAAATCTTTGTTCACACTGCAGTTTCTTTAGCCTGACTTTAATACATGTTTAGATTATTTGGTAAAGCTGTGGCCAGAAATTTAGAGAATGACACAAATATTGTTTTTCAAAACATTTGCAGCTTCAGTGTTTGTAGATCTTTGTAAGTGTAATTACAAGCATTTCATAAGTTTTATTGTTTTATTGACTGTCACATAAAGTTTATGCAGAGAGTCAATATTTGCAGTGTTGAGCCTCCTTTTTCAAGACCTCTGCAGTTCGCCCTGGCATGCAGTCAATCAACATCTGGGCCAAATCCTGACTAATGGCAATCCATTCTTGCATAATTAGTACTTGGAGTTTGTCAGAAATTGTGGGTTTTTGTTTGTCCACCTCTTGAGGATTGACCATAAATTCTCTTTGGGATTAAGGTTCCTGGCCATGGACCCAAAAATATCAATGTTTTCTTCCCTGAGCCACTTAATTTTCACTTTTTCGAGCTCCATCATGCTGGGAAAGCCATTGTTCTTCACCAGACTGGTGGATGCTTGGGAGGGTGTTTTGGTACCATTCTTTATTCAGGGTTGTGTTCTTTGGCAAAGCTGTGAGTGTGTCCACTCCTTTGGATGAGCAGCAGCCCCACATGTGAATCTCAGGATGCTTAACTGTTGGCGTGATGGTAGCCTCAACTTTTCTTCTCAGAACAATCATTTTTCTGAACCCCAAACAATTGGAAAGGGGCTTCATCAGAGAAAATGACTTTACCCCAGTCCTCAGCTGTCCAATCCCTGTACGATTTGCAGAATATCAGTCTGTCCTCCAAGTTTTTTTTTTGGAGAGAAGTGGCTTTTTGCAGCCTTTTTCTGACAATAGGCCGTCCTCCAGAATCTTCCTCACTGTGAGATCAGATACACTCACACCGGCCTGCTGCCTGCTGCCTTTCCCGAGCGAGCTCTGAACGGGTGCTGCCCCGATCCTGCAGCTGAATCACCTTTAGGAGAGTCCAGGAGCTTGCAGGGGTTTCCTGAAATCTTCTTCCCAACGACTGAATCTCTCTCCTTGACGTTCTTTGTAAAAATTTGGCATTCTCAAAACTTTTGGCCACTACTTTACAAATGTTATCTGATGGGGCTTTACTGGAATACTAACTTCACCTAACAACCAGTTGTGCAGGCAGCTCTTAAGTCTAAATTTACTGGTGTGCTGTACATGTTCTTCTTGTATGTTGCTCTGGAAAAGAGCGTCTAAAATAAGCTTCAACTCAATTTTTAAGATGTAATGTAGGTGCAACACCGACTTTCTTGTCACACATATTAGCCATCCAGAAAGAGGAAAAAACAAACAAATATCTAATTTTACTGGTGAAATTGAGACGCATGTCCAGAAGTCCTTTTGAAATGTTGATTTCATGTGGAATGTTTCTCCTCCGGTGAAAAGTCATATTAGAGCTTTCTTGAAAAAGTAGGTTTTTTTTTTCCAGACATTTTTTTTTTACTGTATGTTTTCACTGCATTTTTGTATCTGTATGTGTGTGATTGTTTTGATTTCAGGTCTTTTGGATGGGAAGCACTGCACCCTGCCACACCTAACCGGTAAGACGTTCGTGTTCAACGCAGCAGAGGAGCGTTTGGAGCTGTGTGTGGATGCGGCCGGCCACTTCCCTGTGGGACCCGATGTGGAGGACCTTATTCAGGAGGCCCTGTCTCAGCTCTGCTCCGAGACGTCCTCTCGCAGCCGCGAGGGAAGTCCCGCCCACGGCCTTAAACTGGGCAGCGGGGGGGCAGTACGCAAGAAGGAGCAGACCGTCACTGCCTTCCAGGGTAAAGGTCACTCACTGGGGTCTACTCCTCTTGAGCACCGGCCAATCAGGCGGCAGCACAGCAGCGGGGTGGACTTGAGCGGCAGCGTCCGAGGGGAGGGCCTGGCGTTGTCAGGGGAGGAGCTTGTACGAGTGGCTCCGGGCATGCTCACCCTGCGTGAGGGGTGTGGCTTGGTGGAGCTAGAGCCAGCAGCGATTGAAGCTCAGAGGCGCCGCCTACAGGAGATGGTATCGAACATACAGGCTTCTATGGACAAACATCTACGGCAGCAGACCGCACCCGTCGCCGCCGCCACGACCACACCCAGTAAGCGTGACGTGAAGGAGGCGGAGCCCGAGCAGCAGGAAGAGATGGAAAGCCAAGGGGCGGATCCTCCAAGCACCTCTGAGCCCATGGACCAGTCCTGATGACGCGTCATCCGTTTCTCACACACATGGCTTTCTGATTTATGTAACTCACATATACATAGAAACGTCATTCACATGCACTTACACACATCCTACTAACCAATAACAGTGCAGTCCGTTTACTGCTTTGTGTGCGTGTTTGTTGAATGCATTCCTGAGTAATTGTCAAGTCTTATAGGGCATTGGGAGTTGAGCAAAAGCGCTAGTAAATAAAATGTAATCCTTCCATTTATTCATACATGCTTCACACACACACACACGTGTCAGGGCAGCACACACTAATCAGGTTTACAGTGTGTGTGTGTACACAATTGAACGTGTGCGGAACCGAACCAGTCCGAGTGCACCCGAAGCAACCTGTAGCGATGTACACATACTTCTAAAGCAAACATACAAACCAAACCTCCACCTTCCTCAACTGCTGTCAGTTTAGTGTCTGTGTTCATGTGGCTGAGGCTGAAAAGTCTTAACTGTCTTAATCTGGTCCAGAGGCATCATTTCAGAAGCCGGTCAGAATAGTACTGACTAAGAAGGTCTGTATGTGTGATATTAAATACTCCTAAAGGATGAATTTGGCTCATGTTCCTGTATGCTGCTTTTGGATTAAATTAGCACCGTCAGTGGGAACATCCCCACTTTCCTTATTTATTCTGGACTTTGGAAAAAAAAAAAAAACGATGAATGGATAAAAATATGAATGAAATACAGAATTATCATTTGAAATTTTTTTTTGCATAAAAATACTAATGCATTCCAGAGAAGTTGATACTAGTGGCACTAGTACTCTTGGAGGTGAAGATGATGGGATGCTTTAGGCTTGACTGAACGGTTAGGAGACTGCTTTTGTTTTCGTGCAATAAAACACAGCTTTATGAAAGCTTTTAAATGGAGAAGCAGCAAAGGTTGGCTTTCAGACGAGTATGCCATGGCTGGATTCTTGGTCTTCTGGGATTCCTCCCGCCCCCCACAGGGCTGGAGTCGATTCTGTCCCCATCGGTTAAGCTTCAGTTACGTTTCTCCAGGTCGAGTTGTGTAAGGTTGATCTTGAGCATGGGAGAAGGGCCGACTCTTGTTTAGAGTCGAGGGAGGTTATGTTTACGTTTGGCAGTCGTATGGTCGTCCTGTGCCTGCTGCCATTGCCCATACACAACCACACAGCCTTAACGGTCCATTTCAAACACACTCACGTCCCCGACCCCACTTTAGGTTCGCTTCTTTCAGGGTTTTAGTTCATATTAACATTCATATTAACAAGTTCACTGCTTCCAGGGTGTTTCTTTTTGAACATTTCGAACTGAAAGGTTGTTCTGGTCCTTGTTCACCCCTATTCCAAGTATCACTCATGCCTCTCGAGTGGAAAAGAGGAATGGGGTGAGAATGGAAGTGGCCTTGGAGTTAGACCCAGGTTTAGGCATGCCTCGCTTGATGGTACTGGTAAAAGCTTAAAAAAAAAAAAAAAAAAGATTTTTTTTTGTCGTTTGATGGCTTTCCACTGCAAGCGGACAAGATCTCAGAACAAATGATGATAATCCATCCCCCGCTGGACTGAGAAGGATAGAGTAGAACTGTAGAATGTTTATTAGCACCACTCTTTATTGGTAATCATCAGCGTTAAGAATGACTCGGAAGAAATTATTTATTATAGACACAGACATAGTTTGTTTCTGACAATTGGAGTGGTGGCCTGTAAGTTGTGTATTATAAAAAGTATATATTGTACTATACTTTATCCTGTAAATATATTGTTTTTTTTTTTTTTTGTTTGTTTCTTTCGGTTTGCTCCTCCTCCTGTTTGCCAATAAAGCGGTTTGAAGATCCCGCACTGCTGAAGTGTTTGCCGTTTGCATGTGCAATGAATTTTCAGCCTAAGAACAAAATAAAGTTAATGCCTCTGCAAAAAAAACGCTGTGGTTACTGGCCTCCATCGGTTAAATATCGGTTTAGAAACGATGCTGCCTTTCCTAAATGATAAAATGATGACAATTACAATTTCAGTATTAATCAGCAAAGAAATTGGTCCTAAAGCCAAATCACGCCATTAAATGTTCCGCAACTTTGCTTATTTACTCTCTGACTACATTGGACTTGAAAAAATGATGAAAAACGTAAATGGATAAAATCTTAATACAGAATTTTTATTTATTTTGCATAAAAATACTAATGCATTCCAGAGAAGTACTAGAGGGACTAGTACTCTTGGAGTTGAAGAAGATGGGATGCTTTAGGCTTGACTAAACTGTTAGGAGACAGCTTTTGATTTTGTGCAATAAAACGCAGCTTTACGAAAGCGTTTAAATTTCTATTTAAACGCAGAAGGAGCAGCTGCAAAGGTTTGCTTACAATCATGTATGCCATAAAATCAGGTTTTTGGTAATTGTCTACAATGTCCAGAAAACGTAATGAACCAAAGTGCATAAGGAGAGAACGTTGTAGAATCTCCCATAAATCAAACACACGTTTAGAAGCAGTGCTCTGGCCTTCTGAGCAGTTGTGTTCAGATAATTAATGCACTGCACCAGAGATGATGACTCCAATCATGGTTTAATTTCTTTCCTAGACTCACTATGAAACACAATGTACTTAAAATGTACTTAACCCTTCCTTATTTGATCCTTATTTTCCTTATATTTATCACATGAGTGTGAAACCCCTTAATCTTACACTGAAGGCATTAATTCAGGAGGTTCTGTTATTTAAGGGGCAAATGTAAAAAATTCAGTAGTTTTACCCCTTAATCTGTGCATGTTTCCCCTGTATGGGAAATTAAGGTAAAAGTTTTAAGGGGTAAAATTAAGGTGTACATTTTTCTGTAGTGGACTCTGAAAGCTTTTCACCAGTCATTACATAACATTACAAATAGGCAGAGTGGCTAGTGGCCTGGTGGTTAGGAAGTTCACCCAGAGATCAGAAGGTCATGGGTTTGAATCCCAGGACTGTTAGTGACATCACTGAGGTATCCATGTGCAAGGTACCATCCCCACACACTGCTCCCCAGGCGCCCCCTGCTTCACTTGGTGAATGGGTTATATACAGAGAAAATTTCTCACTGTGTGCTGTGGTGTGTTCACACATGACTATAAGGGGCCACTTTACTATTACTTATCAAAAATAAACAAACAAAATCATACCTATCATACTAATCATTTCTTATCAGGTCTAAAACACTGGTGGTCACTGGGATGTCAGTATGGATGTTCAGTACAGTTTCATGGAAGCAACAAAAAGATCAGTAAGATCTTCCTCAGTGTGGGATCTGGGGGCCAGCTTTGTCACCCGCTCCTGCAAAATACACACACACACGTCACAGGTACACTAGGACACTCAATACAGTAGCAAATGGCACCAGTGTTTTTGTTAGTGAACAGAGTTGCCAGTTAATAAGGTATTCTTGTACTTTGTATCTTCAATATTTTGAGGTACATCAACCATTTAAGTAAGAAAACCACATCTTAAAATAATGCTAATTAGTTTGATTGTTCTTTATAAGTTTTATTATTATTAGTCTGATTAACTGGAGGTGCACAAGCCCGTATATTTCTTAGTGCCGGGCTCAGTCTCGGGTAAATTGGGAGGTTTACGTCAGGAAGGGCATCTGGTGTAAAGCTCTGCCGAGTCAAATATGTGGAAGCAGGTTGAGGAGACTAAAGAGATGGAGGTATGTTCTTCTTAAGTTTAATTATTGTTTTTATTTACATTTTTATTTCACCAGTTTTTCAGACCCGCTTCTCCTCCAAGGCCCTGAGAGTAATTGGAAAAATTTCAACTCTTACACCACCCTGTTGCGCTTGCAGACTGCTTTTCCCCTGAACCACTCGGGCCCTGATCAATCGATCATAAAGTTATACACAACTGCATTACTGCAGATATTAATGAATGCTTTGACATCGGAGCGGTCTTGAAATTCAGCACGAGCTTTAAGGGGAAGCGATGCCAAATTCAGCTTTAAAAAGAATAATAAAAATTAGAAGACGCATTTTCGCAAGAAGTGTGAACATGTGGTAGCTATAAAACCAGTGTTTGGTGAAAACCCAACATTGGTTTTATGGGAAACAAAAGTTTGTGTTAAAAAAAAATGCTGCCCATGCAACTTCGAACTTCCTGGTCGTGTAGTTGAAAGTCCGGTGCTCGAGAAGTGGCGCCTATTTTGGCTATAAAATAAAAATATTTTGGCTATGAAATAATAATAAAAATAAAACTTAAGAAGAACAGTATCTGGATGGACTGCGCTGTTGCTATGATTTGCCGGCTCTTACCAACCCATTTATGGGTAAAGACGAACACGCGCCTGCGTTACTTTTAATTAAACCACAACAGTGGTTTTTTAATAACTGACCTGAGCTTTAGAGTCTTGAAGTGTGTTTATGAGTCTGCTGTGCCTTTATGAGCCAACTCGACCAAAAATATACATTTTTTAAATGATCAATGCTTGGCCCCTGACTAACCAATCAAAAAAAATGTTAAGATATTTTGATGCCAAAAGAAGAATAATAAAAATAAAACTTAAAGGTCCCATGACATGAACATTTCACTTTGTGAGATTTTCTAACATTAATACGAGTTCCCCCAGCCTGATTATGGTCCTGCAGTGGCTAGAAATTGTGATATGTGTGAAGCCTGCTTTGATCATCCTGCTCTGCCGTTCAGAGAGAGACAGCTCAGATGGCTCGATCTGGAATTTAGCCCCTTATGTCCCCATAAGGGGAAATAATCCTCCCCTTTCTCGTTCTTTGCCCGCCCAGAGAATTTCGACCCTCCCCTAAAAACATTAGCTCCACCGACAGTCATGGCTTGCAGACGAGGGAAACATGGCAGTTGCTTGGTGCTTAGATTAAAAAATGAGAACAAACATATTTTTTTGTTCCTTCACGCAAGTCTCTGAAGAACCAGTGGGTTATTTTGATTTTTTCTGGAAATATGCCACATGACTTCCAAAAATTGTGTATGTCTGCGCCAAACATTTAGCCGATGACTGTTTACTCCACTTGGGGCAATACAGAGCTGGTCTTGCTGAACGGCTGAAAATTAAGTCTGGATCAGTACCAACTCTCCCTGGACAA
>JBBPCY010000039.1:29632020-29642508 GCA_037974405.1 Brachyalestes nurse
ACACACACACATATATATACACACACACACACACACACACACACACACACACACACACACACACACACACACACACATATAAAAATTTTCAATTCCATTTTGCTCATTACAGGGTTAAATTATTCAGCATTACTGTAAGCATTGATTTTTTTATACTTGTGTTGAGCAATGTCAGCACATGGTTCTTTCTACCACTCCTTAACCCATCATTATTAACCACGCTCAGTCTCAGGATTGCTTTCTCCGCTCACCAATTTATACTGTTTGCCTTATCAACCATACAAGAAATGCTAACCAAATAAATAGTTGCTAACCAAATAAATAAATTCACATGAGTACTATGTACATACTTTGTTATCTCTCTTGGCAGGAATGGCGAGGTGGAGTCTGTTCAGGACGTCGTGGACCTTTTTCCCTTTCATCTTTGTGTCTACACGGTGAGACAGCAGCCTGTCACATGCCTGTAAGACATGAATATTGTCACTATATATTGCAAAAATAACACATTTGCACATCTTAAAATGAAGATCAGTAGTGTAACCCGTGCTTTACACTACCAAAAACACTACTGAAGTGGTAGACTACACAAACACAGCAAAACCAGTGGATAGTGCATAAAAACATTGTCTGCTGCATCAGCACAAGCATGCACCGAGAACATTGTAAAATGGGTTTCCATGGCTAAGAAGCTGCATACAAGCCAAGGAATGTCAAACTGCAACTGAAGTGGTGCAATGCCATTGGAATCTGAAGCATTGGAAATGTGTTCTCTGGAGTGATGATTTAGACTTCATTATCTTGCAGTCTGATGGACAGATCTGGGTTTGAAAGATGCCAGGAAAATGCTATCTACTGGAAAGCACGGTGTCAAAAGTAAATTTTGTTGGAACATGGCAAATAGTCTGGGGTTGTTTTTCAGGATTTAGGATAGAATATTTAGTTCCACTGTTGAGTTTAACATTTTCAGGGAATTACACAGTGATCTCACCTCTGTTTTGACTTGCATGACTCCCTCCTCTGTCAGAGTGCTGGTCTCGATCACTGAAATCCCTTCAGTCAAGATATCTGCAAACATTTTCTGAAAATCCAAGCAAACAGATGTGATGCATAAATTATCCACAAAAGTTGCTATTTAAAGTAGAACTTTTTGAAATGACAGAACAGTAAAGGGAAACCCACTTGATTCTCCTCTGACAACTCATTTATCTTCTTCACATCACACTTGTTGGCCACTATGATAAGAGGCTGTCATATGCAAACACAAAAATAATCGCTGTTAGTGCTCAGTCCCTTGCAGTCACTTATTTTAGAGAATCGTTTGTTTAATAAAAGATCCCCACAAAGAAGATCAGTGATTTTCTGGAATTACTGGAGACAATGCAAGTAAAGGTTGTGAAACTAGTAGTGGAGGCCTGCACAAATTTTTTTCCATGCTAAAACACTCCTGATTCAATAGCCAGTTGGATTTTGTTGGAGTGTTGGAGCAAAAACAAAACACTTAACTGTGCTCAACTCTGCCATACCTACACACAAGGCAAACCCAGTCCAGATTCTTCTCTTTCTCGACCAGATCGGCAGAATCCCTCTCCATCTTCAAAAACCTCTATTCAGAGAGCATCTCTTCCACTAATGCACCATGTAAATTCTTGCACTACTCCTACATAAAGATATTAGTACTTAGAACTCTCCTCTGGTTCTCACACGGTCCTGAAACTTGTGTTTCCTCGTATTGCAAGTTGTTTGGATAAAAGCGTCTGCCAAATAAACGTAATGTGATGTAACTCTGGTTCTCAGTTCCCCACCCCTAAGGTGATAAATATGTATGCGTTCCTTGCATGAGTAAGAGAAAGTGCATGTGTGCAATTATATACCTTGTTAGCAAACAATGGTCTAATGTTGTTGAACAGTTCAAACTGCTGTGCGAGTGTGTGCCCACACTGCTCTGACGGATCCATGACATAGAGCACGGCAGCCCGGAGGTGAGCCAGTGCTGTGATTGCCTGCATCTCAATTGTGTTTCGCTCCTCCAGAGGGTGGTCAAGGATACCTGGGGTGTCCACTACCTACACACGGACATGGACAACTACAGTGAATTTATATAAACAACACAATCAGGGCTCAACATGGTCTATATCTGCCTGTTCTGTCTAGAGCAGTTTCCCTCCCCGTTCAGGCTTCCAACCATTCCCAACGTTCAGCAGATGTCATCATGACCACCCTTCGTCTACAACAGTAAGGTTCATAACACTTACCTGCCAGCGCAGATACTTGTAGTCCATGTGACCCACAAACAGAGATTTGGTAGTGAAGGCATATGGCTGCACCTCCACATCTGCACGGGTAACCTGTGTACACACCCCCCCAATTATAAAACAGACTATTACAATCAAAATACAACGCACACATAATATACACACATGAACAAACACACATGCATATACATTATACCTTAATATCAGCAAACCACACTAACACATGCCTACACAGGCTCACACACACCTTATTGATGAAGCTGGACTTTCCAACATTGGGGTATCCACAGAGCAGCAGAGTTCTGGTGTTTGGGTCAATGGTGGGCAGACGAGACAAATGCTGACGAACTGAAACAACAAGCTCAAACCTAATGCATTTGTCATTATAGATACTTTTTACACAGAGACATTTCATGTGTTATCCAGACTGCTTTGATCCTCATGTACCTTGCTCCAAATATTCCAGACTCTGTTTCTGTCTCTTCAAGATGGTGCACATGCGTCCAAGTGCTGCTCTCTTCAGCTGCTTACAGCGATACAAGGAGTCCCCGTACTTCATCAGACGCACGTAATCTTTAGCCACACTGCATAAACACACAAAGCCAAAGAGACACATCCTGTATTACCTGAGACTGCAACAGTAGTAAAACAGGACACGGCAAATCAGATTCACACAATATTCAGACTGTTGCTCTTAAACTAGGTAGCATTCTTACTTATCTATCAGGTTCTTGGCAATGTTGATCTGACCCAGAGCAAGTTTGTAATGATCCTTATCATACAACACATTCATCAGATCAGCATAGAATGGGTGTATATCCTAAGAGAGAGAAAGGGAAAACATGAAAAATTAAATTCAAAGGAAAACAGCAATAAACTGAACAACTACCAGTTGTATACCAGTACCAACTATAAGTACAGATAAACATACACTAAACAAGCAAAGGTTTCCACAGGTTTGACTGTATGACTCACATCCAGCTTGGGGAAGTCGGTGAGGATCTGTGTGAGGCGATCGTGGTAGTTCTGCTGTGTGAACTTGACCTTGCGCATGTAGAAATGACGGATGCGGTGGATCTGATAGTGCTTGTGGACCACAGTGGGGGTCTTACGTTGTGTTTTGGACAACGTCAGGTCTATGAAGTCCTGTCGAAACAAATTGGAGAATATGCCTGAGATTCAGGGCCTTAGACACTGGATGAATTTTAGTTTATCCTTTATTAACTCTCAGATAAATACACTCAAAAGATCTAAAGCACAAAGACTGGAGAACTACTACAGTGACTTAATAAAAGGCTGTAAGTCCAGTGTTGGTTTCAGTTTCTTTAACCCAGTACTGTACTAAACCTGGCTTGTACATAGGCTAGCAGGATACTTAATATTTAATTTCAGCAGAAAACAAACAAAGCATGAAGAAACAGGTATAGAAGCGCAGGTCACTTTAGAACAGTGGATCTCAGTCTCATTATTTCCCTTTACATCATATTCAACTCAGCCGTTAATGACAAAAGTCTCAATGATCACTGCAACAAAGCTGAGAGAAAAGAGTCAAGAAATCCTGCCTGTCAGTCAACAGCAGAACAGACCTCCAACCACTCATAGTGCATTTAAACGCGGCTAAAGTCTAATAGTTACAAACATCAATTCCTCTTCTGGCCCTGTGAAATGCAGAAGACTCTACTGTAGGTCCTACCACCCCTGAACCAGGTGATAAAGGAATGTAGAAGTTAACAGGAATGTGTAAAGGAATGTGAAAGGTAAGGCCTTGCAGATGAAACATCCTAAATGACCAGACCGTAGAGAAAGACTACGAAGTCCTACTATACTAGAGATTCAGTACTCCTCTTTCTCATCCACTCCTCTTCTTCACACTTTTTATGGGGTGATATAACACAATAATTGTACTCACGGAGAATAAAATACATCATAAGAAACACCCACAAATCTGGAATGAAAATGATAGCTCAGACTGTGGATATACACTTTGTGGACAAAAGTATTGGTACACACCTCTTAATTGCTAAAGAGTGTAAGTTGTTACCAACATCGTACTAAAATCTATCTATTTGAATGCAATGTCATTAAATTCCCTGTTGGTGTAATGGTCAGGCGTCCGAATACTTTTGTCCATATAGTGTAACGTTAGGTCCTGTCTCTCACACACGTGTCAGCTGTAGAACACGTTTACTGGACCTTAAACAGCCCAACACGCATCACACAATTTAGATTAATGAGAATGAATCCAATTAGTACAAATAACGAACAGAAACACGCACCTTGGCGGTGGGGACCACCATGATCTTTTTAAAGTTGTAGAGAGCCATGTCGGAGCCGTTCACAGACCCAACGGAAAGGAGCGAGCCCAACCGAGCACGTGGACACACAGCAGGAAGGCACGAGCAAAGGGGTAGACTTTTCCCACACTGCCCCCCCGCGGCCGGATCCTCTCCCTCTCACGTGATATATACAAACATTTTATTTTATTTATACTTTACATTACACATATATACACACAGCAGCTAAAATAAGTAGTGAACACACCACCAATTTTCTAAGTTAATGTACAGTATTTCTTAAGGTGCTATGGACATGAAATTCTCACCAGATGTTGGTAAATTTGGGCCGGCCAGATTATTTTGGAATCTCGGAATCCTGTATGTTATATCATAATTTATATGACTATATATATATATGTATTGTTTTTATTTACACAACGTCCAAACTTTTCGTACTATACAGTTTACACTGAACTCCTGCAGTGCTAAAATGTAAATACCGATGTTACCCCTGGTATGCACTTTGGTATAAGCAGGTAAATACAGTAATAAATCAAAGTAATTTTTAATAAAAAGTACAGTAAAATGTACGGGTAATCACCAATAATTTTTACAGTTCAATAATTTACTGTTCATCGAGCAGCGCGTTTTATTCTGGCGCTTCAAGAGTCGTATTGTAGTGACCCGCTGGTTAAAGCAAACACTGGACAGCGACTGAGCCTCTTTTAATTGAATTTACAGTGATAAAAATACAGGCCTTTAAGAAGAACAAAACGGAAAAGAAGAGAATCACTCGAGACACTGCCAAAGCTGCATCAAACTGCAGCACCCAATCAGCAGCAAGGAGAAATATGTTTTAGATTTTAGATCAAAGCTGACACCATTTGCTTTGATGACAACTTTGCACACTCTTGGCATTAATTCAGATTCATGTAGTATTGACCTGGAATAGCTTTTAAATAACAGGTGTGCCTTGTCAAGAGTTAATTAATAGAATTTCTTGCACTCTTAATGTGTGCAGTGAATAGTCTAATTCAACTGTTCAACTCCACATTATGGCAAGAATCACTCAACTAAGTAAAGAGAAACGACAGGCCATCATCAATCAAAATTTCAAGCACTTTGAATGTACATTATTCTGAACACAACTGTATCCTCAAGTGCAGTTGCAAAAACCATCAAACACTATGATGATGCTGGCCCAGGAAAGAAAGACGAGGAGTTACCTCTGCTGCAGAGGATAAGTTCATTGGAGTTACCAGCCTCAGAAACCACACACTAACAGCACTTCAGATTAGAGCCAACATAAACGCTTCACAGAGTTCAAGAAGCAGACACAACTCAAAATAAATAGCTCAGAGGGGACTGTGTGAATCAGGCACTCATGGGTCTAATTGCTGCAAAGAAGCCACTACTGATGAAGAATAACAAGAAAAAAAAGAATTGCTTAGGCAAGAAACACAAGTAATGGGCTTAAGTGGAAATCTGTACTTTGGTCTGAGGAGTCCAAATTTGAGATTTTTGGATCCACACAGAAAAGGTGAGCATATAGTTCCTACATATGCGGTTCCCACCATGAAGCATGAAGGAGAAAGTGTGATGGTGTGGGAGTGCTTTGCTGGTGACACTGAGCGATTTATTAAAAAGTCAAGGCACCCTTAACCAGCATGGCTACCACGGCATTCAGCAGCGACATGCCATCCCATCTGGTTTGCACTTAGTGTGACCATCATTTGTTTTTCAAACAGGACAATGACTCCAAACACATCACCAGGCTATGTAAGGGCTATCTGACCATGGAGTGATGCGTCAAATAAAGGCAAAGCATTCAAAAAGTGCTCAGCATCTCTGGGAACTTCTTCAAGACTGTTGGAAAATCATCACACAAATTAAACTTTTTAAGGGCAGAAACCACTCCCAGGTCAACACTCATTTTTGCCACAGCTAGCCATCCAAGAAACAACACCAGGAATATTGTTTGTTTTAATCAAAATATCTTTAATTTAGACATTAAAACACCCAGTTGCAATACCTGATATAAGAAAAAGGGTTGAAACACTTTGAAACAATACTGAATCCCGTTCATGAGTTATTTAAATTCAGTGTAACAGACACAAAGTCCTCCAGTGCTTTTAATACTTTTTTCAGTCAGCCAACACTCAGATCTCCAGCGTACAGGCTTTTAGCGTCACTCTGTTGGGTTTAATTTGGACGCTCTTTTTGGAGAGAAAGGGAACGTTTGCATAGAATGGCTTCATGTCTAAGTTCCAGCCCATACCTCCTCATTGTAGGCCACAGTACTGATATGGAACCGATGTGTCAATCAAGTGGCCAGACAAGTGACCAATCAATGGTGTGGTAGACGAGTAAGTCAGAGTCTCTGCGTTACCAATGTAGTCTCATCACATTTCTGACAGATGAAAAACGTGAAAAAGAGGAAATAACAGGATAAGGTTGTGCAAAAATACATGATGGAACAATGAGACTTGATCTGTCGATGCTTGATAGATGCAATAAGTCAAATATGGGAAAAGGGTACAGTACTGGCCAACTATGCATGTGTAATATGAAGATACTGGCCATGCGGAAGAGACAGTGAGTGAGTGTGTCTGGTTAATAAAAGAGGTACTGGTCCTATTGAGGTTTTCCAAACTAATGAGTGCATGTGCAGTACTGAAGGAAAAGGCACCAGCAATGGCTCTGAGGAGGGTTCTGTTCACATCTGGACCCAGTAGAGTGGGAGACTGTTCTTCAGGTATGGTTAGGTGTGTTTTTGGGGTGGCCATCTGCAAAAACTCTCATATCACCACTTTCTCCAGAGACTTGATGGGTGGAGTTATTGCTTTCAGGCCATTGCCGGGGCAACTGTTGCCACGACTCAGGGCATTTCCGGTCCCCATGGTGACAGCATGGCAGAGTTCAGGGGGGCGGGGCAGGAAGACAGGGCAAGAACGTGTACGAGCGTGACCCTTCTGCCCCCCTGCGTGGCAGATCAGGTGGCTTACTGTGTCCAGTGGCGAGACGGGACGTGTGTGTGAGTGTGTATGTTCTTCACGCCGCTTTAGCGAGTACCATGTGAGGAAGATGAAGAGGAAGCCCAGAAACTTGAGACTGGCAGCCAAGCCGAAGTAGACGAAGCGAAGTGACGTGACATCATACTCCCAGCAGGAGCCATGAACACCACAGTCCTGCTGCCACAGCATGCAGGTGGTGTCAATGACAGCACCAAAATAAATTGGAGTAGGGATATAGGCTAGAAGGGAAAATGAGAAAATGAAAACTGTGATCACCACTAGCTTTAACAGTGTTGAAAAATAATATTGCCTGGTATAATTGAATATGATGAAAAATAAAAGTTAAAGAGTCCTTCATGGATTGATATGGTCTTTTGTTAGTCAACTGTAAATTGTCAAATGGCATCAGTTTTGCTAACATTTTCTAAAACAAAAAAAAAACAGAAATTCACTTGTGCGTCATACCGAGAGTCCTGAGAAGAACAAACTGCATTCCCAGAGCAAACGGTCTCTCCTGTTCCTCCACAGACCTACAGAGAGACAGCATAAAAATCAATTTTTTAACACTAATGCTGCTAATAAATTGTTCTTGTGCATTTTGCTACTGGTTCCACTATAAAAGAAAGACATTGCTATTAGTTAGAAAGATTTCCTGCATCAAGTAGCAGTTATGCTGATTTTTAAAAAGCCTCCCAAAGACTACACAAAGTGTAGCAATACAGCAATGCACAGGATACAGTACAGGTGACAAAAAGAAGAAACTGTACTAAGTGTGAGTGTATACAATACACATACAAGGTATTCTAGCAGCAAAATAATTATAAGGACTAAATGCGTTACAGTATAAGGAATAACAGTCCAATTGTGTAACATTGCCAAACAATAGCAGCAACAGAATAGAAAAAGTATTATATAGCAGAATATAAAAAAAAAAGTGAGGGTAAAGGTAATGGTTTGGTGAATTTGTTTAATGAGGGGTGCTGAGTTGATGAGCAGAGGCCTTTGCAGATCCTCCAGCTTTCTTTTCTGGATTGCAAATAAAGTAAAGTAAAGTAAAGTGGCCTTTATAGTAATATGTGAACATTGTGAAATTCTCTCTTCGCATTTAACCCATGCAGCAGTGGGCTGCCACCAATAAGGGGCACCCGAGGAGCAGTGTGTGGGGACGGTACCTTGCTCAAGGGTACCTCAGTGATGAAGGTTGTGGGATTTGAACCTCAGAACCCTCTGATTGCATGGGCAACGCCCTAGCCACTAGGTAACCAGCAGCCCCAAATACAGACTAGATGTATTTCTGGGAGAAAATGCAAAGTGTGATTGTGTGGTAGCTATAAAACCAGTGTTTGGAGATACACAAACAGCTTTATGGGCAAAAAAAAGAGGATTGAAAAGAAATTGCCTCGGACCGTGGACTGAACCATGTTCGTTTGATTCAGAGTCCAGCGCTTTATAATAATAAAAATGATAATATTTATAATAATATAATTTTAGAAGAACAACAGTGTGACTGCGGAAGCATTCACATTAATTACCTGCACCACATGCTGTATTCTGGTCAGCAATAGTATTGCAGTGTGTTAAAGTGCAAATTTTCATAGAACACATGACAGTGCTGAAGCAATGGAAGGCAGATCTACAATCAGACAACACTGGAACCAGTTGTGTCAGGGCCATCACTTTTGTCTACTTCGAAAGACATATTCAGTGACAACATGGAAAATTTAAAACACAAAGAACAGACCTGGGCAAGAAAGAGACAGATAGATACCTTAGGGTAACGATGATGGCAGAAGGCTGGGCGCAAGCGGTGATCAGGGTGACAATGAAGAGGAAGATGAGGAAAGTTATGAGTGTTCCGCAGGTACGCTCGCACTTGCCAGCCAGTGCATAGCCATTCTCGTTCAAGTACGTCTTCACAATGACCACCTGTAGCTCATGATTTCCTCCGGATGGAGTGATCACCTGCCTGCTTTGTACACATGCACAGTCTGAATAGTTCCTTATCTGTGGAAGAAACAAAAACCACAAAGATTACATAATTGCTTGCACATACCAGGGGGAATTAATGCTCATTTGGCTATCAAAGGATATTAAAGTATTAAAAGAAGCTACAGGAAATAGAGGCAAAAATATACAGTCACTGATTACAATGTAATCAGGCAATCTAACTGACGTAATAATTTTTATTTATTTTTATTAATAAAATGTGTAAAAATAATTTCAAAAAAACTGGATTCGCAATACTGGGTTAACAATCTGAAATCCCAATGATATTTCGAACAACAATTGAATGAAGAAAAATAATGACAATATCCACGTTGATGCATGACTTACTACAGAAACTAAAGCTTGGAAGGAGGAGGAGTATGTGTTTAAACACACATAGACTGAGTTGCTAATTGGTAATGGTTTATTGCAAACCTTGGTGTACAAACAACATCACTGCAATACATATCATAATTAATAGAATTTCTTTTCACCACAAATCCTTAACCTTGCAAGATCACAATGTCATGATGCACTGTTAATTCCCTTTAATCAAGTAGTTATGATAGCCCTTACACTTAATACAGATTTGTTGGGAAAAGGTTTAATTTAAAGATGTAAGTGTTTTTACCAGCAAGTGTGTTACCAGCAGCTTTACACTTTAGTTAGTTTTCACTTGCTCCTGGAGTCTGAAGCTTTATTCTGTGTATGTTTGTGCCCTTACTCCTGAGCTGTCATTGGAGACACTGTTGCAGCCGGCGAGACAGGGGTTAAAGTATGTAATTCCGTCAGAACCACACACGGGAGCGTATTCATGGATCCTGCAACCGCAGTTCACATTACATCCTCCTGTTAGGTTCCGATGAGACAGAGTCAGTGTGGGCCTGCAGAGAGAGAGAGAGAGAGAGAGAGAGAGAGAGAGAGAGAGAGAGAGAGAGAGAGAGAGAGAGAGAGAGAGAG
>JBBPCY010000039.1:29642608-29653388 GCA_037974405.1 Brachyalestes nurse
TGGAGACTCGCGATCAAATGTTCGTCCGTCACTTCCGCTAAGTGCTAAACGTTAGTGTGCCATTTCAGACAGCACTTTCCCACGGCAGTGCGCACTACAGAAGGAAGTGCGCACTTCGCACTACACTTCAGTGCACTGAGGTAAGTGCGCGATTTCGGACACACTCAATGACTGCCGAATAAGGGTGTTTTCACACTTGGTCCATTTCAGCCCTTAAAGCAAACTCAGATGGATTACTCAGCATTTTTTGCGTATGTGTGAACACGCCAAACAAACTCAGACCCTCTGAAACTAACCTAACTGCACGGTTCGGTTAACTCACGCGTTTTGAACACAAAGCACTCCGAGTTCGCTTTGACTGTTTTTGGCCTCTAGGCTTACCATAGGTAGATCACATGGGAAACCATATATGTCTATGCGGGAAACAACAAAAAATAAAGAAATAAACTAAAAATACGAAT
The DNA here is from genome assembly GCA_037974405.1 of Brachyalestes nurse. Lineage (NCBI taxonomy): Eukaryota > Metazoa > Chordata > Actinopteri > Characiformes > Alestidae > Brachyalestes > Brachyalestes nurse. The sequence continues at coordinate 29,643,070 of JBBPCY010000039.1, forward strand.
AAACAAATAAATTATCATAGAAAATAAAAAACCCAATAAATACATAACAATAAATACATAAATAAAGGGACTAAGAGATTCTTGTTAAGAGCAAGTGTCTCTACCCAGCTACTAGACTCAAAGCATTCTTTCTCTCCATCAGCTAAAGAATGATAGTAGCAGAGGTTTTTGTGAAAAATGTACAAGTTTGGTGTTTATCTATCTACTCTTATATGGAAAAAAAATTACTAAGAATGGTAAATGTGAAGGAACAGCAGCGGTAGGTTGGATAAGGAACTTAAAGTGTGAACAGAAAAATACCTGAGTTCCCTTTCTGTTGGTCTATTTTTTTGAACACTTCTAGAGGACTGGGTTTGGTTCCTTCGAAGCGGATTATACATGAATACACCCTAAGAAGCCAACTTCAGCCTCGTCTTTCCTCCTGTGTCTCCTTTCCTCCCGTGTTTCCTTTCCTCGCGACTCCTGGCTCCCTCCCTTTGCTCCACTCAGTTTTCCAAACCAACCGCTCTCTGGCGTTATCTTGTGCTGAATTCAGCACAGTTGGACATTGGAGATTCACGCTTGTAAATGGCAAATTGGCCATAATTTTAATTCGTAATTCTGAATTCGTTGCTGCTAACTGGGGTGGCAGCCAGGGTGGCGCGGCTTTCTTTTAAGGGTGGCATTTGCCACCCTATGCCACCCTAGTAGATCCGCCCATGATTATAGCGTATGTTAATTTTCATTTTACAGCCATTGATTCAGAACACTATCCCATCTACAGCAATAGAAATCATTTTGTAACCATTTCACTTAGACTTAGACGCTACAGTTCTGGACACACCATAAACAGTAACAGTCTCAAACACATACACACTTTGCCACAAAAGGGGCAAAGTGGACTAAAATAGATCTGCATCATCTAAGCATGTATGTCAACAAATGTACCAAGTTTGAGAATCCTTGGCTCGGGATAACCATGTTTTTTGTCATGTAGAAATTTTTGGCGCCCCTTTGGCTGACATCGGCCATATATTTCATGATACGGTTGCATGACATCACTTAAGTTTAAGAATGTGCTAGAGCAATGTCTTCTGGTGTGGAATGCTGGCAATTTCGTGCTACTAAGTGGTAAATATGGATACAAATTGGGGTACTGCTCTTGAGTGATGCTTTGCATGGGTTTCTGAAGTTTGGTAAGTATTGAACCAAGGGCTTATGAGTAATTGCAGTTTAAGCATTTCATGCAAAACCAACAAGCTTAATTTGCATTTGATAATTACTGACAACGAGTGTCTTGCAATTCCAACGAGACCACAATTTTACAGATTTGTGGAAAAACCGGGGACTAGTTGTTCTTGCATGTTATGCAAATTAGCAAAAATGCATTTTGGCCTACCATTTAAGTTGTGCTATATCAAAGTTTAACAATGAGCAGACTGACCATTTCGTGCAAGTTTCACTCTTTTATCTTGAACGGATCTTGAGTTAGCTTGGTTTGAAGTGTACAGGCCATGGAAGAACTATAGCAATAAATGCAATTTTCTACTGTAGCACCCCAATTGGCTGATGTCCATGAAATTTTGCATACATCCTTGTGGTACCACATTATACATCTGTACTAAATTTGGTGTAGATCAGACCCAGCATTAGCAATTTGGGCCCATTAGGGTCAATTACGTCACATTCACATGAATGTACTCACAGGTCTTGGCCATGCTGTTCAGAAAGGTCCCAATGTGTTTTGATAATTATTTGATTTGGGCCTCTTTGGATTCATGTAAGACAACAATTGTGAAGATAGGTCAAAAAACCTAAGACTACTTTGTAAAAGTACAATTTTGTAATAATGCAAATTATGCACAAAGAAAGAAAGTTATGGAAAACATTTCCAAGGTTTTAAAGTTGACATCCATCAGGGGTGTATGCAAGTCAGTTGTTTTATTTCTATGCCTCATATGTCATGAGTTCTGTTCGAAAAACCATCGTCATGTTTGAACATGTGCTATAGCGCACACCAAATTTGAACTGCATCATCTAACTTTCATTGAGCAGTGCACGCCTGAAAAGTTTGTCTCTTAAGCTCTGATTTTAAGGAAACATAGGAAAGGTTTGTGTTACAAAAACTTTTCAGAGCATGATTTGAACTTGTGACATTGATTGTCTGTACACGGAGCTGTCTAGCAGCGTCGTTAACAATCTAAAAACAAGCATTCATTTGAAAAAATTACAAGTATTATACACAAAAAAAGTAATGAGTTTTTTGTAATGGATTGGACACTGATCAACAATGGATAAGGTAGAAATTGACAGTTATTCATGAAAACAGTTGGATTACAGTCCATTATTTAACCGTGTCATAGACCTATAATTTAGGTGGAGGTCATAAAGCAAGACAAAATTGTTGGTTTTTTATTATACAGGAGATCTGAGAAATCAGAAACAACAGCAATGAAATTTAAGATGCACATATTATCGCAAGCTGAAGCATACTGTACAAAAAATGATTTAATCTGCTGTTATAATTACCTTAATTTAACCCACAATTTTCTTAGTAAATAGTTCTAAACCAGTACTGAGTGGGAGGTGGTGGAAGGATAATAAAATTTTGTTTAAAGGAACTCAGGATTATAAATTATAATTCCTCTTGGCGTTTCACAGCTCCATACATGACTGTGGTGTCCACATCGGTCCTCTTTTGCTTGGTCCTCCTCTGCTTGTTTTCAAAATGTAGCGCTGCATAGTTTACTTCTTCTGTTTTCTGTGTAAAAAAGTGCAGTTAAACATGTTCTTAATTTAAACATTCATTTAATTGTTTTACAGTAAATATATAGTATTTTATCAATCCACACAACTAATACCTACATCGTCAATTGCAGGGCTTTCTTCACCTGTTCCACCTGAAAAACACACACATGATCTATACCATAAACTGCATGTGTCATTATTGTTAGTTTTATAGTTACTAGTATATTTCATTTGTTTTTTATTACTGAAATCAGTCCCTTTTTTGCAAGTGTAACTTAACTTGAAATATGACAACTGAGAAACTGATCATTTTCCATTGTATTTTTCCAATGTGTGGACACATTAAATGCTGTCTTTGCTGCTGTATAGCAATATATTGCATAATCATTCTTACCCAATCTTTTCTTTTTTAAACGATGACAGAGACAAATCATGAACAGTATTGATACCATATTAGTTGCAGCTAACGCCGCCGTTAGGTATTCATAGTGTATTTTTCCTAGTATAACAAGAAAAAGTCATTAATTTTATTTTAAAAGCAAATGTAACAAATTAATTACACAATGATAATCCTTGTTTCAGTCTAAACTGTAGATTATAATCCAGTGGTATGCAATTTTAGCAAAATGTCATTTTAACAAAATAGCACAAAAACAAAGATTAAAACACTATTGTATGACAGGAGCTAATGATCAGATTACACTTACCATTTGTTATATTATTGTCTTTAACTGGTGTTTTTGGTGAAACTACTGTGAAAGACATGCACATTCAAAAATAATAGTCATCTCATTTTTAAAGGCAAAAATCAAAGTGGATTGAGCAAAAAAGTAAATTATGTAAGAATATAAACAAATAATAATAATAAGGATAAAAAAACCCAATAACAATAATAACAACAATAATAATAATAATAATAATAATACATTTGATCTGTATATCAGTTTTATTTCAATATTCAAGTCTTGTGCTTTAGTTTAAAAAAATCTTCATACAATGATTTACGACATAAAACTAAACAATAAAACATTATGGTCTAAATGACAATAACAGTTATGAACAACAGTTGAAAATGAGGCCCAAAGCTCTAGTTAGATCCTGGTATGTTCTGGATTTTCAAACATATATTGAGACCTGGTGCTGTGAAACTTAATGATTTTCCACCAGCTGAGATGTAAGTGATTCTAGGAATTTCTAGTAAGTAGATGACCTTTAATCTGTAAATTGAATGCAACATAATTTAATTGCTTAATTGACTGTTAATCTCATACCCTCATAATCTGCTCCTATTTTATTGCATTTATTTTTATTTTTATTGCATTATTAACACAAAGTCACTTTCATAAGTCATTTTGCACTACTGATCTGCTGCCCCTCCGCGTCGGCCCAAATTTACCATCGGCCCGGTTTGCCCAATGCCCAGTCCAGCCACTTTAACCATCAAACATAGCCGTTTTAACGACGTCCGGTTCTAAACGAGAACTCTGAACTCTGCTTAAGTCGTTAGAGTAGATACATCACTGAGCTAAAACCAGCAAAGATTTTCCCCTCGCTGTGTGTGTGACCGGATTCTCTTTCGTTACTGCCAGCTCTGCACTGCTTTTTTTTCGGCTGCGATTGGCTAATAATATGTCGACTTCTGTGCTCGGATTGGCTAATTTTATACAACACAGAAGATAACCAATCCTGGCGAAAGTAGCATGGGACTACGAGCCAATCATGATCCAAAACCCCAAATCCAAATATTATTATATCACACGAATCACACATTGATTTACAGGCAGTCTTGCGGGCCATAAAAAATTTCAAAAGGGCCGGATCCAGCCCGTGGGCCGCCAGCTGAATAGGCCTGCTCTATGATGAGGCACATCTCCGCACTACGTACCGCCTCCTGTAAACAACTGGAACCAATGAAAACCCAAAATGGAATGAGAGCGCATGTTTTCTGTTTTTTCCATTTTGGATTTGAGCTCAAAGTGGGAAATCGGAAAACGGCTGGCGGGCCACATAAAATGATGCAGCGGGCTGAATTTGGCCTATTTATTTCTAATCATTCCATGAATATATTATTACATCTTATTTCGTGTTCAAATGAACAAAGTCTGTTTATTGTATATGCTTAAAAATTCTAATTAATAAAATTGACGCCCCCCATTTGCCCCTCTCTCAGCTGTTTCAATCTCAACGCAGCCCGATGGTTTTCAAACGCCCCCGGGGGGGCGGTACCGCCCCCGTTGAGAAACGCTGGTCTAGAGGCAAGTATCCTACCCACTAGGCCATCCCCACCCCTACCCCTTTAAGTATATAAAGAACTACAGTAATAACAGTATGGTTAATTATACAACACACATTATTTTGAGGGTAATTTTGAGAATTACGTGAAAATGTGAAATGATAAGTAAAGTCTGTCTTCAAATTACATAGAACCATTTTTAAGTGTGCATATTTACCTCCAGTGGAACAACAAAACTGTACAAAACAGCAGAGTGCATGGAACATTTAAGGAACTTTAATCAGTTTCTCCATCATTACCTACCTTTAGCCATTTTATTCAGAACCATATCAATCAATATATATGTCCCAGTTCTTCCAGCTCCGTCACTGAGAGTGAAAGAGAGATGATTATTAAACATTTTAGTCAAAATACCAAAGTTTAATGTTTATGTTTGGGCAAAGTTTATGTTTGGGCATTTATGTGTAAGAGTGTATGTACGTGTAGGTTTATATACTCGCCTGCAGTGAACTATGATGGGGCAGGATCTTCCTCTATAACATTTGTTTACTTTTCTATGAGAGAAAAACAGTCATACACACACACACATACACAAACACACACACATATATAATGTGTATAAACATTTTGGACCCACAAATTGCTTTGTATTTTTCTGAGCATCAGAAAATGCACACCACCACTACACACACGCGTATGCACACACGTACACATACATACAGTACTATTATCAGGTGTCGGAACATCACAGATTTACATAGCAGACTAAAGCATGTGTATGTGAAGCTATGATATTAGGACACTAGATAAGCAGGAGGACAGTAAGAAAGTGAGCAAAGAGAGTGAGGGCCAGACATCGAGACGAAGACAGAGAGAGAAAGAAAGAAAACACCCCTCTTGTTATAATGCACACCACCTGGCTAAGTACAGTAGGTAAGGAAAGAGGATAAACAGAAGAGCAAGCAGAGGTCAGAGGTCAGCGCCCACTGGGGTAGGGAAAGGGGGGGTATCCCAAGGTGCACTTGGATGTGGAGTCACGATTGTCAGTGATCACTTTTGTGACTATGCAACTGGGGTCAGAGTTCACAAGCTGCATCAGCACAAAAATGACACTGGCAGCCGCTCAAACCAACGAGAGAGAGACAGAGGAACAGAGAGACAGAAGAACAAAGAGAGAGAGAATAAAAGAGAGCGAGAGAAACAAAAAGAGAGAGAGAGGAAGAGAGGGCAAAGCAGTAAGTAGGTAGTGAGAGAGAAAGTAAGAGAAATGGACAAGAAAGAGAAAAAAAGAACTCAGAACTCCCAGTAATGTCATTACAGTACTATGTCTTGTCAGTTATACTTCAGACCTGCTAACACACACAAACATGCCAGCTCAGGACCAGAACAACCCAATCTCTGCTGCATCTGAATCAAACCAATGATTATCCATGATTATCTATGTGTATATACATGGGTCCTAAGTGACATGACAGGCTTTGTGTATTATTTGAATAGAAGTAAACAGAGAACACAGTTTTGCACATTTGCACTTATTTTACACACTGTATGTATGTATTTTTGGTACCCGGCACAGTGGGTACCAATAATACATACATACATACAGTGGGTAAAATAAGTACAGAACATGTCACTCCTTTTCTAAGTAAATATATTTTTAAAGGTGGAATGAAAACAAACCATAGATGTCCATAAATTAAGTTATGTGAAGCGCATTTAAAGTTTGTGAACAACATTTAGGCAAGCTTGTGAAATACTGGGAGAATATAGTCTGGTCAGATGAGACCAAAATTGAACTCTTTGGATGCTATGATACACACCATGTTTGGAGGTCAAAAGGCACTGCATATCAAAGGCGTGTTCAATACTTTTTCAGTGTGCCATTCCTATTTATTACACATAATTTATGGACATCTATGGTTTGATTTCTTTACATGTGTGGATTGGATGGGTGAGAATTTCATTGGAAACATATTTACTTAAATTGGTGACTTGTTCAATACTGATTTATATATATATATATAGCGAGAGAGAGAGATACAGTGAGGGAAATAATTATTTGATTCCCTGCTGAACTTGTAAGTTTGCTGACTTACAAATAAATGAAGAGTCTCTAATTTTGAGGTAGTTTCATTTAATGGAGAGACACAGAATAACCTGGTGACTACAAGAAACATCTTACTGCTGTGCTTGCCAAAAAGGGTTTCTCCACCCAGTACTATGTTTTGCTTGGGTATCAAATACATATTTCACTCAGTGAAACACAAATCAATGTATAACTTTCACATAACCTGTTTTTTCTTGATTTTAGGTTGATATTCTATCTCTCTCTATAAAAATGAAACTACCTAAATTAGAGACTGTTCATGTTTTTGTAAGTCAGGAAACGTACAAATTCCGCCAGGGAGCAAATAATTATTTCCCCTACTATATTTACTTTTTTCCCAGTATGTTAAACTTAATAACTCAATTTGTTAAATTAAATTAAATTTTACTGAACTTTTGCATGTGATTGTATGTGTGTGTGTGTGTGTGTGTGTGTGTGCGTGCATGGGCTTTGCTCCATTTACTGCTTTCAAGAATTGTATATTTTAATGTACAGTGTTTCCTATACTCGCCACAACATCAGCACTGACCACCACAGCCACAACACTGACGCTCCCCTCTCCTCCCATCTCTTTCTGTCCTAAGCCTGAGTCAAAGGCAATAAAAAATACCACCTTCTAACAGAGAATAGTGAGCAGTATACCACACGTGGTAAACATTACATATGACCTTCATTCTACAGTACTCAACAAAATTACAAATGTAAAATGTTTTATAGTTGTTTTAATATCAAACTTTGGCTCAAACATTGGTCATATTAACATGCGATGTTACTTGTCATGGAAATAATGCAACCTAAGCTGAATTGGGAGTGGGGCAAAGAAACAAAGTGGGTGAAATAAAGAAAGAAAAAGTGGAAAAGGGAAGAAGACAAAAGAAGAGAAAAGAAGGCTGTGTCACCAGTGTGCTCTTTATAGTAAATATGCACACTGGGTCAGTTCACACACACACACACACACACACACACACACTCTCACATGAATTGTGGAGACTGCTGCTCACCTGCGGAAGTCAAGCAAAGCCTGGTTGGTCTCTGGTGTGTGCTGATTGAGCCAAGTGTGGTAGTGGAACTGAGTGACAGTGCGACTCTCATTAGTTTGCATGTTCTTCAGGTAAAAGCTCCGAACCAAGAAATCCTCACACCACACGTGTTCCGACACCAGGTTTACCTACACACACATAAACAACATAAAATATGCACATACTTTATTTAGCTTATAACTTGACACACAATCTATTAAAAGTTTGAAGACATTATGCTTTTTAAAATGTTTTAATGAAAATTAGTCTTCTCTAACTTAAAGGGCCCATATCCAAAAGTTTTTCACATATGATGTTTATATGTATTTCTGTTTTTTTTCGTAATTCCAAAAACGTTTCTTTATCCTTTGTTTATGTTTCTTTAAAACTAACTTCACAAGTCAAAAGTTTCTGCACACCACAGGTTTTAACCACATAAACTGCAGATTTTTATTTCTGTTAAGCATTGGGAAGTTATGTGAACAACTATAAATTAAATATGTAAAATAAAATAATATTGACATTAACTGGTTGTTTCAAATTCTAGACTGTCCTATAAATACACTAATGATCTGTTTCATCCTCCTGGCTGTAAATATCTAACACTTGTCTGGTAATCCACATTATAATTATAATTTATTAGGCTTTACATAGGTCTGTAGTAATGAATAAAAATGAATGCTGAATGATTAAAAAAACCTGCGTTAATGCGTGATAAAATAATTGTCTGCATTAAGGAAACAATGTGTTAACATGATAATAACGCATTAAGGTGCCCAGCCCTAATAAAAATATATCATATTCTGGCTAATGAAGAAGAAATGTGTACTATAGAAATATGTACTAGTTGGCAAAAGAGTGTAGTATTAGTAAATACTACGTAAGCAACATGCAAATGTATGTATTGATGTTTGCTCTGTCTTATTCAGAAAACACTACAGGCAGAAATCATTTATCTACTATTTTCAGTGTAAATGGACAGGGCTAAACTGTTTTAAGTGAAATAAGTGGATGTATGACATGAAAAATACAAAAAAATAGGTGTTTTTGTAGCTTAATTTTGTATAGACTGAGAATGAATGAAAATGAGGAAATCTTGGGAATAATACTAAAATTCCATACATTTTAAGCCATTGCTGTTCACAGGTGTTTAAGCCACCTTTGAGCCAAAAGCATTTTCAAAATGTTTTGAACTACCCAGTCAGCAGGGAAGAAAAATATTTCAGACAGTCCATCGTGACGTGTCCACCCCAAAGCCCCTGTAAAATGTTTTTTTCTCTTTAACCTTGAGACCACGGTAGGAGATGTTGACTTTCTTTTCAACAGTTATTTACTAGGGCTGTAATGATACACAATACAAAACCGAAATTGCGATACCCAGGTCCACGAACCTGTTTCGTGGTGTGAGAAGGCAGAATCGCGACACATCCCTTCCAATTCCCAGAGTTGTCCTTCCTGTCTTTCCCCGCTAGGGGGCGAAAGTAGGACGTCTGTACCCCAAAGGGTCTTTGTCTTATTGTATGTGAGTGAGCGAACGTTCTTTGGCATTTCTCCAGTAATGTTGTGAACAAGTGCTTCTGGCAGTTATAAGGGAGAAAACAGCTCATGTACATGCTAAATGTGCCCTTCACACTTGTGCCTTGGGAAACTTTCGTCTTTGTGAGTATTAATGTGTTCAGAAAGCGCTCTGATGTGTTGGAATTGTTTTTTGGTTGATAAATGTGATGCCAATGTAATGTAATGCTCATGTGTATAAGCTAGGCTAATCATTACGTGTGGCATTAAGACATGTGTATTGGCTAGTAATTTATTGTTCCTTTTCAGTTACAAAGAAAAAACACTTAAGAAATCTTCAGCAAAATCAAGAAAAGTAAGCCTTGTGTGGAGATCTCTTTCATTTTGTTCACTGGCTGTCTAGCTTCACATAGTCGTGAGGACAGCACACTCTGGGTCGATTTTTTAGGCTCAAACAAAGGAAAAAACACACAGAAATTCAGAATATTTCAGGATATTTGAGGACATTTGATGGGAATAATTGTCCAAAAAATAGGAATGTCAAGGGCAAATAGGAGCGACTGTCCGAAGAGACGCTCTGGGGAGGCGCGTGTCGAGCTGAATTTCTTCAAATGTAAGTAAAAGGAAATTATTACATTTCTCTTTATAAGTGTCTATAAGCTGGCTGGTTGTGATAAAACTGCTGGGGAGTTTGTTTGTAAGAGTTTTGTTGTGTTTT
>JBBPCY010000039.1:29689253-29701097 GCA_037974405.1 Brachyalestes nurse
CGTGCGGTTCACCGAAGCCTTGTCCTCAGTATGAATGGAAAGGAAGCGGTACTTAAGTGTTTATTGGTTTATAATTTTGTGGTAAAGAAAAGGTGTCTCCAAACAAAATGCCGTCTCAGAATTTCTCCTTTTCTCCCCTCCGCCAAAAGAATTGTGATACGAACCGAATTGTGGGTTTGGTGTGTCATAACAGCCCTAGTTTATATATCCATATATTTTTATAGGATGTCCATATTTATATTTTTGTATTATTTGTGCAGTGTACTTTTTATACTATACTGCTCTATTGTATAGGTTTAATTCTATTGTTTTGCTCCTCTTACCTTTGTTCTGTCCACTTTCAATGCAAATTTCCCTCTGTGGGACTAATAAAAGTTTATCTTCTCTTATAATCTGATTATTATTATTATTATTATTATTATTTTTATTATTATTATTATTGTCAGATGACCATGGATGAGAAGTATGTGAACAACATCTGGGACCTCCTGAAGAACGCCATCCAGGAGATTCAGAGGAAGAACAACAGTGGCTTGAGCTTCGAGGAGCTCTACAGGAACGCCTACACCATGGTTCTGCACAAACACGGGGAGAAGCTGTACACCGGCCTGCGGGAGGTGGTCACCGAACACCTGATCAGTAAAGTAGGCCCTTCTGCAGTGCTCTGTTTACTGTTTACCTTTACAGTTTATCAAGCTGATACATAAACGATACATAAAAGCTGTGGTGATTGATTTGCATTGATTTGCTCTGTAAGTGAACTAGGGTGGTCATCATTACCATTAAAATTGTTTACTTTTCATAGAATTTGCCTTCATGAGGAATCTGCATTGATTTGTTTGCGTTACAGTAATGATGCTAGTTATTCTTGCTTTGATCTTTAGTTAAGAAGTCAGATTACTTCATCATGGAAACAATCAAATTCCTATTATTCTGATCTGTCTTCGTGGTCAGTGTATCAGGGGGTATCCCTTTTCGACCGGCTAGGAACTGGTTCTGTTCAGGATTCCTCGAAACCTTGGTGCCATTTAAGGAATCAGCCTGTGCTTCTGTTACTTTGAGCAGAACCTCTGTAATCGAGTCATCAGCAGTATCAAAACTAGGGGTGTCAAGCAATTAATAAGATTAATAGAATTAATTACGAACTCTCTAATTGATCTAAATTAATCGCACATATTTTTTGCTGTAAAAGCGTTTACATTAAAACTGTTTTGCTCCGTTCACGTGGAATATGCCCGAATGGTGAGGGGAAATTAAAAAAAAAAAAAAAAGTCCATTTATAAGCTGCAATGCACATCCAAGCGCGGTCGTCACGTTAAAGTCATGTGGTGCAATTAATCAGCGTTTCTTTATGTGTTTTTTTTTTTTTTTTATTGATCTAAATTAACACGTTAACTCGACACCCCTTTGTTTCCTCTGAAGACTACTGGGCATTCTCCAATTATTCTTTTCCAGTTATTTTCTCCTTTGTTGCGTTCTGCTCTCTCTCCAAACGATTGAATAAACGACCACTAGCGTCGTCTCTTCCAGCCGGGAGCCGACGTTAAATAAAAATATCGAAATGCTCTGAACGGTTCAAACCGTGGAGCAGGAATCAGGATGGAACCCTTTCCCTGCCGGTGGAACAGGAATAAGAGTGACTAGGATCTCTCCGTCCGGGAGAATGAAAAGGTGGAGGGTGTGATCGAGGAAACGCAGGTGAACTGGAGTAACATGTTTATTTTTGGGTTCATTTTCAGGTACGAGAAGATGTTCTCAACTCCTTAAACAATAATTTTCTACAGACGTTAAACCAGGCATGGAACGACCACCAGACAGCCATGGTCATGATACGAGACATTTTAATGTACATGGTGAGTATTTTTACTATAAGTGGGTTTTCAGTGTGTAGTAGAATTGCCACGAAACCACCAAAGTTTTGGTCGTTTATACTAATATAAACAATTCTATACCATAATAAAAAGCAGAAATGCTGTGAAGTACAAAACATTTTATATACGCTGTAAAAGACCAGAACACAGAGACCAAATATTCTAAAAACAATTACCAGCTAAGTACAGTTATCTTTACCCAGTAAACCAGAGTACAGTCTAGCACAGTCTAGAACAATCTAGTACATTCTAGAACAATCTAGTACATTCTAGTACAGTCTAGTAGAGTTTAGTAGAGTCTAGTACATTCTAGTACATTCTACTACAGTCTAGTACATTCTAGTACAGTCTAGTACATTCTAGTACAGTCTAGTACATACTAGTACAGTCTAGTAGAGTATAGTAGAGTCTAGTAGAGTCTAGTACATTCTAGTACAGTCTAGAACATTGTAGTACATTCTAGTACAGTCTTGTATAGTCGAGTACATTCTAGTACAGTCTAGTACAGTCTAGTACAGTCTAGTACATTCTAGTACATTCTACTACAGTCTAGTACATTCTAGTACAGTCTAGTATTTTCTAGTACAGTCTTGTACAGTCTAGTATATTCTAGTGTGGTCTAGTACAGTGTAGTACAGTCTAGTACAGTCTTGTACAGTCTATTCCAGTTACACAGATTTGGGCTGGCTAGAGTTTGTTTCCTTTTTATTTAACCCAACATCACATCAAATAACACCCACATGACCCACATGAGTGTCTGACATAATAACACATTTGCGGATTTTTGTCACTATATTTGTGCCTTAAGTGCTTCAAAGCATTTATACTAGACTCAAATAACAAAAAAGCATCTGTTATCAACCCTCTACTGAACACACGGTTAAAAAAACTCTTCTGTTGTTTAGCAATTCAAGCATTTATTTAGCAATTCAAGCAGCTGTGTAAGAATTAGGACCAAGTCTATTTTGCGACCATAACAACCAACAAACTAAAGTAATAATGGTGGCTGCAGTTCTGTATCAGCAGTTCTGGCTGCCCTGGAGGTTAACCAAACAATTTTGAGTCTGATTTTTTAACCTTTTAACCGTTTTCCAGGGCAGGAAGTTGGTCAGAGGCAGTTGACAGCTTGGGTAATTTTACAGAATGAAAGGTGAAATGAGTCAGTCTCTTGATTTTCTGATATTTTCGAACATGTTTGGCAACACAAAGTTTTGGAGAGTGCTGGTAAGATGGTGAGAGAAGGCAGCAGCCACTGAAAGGGCCGAGAGAGAGGAACGGTGAAAAGATGTGTTCGCTAAACACATGCAGATAAGAGCTTTTATAATATTTACACTGACTGGACTCTATCTTCACAGTTTGCTGTCAGTTAAATATTTCTCCAACTCTAACCACATATTCATCTCCAGTTTTGTTTTTTATTGCATTAAAGCACATTCCGGTCTGGTCCAGTTCAGCTTTGTTTGAATCATGTGATAACAGTGAGATCTCTGTTTTAAGATTAGATTAGAGAAGATAAAGCTTTATTAGTCCCACAGTGGGAAATTTGCTTTGTCACAGCAGAAATTGGACAGAACAAAGTTAAGAGCAGCAAAAATTAAGAAAACAATAGAATAGAATAAAGTACTAGATGTACACAATACAATCTAGAAATATAAATATGGACATCTGTATTGTAAAATATATACATATATGTATATGTAAACTATATGTAGAGATGGGCCCGATCCGATATGATATCGGTATCGGGTCCAATATAGCCGTACATCGGATATCGGTCGGACAGCCCCCATCTCTATATTCCAGTTCACAGCTTGACCTGGACCTTGCACAAGCACCCAAAAGCGAAAGGAATATCAGAGAAGAATCGTAGCTCTCCCTCAAGACCTCTTTGGGGTTCTTTCAGGGGTTATTTTGTGTGTTTTGTTGCCTGGTTTTGCCCTCTCTACCTGAAATGTGACATAAATAAATTGGAATGCCTTTAAATTCAGTGTAGTTGTGTTTATTTTTTGCTCTTCTAATAAGCGCTTAGTAGTTTATTTATTCTGTGATGTAACCTTACTAACAAACAGCACAGTTTCAACATAAATAATGCTAATATTAAAGTAAAAAAGATGTATTATATCGGAATCTGTATCGTATCGCCAGTTGTGTATCAGAATCAGATCGGAACTGGAAGAACGTGGATCTGCCCATCACTACTATATGTAAACTAAATGTAGACTTAGGCAAGTTGTATGTAAGCACAGTGAGTATTTATTTTTATATACAGAGTGGATATATAAGTAAATATAAGAACACTGTAGATACACACACACACACACACACACACACACAGGTACACAGTGGAGTGACAGACATTGACAAAAACAGTAGAAATGCACCAGAAGAATGGCACGTTTTGCCCAGTACTAATATTTCTGCTCAAAAATTGCACGTAAGAGAAACTACCCTGGTGTACTGGATGTGTGTGTGTGTGTGTGTGTGTACTGTGTGTGTGTGTGTGTGTGTGGTGTCATCTGCAAAGTCTCTGTTGTGGAGTCTGACAGCGGTTGGAAGGAAAGTCCTCTGTTGGGGCAGATAATCAGTGTGTGTGTGTGTTTGATACCCTTTTCTTCCTCCCTCCTCTCCGTATACTGTGTGTTACCCCACAAACAGTGATGAAGGCTGACGTCGTCTGGGTCTCTCTGTTTTAGAAATCTGTTGGGACTGTTAAAGTCGTGCAGTGCGTTTTAGATTGTGGTGTTTCATAGTAAAACTATCTTGGGTGTTTGATTTCAGCACCTAGAACTCTCCTCTGGTTCTCACACTGTCCTGAAACTGGAGTGTCCTCAAACTGAAAGTGGCTGTGGATAAAAGCGTCTGCCAAATGTAACGTTTACTTTTCTGATGATACAAACTGTATGCAATGTAAAGCTGCACCAACGCTGAACACCCTCATGACTGAAGTCATCAGAACAGCACTGCGTCTCTCCACTGAATCAAACCATCGTTTCTTAACGGTTCCACTCTGAGCCTCTTACGGACAACTGCTGGTGTGTTGCATTTCTGTTCTGTTCTTCGAATGTTTCGGAAGACGAGAAAGGGACCCCATATCAAGGGTTTGGAGCACAAGGGGCATAAGTGACTTTTCAGAATTTTACAGGAGAGCTAAATTTCGCTCCAAACTCAATAGAAGGTTTTCATTTACGCCTTTTTGTTTTCAGCCTTTTAAAAAAAAAAAAAAAAAAGTAACTATTATTGGGACCATATTTTTTTACCATTTGATAGAGCTCATCAAGACTTTTAAAATGATGCATCACTTATGCCCCTTGTGCTCCAAACCCTCGATATGGAATGAGGATCACTGGAATGGAATATTAAAGTTCCCATATGGATAATTACATGTTCATTTCGTTGATGAAGTTAAGCTGCAGAAATGTTAAGCAAAGAATTGGCATGGTAAAGAAAATCCAGTGCAGCTGGAACGTGGTCAAAGATGGTTCTAATTTACTGCTTTGAAGAACAGATCTGAACTGCTGAAAAAGATAATTTAACGAAGTTCTGTTTTAAAACAGTGTTTTTCATTGCCATGTTGTCTAGAGACGGCATGAAGGGGCTCTCTCTTCTGCTACTGATACTTTTAAAGTATTATAAAATCAGCTGTTTCAAATATATTCTTCAGCTGGTGGCCTAGTGGTAACGGAGTTGGCCCTGCAATCAGAAGGTTGTGGGTTTGAATCCCAGGACTTCTGGTGGCACCACTGAGGTACCCTGAGAAAGATACCGTCCCCACTGCTACCCAGGCGCCCCTCATTAAAGTCGTTTCGTTTTTTACTCTTGAGCAGTTCTGTCTGCACCACGATAGTGTGTTGGTTTTTTATGTTGCACCATGATCCTGGAGAAACATTGTTTCACTGTGTTGGTTTTTTATGTTGCACCATGATCCTGGAGAAACATTGTTTCACTGTGTTCTGTTCATATGGTTGAAATTACAAACACTTATTTGACTTGATGACGTCGCACAGTATGTGTTTGCTGTTTCAGTCTAGATTTGTTACAGGATTGGGATCAGATTCACTTTCCACTCTGGTATTCGATCCCTAAAGAACCGGTTTTGTAAGGGACTAAAGAACTTTTTTTTTTATAGGTACCGCCCCTTTTCTGCTGGTGACTGTCTGATTCATATATTCCCTCTATAATACTTTCCTTCTCTGTCTCTCTCTCTGTCTCTAGGATCGTGTGTATGTTCAGCAAAATAATGTAGAGAATGTTTATAACTTGGGCCTGATTATCTTCAGAGATCAGGTGGTTCGGTACGGCTGCATCCGAGACCACCTCCGGCAGACGCTGCTGGACATGATCGCCAGGGAGAGGAAGGGCGAGGTGGTGGACAGGTGTGTCTCATAAAGTCTGATCGGTCTGATATTGAGGGTGTTTTCACACTTGGTCCATTTCATCCTTTAAAGTGAACTCAGATCGATTAGTCTGAATTTTTTGTGTGAATGTGAACACGCCAAACGAACTCAGACCCTCTGAACCGAACCAAACTGAGACAGATCAGGAGTCGGTCTCAGTCCGGTTCGCTTTCAGTCCACGGCACGGTTCGGTTAAACACGCGCGTTATGAGCACAAGTCTCCGGGTTCACCTCGACAGTTTTGGCCCTCTAGACGCTCCGTAGGTAGATCACGTGGTACAGCCCCAGAAACGAAAAGATTTTTTATTGAACTGTAATAAACATACAAACATGCAAATCTATTATAATTTCAGTTATACTTCAGACAAACAAACATGAGACGACAGACAACAGAATAAAATAAATAAAATAAATGCAAACATTTTTTTTTTATCTCCAATAAATAAATAAATACATACGTAAATATTTTTTAAAAAGGGGACCTAGAGATTCTTGTCAAGATCAAGTTTCTCAGACTCAAAACATTCTCTCTCTCCATCAGTTTCAGTGAAGAACAGAGATCTTTGTGGAAAAGTTTGGAAGAGCTTTTAACCGTCTACTCTTATAGAGAAAAACACTCCCAGTAATGGAGAATGTGAAGGAACAGCGGCGGCAGGTTGGAGGAGGAACTGAAGTGTGAACAGAAAAAGAACTGAGACCTGAGAACTCAGCTGAAGTGAAGCAGAAAGAGAACCGAGTTCCTTTCAAATGAACTCACACTGTGAAGAGAAAAAGAACTGAGTTCCCTTTCTGCTCGTTTCTGGAGCACTTCTAGAGGCCCGAGTTCGGTTCTTTAAAGAGGACTATATGTGAATACACCCTAAAACAGAAGGTGAACAAGTGATGGGAAACATGTTCTGCGTAGTTATTGTTACACAAAATGTCATTAAACACAATTTACTTGCTGAATTCATCACTAAATGATTTAAATAGTTTATCAGTTCCCCAGTAATAGATCCCTGTGTTATAGTCTTGTTGACTGTAGCCACTCAAAATGAAACCATTTGCTGTGTACATTTCAGATATGAGTTACAGTTAAATCTGGAGGGAAACTGTGGAAAATGTCGGGGGGGGGAAATCATTTGTGGCCTGTTTTGTACCACAGTGTAATTTATGTTTTGTTATTTTTATGGTAAAACAACAAAAGTCTGTTGGAAAAACAAAGAATTCCAAAAACTTTCTATGTTGTTAATGACAACTTTCAAACTGAATCAAAGTCTGTTTGTCTTGTGTTGCCTGGCGCCATTTTAAATCTGCGTTTAAAGTGTTTCACAGAAGTGGAAGTGTGGCAGCATGTAGCCTAAAACTGTTCCTGCAACTGTAAAATTCTGTTCGCTGTTAGGATATTTAATAAAAATAGCAAAGAAGATGATTCCTTTGTTCAGTCCAGTAAGTTTCACAGAACCATGAGTTACATTCCAGATGGAAACTTACTGAATTGTGCAATATTCCAGAATGAGAGGATCTGGTGGGCTGATGTCAGTCAGTATTGGGGAGAATACTTGTTCATGTTTGTTGACTGTTGATTCTTTTTAGAGGAGCGATTAGAAACGCGGGTCAAATGCTGATGATCCTGGGACTGGACGGCCGCTCTGTGTATGAGGAAGACTTCGAAGCTCCTTTCTTAGAAATGTCTGCTGAGTTCTTTCAGGTCAGTGATTGGAGAAGGCAGTTCCTGAATTTTATCTCGGTGTAAGAAAAGTGGAAACACACACATTTATAAAAGAGACCCAACAGTTTTTTTCAGGAAAAGGTGTCGTACTAAAAAAAAATTCTCAATGAAAGCGGTGACAGTAAATAGGAAATAATTGCAAAATAGAAAGTGATGATATGTGAGACCTTATGCATTTTTCTTATTAACGCATTTGGCATTTTGATGGTCTAATAGTTGCAGTTCCAAATGAAACCAAATTTCTCCTTTTAGAACAAATGCAATAAACAAAAACATTATAAACTCATTAAAAGTCATTTTTATGTTTGTCCAGATGGAAAGTCAGAAGTTTCTGGCCGAGAACAGCGCTAGTGTGTACATTAAGAAGGTGGAGGCTCGGATAAACGAGGAGATCGAGCGAGTGATGCACTGCCTGGATAAGTCCACCGAGGAGCCCATCGTGAAGGTGGTGGAGAGGGAGCTCATCTCCAAACACATGAAGACCATCGTGGAGATGGAGAACTCAGGCCTGGTCCACATGCTGAAGAATGGAAAGACTGAGGGTGAGGGAACAGTGGGGCTGTTTCTATTCCAGTATATTAATCCTGAAGACTGATTATGTTCTCAGTTGCGCCAGTGTATTGAGTACTTCTGGATTATGAGGAATTATTTGTGTACTGAAATTGCCTCAGTTGCTCTTCTGCCGTCTTTCTCTTTTTGCGTTCTTTCTTCAAGATTCTTTATTTGTCACATGCAAAGTTATACAAGTTCAACACGCAGTGAATCAGCAGCGTATCAAATATAAAAAGTACAGTTTTAAATTAAAACACAAATCTCAATTTCCACAACACACAAAAAAATAAGTACAAGTAAAGATTATGGCTGGGTTAAAAAAAATCGATTCACCGATCAATATCGATTATCGTAAAAAAAATACGATCAATTAAAAAAATTCGCGGATCGATCTTCTCCTGTCGACTACGCACTACTTCTCGCGACTGCGCAAGGAAAGCTATAAAAATATGAGGCCGGCGAAACAGACACCAAATGGGGCCACGGCAGAAGCTGCTGCGCTAAAATC
This sequence comes from Brachyalestes nurse, assembly GCA_037974405.1. Classification (NCBI taxonomy): domain Eukaryota; kingdom Metazoa; phylum Chordata; class Actinopteri; order Characiformes; family Alestidae; genus Brachyalestes; species Brachyalestes nurse. The sequence continues at coordinate 29,698,290 of JBBPCY010000039.1, forward strand.
ACCGTCTGGGCTAAAGGCGGATGTTTGACAATAAACTAATTCTAGCCAAACTAATATTAACACAAAGGAATCTGTAAATAAATCTGTATCGAATCGGATCTAGAATTGAATCAGATCATGACCTTGTGAATCAGAATCAGATTGATTCAGGAAATCGGTAACAATACACAGCCCTAGTAAAGATAAGAATAAAATGAAGTACAATTTTAGATTTGAAAACACAAATCTGAACATTTCTAAAACACAAATAACAAACACATCTGAAATAAAAAAGTAAAACAGCTTAAACGAGGAGCAACACAAGTTAAAGGTAAAAATATGTGATCTAAATTTGAGGTTTTTTTTGTTTAAGTTATAAGTGTAGCAACAGTAAAAGTGTTCCTGCTTTGTTCTCTCTCCTCCTGTGTCCTGCAGATCTGGCCTGTATGTACAAGCTGTTCAGCCGAGTGCCGAACGGACTGAAGACCATGTGCGAGTGTATGAGTCTGTATCTGAGAGAACAGGGCAAAGCGCTGGTGTCTGAGGAGGGAGAGGGCAAGAACCCTGTGGACTACATACAGGCAAGAACCGCCAACTGGCCTCACTGGTACACACTTTCTCCATCCACGAGGATCCAGAAGATCAGAGAAATCATGTTTTAATCTTTACAGTAGGGCTGCACAATTAATCGAATTTTAATCGCGATCGCGATTTTGGCTGCCAAGATTAAATTTAGATGATCGTCGGGGATATTAACATTTGAATAACGGGCTCTGCTGCATATCACCAGGGGGCGTACGAAAGATTAGGGCTTCATTAAGGTGCATAAAAAATTGTGTGTGTGTGTGCGTGTGAGTGTGTGTGTGTGCGTGCATGTTCATGTTAGCCCTTTGTCTGGGGTAAATGTAATTTTATTATTTATAGGTTATTTTTATTTGAGGTTTCATTTTGAACTGAATGCCTTGTTCAGTTACTGTTCGTTTAATATAGAAAGTGCAATAAAAAGGTTTTACCTAAAATAATAATTGTGGTTAATAATCGTGATTTCAATATTGATCAAAATAATCGTGATTATCATTTTGGCCACAGTCCTACTTTCCAGTAGTGTGGTGGTGGTAGTTCCTCACTGTTATCTTCTGTTTCTCCTTCTCTTCCTCCTCCATCAGTTCTCAGTGTAATTATTAGACCAGAGGCCTCCAACCACCGAGCCGCACAGAAAGAAAGAATAAAAATATTTTTTTGATTATTAGTCTGAAAGATATTTTATTTTGGGAAAAAAAAAACGCTCGTCTTGGTCACATGATACGGTGCATTAAAAATTTAGCCCACAAGCTGGAAAACATGAGTAAAAAACAAACGCTCTTTGTTTTTTGTTGTATCTGTACCGGTCCGAGAAAATATTGTTTTACATGAAACTGGTTCGTGGAGCAAAAAAGATTGGAGACCTCTGAGTTAGAGGATTGATTTGATTTGGGAATTATTATCTTCCCAGAACTGATCTTTTTCAGCCTTCATGTCTTTAAGGTCTCATTCGGGTTGCGCAATATATAATTTGTTGTTGTTGAATATTGTCTCAACTGCTTCAACAACAACATCAGGGCACATTTTCAGGGCACAAACACCAAGTCACTTCTCATAACCACCTGCACTAATAATCTGTTATTATATCTGTTAGTTACTTGTTAGTTTTTTGTTATAGTTATTTTGTTACTCCGTTTGCACTATTACTATTCCTCTTTATTGTCTTATTATTCCTCTTGTTGCACTGAGCATATTTCTGACTAAAGAATTTCTCTCAGGATAAATTAAGTTCTTTCTTATCTTCTCTCTTATCTTCCCATCATTGCTGTTCCACTGTAAACGGATCTTTTTCATCCTGCAGGGCCTGTTGGACTTGAAGACGCGTTTCGACCGATTCCTCCTCGAGTCGTTCAGCAACGACCGGCTCTTCAAACAGACCATCGCTGGAGACTTCGAGTACTTCCTCAACCTGAACTCTCGATCGCCCGAGTACCTTTCACTGTTCATCGACGACAAGCTGAAGAAAGGAGTGAAAGGAGTACGTGTCCTAGCATGGTTTTAGTATGTTTCTGCAGCATTTACTGTTACTTTATGTCTTCCACAGTTTTTTTTTTCCAATGCTGTTACACAGCTGGTAATAAGCTAATGTATATAATGTATATCATGTATTTTTATGCAGGAAAAACGTTTTTCACATTAATTATGTGACCATACGCTTCTAAATGTGCTGTAAGTCGTTGTATTTGCTGAAAACTGGACTATTACTGTAATGTTATTTCCACATTTTAAATCTTCATTTGATTAGCTTTACAACAAAATGACCTGCAATACATTTGTTAACTTGAAAATTATTATAAGAGAACAAATGAGAGTAAATAAAAAAACGAGATGCTTTTCCGTGAGAAAATGCGCGGTGTGAATGCAGGTCTGCCATAAAATCAGTGGCGACTCTTACCAAGACATTTATGGGTACGGCTGAACGTGTAGCAGCATTCAGGAGCTGACTGTTATTAATTAAACCACAACAAACAGTCACACGTCTTTTTTATATAACTGACCTGAGCTTTAGTGGCTGGAAGTCTGTTTCATGAGTGTGCCGTGTGTTTTGCTCCAGGTTTGTTTCTTTGTGTTTAGTTTCTTTGCCTTTTTCTCAGTCCTCGGCGTTGGCGACTATCAACGCTACTTTTGAAGGGGGCTCAACCACTCTCTCTCTCTCTCTCTCTCTCTCTCTATCTCTCTCTCTCTCTCTCTCTCTCTCTCTCTCTCTCTCTCTCCCTCTCTCTCTCTCTCTCTCTCTCTCTCTCTCTC